>OY757916.1:102704741-102924044 GCA_963585895.1 Sepioteuthis lessoniana | reverse complement strand
GTATGAATATGTCCATTTCACGTATTCATATCTGGCTATGTAACAATATGTGTACGAAAAGAGAGAAAAAAAAAAGCTGATTGTTTAAACTTTACTATCTAAATGAAGAACTGTTAATAGCTGAAAAAAGTATAATGTGATGATGTATGGATACTTCACTAATGCAAATTCTAGATACTTATTGATCAGCAATTTTTAGTGGGTCACAAGACTGTGAAAGTGCAGCATTTACCATGTTCAATATGAAATGGCACTGTGCTGCAGTTTTGTGTTTCCCAAAAGCGAAGCTTCATCTCAACGAGGAAGTTTGATGACGTGACAGGCACAAAAGAAATGCTCCGGCTCAGCTTCAGAGATTAGCTAGGTAGAAGATCCAGAGATGCTTCAACCAAAGGAAAATTTGGTGGAATACATAGGTTAAATGTCACATGGTTCGTTACTTATTTGTGTCTTGAAGAATAAAGCACTAATCTCTCCCTCTCCTTCTCTTTCTCTTTCTCTCTCTCTCTCTCTGTCTCTCTCTCTCTATATATATATATATGAAGCTTGCTCAAAAAGTTTTAAACGTAACCCAGAAAGAAGCGTATTTTTTGAGCATTTTTGCTGCCTTAGAATACTACCGATTTTTTATTAAACTTGAAAAATCTTAAGAAGTTTCTCGAATTATTTTAGAAGTCATCGTGTATTGCCTCAAAAATGTTCAGCAAAAGCTCTTCTGTCTGGATAAAAGTTAGAACTATTTGAACAATCCTCTCATATACATACATACATACATATATATATATATATATATATATATATATATATGTGTGTGTGTGTGTGTGTGTGTGTGTGTGTGTCTTCCCTAGTCGGCTGAGGCTGTAGAATACACCGGCTGCTTCTCTGCAGAGGAGTAAGATCCCACCACATCAACATTCTGATGGTGAGGTTCCAGTAATGCTGGAGCTTTGAGGAAAACGTTGTATTTCTTCATTGCCATCACTCCCAGATTCATTCTGGCCTGGAGTGGTAGCACCTTATAGGTTCCTACCTCTGTCCTTATGCTAAACTTAATTGCTTGAAATAGAACTGTATGGTATTTAAACCGCGTACTTATGCAAAGCTGAGTTATTTAAAATGGAACTGTTTTTAGTCTAAATTGAATTGTTTGAATTAGAACTGCTTTACTAAACTAATAGCTTGAAATAGAATTGTTCTGTGACAATTAAACTGTGTACTTATGCTAAACTGAACAGGTTGAAATAAAACTGTATTTGTATAATAATGGATTTGGCATTAAATAACCTACAATAGTTGATATGCCATATAAACGAACAAACAAACTAAATTTGTCAAACTGATTTTCTTTTTCTATCATTTTGCGGCGATTTAATTCTAAACATATATATATATATATATATATATATATATATATATATATATATATATATAATTTGCGTATGTCTTTATATCTAATACAGACATATTTAAGAAGTGCGTAAATATTTAATGATTGCGAACATATCTTAACATCTTTTGTAATTTGAATAACAATCGACCACAGATGCAGGAAATTATTAAGAACTTCCAAGCCCAAATAATATGACAATAAAGAATAAAAATTACGATTTCACTCTTTCTTCCGTGGCTGTGACTTTGGTGAAAAGAACAATAAACGAATTACTAGACCAAAAATGCATATATATATATATATATATATATATATATATATATATATATATATATAAAACATATGCCAAAACCATAATATTGCAGATAATGGGAAATTACTATAATAGTTGTTCCGAAATTCTTTACATGATCTTAGAATTAAATAAAAAGCAGAATTTCTTTTCGACCAAAGTCAAGAAAAAAGCAAAATAACAAAACATTTTGTCTGAAAACTCTTTAAACAATCGTACCGAGAAGAAGATATCATTGACTTTAAACTGCAGATAAATATTCTTTATTACAAAATATTAATAAATCAATATTGTGGTTGTTTGACTTACAGTTTTCTTTTTTCTCTTTTGATAATTAAACAGAAACCATTCATATTATTACAAAAGTGATTCCTTCCGAAGGAATTTTTGAACAGGAGATATCCGGCCAATTTCAATTGATCTTTCGCATGTACAAATGCACATCACCACATAGGCCAGTGTACTTTTGAAGGCTCCTAAAGTACTCTCTCTCTCTCAATCTCTTTACCTTTCTTTCTCTATCTCTCTGTCTGTCTCTCTCTCTGTATATATCTCGTGGCTGAATGGTTAGAAGCTTTGGCTTGGCATTTGAGTTTCGATCCCAGCTACGGGAAGATGCTGTCTAGCCACACTGATGAGTTCTGAGAGAAAAAAAAAACCATATATATATATAGAGAGAGAGAGACAGAGAGAGAAAGAGAGTGTGTTGAATTCATATACAAATATGCATACTTGAAAAGGTATACACATCTTTATGAAGCACATACGCGATTATAAAAAAAAAGGATGTTTAACACTCTAAGCATGATTATAGATGTTTTACACAGACAGACAGACAGACATGAACACACACAACTATTAAATATTTTTTTACTAAATATTTTAAAAATAGGCAACTTTAAGCCTAAATTTACTTGACCTGTCTAGAAGTAAAGATTCAATAGTCAAAATCTGAGATGTGTTGCTTGCCTGAATCTCTGGCTCACTATTTAAGCTTGCTTCTTTAGTCAGCTTATTCAAGAAGTGTGGCTGGTTCTACAGAAACCTTCACCATTAAAAACAAATCACCTGTATAGTTGGTCCAGCATTTCATATGTTTAACAGAAATGACTAGCCGTGTTCCGTCGATATCGATGAAAGAGTTCACCCATCATATATATATATATATATATATATATATATACACGAAAGTACGTACTAAATATATATTATGAAAGGGTGTTAATGATTCAATGTAAGCATTCAGTTTATCATCATGTAATTTTACTTATACGGGAATGCATTTAGGGGTTTGCACAGATAGTAGATATAATCGTTGATCTATCTACTTATCTATCTATCCATGTATCCACACACATATATGCACATGCATATATTAATAGGTTGGAAGGGTATATATATATATATATATATATATATATATTTATATATTTAAGCAGCATTTCTTCGTTAATGCAAATTTCATTAAACATAATAGGCATTTTATGCCTACATATTTTTTTCTGGATACGTTCGAATTCCCGTATTACTTTTATCGTATTCGGGGGGAATTGATTTAGGTATTGTCCATAGTTGTATGCATCCCTAGTACTTTCTGCCCGATTTTGGGCCATCATCAGGGGAGAATCTATTACAAAAGTGATGTAACTTTTGTTTTAGCAAATTACAACTGTGTAAGTACGTCTTTGCCGTTGAAAATTTTGCCGTTTGCTTTTAAATGCTTTTAAATGCTTTTAAAAGCATTTAAAAGCAAACGCCATAATTTTCAACGGCAAAGACGTCCTTACACAGTAGTAATTTGCAAAAAACAAAAGTTATATCACTTTTGTAATAGATTCTCCCCTGATGATAAAAGTAATACGGGAATTCGAACGGATCCAGAACAAAATATGTAGGCATAAAATGTCTATTATGTTTAATGAAATTTGCATATATATATATTTGTCATATATATATATATATATATATAGAGAGAGAGAGAGATCGTGAGAGCAAGAGGAAAAGAAAGAGATAGATTGTTGGATATATCATGGGATATTAAAATCGATGCTGAAGTTGAAAAACTACATGCGTTAATCTCATTGGAAACCTTGCCTCTTTGATTTCTGCTTTGCATTCTGGAAAATGTAGTAAAATAGAAAAATTGAACAAAAGATTTGAATTATATGGGGAAAAAAGTCAAGATCAAAAACTTCCGTACACTAGAGTAAAATATAAAGAAATGTGCACTCTCACTCCGAGTCAATAGGGAACAGGGAGTAAAGGCACTCAATGTGTACTCTATTCTCCCCTGATCTCCAGAACCGACCCTCTGATAGAGTTTAAAGTAAAACTCAAGACGCCTCTTTTTAGATAGTTCTACCCCTTTAAAAGGGATACAATCAACGTATTCCAAGTTCTGCTCATAGACTCAAGTTAGTGGCTAGCGCATTTTCAGTGTTAGATTCAAAGCTACCATAATAATGTTCCTAATACATTTGAAAAAGAAAGAAGCATGGTAAAATTTGGCGCATGGCGCATGCTTTGTCCGTCTTTCGCTTATGTTCCTCTAAACGTGTGTTCTTAAATATCTGGCGTATTCGGTATATCAAAGGCGTTTTTCTTTCCATTGATAGTGAGTCCATTTACCTTTATGTAAACAATATATATATATATATATATATATATATATATATATATATATATATATAATTGTTCAAACCATACTGTTTATTTGATTCTTTGCGTATTATTTATTTATAAAAATTGTCTCTGTCACAAAAACCATCCAATTTCCTCTCATTCCCATTTTATTCTTTGTAGTCAGTCCCTAAAATTGTCAGACACCAATAATACGTTGTTAGTTTGAAGTGAAATCGAACCATGTCCTTGACTCTTTACGAAATAGACAAAAACAATTAAATCTATTACCAAACATCAAACAACATAACTGAACTAAACGGATAACCAGAAGAGATTGACTTCCTTCGGTGGAAATCAAAAAAATAGGTTTAAATTTTTCGCTTAGATCATCTAAACCTACTGACACACATAGGTAAGTACACGTCTTCAGAAAAGACTTAATTTTGTTAAAATAATCGTTTCTTTAAACAAATATAATTTCTTCTCTTTCAACAATAACACATTCTAACATTTCCGATAAATTCAACCGCTAATCATAACTTAATATAATTTAGTCTCCATTAAAATACACTGTTTTCTGCATTCCAAAACATTCTGGTTATTATCAGGTCTACCTAATGATGCTTTATATAAGAAAAGAGACAAGGTGTGATCAAAAAGTATAGAGACTGAAACTTAATTTACCAAGACAAATGAACAATGAAGGAAACGTTAATTTTCTTTAAAATGGTCCTCTTGGAAATTAATAGTTCTTCTTGTGAATTTTCCATTGATTTAAAACTATTTTTTAAAATTTGAAGCTGCACCTTCGTATTTCTTTTAATATCTTCAAATTTTGCATTGGAGATTAATTCAATTATCTAAGAAACAAAAGATCGTTACTCCAAAGTAGACTTGATGGCTTTGGCAGATGCTGCTCTTGTACTATCTTGTGTTTGGCTCCGAATGTTACCGTTAGAACGGTAAAAGGGTTTAATATTTTCTATCAATCGGACTCTGATGTTTTTAGACACACAGGTGAGACAGGTTGGTTGAATTTTCTGGCACATCTACCCGTGGATGTTATCCAATGCAAAATCCTATTTATACACATATATATTCAATATATATTTCTAAACGAACCATCGTCATCATCATCATGTCGTGCTATTAGCTCGGATATTTCTGACCCTCTCTCGCCATACCTCCCAATTGTTCATTGCTTCCGGCAGGTTCTCAAGGCTACATCCCGTATCGACACAGAGCTGCTGTATGTAGGTTCAAGCTGGACGTCCTGCTTTTGCTCGTCTATGTGAAGGGGTCCACTGGAGTACGTCACTTATGAGCTAAACGAATAGTTCCTAGCAATTTAAACGAGTCAGATCCCATTTATTTGCGTACAAATGGATTGGTATTTATTCTTTGCTCACAGTTAAATGTTTTCATGTATTGCTATCTAACACTAATAATTATGTTAAATATCAATAATTTGTTTGCACACACTAATATTTTTATTTCCACACAGTTAAAGGTACGATGAATAGCTACATAATAGATACACTTAAGACGAGCGACACAGTTCTTTAGAAAAATATACCTCTCACTTTATTGAAAAGGTTGTGTGTGAGAGGGAGTTGTAGATCGAACAGTACTTCAACATATTAGCCCCCACTCTTTTGGCCATAACCGCGTTTCTTTCCCGTTCTCCAGGAATGCTCAACCGGGGGCCTGGGGGCCCAGCCTCTCTGGGTGCTGTTTTTCTCTACCGTATCTTATTTCCAACTCGTCTGAATTTCCTGTGCACTGAGTTATATAATAGTACAACGTCCACCTTCTTCTTGTGGACGTGACAAATCGCACTCATTCAACCCGTCCACGGTCAAGGTTATATTCTAATATTACTCGAGTGGATGCACCTGTTATTTACACAGGTGCATTTCCTATTTTGACAGGCCAATATACAACAGGTATACAATATGGCATATGTAATATCAATGATTCAATTTTTGCACACTGTTAAACGGTTAGAAGCATTCCTATTAAACCCCAATAATTCAATTTAGTAATAATCATTTGTTTGCACACAGTTCATCATCATCATCATCATGTCGTGCCGCTAGCACGAATATCTCTGATCCTCTCTCGCCACTTCTCCCTATCATTCATCGCCTCTGGCAGGTCTTCAGGGCTACATCCCGTATCCTCACATAGCTGCTGTATGTATGTTCGAGCTGGTCGTTCTACTTTTGCTTGGCCATATGCGGGGGTCCATAGGTGTACATCACTTCTGAGCTCGTCCTTCCTTCTCCAGCAGTGTCCTGCATGTCTGGTTCGTCTAGCTGGGATAGTTTTCGTGATGGGAGGCAGGTGGCCGTATAGTTGGTGTCTTGTGGGGTTTTGCTGCCAGGACTTATTCAATATTGTTCGCAACATTCTTGTGTAGTTGCCGTCAAGCTTTTTCTCCAGCCGTTTTGTTAGCGTCCAAGTTGTACATCCATACAGCAGTATCGACACAACTGCTGCCTGGAAGAAACTGCGTTTCATTTTATTGGTCAGGTCTGATTTCCCTATGATCGAAAGCCTATCGATAGCTGTCCATGCCTTCGTTAGCCGTGAGTCGATGTCTTTTTCGGTTGATGAGACGCTGCTTCCTAGGTAGGTGAATTTGTCTACCAGTTTCAGAGAGGTTCCGTCTAGTGTTTCAACTATTGCTATCTAAAACCAATAGTTTTATTTGCACACAATTAAATAGTTTCAACTATTGCTATGTAATTATAATACTAATAACTTAATTTTAGCAACAAATTAAGTACTTTTAAGTATTCCCAACCAGAATGATTCTATTTAGTATTAATCATTTGTTTGCACACAGTTAAATTTCTTCAAGTATTAATGTCTAATACCAATAGTTTTATTTTTCTCATTTAAATGGTTTCATGCATCGCTATGGAACACAGACAATTCAATTTAAAATCAGTAATTTCTTTAAACACAGTTAAACAGTTGAATGATTCTATGTAGCCCATTGTTGGAATCCTCCAAGTCAGAGTAAACCTGTGAGTAATGGAAATAAAGAAGAACTCCACCCTCTCCAGAGATCAAGAACTGGAGCCTGACAATCATATACAGTTTAAACATATCTAGGACTTTCTTCGGAGGTGGTCTTATCCCTCTATAGAGATGCAGTCTATGTATTCTACAGCCCCAGTAAACTGGGCTGTTTTAGCTGAACTTTTGACGTCTCTACCTCAGTACTTTAATTTAAAACCAACTTCTAGTAGAAGCTTACAATACGCTTTTATCAACTGATACTAAACTGCGTCTGATAGTGAGGTTCTAGTTCTGGGTATTTACGTAGTGTAGATTACCTTTTCATTGCCTTTACATCTAGGTTCATCCTGATCCGGAGTGGATGTACTTGGTAGGGTCCCATCTATGGGTAAAAGAAATGCTTAAATATTTTTTTATAGCAATACTTTATATCATATAACTAAATTAATTGTTTGTCTGAATTTCCGGGATAAATCTTGATAATAATCCATACTTTGAATATTCGGACTATTGACGTTATCTATATTGCTAAACTCAGCATGACTTTTCGAAAATATCTCAGCCGAATCACGCTTCCAAGATACATTATGACCAAAAACTGCGTCTACTCCATCACATACATTTGTGGTAGAGTATATAAAGGTAAGACATGCCGCTCATTAAAGTGAGGCTTGAAGAACACCGAAAAGCAGTCTATCAAGGAGAAATTGAAAAGTCGGGTATGACTGACCATATATGGAAAGAAAAGGGAAACCATTTGCTCTCTTGGGATCAAGCTAAAATAATTGCCTGAGAAGAACGCTCGAAGATAAGCCGTCTCAAAGAAGCAAAAAAGTGTTCAGAAACAACTAAACGAAATATAAATGTACAATGTACCCAATTCCCTAACCTTTAAGCATAAAATTACCCAAAGTTGGTTGAGATTATGTTATATCAATCGGTTATTATATAAGTTACCCAGTTGTGAATAAGCTTTCACTTAAGTTAAAGAAAAATAAAGACTCAGTCTCGATATTTTTTGATCATGTCTCTTATAAAAACAATGAGAACGTTAATAATATATAAATAACAGGAATGAACTCGGAGACTTGGAGCGTTCAAGCGGTTAGTTCAGTAGTTTTGTCCATTTATCCAGTGCGATATCTTTTAATCTGTCACGAGCCGGCCGACCTGTACATATTCGGCAGTTTGTCTCATTCCTTTATCCAACGATTTTCTGGGTCTTCCTCTTCTCGCTCCCCACCTGCACTCCTATTGGAGCCCATGTAAATAAACATTTGGGTCCACAGTCCTTCAACTGATGTAAGATGAGAAAAAATGAAAACATTTGCTTTCGCCGCTTGAAACTTTTTTCAAAAAAAAAAAAAAAAGACATCTTTATTCACACAAAGCAAATAATATGAAGGGTAAGGTGAAAAGAAAGGAGAGCGGTAACGGGGGATGTACAAAAGAAACCGCACACGCACATACATAAACACAAACAATGTGTGCATAGAAACTCTTTTATCTGTGAACATGAATCTATTAATAATAAGGATGACAAGATGTTGCAGCATTTGATGGATAAGAAGAAAAGTATTTGCTAAGCCTGGTAAAAGGCTAGTACCATGGAGCACCCTGTGAAGATAGAACTCACCAACAATGAGTTGCTAACCCAGCTCATTAACCACCGTTCTACGCGAGATGGATAGAAATTAATTGACAAAAAAAACGAAACAAATTATATAAACTGTCAGGTTGTAATTTATTAAACGGTACCAATGGCTGGTTATACTCGTTTATAATACTAACAACAGGTTGAATCTGATTATATGGTACCAGTAACAGTGCTGGATAGCCATGATACAACTATACGTATACATATGCATGCAGAAACATGATCAATAATAACGACGAACGAACACACTTCTTTAGAAAAATATACCTCTCACACTTTATTCTTGAAAGGGTTGCAAAAGGGTTGCGAAAGGGTTGATATTGGATATGTGTGAGAGGTGAGTTGGAGACGGAACAGACTGCAACATATTGACCCCAAGTTCCTCTGACTATAGCAGCACTTCTTTCTCATTCAGCTGGGCTGTTCAACCGGGGTCCTGAGGGCCCAAGACCTCTGTCTGGAGCTGGTTCTCACTGTCTCGAACTGCAACTCGAACTGCAACTAACTCAATCCGTCTGTGGCACCTGGTTATAGAATTGTTTGACATCCACCTGCTTCATGTGTGCGTCGCAATTGCACCGAATTCAACCATGTCCACAGGTCAAGGTGATACCCCGATATCTTCGACAGGATGCACCTGTTATTTACACTGGTGCATCTCTTAATTGACAGCTCGGTCGTGGGCCAATATGTTACAACAGGTTGTACTGGTTTATATGGTACCAGTTGAAGGTTTTAGTTGGTTATGTGGTATCAGCAGTAACAGGTTATATTTAGCTACGTGGTACTAGTAGCAGTTTCAGTTGGTTTATACGTTACAAGCAGCAGTTTGTATTTGGCTATATGGTACCAATAGTACATGTTTTTACCAGTTCTGATAGGGTCAATGTGGTGTAATGGTTAATGCACTGGACGGCAGAATCTTACTAAATGAGTTCGAATCCCTATTACGTTCACTTTTGGAAAAATACCATTGAAAAAGTTATGGGTCCCCTTATCCTCTCAAATATGGATTAAATAGCATCACTGCTGTTTTTCTAGAAGGATGGCTTCGGCATTAAATAACCCACAAAGGTTGATATTCCATTAAAAAACGAAACGAAACCAAACCTTACAGCAGTTGTAAATGTTAATATATTATCAGCAGTAGCAGTTTATATTTGGCTCTATGGTCTAGCCACACAATATTTCGCATATTTTAGTTCCAAGTGTTAACAACTACGATTTTTTCAATATCTGTCCTTCTCTTAAATTTTACCTGTATCTTCTTATTTTCTCCCTTATCCCTTTAAAAAGAACAACTGAGCTCTCGATCGTTTAAAAGTTTTCCTACAAACTATTCTAATAAAAATCTGGTCCTGTCGAATGGGGCTGCAGAAGGGTAAGCCTTCCCCAACAAGTGTCCAGGATATGACACTAAACAATCTGATGGTGAGAATTCAGAAATGCTTTACATATTTATTGCCACCACACCCCGGTCCACTCTGGCCCGGAGTGGAAGCACCTGACAGGGTCCAATATATGGTCAATTAGAATTAAACTGTGTACTAATGCTAAACTGAATTGTTAGAAATAGAACTGTGTGGGATTTAAAAATAGTACATAAGCAAAACTGAAGAGTTTGAAATAGAACTGTTTATATGTATGAAAATGGATTATGCATTAAATAACCTACCATATTTGATATGCCATAAAACCAAACTGAACCAAATCGTAAAAATCATATTATAAATATTATTTAGAATTAAGTAACCATTAAGGTTTGATATGCCTTTAAACCAACTAGCCTAATCTTTATACTTTTATCATTGCGTTTGCCTGTATCTTCTCTGTCTCTCCTCTATTGCTTCCAAATTACGTTCCGTGTATATGTTAACAATATTTATAGCTCTTCCAAGAGTGTTGACAAATAAAAATAGGGTCCTTGATGGCCATCTCTATACCCTAAGAATAACTTTTGTGACACTAACGTTTCAAAGAGAACCCACAAGTTTGTATTCGTTGAAGGAGAGTAATATGTTTGGCTCACAGATGGGACCTTAACCACTCCGGGTCAGAGTGAACCAGGGAGTAATAACAATGAAGTGGTCCCCTACATTCCCTATATCTCCAGAACTAGAGCCTCACCATCAGATGCAGTTTTGTGTATTACCTTAAATATCCTTATTTGGAGGTATTCGGCTCATTAGCCAAGTGGCTAGATTGTTCGCTAATGGTCTTCGAGACCTGGGTTCAATCCCAGGTCGTGTCATACCAAAGACTTAAAAATTGGTACTTGATACCTCCTTGCTTAACACTCAGCATTATAAGCTATGGATCAATGGTAAAGTGGAGCCATCCAGGGAAAGGAGTAGCGCCTTCCCCTACACCTCGGTGTAGTAGCTATTGAAAAGGGAGCCTTCTGGTCGCCCTCGACTACGTTCGCCAGCTTTACTTTTACTTACAATCCCCCGGCAAAGGATCGAGTCAGCGTATTCTAATCCCAGTTAACTGGGTTGACCAGGATCAAGATTTAATCGGGTTTCGGCCTTCAGTACCAATGCGTTACGAACGCAGTCACAAAAATTGCCTGAGAAGCAAATTTCTACACCATAATACAACTTCTGAAGAAGTGAACTGTGCGCGGTTTTCTCGTTGATCACATTTTATATGCGTACGCATTCTCCGAGGTTTTTATTACTGATCGTTTCTCTTTAGTTTAGTAAAATAAATGCGAACACCTGTCGACCAAAGTCTTGGCCAACGAGTCGAACAGCCCAGTCAATCGGGCCGAACGGAAGACAACAGAAGTTATCTGATTTATAGTCGAGGAATACATCCATTGGACAGGACGACAGTCAACTGAGAAGACTCAGTTACATGAGTTTTTCATATTTCCGAGGTTCCTTTTTATGTATCTTTCTTGTAATTTAGCACTCTTTTCTCTCGTTTTTTTTTTTTACTCCTTTTCTTTTCAAGATAGATTTCAATTCTTTTCTCCATTTTTTCCTTTTTCTATAAAACAAACCAGTTCAATTTACTAACACGAAGACAATACTAAACGACTAGCAAATTCAACTGAACATTATCTCGAACAAAAGGAAGCGCGTGCATTTTATCTGGAAGTAACATTAACGGCGAAAGTGATGTGTGAAGGCTTTATCTTTTCTTCTTCTTCTTCTTCTTCTTCTTCTTCTTCTTCTTCTTCTTCTTCTTCTTCTTCGTCGTCGTCGTAAATCAAGCGTCACGTGACAGCATCACGTTCACGGCCACGATCTCCGGCTAATCACGTGTTTATAGCTGGTTCCAAATAACATCTGGGTGAATTAGAGGGAATTAATGAGGAAAGACGCTGGCTTTTTATTATTTTTTTTTCAATTACACCAAGATATTGTAATTGTAATCGGTGTTTCAGCAGGAAGTCTACAAATAATCTGTCCCGGGGATTGTTGTATAAATCAGCACATTCTCGACAAAAGATGAAGCTTTATCGTATCTGAATGGAAAACGAAAAAAATCGTCAGATGGTTGATTCGAATCATGGAGGAAACAATAGTAATAAATAAATGAATATATAAATAAACAGACAGGACCTTACTCGTGAATTATTTGATTTATAATCTAGGATTTTTGTCCATAATTCATAATGTGAAAAAATGAGAAAAGTCACCTGAGCATATCCTATTATCTCAGCTTGAATAAATTTACCCAATCACTCTGCCACGTGCAGGATGTGACACAAGGTACATTTTTAAGTAGAGTACAACCAGTTTGAATTAAGAATTTTCCTTCTCCCAGACCGGATGCCATACCAATGTTAAAGAGCCCAGTATTCGCAAGAGTATCAGTACTATTCGAAATTCAAACAGTCTTGTCCGGTATTTGAAATCGGTTGATTTAGTGTAAAAGACAAAAACTTGACTTGACATGTTGAAAAGACTAATTATGGTGTAAGGAGAGAAACTATTTGAGAAGATTTATATAAACATAATTAAAGGATAAAGAGACAAAAAGTGATGGATAGATAGATACGTGGTGCCTTCAATAAAGTTCCAGACATTTTTGTACAGGCATTTAGATTTGTCGTAGACTCTTGAACATTCAGTATGTTTTTGCTATACATCTTATGAGATGACGGACCAATTTTTTTTCTGGTTCAAATGAACAGATACAGCAGGAATTGGAATACACCCTACTAAAACCTGATTGTCACAGCTGGTGAATTTCAAAAATGCAATCAGGACGTGGGGATACTTTAGAAGAACGATATACAATACAATTCTGTTTTAAGTTCGAGAAAATGTCACAGAAACGTGTGGAATGCTTCATACAGCTTTTCGACCATCTTGCATGAATCGAGCATCAGTTTTTAAGTGGCATAAGAGATTCAAGGAAGACAGGGAGTCTTTGTGGGATGATGAGAGGTGTGGGGGGAATAAGGAAGTCAATACACCACAGTTGATTGGCCAAAGGGTTAGTCTTAGAGTTATTATATTGAGGTTTTCAGGGAGTTCAGGAAGAGATTCCGTCGGAAGAGGACAGCTCTCTTCAAATCGGGTCAGTGGCATTTCCAGCAGGACAATGCATCTGTCCACAACTCCATCCTTGTCACAGACTGTTTGACCAAGATGGGCATCAAGACAGCTCCTCAGCCTCCCTATCGTCCAGACCTTGCTCCTTGTGACTTTTGCTTATTTCCTAAGCTCAGAGGCTGTTGTTATGAGACAATTGAGGAGATGAAAAAGGCTGTGTCGAAGGTCATTGATCCGCGCACACAAGAAGACTTTCATGGGGCCTTCCAGTAGTTGTTGGAACGGTAAAACAAGTGCATTGTAGCCGGGGAAGACTACTTCGAATGGGACTAGAGTTTCGTGTGTGTTCTATTAATAAAAGTGCCCATACGAAAAAGTCTGGAAATGATCCTCATAGATCGATTGAAAACGCTGCGATAGATTGATAGTTTGATTTGGTTTGGTTTGTTTTAGTTTCACGGCATATCAACCATTGTAGGTTTTTTGATGCCAAATCCATTTTTATACATATAAAGAGTTCTATTTCAAACAATTCAGTTTAGTATAAGGATAGGTTTTTGATTTAACACAGTTAAATGTCAAAACAGTTCTACTACAAACAATTCAGTATACCATAAGTACACAGGTTTAATGTCAAAAACAGTTCTATTTCAAACAATTCAGTTTAGCATAAATAAACAGTTTCAATGTCAAAACAGCTCTATTTAAAACCAATTCAGTTTAGCATTAGTACCCAAGTTCAATGTCAAAAATATCTCTAATTCGGACAATTCAGTTTAGTATAAGTACGCAGTTTAGTTCTATTTGACCCATAGAAATGACCCTATCAGATGCTACCTCTCCAGGGCAGAGTGGGCCTGGGAGTGATAGCACTGATGGGGTACTCTGCATTCCCCAAAGCTCCAGATTACTGGAACCTCCAAATCTGATTTAAATATCATGTCAACTGGTTTGGAGTTATTCAATGCTTTGAGGTTTAAAAATTGTGAATAAGTTTTCAAGTTTTTGCAAACGGTTATAAGATATCAAAATATTCCTATCTTATACAAACAATTTAAAAAACAGAGTTATTTGACCCATCATCATTATCATCATCATCATGTCGTATCGCTAGCACGGATATCCCTGACCCTCTCTCGCCACTTCTCCTTATCATTCATCGCCTCTGGCAGGTCTTCAGGGCTACATCCCGTATCCTCACATAGCTGCTGTATGTATGTTCGAGCTGGTTGTCCTGCTTTTGCTGGCTATATGCGGGGTCCATAGAAATACATCACTTATGGGCTCGTCTCTGCTTCTCCAGCAGTGTCCTGCGTGCCTGGTTTGTCTAGCTTGGATAGTTTTCGTGATGGGAGGCAGGTGGCCGTATAGTCGGTGCCTTGTGGGGTGTTGCCGCCAGGACTTGTTCAATATTGCTCTCAACATTCTTGTGTAATTGCCGTCTAGCTTCTCCAGCCGTTTAGTTAGCGTCCAAGTAGTGCATCCATATAGCAGTGTTGACACGACCGCTGCCTGGAAGAAACTGCGTTTCATCTTATCGGTCAGGTCTGATTTCCATATGATCGAAAGCCTATCGGTAGCTATCCATGCCTTCGTTAACCCTGAGTCGATGTTTTTTTCGGTTGATGAGACACTGCTTCCTAGGTTGGTGAATTTGTCTACCAGTTTCAGAGAGGTTCCGTCTAGTGTGGAAATGTCGCCTGTTTGATTATAGCACATAAGATGATACATTCAGTTTATCGTAAGTATCTCCGACAGAACATCGTTTTTAACTTATTTCATCGTGTTAATTTCTTACGAAGATACCTATTACGCCATGAGCACCTCCACTCACAGACAGTTTCAGTTTAAAATAAAACTCATCCTAAAATCAGTTAAAAAGCACACCACTAATCGACGAACAATAGCGTGCCTAAAAGACCTCAGCCTAACCAAGAAGGAATGACCTCCAGCTATACAAATTGAATATTATTCTATGTAGTCATATTCAAGTTTACTCATTACACAGAGTTTCTCTTGCCCAGTCAGCTGGGGCTATAAAATACTCCGACTGCACCGCTGAAGATGAGTAGGACCACGACGAGGAGTGTCCAGGATATATCACTCTAAACAATCTGATGGTGAAGCTCCACGGATGCTGGTCGTTGGGGAATGCGGAATACCTCTTCATCGCCATCGCTCCCAGGTCCACTCTGATTGGGCCCTATCTATGGGTTAAATAGAACTAACTGAATATTTATGCTGAACTGAATTGTCTGAATAAGAACTTTTCGACATACTGAATAGCTTGCTATAGAAATGTTTTTGACAAACTGTACACGTACTTACATTTAAACTGCGTGCTTATGATAAACTGAATTTTTTGAAATGGAACTATTTTTTGACATTGAAACTATACTTACACTAAACTGAATTGTTATATATAGAACTGTTTGACATTTAACTGTGTGTAAACAAAATTAGCTGAATTAAAATTTTTTGAGTCAACTGAATAGTTTTAAATAGAGATGTTTTTGAGCAATTAAACTGTGTACTTATGTTAAACTGAATTGTTTGAAATAGAACTGACTATTTGCATAAAAACATATTTAACGTTAAATAACCTATAAAGGTTGATATGCCATAAAAACCCAACCAACCAAACAACCAACCATAGTTTCTCAATTTTTTCTCACCTTTTTTAAACAATATACATTTCTTTTAAAGAATCATTCCTTCATTGTGAAGTCGAGTTGTTTCCAATACCTCCTCGTAAATAAATTGAACTAAGTTATTTATTTATCAGCCGGCAGTTCACCTCTAATCCTAACGACGAGGATAATTATCTGCATAAGAACAATGCTCTAAATATTGTCAGAGATGAACGTCTTCAGCATGTTTGATAAAACCTAGTTGTCGCCCCTTTTAATTTCTTATATAAACTCTCAGTTTCTACCTGCTTTTACATTTTGAACAAAAAATTATGTAGAAGAAAGAATTTTGCTTTGTAGAAATGGAGTAAATTTCAAAATATTTTCATGGCGAATCATATTATTTGCGCTATTCTCCTCATCTTGCTTTTTTGCTCAGTCTGCTGGGGCTGTAGAATACACCGACTGCACCTTTGCAGAGGGGTAAGACCCCACCCCAACTAGTGTCCTGGATATCTGTTGAGGTGTTTAGGGGTCAAAATGAAGACACGAAGACAAGTGAAGTCGGCTGAAAGAAATATATTACAATAACATAACAAATATACAGGATACAGGTGTTGTACAACAGTTAGGAATACAGGCAGCTAGGGGGTTATCGGTATTTGTCACACGTCCCACTAACCGGACGAGTGTGGCACAAGGCCTTTTTAGGTTAGTCCAGGCCTTTGAGCCTGAACACCCCCCTAAGGTTCGAGGATGCCGGTTAAGGCACACCTCGACCGACTGCGACTGGAACCAGGACACACCCGACCTGATCTGCGCCCCGACAAAACGCAGCCGACCGAAGTGCGTCTCAGCCCAACGCCTCCCAGAGAGTAGTGCATACACTCTACTTAGCCTGGAGGCTGTCTCCCCGAGTGTCAAGTAGATTTGGTATTTAGGATAAATAGTACATTACCATGTAGGTAGGTACTATAACAACATGACACTAAACAATCTGATGGTGAGGTTCCAGTAATGCTGGAGCTTTGGGGGATGCGGAGTACCTCTTCATTGCCACCGCTCCCAGGTTCACTATAGCCTGGAGTAGTAGCACCAGAGAGGTTCCTCTCTATGGATCAAATAGAACTAAAATGCTTACTTCTGCTAAAATGAACTACTTTAATAAATAATCGTTTTAAAATGTAAACTACGTACTTATGTTAAACTGAATTGTTTGAAATAGAACTATTTTGACATTTAACTGTGTGTAGACAAAACTATACTTATACAAAAAAATTGTTTGATTCAGATTTGTTTGACTAAAGTGAATAACTTGAAATAGAAAGGTTTTTGGCTATTATACTGTTTACTCATGCGAAAGTGATTCGTTCGAAATAGAACTGTTCATTTGTATTAAAATAGATTTGGCCTTAAATAACCTACAAAGGTTGATATGCCATAAAACTCAAACAAACAAACAAACAAACAAACAAACAAATCATCTTGCTTTTTATACAAGAAACGTTTCGGCTGTTATATCTTCCGCTTTTCTTCCGGTGTATTTTGTGGTATTCTGTGGCCGAATACTTTATTAAAAAATAGAATACATGCTTCGGCCAACCGTGTTGGCTGATACGTGGATCAAGTTGGGTGTATCTTGGTTCCGGTGGTAGTCGGTCAATGTTGTCTAACATGGATTCCGTGAAGCCGGCATTCATGTCCCACCAGCGGATACCGGCGCTCACTGATCCACAAGGAGCCATTTCCCGAGCTCTAACCCTTTCCGGAGGAGCTGTTTTAATCCTAGCACATGAAGTGCCCCTTTTTTGGCGAATGCCGACGGGGCTCAAGGCATTTTATGAACCACCAGGCCAGTTGGCTACGTTCCTACGCCCTGCTCCCATAAAAAAGGCCATATGCCATAATTGCGCGGACGTGGAATGTTCGACAAATATCTGGTTGAAAAATCAAACAAAAATTATATCGGGTTTTAGGACAAATGATAACAGCACTCTTCCAAGGGACAATGATTGAGAAGATGAAAGAATTGTTTTAGATCTTCCAGATGCCATCTGCGTTCGGCATTACAAGAATGAAAATTTCTTGAGAGCGAAAAATATCAGGATTGGTTATGGAAAATTTTGATGTTTACCGAGTATGATTTGATATATTTGAAGAAGGTGGGAGAAAACATTAGGCAAATGTGAGTATAACTAATAGAATGAAGACAAAATATCAATTCAGCTCGATTTTGACAGATATTCTCATCGTTTATTGATGCAGATTACATTTTTTCATATATAAACTATCAAAACTTTTCGAAAAATAATTTCATTTTAATGGTAATATGGAATATATATTAAAAGTGAGAATTTATAAAATATATTAGGTCAAACCACTCAACTCATATAATCATTATTGTCCACTTTCCGAGTTTTTACACCAGAAGAAATCAGTAGCCTTCACTTTGAAATCTGACTTGCAGCAAACCTCTTAAACTTTCCGGGATTCTGTTTTCTAAACGATCTCAAAAGTGCTGTAGGATATCCAGTTTCAATCCTTCCCCGGATATCCAGTTTCATGAGGTTCTTTGGAATTTCAAAGGATCAGACTATATTTGGTATCACAATTACATTAATGTTCCACTTTTCTATTTTTTTTGGGGGGGGGTCTTCGAATTTATCTTGTTATTGGCATTTTAGTACTCGTAGGTTTTTCACAGCATGTAACTCACATATTCACACACACATAAGTATATTCATAGACAAATATCTATCTATCTATCAGTGTGTGTGTGAATAATTCTCTCTATATATAGTACCTTTCTCTCTCTCTCTCTATATATATATATATACATGTGTGTGTGTGTGTGTGTATTTAAACAACTCAATAGGCTTAGTTTGCCAAACTATTTTCGCATTGGTGGAGAGAAAAATGCCAACACTTTCGTCCAGATTTTGAACTCGGTCACCGTGTCTATTTTCTACTATGGTATCTATTACACATTTATACATATATATGTGTGTGTGTGTGTGTGTGTGTGTGAGTACGCACGCGCCATGGATTGTCTCTGAAGTCTGAGTGACATCAAGATTCTCCTGAAATCTCCTTAGAATTCTAGTAAATCAAAGCACTATTGTTTCGTGGATGGGATTTTCTAGGCCTTTGCAAATTGACCTTTGACCGAACTGTCAACCAGAGATGTATCTGAACGGGACACAACTGGCTAAATAAGCGGAAGCAGTCATGCGGTTGATCGGAAGTCGTGGGTGTTATGAAATAATATATACAGATGCCTGCGTGAGAGTGGAGTCAGTGTATGTCAGTCCCAACATGCAGTCACTGAGAGCACCCACAGGGGCGGCGCCTCACGACGGCCTCCGGTCGAGTACCACTGACTGAGAAATAGAAGTGCTAAGTGGGGTCCTGAAGAGAACACAGCGTGGTATTATCAAGAGAAGAAGTTATGGATCAATAGACCAGTCTGTCTTTGTCTCCCTCCCTCCGTCTGTCTCTCTCTCACTCTACAGAGATTTAACTCATATGAAAAGAATAAAGACATATTTTATATAAGGAAGTATTGTGGTTCTTATTTCATCCATGTATCCACCACAGGCATTGGCCTCCATGTCAACGCACACAAAACTGAATACATGTGCTTTAATCAAACAGGCGACATTTCCACACTAGACGGAACCTCTCTGAAACTAGTAGACAAATTCACCTACCTAAGAAGCAGTGTCTCGTCAACCGAAAAAGACATCGACACGCAGCTAACAAAGGCATGGACAGCTATCGATAGGCTATCGATCTTATGGAAGTCAGACCTGACCGATAAATAAACACAGTTTCTTCCAAGCAGCGGTCGGGTCAATACTGCTATATGGATGCACTACTTGGACGCTAACAGAACGACTGGAGAAAAAGCTAGACGGCAATTACACAAGAATGTTGTGAGCAATATTGAACAAGTCCTGGAGGCAACACTCCACAAAACACCAACTATAAGGCCACCTACTACCCATCACGAAAACTATCCAAGCTAGACGAACCAGGCATGCAGGACACATTTGTGTGTAGTTTTATATTTTTTCATGCGAGTGTGTTGCATTTGTTTATTAAAAGGTTTACTCTGTCACCATATAACCTACAGTTGATTTTTTTTTGTATTTCCACTGTTTGTTTTGATGTACTTAGTTCTTATGGGATCAATTCGTACTCTTACAATTGAAGATTAAGTTTCTCTCTTGACGTTTCCTCTGCGTAACCATGTCAAGGTCATCTCAGATGCAATGTTGTTTAAAATATCCAGTAGATGTTTTTATTTCTATCTATGATTCCCAGAATTTGAAATTTTATTTTTATTCTATTGTTATTACTGCTATTAACTGCCGTAATCAACTCTTGTTTACATATTCTTCAAGTTAATATATATTATTATTAACTTATTTTTCAAGTTTATGTATTCTTGTTTACTTCTGTTGCATCCTCAAGGCAATCTTTTGTGTTTCTATGTTCTACTCTTTCCTTTCTTGTCATAGAGAGTCTACAGATATCATGTCTGGAATTAGGAATATAATCTTCTCTGTCTTATTTTAGGCAGATTATATTCGAAATGGAGCTCTGCAGGAAAACCAAGAGAGCGAAGAAATCTGCGACAGTTCGGCACACCAACACTAAAGAGAGAGAGAGAGAGAGAGAGAGAGAGAGAGAAAGAGAGTGTGTGTGTGTGTGTGAGCGTGATTGTATGTATTTTTCATTCGTCTATGTATGTTATCTTCAGGTTACCTGTCACAGTACGTATACCTGTCACAACGTCCAAGTTTGGTTCAAGATTCATCCCAACCAGCACTTCTCTCAATGCACACATTGTATAACAAATCCCTGTTTTGATAAATTCTATTTTCTTACTTTTTCTCTTGGTTTGCTTGGTCGTATCCACTTCTGATATTCTTGTAGTATACTACTGGATTTTGACAAAGAGGAACACGTATATAAAAATATAATCTTTCATTTTTCTTCTTCGACAGGGACGCTTATGTGGAGCAGGAAACCAAACGGTGAGAGTTCGCGCACACTAAGAAGTTCTCTGGAGTCGGAACAGCCAGCGGGAACACTTCAGCCAAAATTCTTGACCTTATATAGTCTTAAAACTTCCACGCGACCTACATAGCCACGCCTCTTCACCAACGCATTGCTTGTTTTTCATTGGCTATGCTTTACAAATACGCAATGCTTGTTCTCCATTTGTCACGGCTTACACCCACGCATTGCTTGTTTTCTGGTAGTCACTATGTTGATTTTCTCTACGGCCAGATATATACGTCAAGTACATCTACTGGGTTCATTGCAGGTAAAGACAATATATTACGTTCCTAGCGATTTTTCAGTTTTGTTTTTCTATGATGCTTTCCTGCTGGGCAGTTCTCTTCCTTCGGTTTTGTCATTTTTCACTTTTTATAAATATTATTGGCATCATATATTTTTCAATTCCAAATGCCATTTCTATATCATGGCTAAAGATTCTTATACTTTGTGTTACTGATTCTAGTTTATTTCATTATAAGGAAAAATCATCTGAGATTTTCCGTAAACAAGAAAGCAATAAAATAATTAGATCAAATGTCAAAGGTCTTTTATCATCATTACTTTAACAAATAATATCCGTAGCATGACCAAAAATACTTTCATAAAAATATAGTGTACATTCGTAAGACAATAAATCACTTCCAGAAAACTACCGTAAATTGCGGTGTTCCAGTTGACCTTGTTCAATATTGAGGCCACACCCCACGAAACAGCAGCTATACGGCCATCTACAACCCATCATGAAAACTACCCAAGTTAGACGAACCAAACATGTGGGACACTGCTGGAGAAGTTAGGACGACCGCATAAGCGACATACTCCTGTGGACCCCTTCATGTGGACAAGCAAAAGCAGGATGACCAGCTAGAACCTATATACAACAGCTCAGTGACGATACAGGATATAGCCTTAAAAACCTCCCAGGAGTGATGGACGATAGAGACGGGTAGCTTAAGAGAGTCAGGGAGATCCGTGCTGGCAGCGCGACATGACATGATATGACATGCAAGTCGACCTGGCATTTAAGTCCACTTCAAGATTTTGGCAAAAAATTCTAGGTTAAACCTTAAACTTCTATATGGATTGACCCCCACAAAAAATACAGGAGATTAATCGTATTTTTATCTAAAATGTTGTGACATATAAATATCGTGTTGTAAAGGACGAACCTTTCACCCCTATCAGTGTATCCGCCCAGCCATATTCAATATGGTTCCACACACTACACAAGGGGCAGAACGTAAGAGAATAAGGAAGACGAAAGGAAAGTACCTACGCTCCTATCGGCTACCGTGTGTGGACTCTATTCTACTTACATCTTTAATACAATAAATTTGTTATTGTTATTCCATGCGTGTTCGTATAAGTTTTTCCGCTCTTACTTAACTCATCGTTGATATCGTATCGTAGGAGGTGCCCGTCCACTATGCAAATGGTATAAAACGTGATTGTGTCACGCTGATTGGTAAAACTCCGTCTGACGCTCTCGTTGACGTGTATTAATCGAGGGGAGTGAGTCCATTATATAAGGAGTCCAACAGTAAGCGATTTCGAACTCCAGTTGTGGTATTACGGTCACTTTCGGACAAATACGCTTGGGAAAAGAATAAACCTTTTTATCCTCCCAGCTATGGGTTACATTGTACCACAACTGTTCTTCAAGAAGGATGGCTTTGGCATTAAGTAACCTACAAAGGTTGATATGCCATTAAGCAACAACAAAACAAAACCAAGCCAAATCACCAAACAGAAGTTTAAGTAGGAAATGTGTGTGGCAGTCTGAGTAACGGTAGTGGTGTATGTGGATTGGTAAGAGTATCATTCTATTGGTTGTCCTCTCTGCAGTAAAAATTTAGATTTATCTATGCCGTAAGGGTTAAACCTTATTTTTGTAGAGATTTTTCAGACTTGAAAATCAACGTGGACGCCGCAATTTACCGTAATTAACTATACTAATGGTTGATATCCATCTAGAAATTTACTCTGATAAATAAAATTCGCAATGAACACTGTTCGTATGTATGAACGATGGCAAGAAATATGTTTTTTCTATAAATCGGAAACTTTGTATTTTTACTAGCTCTCCGAAATTTGAGTTAACTATATTTACCCAACCCCTCCGCTCGGGCAGGATATGACACAAGGTCAATTTTTAAGTAGAGTTTAACAAGTTTGAATTCAGAGTTTTCCTTCTCCTTGACTAGTTGCATCACCAAGGCTGAAGAACCTAGTCTGTCCTACTATCTACCCATAGCTGGAGGGAGAATAATTGGATTCATACCATTCCCAAGGGTATTAGTGCTATGTGAAATACAATCAGTCTCGTCCAGGATTTGAACTCGTGTCACCGTGTCCATTTCCTACGACGATAATCATTACACCACGGGTGCCTCCGACATTTGAGGTAACGAAGGTCGAAAAGGTTGATGAACGAAGTTGTCACTTGATCTCGGTGACTTGAGAACAACCAAACAGATCGTTACAGTTTGGATCTCACGTTTATTTCTTGACAATTTAGGCCGGCAACTCCTTGTGAGGTTCCAACCCGTCTTTAAAAAAAGAAAAAAAAAGATGTTTCAAAGGAAAATATAAAAGCCGCATAAAAAGATGTTTCTAAGGACGTTAAGTTCAAATGCACACGTCTGATCTACATCACACCAGAAAACTAATAGCAGGTAAACTTGAAACGAAAACTTTCTCATCGCTCGCTTTGATCTAAGATAACCTTTAACCTCTAACACTATTGTCAAATCTTGATCTGAACACTCGGCGGGTGCAAGAAAAGGTAGACATAAGGCAAGTTTGGATCGTTTTATAGGAGTTATTAAAAATGTTGTTATCATTCTTGGTCTCATAACTTATATGTTAAAGCCACCGATACAAAGCACCATCTCTTGTCAGGAAAAAAAAATGCTTAAGTTCAAGTCTCATAGAGAAGTAATCTTTATTTTTAGTTTTGATGTTCACTGTCATAAAAATAAAGACCCATGAGAATTGCTGTGAAAAGTAACTAAAATTTATAAGATATCTATATCTATATATATATATATAGAGAGAGAGATAGAGAGAGAGAGAGAGAGAGAGAGATAGAGAGACAGCGGTATTTTATGGGAAGAAGTATCACTTTAATAAAAATATATTTTCTCTCATTATTTTTAGTTTTGACCCATAAGAATTGCTGTGAAAAGTAACTAAAATTGATAAGATATATATATATATATATATACAGAGAGAGAGAGAGAGAGAGAGAGAGAGAGAGAGCGGTATTTTATGGGAAGAAGTGTCACTTTAATAAAAATATATTTTCTCTCATTATTTTTAGTTTTGACCCATAAGAATTGCTGTGAAAAGTAACTAAAATTGATAAGATATATATATCTATATATACAGAGAGAGAGAGAGAGAGAGAGAGAGAGAGTGGAGAGAGAGAGAGAGAGAGAGCGGTATTTTATGGGAAGAAGTATCGCTATATTTTCTCTCAAAACTGATAAGTCAAGCAGTCTCTCGTTCTTAATAAATCAATACATATATCGCAGAGATTATTTTTAAGGAGTCAATCTGAAAATTTTTAATGTTCAGAATAGAGTAAAAATATTTTTTACAAATAAATTGAAATAAAATAGAATAAATAGATTGTCAAAAGATACATAATATATTTATATAAAACTTCGTTTACATTTTCAGAAAAAAAAAGTATTTATACATACATTTTTTAATGATTTGGTCAATATATATTTATCTAATTTTTTTTGTTAGTTCTAGTGTTTTCTGAAACCAGCTTTTGTGGAGCCATTGTGTTTGGTTATGTATTTAATGGTCGTGTCTGATGGCGGCAAAGGATGTCTTTCACCAGAAAACAGCGCTTTCAATAAGGCCTTCCAGCGACTTACACTTATAGGGAAAAAATCAAATCATAAAAGATAAAAAGATGTATGTAAAAAAGCAAGAAGAAAAATTTTAAAATAAAAAAGATATGCAACCAAACATTTGGAAAATAAGCGAAAAAGAATGGACAAAAAAAGCAAGAAAGTTTATTCTTATCCTAGAAACAAAGAAATGAATACTTGGGTTGTCGAAATTTACTTTAGCAATGAAAAAAAGAACCATTTCGCCACTACTCGGGAAAATCTTATCGACACTCGGTTTTCTTATTGCTACTGTACATGGGACAGTGATTCAACACAATCTATAAATGGTGATGACGGAAGTGAAAACTAAGACAATTTTGCCCAGTCTGCAGGGCTTAGAATATACTGAATGTAATTCTGGCATACCTCAATCTAAAAATAGATCGTTTGACTATAGCGCTAAACTGAATTTGACTGTGACGCACCTGCTCGAGAAATCAGAGGAGTGTGGAGTGCCACTTTATTGTTATTACTCACGGGTCGAATTTGTTTCGGAATAGTGGTACCTGTTAGGTTCTATAGAGGTCGCTGTGACATAGTGGTTAACGCGCTAGCGAGTGACATTGTAGTAATAATGCTAAGCTTCCATTTATGGGTCAAATAGATCTGTTTGAGAATTATTTGTATTAGATAGAATACTAGATAACATATAAACATATAAGCAATGCAGTTCCATAACTTCCGGGCATAAAATAATCCCAAACGACTTGACATGCCCTAAAAATCAATCAATCAAGCTTGCAAGAATTATCCAAGAGCAGATGACAAGATATATTACGATAAGCCTGTCTCTTCTTATTCTGACAATGAATGTGGAAATGATTCTCAGCAAAAGTAGTAGAGACAATGCCTATCTTAAGGAGATATCTGCTAGAAATTGTCTAATTTCAGGTTTGATTATTCTGGCTGGGTGGTGAATTGCAATTCAAAAATGAATTGAAGACGATGATCCTTGGAATGGCCAACATAGCATTCTACTGGTGTTAGATCAAAATATCCAAAAAGAATTCAAAAATAGCAAAATAATGGTAGATTATATAAAACATAGTCATACTAGAATAAAATTAAGGAAAAGGAAGATACTGGAGACAAAACTCAGTCTTCTTTCAACAAACACTCTTTTCAATAAACGGAAGATCTTTTTTTTTATCTAATATTTGTTGGAGAAAATTGTCCTATTTATATTGATATGAAGTGTAAGGTGAGATGAAACTTATCAAAGCATTTTAACTACTGAAGGTTACTTTTCTGAGACTGACATCCAAAATGTAATAATAGGTTACTTAATATTTGATTTAAAGATCATTTGTTAAAACAAAACAGATATACATAACGAATAACTATACAATATTACCAGTCCATTTTCATCGCTTCTTTTGTTGCTTATCAAATCTTTTTAAAACCATTTAAAAATTTCTACTAATGTTTCTTCTCAAAAACATATCTATATATGATGGCTTAAAGTCAAAACTAGAAGAGAACAAATAAAAAAGAAATAATCCTAAAGGTTTTATCATTATTTTCATTTCGCTCCCTACCCCTCTTCTCTCTCTCTCTCTCACTCTCTTTCTCTCTCTTCATATATATATATATATTAGATATATATCTAAACCCCTGAGTTTCATAGAGCTTTTTACAAAAACTATTTATTATTATTATTATCCTATGTATTGAGCACTCTCCATATATTGCACTTGGTTCAACACAAACCCACAAAGGAATTCAATGACAACCAACACTGTTATAATATACATATATATATATGCGCAGTGCTTGTATGTCACCAAAATCTGGCCATATATCGTATTTCAAGTTGGTATTTGAGGATCATTTAATGTTTTGATAAAACCATTGTTGAAAAACGTTTCATATATATATATATATATATATATATATATATATACGCATGCACATACATATCAGAATTTGACATTCAGTGACCTTTAAGAGGTTAATATACAATAAAACCCAACCAACCAACCAACCAACCTAAAAATATGCGTTTGCAAATAATATAATATATATGTGTAACAAGGCTCTGGCATTAAATAAACTATAGAGGTTGATATGCCATTAAATCCAACCAACCAACAAAACGTTTAATCTATTTATATTGCTATGTTTCAATTATCACCAAAATATTTACCAATGCTTTTTCAAAATTCTTTCTGTGACGGTGAATTTTCTATCTTTGTTAGAATCGTAACTATTTGAGCAGAAATATTATTCGACAAGTATTTGTTTTAATTCACAGATTTGATTCTGTGTCTGTTGTAGTTTAGCCTAGTAAAATGGCCATTCTGATTTTCCATTGTATTGTTATTGGCGACATGTGCAGTCCAGTAAATAAATTATATTTCCTCTTCTGAAATTTTATATATATACATTATCTCTGATATTGAGATCACTTCCTTTATAAATAAACCAAACTATATATATATATATATATATATATATATATATATATATATATTCGTTTTCTCTGCACGTCTGTTCACTACTTGTCCTTTCTTCCCTATTCATTACTTCTTCCAACAATTCTCCAACATTAACTTTCACATCATTTCAATGTATTGAGTCACAAATAAAACACAAAAAAAAAAATAAAAAAAAAACAAAAAACAAACAAGAAAACAAAACAAAACCATGCACTTAAATCGATGGCGGAGTAAGAGAACTTTAAAATATATTTGCACATCCATTTTTTATCTCTTCCGAGGGTTATCACAAATAGTACAGTAGATTTTTTTTCTTTGTTTTTTTTTTCTGTTTTTGTTTTTGTTTCCAGTCGTGTCTAGTTTCATACTCTTTGTATGATAAATTGCTGCATTCGCTTATTAAGTGATTGATCGTTTCATCTCTATCACCTCATAACCTACATCTGCAGCTTTGTTGCTTCTAATCTATTCTTGCTTTTATATGATTGGTCCTTATGGCGTTATTTTGTGCTGCTATTAGAAGAGATTCAGTTTCACTTTCAAGATATCCCTTTCTTAGCCATGTCCACGTTTTCCCGTGTAAAATGTCGCTTGTTGGTTGCTTAAAACATACACAGAGTTGCTTTCCTTACTATTTTTGTTTTCTGGTTATTTTTCTTTTATTGGCCCTTGTGTTTTCAGTATTGTTTCTGGTGGCTGTAATCAGTCTTCTTCCGCACTTTTATAATTGTTGTTTTTTTTTTGTATATCATTAATATAACCACTGCTTAAGAATATATGTAAATTAAGTAGAAATACATAAAACGAAATCTATTAAATTAACAAAGATATTTATCTTCCCTGGTGGGGGGAGGGCAGTAGAATAAACCAACTGCACCTTTGCAGTGGAGTATGACTCTCCACCCTTGATCGAATATTTTGTTTGTGTCACTATACCCTCTCCAGTCTGGAAACTCTCTGAAATCATTTCATTGCCAGAACTTTCTGTTTCACTTTGACTTCGAAAGGAAGTGCCTGTTCGTGTCTCATCAATGGCTCATATAGAATTGTGTTATCATTTACGAAGGATTATTATTCTCATTTGTTTTTATTTAAACCTTATGGCTTTGTGTAGATCCTTTATACTATATAGAAATGCTCGATAAGTAGAATTACGTGTGTTAAATAGCAATATTGAAACCATTTAACAGTGTTCAAACAAATGATTAATATTAAATAGAATTATTTGTGTTGGATAATAATACTTGAAACCACTTCATACTAATAGAATTATCAGTGTTAGATAATAATACTTGAAACCATTTTACTGTGCAAACAAATAATTAATATCAAATAGAACGATTAGTGTTTGATAGTAATACTTGAAACTTCTTAACTGCGTACAAATGAACGAACTCAACCAAATCATTGAAATGTATGCACTTCCAATCTCTCTCTCTCTCTCTCTCTCTCTCTCTCTCTCTCTCTTTCTCCAAACAAACAGCTGCTGCTGTTGCTAAATAAATACCTTAACAATTCCCTTAGCTAAACGTGGTACGCTTGTTGGCCGAGCGGTCTGAGACTTAGTCTAACGTAAAGTTGGATGGGTTTCGATCTCAGCTTCGAGCGTCCTACGTGTCTAGCCACACTGAAGAGTTCTGATAGAACGAAACAGTCTATCTATGGATGACTATATATATATATATGTATATCTTTAGGCATTAAATAATCCACAATGGTTGCTATGACATTTATAGCAGCCAACCTACGCTCCAACTCACAAAAATATTTGTTCCAAAATTAGTTGGTGTATTCTTATATGTGATTGTTTAAAAGGGTATATATATATATACAATTTGGGTAGTCTTGGTTTGGTTTCTTTGTTTAATGACATATCAACCTTTTTCGGTTATTTAATGATAAAGCTATTCTCCAAGAAGAGCAGTAGAGGTACTATTTAACCCATAGCTGGGAGGATAAGGGGGTTCATACCTTTCCCAAGGGTATTTGCCCGAAAGTGAACGTAATAGCGCGACTAGAGTACGAACTCGCGTACTACGATTCCGCAGTCCATCGCTTTAACCATTACACCATGAGGAAGCCCCTAGGGTAGTCTTGCTGGTAGCTGTGATAGAAGACGACTCAAACCATCACTTCAGAATGTCAAGTCTGAAACACGTAGCGAGCACAAGGGTATGAAATAATAAAAACAAAAACGCAATCATTAGAATCTCTTGCAAACCTATTCATTTTAATTTATATATATATATATATATATATATATATATATATATATATGAAGAAATTTTTTTTCTTTTCTTTTCTTTTCTTTTTCTTTTCTTATCTGTTCTCTTCTCAAAAATTTTGACAATCAAAAATTCTCTAAAATTCGGACTATAAATGCTTTTATCATCCTTCAATTTGTTTTATCTCCAAGAAACTTGACACGTTTTAAACATCACTGCCTGAGCCAATCACGTGATTATTTAAAAAAAAACGTTTGAATATATTTTCTCTTTTCCAGTTATTTTGATTTAGAACATCCATTGTTTTTCAAGCAACATTTTTCCGCATCTTAAGGTCCTGATAAAGTTTAATAAAACCAAAACGTTTTAACGTCAACTTTCAAACATAAGATTCACAACAATAGGATAACTTTGATTTTCTATTTTCTTCATAATTTTGGATTTATTTACACACACACACACACACACACATATATATATATATATATATATATATATATATATATATTATACTAAATAAAAGAACACTACAGCTTTATTTAAAAACTTTTATTGAAAAAATCAATTCAGGTAACTTGATTATGTAGTAGAGATGACATCTATTCAATGTAACCACCTTCAGCCTCAATCAATGCCTCGATACGAATCCGGAACTGGGGGCATGCCTTTTCCACAAGCGCCGGCGGGAGTTCGGTGAATATTCAGCGGAGGCTGACTTTGGTGTTGTGGGAGGTCAGGTTGGTGATGTTCTCGACGTATGACCAAACGAAATAGTCCAGCGGGTTCAGGTCGGAGGAGGACGGGGGCCAGTGAGAGAAGGGTACAAAGTCGTAGCACTTCTACTGAAGCCAGGCCTGAGTCTCTTTGGACTTGAGGGCCGGCACCTAGTCCTGCTGCCACACCCAGGGTCTGCTACTGGCCACCTGATTGCACCATGGGATCACCACACTCTTCAGCACATCCAGGTACACTCTGGTGTTGACTTTCAAGCCGACTTCGAAGTTGTGAGGTGGCATGATGTGGCCCTCACTTGAAACCACACCAAAGACAATAACCGTACCTTTGTTTTCATCACCCTGGGCACGTTGAACCGTCCGGATTGGCATTTTGAGAGTGCTGGCAATGGACCTGTTGTCATAACTTTTATCGGTAGAGACCATGAGTTGTACAGCGGCGCATCTCCGATCTCGCTCGTTGAACATTGTGTCACTTTCAGACATGTTAGAAGGCTCCTATCGCTCTTGGGACTTGTACACAACTGGCCAACTAGTAGATTGTCTGCAACAAAAAAAGAAAACCGGTTTTCATTAAACGGAAATGGAATCATGTCGTCTTTTCTAGGGAGACAATTTTATCGTTCCACCCTGTAGAAAGAGATAGAGAGAGAGAGAGAGAGAGAGAGAGGATAAGGAAAGGGATAATATAAACATATCAGATAAAAGTAACCTTTTATATGGCAGAAGAAAGTTATAAAAGACAATATAGTTGTCCTTTAGCAGTGGAATCGGAAAAAATACTGGTAGTGATTAAAATATTTTTGCAATTATAATGTTCCTTTCAACCAACTTCACCACAAACGTCAGCACAGGAAAATAAATAAGCTACTGGATATCATGGTAATAAATCTTTACACCACTTGAAAGCATGTGGGTACTTTTAAGTGTTCGTTGCTAACAAAAGAACGACAATGTGTTAGCGGGGAGTCTTTATAGCATAGTTGCTTACGTGCAGGACTGCGATATTGTAGTAACCGAGTTCGAACTCCTGTCGTACTTTTTCATTTACTTTCGGTTAAATTGTACTAATACTGTTCATGTAGAAGAAAGGCTTTGGTGATGAAAAAAAACCGCGAAGAAATCAAATCAATGAATTAGCACTGGGAGGAATTTGAAAAAGAAGAGATGACTGATGACGGTATTTGGTTACTTGAATGTAAACAAAAAATGCGCCAATCAAAATCGACAAACTTATTAACGCTGACGTAATTCATCAATAACTATTGCACTTTGAAAGTCACCACCTTCAACTATTTTTCAGAAATTCTTAAATTTCTTTCGGTTGTAGTATTTTTTGCTTTCATTCAATCTTATTCTTGTTGCTTTTTGAATAAAGCATTTTTTACTTTGACAAAGGAATTATGGCTATGAAGGGTTACTCCATCATCATCATCATGAGCCGCTAGCACGGATATCTCTGACCCTCTCTCGCCACTTTTCCCTATCGTTCATCGCCTCTGACAGGTCTTCAGGGCTACATCCCGTATCCTCACATAGCTACTGTATGTATGTTCGAGCTGGTCGTCCTGCTTTTGCTCGGCCATATGTGGGGGTCCATAGGAGTACATCACTTATGAGCTCGTCTCTGCTTCTCCAGCAGTTCGAGGAATGGCGTCTAAACGTCAGATACTCTAGAGTTATATCCAGAGCACTCGTAGGGTAGGGGTACGTATACCTCTGCAGAGATGCAGTCAGTGTATTCTACAACCCCAGCTTAATTTATTCATGAATTAATATAAGTGATCAAAACTTGCAAGGCTTTGTTATATTAGAATAAACTAGTTTGATTTGAAAGATAAGCGGATTGAATAGATACTATAGTTTTTACTTGACAAGGCTAATTTGTTTGGTTTAGTTTAGACCGTAATTCTTCTTTTACCTTAGAACATTTAGATCTTATATCTTGCAGATTACTTTCTGACAAATATATTCTATTTCATAATTTCAGATTTGCTTCGTACATTGCGTCATACATATTACCAATTATCCACTCTTACCTACAATCGTTTACTTTTTACCTGGACTTTTTTACCGTTTACATGGTTTATTGTATCTTTTACCAAGCAACTTCTACCGATTTCCTGGTATCTTGTAACATTTACCGGGCATCTTTTACCAGGCATCTTTTACTGCTTATCTGGTATGTGGTACCTTTTACCTGTCATCTTTTACCGCCTACCTGGTCACTGGTACCTTTTACTTGGGATCTGTTACCGTCTATCTGGTATCAGGTACCATTTATCTGTCATCTTTTACCGTCTATCTGGTATCTGGTACCTTTTACTGGGCATCTTTTACCGTCTATCTGGTATCTGGTACCTTTTACTAGGCATCTAGGAGGTGCCCGTGGTGTAGTCGTTATCGCCGTAGGAAATGAACACGGTGATACGAGTTCAAATCCTGGACGAGACTGATTGGATTTTCCCATAGCACTAATACCCTTGGGAAAGGTATGAATCCAATAATTCTCCCTCCAGCTATGGGTAAATAGTAGGACAGACTAGGTTCTTCAGCCATGGTTAGGCAACTAGTCTAGGAGAAGGAAAAACTCTGAATTCAAACCTGTTAAACTCCGCTTAAAAATTGACCTTGTGTCATATCCTGCCCGAGCGGAGGGGTTGGTAAATAGTACCTTTTACTAGGCATCTTTAACCATCTATCTGGTATCAGGGACCATTTTCCTGGCATGACTGGGGCAAAATCTAATCTGACAGAATAAGCCACTTAATGAATATTTTTGGAAGATCCTGAAACCCAAACGTCCCCGTCGGGCTGATAGACTGATTTGTTTTAACGGCATGTCAGCCTCTCTACGGTTATTTTATTCCTAGAAATTACAGAACTATTGTATTTTATATTTATATTTACATTTTCTAAGTATTTTTATCTTTCATATTTACATTTTCTGAATAATTGAAAAATAAAATTTTGCTCATGTTTATGATATCTGATATTCCTATTTTTTGAATAATTTGTAAACAGATGTAATTAGTTCATTGACAGGGTTGAGTCGCATTCTTTTTAATGGCATATTACGTAACCTTCGTGGGTTACTTAATGCCAAAGCAATCCTTGTTGAAGAACAGTAGGGTACTACCTAATCCATTGCTTTGTGATAAAGAGAGGGCATACCTTTCCTAAAAATAGTAGTCCGAAAGAGAACGTAATAGCGCGACTAGCGTTCGAACCCACTTGCAAATATGTCGAAGTCCAGCATGTTAGTGAATCCGCCTCAGAGATTTCTCTGCTCATAAATTATTGTGGAAGAGTAATCTATGTGGTGCGATAAAAACAAAAGATTCTTTCGGGGCTAAAATACGGAAAGTGCATCCCTTTTAGAGGAATAAGGCCATCTCCAAAAATTGCCTTCTCATACCAGAATGAAATATGGAGATGATGAAAAAATTGAATTATCGCACGTTATTTCATTTTAAAGATCCAAGACAGTGAACAAAAGGTTATAAAAATAAAAATACAAAATAGCATAAATCGAAAGCAGGATTTGATCCTTTTATATTTTTACCGAGGATAAAAGATGTGGTCAGTGGGGTTATCAGCGTGGTTTACCGCGAGAGATGACCAGAGGGGGTCTTGCTATTTTCAGACACCACTAAGTGGGAATCAACCGATGCTGGTAAGATTAAAAGGGGTGGTCGCAAAAGATAAAAGAAAGAGAAAATGCAATTAATTGCTGTCGCTTGAAAGGGTAATTTTCATGCGTCTTATCAAAGTTAAATTCAAATCTGGCAACTATAACGCGTTTTTAGAATAAAGCAGACATTTACCTTCGTTAATGGAGTTACAAGTTCACGCTTATTTTGTAATTGAGGTTTCTGCTATTTATGTATGGCGGCGGTGAAGGCTAACATTTTTATGTGCTTATAAAATTATAATCATCTACATTAGTGAGTTTTATCTATTTTTTTTTTTTTTTTTACTTTTAGATAAAGCATTATCAATTAAAATACTCATGCGTTGTTTTCAAACGGGTGTTTTTTTTTTACTAGAGTCTTAGTGACAGCAAATCTCCTCAGCTCTCCAGGACTCTTCAGATTATCCTAGATAATTTTAGCTCTTACGTAGTCCGATGGTCTTGTTTTTTCCGCTGATCTTCTGCTCACCCAGTCTCTTTTCCAGGTTCATGGAGCTATTCCAAGGGCTCCAACTCTGACTGGTATCACCGTCGCCCTCTCATTCTATAATTTTTCAGCTCTCTGGCAAAAGTCACTGTACATATCCATGATATTTTTATCAATTATTATTTTACTCTTTTGAGTTTATCACACCAATCGTAGCTGATGGTTTCTCAATGGAATTTGAATGACAGCAAGTCTCCTCAAGTTTCCAGGACTCTTCTCAGTATTCTGGACTATCTTAATAATGTTGTAGTCTGGATGGTTTCCACTTATCCTCTTATTTTCAAGTCCTAAAGTCCCTGCACCAATCCTTTGGTGACTTACTGAGTGCACCAATTACAATTAGTATCACCGTCACTTTTATGTTCTATAGTTTTTTTTCTTTTTGCTGCAAAGTCTCGATATTTATCTCTCTTTTCACTTTCTTTTAATTTTACTCTGTGGTTTGCCGGAACGGCAAAGTCTACTGTTCGGCAGGTTCCCTTTTTTGTTGACTCTCACAAGTATTGAACGTCTGGTCAAGATAAGGTGATCTGTTTGTATCTCAAAATCCCAGAGATTCCCGGCTCTGCATATACCGCTTGCTTAAGCATAGACAATCTTTATGGTTTTATTTTGTACTGCTATTAAAAGAAATTCTGTTTTTCCTTCAAGATATCCCTTTTTAGCAACATCCAAGTCTTCTCGTGTAAGATTTTGCTTCTTTGTCACTGAAATATCGATAGAAATGCTTATCTCCCCATTTTTGTTTTCTAGTTTTTGTTTTTCTCGTGATCCTTGGGTTGATTGCGTTTTTTTATAGTCGTTCTAATATTCCTAGCGATTTTTTCACACCAGTGTTATCTGATGATTTTTCACTAGAATCTCAGTGACAGCAAGTCTTTTCAAGACTCCAGGAATCTTCTTAGTATTCAAACCAATCTTACCAATGTTTAGTTTGGAGGATGTCTGCTCGTCTTCCGATTTCCAACTCCTCCATCTCTTTTACAAATCCTTTGGGGATCGTTCTGAACGCACCAATAACAATTGGTATCGCCGTCACTTTCATGTTCCTAAGCTTTTTTAGTTCTCTGGTAAGGCCCAAGTACGTGTCCCACATTTTGTTCTCTTTGATTTTCTCTCTGTGGTCCACTGGCATGGCAACATCCACTATTCGACAGGTTTTCTTATCTTCTGGCCGAGATTAGGTGATCACTTAGTATCTCAAAATTACATTGAACTTATTATTATTATTATCATTATTATTATTATACTTTTTACGTGCTTTCCATACTGTCGTTAATTCGTGGTCTTTCTTTGAAGTCTGAGTGAGAGTAGGGCTTCTCAGTTCTCCAGGACTCTACGCAGTATCGTTGTCAATCTTATCATTGCTGTGGTCCGGATGGTGTCCGTTCTTCCTCTGATTTCAAATCCATCCAGTTTTTTTTTTATCTCAAGCCTTTGGAAGCCGATCCAAGATCACTAACAAAATTTGGTATCACCGTCATCCTCATATTCCACAGAATTCTAATTTCTTTTGCCCAAGTATTTCTCTCTCTTTTGATTTCTTTTATTTTCATTTTGTGGTCTGCCAGAACGCCAGAATCCACGAGATAGCAAATTGCTTTTGTTTATTTGTCAATAGTACGTCTGGTCTTCATGCCAGGTGATCTGTTTGCATCTCACAATTCCAATGAATTTTATCTGCTTGATTTTAAGGGAAAGAGTCTGATTTGTACATATCCCTTTTCGTAAATATGTTTAAATTTTGATCTCCTCAACAATTCTGTTGTGGCTGTTTTGGAACCATATAGAAGACACGGAAGATGAGAAAGTCGATGGAACAAGTATATTGAATAACAGAACATATATACAAAAAACGTTAATACAGAAGATTGAATTTTTCTCTGAAAACTGTCCGGTTCGACTACTGGTAGGAAGTCGGTATTTGTCGTACCTCCCACCAAGCTTTTTTAGGCGAGTCCAGTTGTAGGGCCGTAGCTCTGATAAGGCCGGCGGCTTCAAAATTGCCTCGGGTTCCGTCGCTTTCCCCTAAAAAAAGGGCACCTCAGGCGCCACGCGATATACCTAGCCCCACCAAAAAGGTTAGAGCCTAGAGGACAGCCCCCTAAGGCTCGAGGATGCGAGTCAATGTGCACCTTAACCGAGTGCGGCTGGAACAAGGACACACCCGACCAGATCCCAGTACCGATCAACGCGGCCGACAGAAGTGTATCCCAGACCATTGCCTCTCAGAGAGTAGTGCATACGCTCCACTCTATTGGGAAGAAATCTCGATATTTATCTCAGACAGGACTTGATACAAAGTCAATGACCCCTAGGTCGATTATAGTAGGGGTTCAGGAAAGAAGAATGCTAGACGCGAGCCGTAGCTCGAGCCCTGCTGGTCATCGGCACATTTAGTACAATGTGGGCCAGATGAGCCTAGCTTTGTCATTGACCTAAACCTATGCCTGATTATAGCTTAAACTGTACAGTATGGTCCAGCGCTATTGTTATATTTTGACCTTCGACCCAGCCCCAAAATACTATTCCAAGGGAATACACCGGAAGGAAGTGACATATTCCAATGGCCAGTAATCGAAAGAGATCGCGTGGGCGGATTAAGGCTTATGATATGGGACAAGGTGAAGGTCCCATTGTGCCACTAACAGTGATGCACCGGAAGAGAGTAACCTCTGAACTGCATGACAGTTATTTCCGCTTGATGACGATTAAACATCCGATTTCAAAGATCCAGTAGACGATCGTGTGGGCGTTGAATTATTATTTAACTCAGTTGAGTTTGGGGTGCCAAAGCAGTTGCCAGCAGACTTCCAGACAGTAGAGACCAGATGTGGTAGGGAAGGCCACACCCGACCGAGCGGGCCCTCGGAAAGCCCCGATGGAGTTGACCCCAACATCAGGAGAACTAGAAAGACACAACGTGACGGTCATAACAGTGGGGTCAAAATATGAAGTTTAAGTTCAGTCTCCAGCACCCTCTCACACGCAAACCTTACAAATAAAGTGAGAGGTGAATATAATTGTAAAGAAGTCTTCTATGCGTCGTTTATTCATACATCTGTCTTTGTTGTTGTGTCGTTGTGATGCTGCATGAACGTTTAAATGACTATACAACATTGTCCGATTTGGTGCTTGTGCCAGCAGAGTTCTTCAAGCATTCAAAACGAACCTGGTTACTGTTAACGACAGTTTTAAGCATCACAACACGACATCAACGAAGGGGACAAGGAAAAATGCTGGAATGGAAAGAAGTTAAATGAAAAAACAAGAACAAACTAGCAAAAAAAAAAAAAAGAGAAGGAAGGAAAAGGAACCGACCGACTAGGAAAGAACAGAAAAAAAAAGAACAAAGAAAAATGCTGGAATTGAAAGAAGTAAAACGAAAAAAACAAAAAAAAAAAAAACAAGAACAAACCAGCAACAGAAAAGAGAAAAGAAAGAAAAAAAAATTGTAAGTAGATTGCAGCATTCATGTAACTTCTATCTCTGTTATTTAAATTGGGTAAAATAGTGAAAGATTTATTTTAATGACAAGGGCCTTTCTAGAAGCATAAAATTGGAAATAATTTTTTTTTTAAATATGTGATCCCTAGATAAAAATTGAAATTACTGCTATGTGTAATATTATATCGAAGTGAAGGAGGAAAAAAGAAGGGAACAAAGATGGCTATGGGACAGTTGCTGCCCGTTTTTTGAGAGACAGCAATAGTAAATAAATATTATCAATGGGAATTTTATCGTAAATAGGTCTTTGTAAGAAAAAAAAAATTGTTGTAACTTTTCATTGGTCCAGACAAGTGGTGATTGAAAATTAGAATTTCAGTCCAAGATTTGGAATCCCGCATATCTGTGGTTAAGTTCTTTTGGGCAAGTTTTTATGTTTGGAACTTGTGGATTGGAAATGAGATTTTTAATCCGAGAAATGTAATCCTGGGAGCATCAATGGGTTTGTCCCTGAATTTCGCACATTGGTGGTTTGAATAATGCGCATATACTTTTTCGATATTTATGAAGTGGGGAGAATCGATATTTACGACGCTGGTAGAATCAGGCCGGTTGTTTTGCTGTGGAAATTGTTGATATCAATTACTGAAGACATAGGTATTGTCTTGAAAACGGTCTTGCCGTGGAGGCAGAGTAACTAAGAGACAGATGTTTTTTGTGTCTGACGAGGCAGACAGGTATTTTGTGAGTTCCCCCTGGAGTGAAGCTTTGAGATTGTTATTGCGGAAGATATTTTGAAACAGGGTTTTGGATGTAATTAAGAGATGCGCAGAATTTTGACGGAACCAAGTGTGGCGAAGATTCGCAGATTCGGAAATATTTTGAATTAGGAAATGTTGGCAGAATTTATAAAAGTTTGGGTTGTTTAGAAAAAAAAACACCGGGATATTTTGTGAAAAGACGAAAAAAAAGAAGAATGCTCGTAAGCTATTGAAAAAGTTGTATTATAAATCGGGCTTAATTTATGGTACTATAGACTGAAATTGAATAAACTGGGAAGCAGACCTATAGTTATCGTGTTAAGGTAAAGACAGAGAGGTAGATATAAGGTTGAAAAAAAAGGGACAATGAATGAACAATTTATTATGAAAAAAAATGAGGGAAAAAAATAAAAAAAATGAAAACAAAAACAAAAACGTACAGGACAATAGAAAAAAGACGGAAAGAAAAAAAAGATAGAGAAGAAACTTGAACATTGTTGAACACAGCATATGAAAAAAAGAAAGTAAGAAAGAACAGACATTTTTAGTAAAATAGACAGTACATCAGTACATAGATTGAAAAAAAGAAGAAAAGAAAACTGAACATTTTTGAACTGTGATTGTAACATTGTTTTGACTTCTTTTAAAGTGAAAATTTTTGAGTTTGTTTGAGTTTAAAGGCGACATTAGAAATTTTTTTTCCCTGTTCATATTATGAAATTTGACGAAAACCATTAACAGAGGATTTGATACTAGGTTTACTAATATTTGTAATTATATTGATTCTAAAAATTTTTTTTTTAGAATTTGGGGTTTTCGTGGAATAGGAAATATTTTTTGGGGGTTTCTGTTTTTGAGGAAATCGTGGCTGACGTGAGAGTAGGACAGACATTCATTCAAGGGGATTTACAAATTGTTGTTGAAAGCAATTCTATCGAAGAATTCGCCGACCGATGAAGCTGTAGAGGGCCTATTTGGCTTCTATTTTTTTAGTTTGGAGTTCCGAGGATGGAATGAAAAAAAAAAAAAAGGCGTGGCCTACGTCAAAATTTTGTGGATAATGTCTGAGTCTTTCAGTCGCGATGGTGTTTTAGATTTGTGTGTGATTTGGCAAAGTGAAATGGATCTGGGAAAGGCGAGATGCCTATATATTGGTAGCCACGAGGGTTCCTGATTAAATTGAAAAGAAACCCGGCACGAGTTTGATCAGGTAAAGCATGTTTCCTCAAGGGCTTGCAAACCACTGGGCATGGGAACAGAAACTTTTTTAAAAAATGGGTAACACATTGCTAATTAGTATTTTGCGTGGACTATTTTAGGTGGTTTACAGCATGCGTGCCAGATTGTGATACATTATTGTGATACTTTGTTTTGGGCCATGATTTTTGTAGTTGATGGGGAATGCTTTGGGCCTTGAAGATATTGTGTTATAGTTTATGAAATTCTCCGGTTACTCCAGGTAGGAACCTGTTGAGCAAAGAACTGGAGTGTGGTCATGAGGAATCCAGGCGAAATGTATTGCTGGAATGACCAGGGTCACTAAGTTTGTGACCAGGATCTAGGACCAGAGTATGGTCCTGTTAGGGTTTTGAAATTTCTTCAAGGAATTATGGAGGGCCCGCTGTGTTGAGAATATAAAAAATGCATCCGTATGGTCCCTTGATGCACGCATGTCAAGATGGCCAACCACGCAAAGATAGTGAGAGAAATTTAGATAATAATTAACCGGGCAAGTGTTACCTAGAGAGAAGGTCGCCCTCTAAGTAAGATTTTGTTTGCTGTAGTTCAAGTGATTCTTTTTTATGTTTTCAGCCATTATTGTCCTTTGTAAATTATTCTGTAAAATATGTGTGAGGTTGATGGAGACGAACGTGAAGAAAATTCCACATGTGGAATTTTGAAAAATAATTTATGGTTGATTGTTATATTTTGACCTTCGACCCAGCCAAAAAATACTATTCCAAGGTAATACACCAGAAGGAAGTGACACATTCCAATGGCCAGTAATCGAAAGAGATCGCGTGGGCGGATTAAGGCTTATGATATGGGACAAGGTGAAGGTCCCATTGTGCCACAAACAGTGATGCGCCGGAAGAGAGTAACCTCTGAACTGCATGACAGTTATTTCCGCTTGATGACGATTAAACATCCGATTTCAGAGATCCAGTTGGCGATCGTGTGGGCGTTGAATTATTATTTAACTCAGTTGAGTTTGGGGTGCCAAAGCAGTTGCCAGCAGACTTCCAGACAGTAGAGACCAGATGTGGTAGGGAAGGCCACACCCGACCGAGCGGGCCCTCGGAAACCTCCGATGGAGCTGACCCCAAGACCTCTGGTTGAGCATCTAAGAGAACAAGAAAGACACAACGTGACGGTCATAACAGTGGGGTCAAAATATGAAGTTTATGTTCGGTCTCTAGCACCCTCTCACATGCAACCCTTGAACAGCCCTTTCGAACCCTTGCAATAAAGTGAGAGGTAAATATATTTCTAAAGAAGTCTTCCTGCGTCCTTTATTCGTGCGTCTGTCGTTTATCATGCGTCTGTTATCATTGCGTCGGTATGTATCGAGTATATATATGTATGCAACACTATAAAAGGGTGACAAAGGTGTTAATGATGCGGTTCGACCACCCGAAGGTGGCCCAAGCGAAGTTGGGGGCCTTTTGGCCTCAAGTCTGCATGGAACATTGACCATCCGGCATGGATGCCAGACAGTCCACTGAGAAGTCTCTTTATGAAGCAGTGGTTTGTCGAGCTGATATTTGTCTCTGCCTCACACGAGACAGGACTTGTCATCGCCTCACAGTGCAATGTAGGCCTGATGTCCCTAGCTTGACATAGGCCCAAATTTGGGTCCAGACACGGGTGCCCGATTATTGCTTAAACTGGACAGCAATGTCCAGTGTTATACAAAGGTAACAAAGTTGTCAGTGATGCAGCTTGCCCATCAGCTTGCCCGGTAACTTTTCGGCCTCAAGTCTGCCAATGAGCATTGACCATTTTGCACGGATGTCAGACAGTCCGCTAAAAAGTCTCTGCAAGAAGCAACGGCTTGTCGAGCTTCTTAACTCGGAGGAAATCTCTCCGAGAGTTAATAGGGTTAGCATTTATGAAGGAGGAATAATTCAATATCGTGTAGATAGGACACCATAACAAATTTTCAGTGGATCATCTTCCCCTTCCAGTCGTGTGTAGTCTTAAGTTATTTTTTTGTGCTTGTTTGTTAAATTCGCTTATGTAATTAACTATTTTATTTCCATTTTGTTTGCACAACTAATACATTTTCAATCCTTCTTCTCGTCATTATAATTATTATTATTATTGGTAGTAGTAGTTGTTGTTATTGTTGTTGTTGTTGTTGCAGCAGTTTAACTTTTGGACAAATACCATTGAGAAAGGTATGAAACCCCTTATCCTCCCTGATATGGGTTAAATAGCAACACTGTTGTTCTTCTATAAGGATGGATTTGGCATTAAATAACCAACAAAGGGTGATATGCCATTAAACAAAGAAACCGAAATTATGGTAGCAGTAGTAGTAGTTTTGACTTTCATTTTCCTTTATATTTTCAGTTCTTTATCTTAATTTTTATTGCATCTCATTTGAGTCGTCAATTTCCTGATAAGGTGGAACAGCGAGCATTTTAGCCAACAAGAAAAGATCATCTCTTGTTGAGACTCACGTCCTGTTTTGTCTAGGTGAAGCCAGCTACCTTACTAAGCTACGAGAGCTGTTTACTTTTTGTCTTGTTTTTTGAGTTTTTTTTCAATTGCTGAAATCTAACACACACACACACGTCTTACTTCCGTAGCGAAGACATTAGGTAAGCAGTCTAGAAGTAAAATACCGAAGATATTTAAAGATAAAGTTTCTCACCGTTGTCATATTTCATTAGTTTGCTTAATCCTATTTTCTGGCGTTAATTTTATTTTTTTGCTCTTAGATTTCATCATTTGTTAACAGTATTTAGTTGGATGGTCGAGTAAAAATACACTTACTTGTATTGTAGGAGCTCGTAGCGTAATGGTTATCGACTTATGAAATGGACTCAGTCATCCAAGTTCAAATCCTTAACGAGGCTATTTGCCTTTCTCTTAGTGCTAAAGCTCTTGGGAAAGGCACGAATCCATCTCTTCTCTCCTATCACTAGCTTAAACAAAACAGTACGGGAGACTAGGTACTTAAAACTTGATAAAGTAACCAGTCTAGGAGAAGGAAGCACTGTGAAATCAAACCAGCTGTACCTCTCTGAAAATATTACTTTGCCACATCCTGTCCGCGTTGAATAGATTGGGTCAGTACATGTGTGACAATACACCGCCGGCCGACCCCCACTATCTCAACTTCCTAAACTACTCATGGCCATCAGATCAGATCGTCTAGAAGTTTTTCTCATCTCCGACTAGGGTTATTTCACATTTCTCTTCAGACACACAAAACACAACATACACAACCGAGATGGTGCCAAAAAAGAGGACAAACATAGACTTGGTTTAGCTCCAAGCGAAAGAAGGGAGAAGTTTGTGACACTTTTGTGTAGCTCCCCGTGCATCTGCAGGCTATCACGAGTGTGCATTCGAGCGAAATTCCTACAAAGCCACAAAGGAATGCTGACTCATCTTGTCACGTTGGTCAACCCGGTATTTCCATCCACAGGTTCTAGCAGCCACCTTTCTCGAGCGTCAGCTTCCCCCAACTTCTGTCGACTGCCATGTTCTCTGCCCTGCTCTCGTTAGTTGACTTCTGTTGACTCTCAGACCTTCCTTCCCTCGTCCTCTTCCGGTCTCGAGGGAAATCTTGCACGCAAGCGCTTTGTGTCGGTTTGCTTTGTGAGTTCTTCCATCGGTGTTGCAGTGCCTGGTTCCTATTGGTCAAAAAGTCACCGACAGCAGATATCCTATCATTGTATCAAATGAACCTTTCAGCGCAAACTCCTATATATATATATATATATATATGTGCGTGTGTGTGCGTGTGTGTGTGTGTATATATATATATATATAGATAGATAGATAGATATAGATATATGACGCATACATCTTGTATATAATTATATTTAATATCATAATATGGCTCCTTCCATAACACAACTAGTGCCCCTTTGAAAACAATTTATACTCTGCTCGATTTGTGACTTTGACCCATATTTTTGCCGCTGTTACCAATACCATCTCCTTGCCTGAAGAATGAGGAGCGCGAAAATCGGTTTTGACTGAATGCAGCACGGATTCCATCGTTAATCTAAACAGCTTTACCGTTTTTGGCAAGTTTTTTGAGACAGGTCATTCCTCTTTGCTTGTTGTTGGGAAGCGCAGCCTTTTTGAAATTGTTATAACATTATTTTAATAGCGCTTCTGCATTAAAGTAGTTAGGCACTTTTCATTAGAAGTTGTTCCTCCTAATCCATCGTTATATATATATATATATATATATATATATATATATATATATATATGTTAGAATAGCGTATAGGCAAAGGCAACTGGCATTCAACAAACGGCGTTGACTCTTTATATATATATATATATATATATATATATATAATAGGAAGTGTGAGAAGTAATTTTGCCGATCAATTACAACTGAGTAATTAGTAATGCGTTCGATTCTCTCTGGGGAACCTAATATTTGTGGCCGTATTCTTTTTTAACGCACCTTGTCGTAGTGTATTGGCCAGCCTGTTTGTCCTGCAAATCCATTGTCAGGAAATAGTGAGTTTGGTCCCAAATAGCAGTCCCATACTTGTGACCTTGTGCCAAACTACGGTAACATTAGTAAATCATTAGTTGTAATATCGATCCTCACGTGATATCACATACTCGTGATCTTGCGCCAACTCTGAACTCGGCTTAGTATTTTTGGAAGCATCTCACCTTGCGTAAGTAAGTTAGTCGAGCAGATGATTGCGTCTGAGTTTGATTCTCACCATGTGAGTCATACTTCTGGCCTTATGGCTGATATAGCCAAAAAAACAAACAAAAGAAACAAAAAAACTAAGGCCTGACTTGATAGTAAGTGGAAAGGGAAGAATTAATAAAATAGCGTTTTCTAATAACAATGGGTATTCTTCTTTTATGGTACACCATAATTTTTAAAGTGTCATTCTTTTAAATGTTAGTTGTAAAATGGCACCTAAAGTGAAGTCAATGAACTTTTTAATATTCCACTGCATTTAAATTAGCCGTTCTTCCTTAGACATTGAATGAATTTCTAATACAAACTCAATTTATTATAATGGAGCAATAAAAATAACTTACTTCCCTAAAATTGATTTTATTTAAATTATATTTTCATTTTATCGTTTTCAAATGACTTTCCTTTCATGGTATCCTGAAATGAGTCTCGTGGACAACTACTGTCTCTTGGACCTCATTTTGAGACCTGCTGAAATAAAAAGCTTGATTTACAGTTAAATTTTCTCCATTAAAATGCTTACTGAGTCTTATTGTTCAACATAGATATACATTTGAAAAGCGATTTCTGTGTTATCTTTTCTGAATGTCAAATAAGTGATAGTCCAGTCCAGGGTTTTCTTAAAGCAGCGCCGTTGAGCGAATGTATACGAGAAAAAATAAATATCCGGGACGGTAAAATTTCAATGCTGCTCACGAATTTTGAATGTTTTGGATAAAGAAAAAACAAAAACGTCTAATAATAAAAGTACGAAGCTGAATAAGAAATCGTTATATCGCTCTTGTTCTGGTATTTGTTTCATGAAATTTAGATGAAGAAAAAAAATCAATAATCATCTCAAAAAGGAAAATGTTTTCTGCACACGATTACACGTCTTTGTTTGTTCATGTGGTCCCTGCAGATCATAATATATTTAGAGGAAACGTTGGTTCATATGCGAATGTGCTTTTTTCTGTAGCAATATACGGGGTGCGTCAGAAATACGACCGACATTTTTAGCTGTCACCTGCGTGGTTCAAGTGAACTTAGGCAATTGGTAATGGTAGTTATATCTAGCATATATGTAACCTATTTTTACTAGGGGTGTTTCTGTGTTGTAAGAGTTAAAGCGATGGACTGCGGAATTGTAGTCAGCGATTTTGAACACTGGTCACGCTATTACGTTCACTTTCGGTCAAATATTCGTGGGAAAGGTATGAATCCTTTTATCCTCCCACCACCCCGGGTTAAATACGAGGATCATTAAATAAGTTTCCAGACTTTTTTCGTATGGGCACTTTTATTGATAGTACACACATGAAATTCTAGTCCCCTTCGAAGTAATCTCCTCCGGCTGCAATGCATTTGTTGTACCGTTCCAAAAACTTATGGAAGGCCCCATTGAAGTTATCTTATGTGAGCGTGTCAATGACCTTCTGCACAGCCTCTTTGATCATCTCAATTGTCTCATAATGACAGCCTCTGAGCTTAGGGAATAACCAAAAGTCACAGGGAACAAGGTCTGGACTATAGGGACGGTGAGGAACTGTCTCGATCATATTCACCAACCCCTCCGCTCGGGCAGGATATGACACAAGGTCAATTTTTAAGCGGAGTTTAACAGATTTGAATTCAGAGTTTTCCTTCTCCTAGTTGCCTCACCAAGGCTGAAGAACCTAGTCTGCCCTACTATTTACCCATAGCTGGAGAGAGAATATTTTGGATTAATACCTTTCCCAAGGGTATTAGTGCTATGTGAAATGCAATCAGTCAGGTCCAGGATTTGAACTCGTGTTACCGTGTCCATATCCTGTGACGATAACCCTTGCACCACGGGCACCTCCTTAAGAGGAACTGTCTCGATACCCATCTTGGTCAAATAGTCTGTGACAAGGATGGAGTTGTGGACTGGTATATTGTCCTGGTGGAAATGCCACTGACCCGATTGGAAGGGTGCTGGCCTCTTCCGATGGAATCTCTTCCTGGACTCCCTTAAAATCTCAACATAGTAACCCTAACCCTAACCCTTTGGCCAATCAACTCCGGAGTATTGACTTCCTTTCTCCTCCCACACCTCTCATCATTCCTTACAGACTCCGTGCCTTCCTTGAATCTCTTATGCCACTCAGAAACTCATGTTCGATTTATGCAAGATGGTCGAAAAGCAGTCTGAAGCATTCCATAGATTTCTGTAGCAAGTATAAAACAGAATTGTATTGCATATCATTCTTCTAAAGTGTCCTCACGTCCAGATTGCATTTTTGAAATTCACCAGCAGTGGCAATCAGTCTTTAATAGGGTGTATTCCAATTCCTGCTGCAGCTGTTCATTTGAACCTGAAGTCATAAAAGTTGGTCAGTCATCTCATAAGATGTATAGCAATAACATACTGAATTTTCAAGAGTCTATGGTTTTAAATGTCTGTACAAAAAAGTCTGGAAACCTATTGAATGCACCACATAGTACCACATCTGTTTTTCTAGAAGAGTAGCTTTGGTATTCAATAACCTACAATGGATGATATCCCATTTCATCAAAGAAACTTGAATTTTTTTTTTCTAGATACGAGTAACTGCGATAATGGCTTGGACAATTTTCAGTGAAAACGATTTCTATGAATGGTCAAACTGTTATTGTTACGCAAAAGGTTTTCGTGCACATTGCATGTTTCGTCGGAATAACAATGTTCCCGATAGAAAAACTGTACTGGTTTGGAGATTAAATTTTTCTGGAAGTGCATCATCGGTCGAAGCAATGATCGTAAGTGATCGTATCTGAAAGAAATGGGTGTGTCCTTGTGGTGTAATGGTTAAAGCGATGGACCGCGGAATCCTAGTAAGCGAGTTCGTACTCCAGACGCGCTGTTACCTTCACTTTCGGGCAAATACCCTTGGGAAAGGTATGAAGCCCCTTATCCTCCCAGCTATAGGTTAAATAGTACTACTACTGTTCTCGGAGAATGGCTTTGGCATTAAATAACCTATCATGGTTGATATGCCATTAAACAAAGAAATCAAACCAAACCTGAAATAAATGATTTGTCTAAGTTTGCTTACACCTTGCACGTGACAGTTTAAAATATGTGGGGTATTTCTGTCGAACACTATATGTATATATATATATGTATATTGTCATCTATAGATTGACTATTTCGTTGTATCACAACTCCTCAAAGTGACTTGGCATGCAAGATGATTCCAGCTAAGATGAAAACTTTACCTCAGGCGGATATTTTATCCGATAGACATCGTTATTCTCTGTGCTGGGGGTATCGATATTGTAATAGTTAAACCACTGGACTGCGGAATGCCATTAAATAACAAAATGTCATCAATCTCTGCGTTAGTGAATGAATTTTTTACGTATATCTTTTTACATATACGTTATTGGCTGCCGGGTGTGTTCAATTCTTGAGAAAAGCCGTTGCGTTTCAGCTTATGTTGTAGCTGGCAAATGCCCCACTAGAATGCTCAACCCACGGTTGGTTGGTTGGTTGGTTGGTTTATTTTACTGCATATCAACCCTTTTCGGGTCATTTAATGCCGAATTAGATTTTAAACAATTCAGCTTAGTAAAAGAATAGTTTTTGTTTACAAATAGTTAAATGTTGAAACAGTTCTATTTCAAACAATTCGCTTTGGTATAAGTACGCAGTTTAAATGTTTAAAAAGTTCAGTTTAGTTCTATTTGACCCATAGATGGGACCCTATCTGGTACTATCATTCCGTGCTTGAGTTCCCCCCCACAAACTCCAGCATTACTGGCGCCTGACTCTGAGAATGTTTGGTGTCATATCTAGGACACACGTTGGAGTTGGGGGATCTTACCCCACTGCAGAGAAACAATCGGTGTATTCTACAGCCCCAGCCGACTGGGCAACGAGACCAGTATTCAATCCCAACTCGAGTCCTACCAAAGACTCAAAAATAGTACTTGATGCCCACTTGCTTAACACTCCGCATTATAAGGTACGGATCAAAGATAAGTGAAACAACACAGGGAAAAGAGTAGCGCCCTCCCCTAAATCTATTGAAAAGCGAGTCTTCAGTTCGCTCTCGACTATGATCGGCCAATTGGGATAATTTGACCAACCCTTTGGCCTAAAGTTTAGAGTGTTCACTAAGAGGACGGGAGAATGTAGTTCAATCCCAACTCGAGTCATGCCAAAATCTCAAAAATGGTACTTGATGCCTGCCTCCTTAACACAGCATTATCAAGTACAGATCAAAGGTAAGTAGAGAAATCTAGGGAAATGAGTAGTGCCCTCCTCTACGCCTCGATGTAGAAGCTAAAGAAAATGGAATCTTTTGGTTGCCCTTGACAACAGTCGGCCATTTAGTGGTCTTGTGCGATGCAAACTTAAACTCAATAAAGAATTAGATAGATAGATAGAGAGAGAGAAGAGAGAGAGAGAGAGAGAGAGAGAGAGAGAGAGAGAGAGAGAGAGAGAGAGAGAGAGAGAGAGAAATTCGGAAAAGGAAATTAATCAGAATTTGAAATGAATAAAATAGGTAAAACAAAGAATAGAAATAAAAAAGAGAACAAGAAAAAAAGTAAAAGAAATCAATGACCAAGCATTTATTTTCAATCAGGAAAGGCGAAAAGGAAGGAAGCGCTGAATACCGAATGTATGTAGAAATCGGTAAGACATCGCTTGAATTAGGAGGATATTTGAAATAAAAACGCTTAAAGGAACAACGAATCAGAAAAGACAAAAAAAAAAAAAAAAAGAATGGAAGAAAGGTAAGAACGGAAAAGGATTGAAGAAAATAAGACGGAAATTTAAATCCTTCAATGAAATGGACAAAAAGAAATATACAAAGCCGGAAATAGAGATAGGCTAAAGAAAGAGAAATACAAAAAGAAAAAGAATGAAAGAAAAGCAGACATGAATACTTCATTGTCAAACGTAGGATCGTAACACAAAAAAAAAAAAGAGTATAAAGTAAGTTCTTCATTCTTTTTTTAATTGTATCTAATGCCCCTCCCCTAAAAGCTATCGCTATTTCATTATTATTCGCCCCACTTTTTTGAATCCCATTATAAATATCTAGAAAAAAAACTTTTATTAGTCCTAGCGTAGACACAAAAATACGCGCTGGACCTCACACGGGGGAAAGGGCACAACCATTTATCCTGTCAAAAAATCCTTGTTTGAATTACAGGTTTGGGTTAGCAAAATAACATCATAATGTACGTACGATCTTTGTCCGACCCCTAATATACACGAGTATCTTCACGGCCTGTTTTGCTCTGCATCAGCGCCGTTAAACGGCCAGAAATGTTGATATTGCCATTAGGAATTGCGGTCTGTTTTGTTAACGTCACAATAGCTATGAGGAGGTCGACCTTGTTGCTGTTAAAAAGCCTCGTTCGGCTTGAGTAACTTTTGGCTCGTGCCAAACTCTTCATTATAAATAATTGCACGGATACGGGCGTTTTTGATGTTCGTAGGTGATTTGGCACAAAAACGATGACAGTCACGTTAAAATCAACACAACCACTATATATATATATATATATATATATATATATATATATATATATATTTTCTTAATAATTAGATAAAAACCTATACATATGACAAAAGAGTCATCTTAACAACCAGCTATATTCATTACACTCTAAACCTTATATGAGGAAGTAAGTTGGCCGACCGAAGGCTCTCTTTTCAAAAGATGTAGGGGAGGCTGCTACTTCTTTCCCTAGATTGCTCCACCTACCCTTGATTCACACTTTATAATACTGAGTATTAATCAAGGTTGAATCAAGTGCTAATTTTTGAGTCTTTGGTTTTACACGACCTTGCACTGAATCCTGTTCTCCCAGACCATCGACGAACACTCTGTAGAAATTCCACTGTTTAAAAGTCACCAAAGTATTTCCTTAAGATCAATATCATTTGACATCCTATTCAAATAATTTAGATAGAATTATTTAAAAATTACTGAATTACATTAGTCATAAAATAATACCAAAGATTTAATTAGTAAAAGTAGAAAATTGCCAATCATTCAATCATCATCATGTCACGCCATCAGTACGGATATCCCTGACCCTCTCCCGCCACCCTTCTCTATCGTCCATCGCTTCCGGTAGGTCTTGAAGGCTACATCCTGTATCGGCACAGAGCTGTTGTATGTAGGTTCAATTGGTCGTCTTACCTTTGCTCGTCTATAAGAGGAGTATATCGCTTATGAGTTCGTTCCTATTTCTCCAGCAGTGTCCCACATGTCTGGTTATCTAACTTGGATAGTTTTCGTGATGGGTGGTAAGTAGCCATACAATACAGCTGATGCTTTGTGGGTTGCTGCCTCCAGGACTTGTTCAGTATTGCTCGCAGTATTCTCGTGTAGTTGCCGTCAAGCTTTTTCTCCTTATGTTTAGTTAGTTCATGTAGTGACCATACAGCAGTATCGACACGACCGCTGCATGGAAAAAACTGCGTTTTATTTTATCGGTCAGGTCTGACTTCCCTACAACCGATAGTCTATCGTAGCCTTTGCTAGTCGCGTGTTGATATACGGTTGATGAGACTGCTTCCTTGGTAGGTGACTTTGTTTACTCGTTTCAGAGAACTACCGTTTAGTGTGGATATGTCGCCTCTTTGATTAAAGCACATATATTCTGTCTTGTGTGCATTGGCACGAAGGCCTATACCTGCAGCTGCTCGTTCCAGATTATGTAGCCGGGTTTCGGCTTGGTCGGGTGTATTTGCCAGAAGCGCTATGTCATCTGCGTAGTCCGCGTTCGTAATTGTTTTGCGTGGTCTCTTCTGCTTCTTTCCTTTATTAGCTTGAAAACGTTTTCTTTCATTTTATCGATAGACGCTCTAAGCATGTAGTCTAGACAAATGGTAAAGAGGTATGGGGCTTATTTGTTTCCTTACAGTACATCTGCTACAATGTCGAAGTAGTCTGTGTCTCCATCCGGGGATGACTCAACTCAAAATTTCAAAAGGTATCAGTATTATAACGATCTGATTTATGTATATTACGGCAGCATGACACAATGGCCAATTGAAGCAAACTTTTGTTTGCACAGTAGAGATGAATGGTTGGTTGGTTGGGTTTAATGGCATATCAGCCTTTGTAGGTTATTTTACGCCAAATTCATTTTTATGCAAAAAGTCAATTTTATTTCAGACAATTCGGTTTAGGATAAGTACGCAGTTTAAATGTAAGTACAGTTTAATTGGGAATTTTGTTTACTCACAGTTGAATGTCAAAAAAGTTCTATATCAAACAAATCACTTTAGTGTAAGTATAGTTTCAATGTCAAAAAAGTTACATTTCAAAGAATTCGGTTTAGAATAAGCACGCAGTTTTAAATGTAAGTCCGGTTTAATTGTCAAAAACATTTCTATTTCAAACTATTCAGTTTAGTCAAACAATTCAGTTGAGCAAAAGTATGCCGTTAGTTCTATTTCACCCATACATAGAACTCTTATCAGAGTGGACCTGGGAGCAATTGCAATGAAGGGGTGCTCCACATTCCCCAAAGCTCCAGCATCACTGAAACTTCACCATCAGATTGTTTTGTGTCATATCCAGGACACTTGGGGCGGGGGTTTACCCCTCTGCAGTTGTGCAGTCAGTGATGAAATGACCTTAGATAATTAATGAATTTTTAATTTCATTTGCAAAGTAAAAGCAATAGTATTTCCTAGATTTATATATTCATTCATTCTCAATTTTTTGTAATATAAATTCTACAAAGTAGGTGTGATATAATGTCGATATAATTGTTAATTAGCCATCAGGTAAGAATTTTATAAATGCAGGAAAGATATAAAAAATAGACGACAAAAAAAAAGGAAATGAATTATAGTAAGAATTTCCATAATGTGATTCCATATATATATATATATATAAGTTGGCGACCGTAATCAATTGAGAACCGAAGGCTTCTTTTTCAATACCCACCACAACGAAATTTAGGAGAGGGTGCTACTTCTTTCCCTGGATTGCACCACTTTCCCTTGATCCGTACATTATAATACTGTTGTTAAGCAAGGAAGCATCAAGTACCATTTTTGAGTCTTTGGTATAACTCAATCTGGGGTTGAACCCTAGTCTCCCAAACCACTGGCGAACACAACTAGCATAATGGTTAGAGTGTTCGACTATGGTCCACGAGACTGGGGTTCAATCAAAGGCAAGTGGGGCAATCCAGAGAAAGATGAAGCACACTCCCCTACACCTCAGTGTAGTAGCTATTGAAAAGGGAGTCTTCGGGTTGCTCTCGACAACGTTCGGATAACTTTTTTAACTAACTAATATATATATATATATATATATATATATATATATATATATGAGAGAATCTATTTTATTAAATATTTAAAAATTTGTTTAACTTTTAGAAGCCAGAAATTTCCCTCACCAGAACTCTTAACCAAAAAAGAAAAATAGCTGAAAATATAAAATATTTTAACTTACCATTTCTTCCCATGACAGGAGATAAAATTCTCAAGACAAATCATCGCTCAAAACATTTCAAAACAATTCCATTTTTCATTGCAATAGTCATCAAAATAAATACAATACAATAAAATAAAATTTCAAAATTAGTTTTAATTTTGCATATGCCACGTGTTCAAAAAGTTTTACGTCTTAAGTCACATTCATCAAGTCAGAAACTGACAGTAAATAAAGGGTTTATTTTCTTGAATATAGTCTCAATACATTTATTCAAGCGAGTTTTTTTTATTGGCCCAAGTACCTCTAAAACATCCTTCCTGATATAGTATGACGCTGTGTCATCGTATTTCTTTTAATAATCTCCATATCATGCCTATGATGTATTGATTTTAACTGCATTTCAACTCGTTTGCGTTTAATTCTTTTCAATTTCTGAGATGAAATTTGATAATTGTTATAACTTAGAATATTCAGATAATTGTGTTGTATACTCATTATACATACTTACAACTGCCCGTGTACGTATACAAATATACACTTACATGTGGAAACATCATTAATCAGTAATGAACGACTTCAATAACGAACGAATACATAAAAAATATGATGAGTTTTTAATCAGTTTTGAAAAATTTATGTTGTCTTTCAAAATAAAACATACAGTTTATTTTTTGTCCCGTTGGGCTATCTGTAAGAATTCGTGAGAAAGCATGGCTCTATTTTTGCAGCGTCAGTAAATGCGTGTCGGCGATGGTATAATTAGATAGTAATATAATATATAATATATATAATTGGATTGTAGAAAACACTCCAGATAATTTCCCGATAAGTTGTCACCCAGTGCAAGTATTATTCACGCATCTAGAATGCAACTACGTTATCTCTTTATCTTTCTTCTTCCTCCTGTTTGCTCTCCGACTGCTCCTCAGCTGAAGGGTAAGACCATCTCGCAACGAGTGTCCATGATGTGACACTAAACAATCAGATGGTGAGGTTCTAGTATTGCTGGAGCTTTGGGGAATGCAGAGTACCCCTTCATTGCCATTGCTCCCAGGTTTATTCTTGTCCGGTTTGGTAGCACCTGATAGGGTCCTATCTATAGGTCAAAAAGAACTAAACTGTGTACTTATGCTAAATTGAATTACTTGAAATAGAACTGTTGTGATATTCAAACTACGTTCTAATATAAAACTAAATTGTTTGTAATAGAACAGTTTTTGACATTGAAACTGTACTTACGCTAAACTGAATTGTTTGAATGAGAACTGTTTGACTAAATTTAATAGCTTGAAATAGAAATGTTTTTGACAATTAAACTGTCTACTCCTGCTAAACAATTGTTTGAAATAGAACTGATTATTTATTTAAAAATAGATTTGACTTTAAATAACCTACAAATGTTGATATGCAATACAACCCAAACAAATAAACAATCAACTTCCTCCCATTTTACAGACACTCACTAATATATCTTCGGACTTGAAGAATCTGCGTTTTGGGTTATCCGTGGTGTATTGGCTAAAGCACTTGGCTTTGACTATGTAATAAGCGAGTTCGAACCACAGTCCGTTATTACGTTCAATTTATTTTCTTTGAGACCTTTATCAGGAATGTTTGAATATTCTAAATTTGAAAAGTTTATTTGTCCTGAATGAATTGTTCCCTATTCGGGATTTTACAGGATTAAAGAATACCTTTATATATATATATATATATATATATATATATATATATATATATATATATATATATATATATATATATATATATATATATATATATATATATATATATATATATATATATATATATATATATATATATATATATATATATATATATATATATATATATATATATATATATATATATCAAACTGAAACCAATGAAAAGGCTCACGGGTTTGTGGTGTAATGGATAATGTCGCAGGAAATGGACTCGGTGACCTGATTTCAAATCCTGAACGAAACCTTTGGCATTTCACATAGTGCTCATGCCCCGGTAAAGGTATGAAAACCTCCCTCTAGCCATGGGTAAATAGTAGGGCAGACTGACTCGTCAAACTTAGTATGACAACTGGTCTTGAAAAAGAAACACTGAACTAAAATCTGTAAATCTAAGCTTAAAATTCATCTAGAAGTGCGGTGGTGGTATATATATATATATATATATATATATATATATATCCCATTATAGGCAGAGGTGGTGTTTGGGCCATTAAATACTCACAGAATATTTTTCAGTGAAATCGCCACATTTTTGCGGAAAACAACCCTCGGCGACTTTTTCCACGGAGTCGCCAAAGAACCTTCGACTGTTGGTAAATCAAAAATCCTTAAAGGTGTACGGGCAAAAAACCTACAGGCGACATTACTATTTGTCGACTTTACCAAGGCCTTCGATTCCATACACAGAGGGAAGTTGGAACAAATCCTACTAGCATACGGCCTACCAGAAGAAACCGGAGCAGCAATAACAATTCTCTACAGAAACACCAAAGTGAAAGTACGTTCACCCGATGGAGACACAGAATACTTCGACATTGTAGCAGAAGTACTACAAGGAAACACGCTAGTCCAATACTTCTTTATCATCTGTCTAGACTACGTGCTTAGAACTTCGATCGACAAAATCAGAGAAAATGGCTTCGAGCTGACAAAGAAAAGAAGCAGAAGGTACTATTTACCAACCCCTCCGCTCGGGCAGGATATGACACAAGGTCAATTTTTAAGCGGAGTTTAACAGGTTTGAATTCAGAGTTTTCCTTCTCCTAGACTAGTTGCCTCACCAAGGCTGAAGAACCTAGTCCGTCCTACTATTTACCCATAGCTGGAGGGAGAATAAGAAGCAGAAGGTGTCCTCGCAAAAACAATTACCGATGCCGACTACGCCGATGACATAGCGTTACTGGCGAATACACCCAACCAAGCCGAAACACTACAACTAAGTTTAGAACGAGCCGCCGCAGGCATTTGCCTCCATGTCAATGCACGCAAAACTGAATACATGTGCTATAACCAAACAGGCGACATTTCCACACTAAACGGAATCTCTCTGAAACTGGTCGACAAATTCACCTACCTAGGAAGTAGCGTCTCATCAACCGAAAAAGGCATCGACACACAGCTAACGAAGGCATGGACAGCTATCGATAGGCTCTCGATCATATGGAAATCAGACCTGATCGATAAAATGAAACGCAGTTTTTTCCAGGCAGCGGTCGTATCGACACTGCTATATGGATGCACTACTTGGACGCTAACTAAACGGCTGAAGACTCGCAGGACACTGCTGGAGAAGCAAGGACGAGCTTATAAGTGACGTACTCCTATGGACCCTTGCATATGGCCGAGCAAAAGCAGGACGACCAGCTCGAACATACATACAGCAGCTATGTGAGGATACGGGATGTAGACCTGAAGACCTGCCGGAGGCTATGAATGATAGGGAGAAGTGGCGAGAGAGGGTCAGGGATATCCGTGCTAGCCGCATGACATGATGATGATAATGATGATGCATAATTTAATTCACAATGCTTCGTTATTTGATTTCAATGAACCTGAGAACTGAATTAAAATTAGATAAAGCACTTTACAAAATGCCTTTGAACGAAACTATATTAAACAAAGTACCTTTCAAAGTACCTTAAAGCAAGAGTAAATTAAATAAAGAGTTTTACAAAGTACCTTAAAACGAAGGTAAATTAAATGAAGTACACTAGAAAGTACCTTATAAGAAGGGTAAAAAAAATATTGTACATTTAAACAAAACTAAAAAAAAATTAAAGTACGCAAGAAAGTACCTTATAACAAGGGTAAATAATACAGTACCATACAACAAAATTAATTTAGATAAAATACGCTAGAAAGTAAGTTAACAATGGTTAAAGAAATGCAGTACTTTACAAAGTATTTAAAGAGGGAAGTAAATTAAAAATATTACGCTATAAATTATCTTCAAACAAAAGTAAATTAAATACAGTACTTTAGAAACTACCAAACGACGAAGGTAAATAGAATAAAGTGCTCTAGAAAATATCTAATAACAAGGGTAAATAGAATAATAAATCTACTTTAAAATGGAACCCCATATACAAAAATGTGTGCTGAAGAAAATTTAGTCCGCTCCGTCGGGATACCTTTTTAGGGACACTTCAAGTATTAGAAATTGACTGACCCTGACCTATCTTTTCTTTAGTGCAATGAAGAGCTAAAACACGATAGAACGACCCCTTGAAGCTGAGCCATATACCTAGTATTTACATAACTACGGATGAGCAACCATGGATGAACGAGGTTTGCCTTGTACAAAGTTCGTTACCAAAAATGAACAAGTTCTTTTTTCTTTTTTTTTTCTTTTACTTTGACATCGTATAATCAAGCTTGTTTACATTTCACGTATTTCAGGTAAGTACGTCAAAATGTAAATCAAACTTAGTATTACTGTGCAGCATGTAAACGTTTGACCTTGGCTTTACCTATTAGATAAATCTATTCGTTTCAAAGGGGTTTGCAATTTAGTGAAATATGAAATGAGAACTACTGGAGGGAGAGCGAATATGATAATCAATCCGGGGCACTCAGGGCACACACACAAAACAAGAAGGATTTATGAGTGTAAAATGGAGAGAGGTGAAAAAAAAAATGTTCTTATTTGTCTTGGCAAGTAAATCACAGCTTATGAAGTTACAGACATGGCAATACGTCATTATTAAAGTATAAGAAGGTATATCAGTTTTTACGTCGTGGTCATTGAGATTCCCCTTCATCTAGAGCACAACAGACAAGTATCTGTCATTCGGGGAATAAGTTTCAGCACATATTAGATGGGAGAGATGACGAAAGGAAATTGTATAAAGTTCATGAGAAAATCTTAGGAGAAATGCTGTTACATATATTATTAGTTACTCCTTGAGCGTTTTTCATATCAGTTTTAGCTCCTGGTCTTTCGCGGCAGTTTGAGTGACAGCAAGTCTCCTTAAGTCTCCTGGACTCTTCTCAGTATTTTGGCCGTTCTTAATAATGTTGGTGTTTGGATGGTCTCCTCTCGTCCTCCTACTTGCAAGTCATCCAGCCCCTTTAATAATCCTTTGCTGACTGTTCAAAAAGCACGATTGGTATAATTGTAACCTTCATGTTCCCTAGTTTTTTCAGTTCCCTCGCAAGGGAATTGAAAAAACTATTTATTTTCAGTTTCTTACGGTTTTATTCTGCGGGACAGCAAAGTCCACAATTTTGAAATTTCTCTTTTTTTTTGTTTCTTTTTTTTTTGTTGTTGATGATTATAAATGCTGGTTTTGTGGCCGAGATTAGGTGATCGACAAAAACATTTTGCTTAGCTTTTTATCTTTTATGACGGGATAATAAATTCTTCGTGTATATGCCCTTATTTTTGAAGTTTAAAAATGGTAGAATATTGTTATTCTTGGCAATCTATTTCTTAATTTGTATTTTTTCTAAATTTTTAGTTTCCTAATTTTAAGTAATATAGCTTGCATAATCATCTTATTTTTTAGGAATTATCTTTTGAGAAATTTTTAAACTGATTTCAACCATATATTAAATGATTTTAACCATAACTGACTGGAGTTTTTGGTTAAGTCCCGGCAGCAACACATCACAAGGCACCAACTATACGGCCACCTGCCTCCCATCACGAAAACTACCCAGGTACCCGTGGTGTAATAGCTACCGTCGTAGGAAATGGACACGGCGACACGAGTTCAAATCCTGGCAGAGAGTAATAGCATTTCACATAGCACTAATACCCTTGGGAAAGGTATGAATCCAATTATTCTCCCTCCAGCTATGGGTAAATAGTAGGGCAGACTAGGTTCTTCAGCTTTGGTGAGGCAACTAGTCTAGGAGAAGGAAAACTCTGAATTCAAACCTGTTAAACTACGCTTAAAAATTGACTTTGTGTCACATCCTACCCGAGCGGAGGGGTTGGTAAATATGATCACGAAAACTACCCATGTTAGACGAACCATATATGCAGGACACTGCTGGAGAAGCAGGGACGAGCTCATAAATGATGTACTCCTATGGACCCTTGCATATGGCCGAGCAAAAGCAGGACGACCGGCTCGAACATACATACAGCAGCTATGTGAGAATACGGGATGTAGCCCTGAGGACCGGCCAGAGGCGATGAATGATAGGGAAAAGTGGTGAGAGAGGGTCAGGGATATCCGTGCTAGCGGCACGACATGATGATGATGAATGTAAAACCTGTAAGTGAAATGATGAAAATTATGAGCAGTTCATATTTTTTTTAATGCGTGTACGATATTTCTAGTATAGATGTACTGGTTAGATGCGAATAATCTTCACAATAAGTAAATGCTTGAAATTTGTTCCTTAGCAGCAAACTATCGACTGGGTACATTTCTTTGTGCAGATTTTAAAGATTTTCAATCATTCTTTTCCTTTTTTTGCGGGAAATATTCTCGTTTTTTTTTCTTTTTTTTAAAGAAAACATACCGTTTAGGTGGGTTAAAACTCATACATTAGCTTTAAAAGGTATAAACAATTATAATACTTTTGATCAGTAACAGATTATATCTTAATTGATGAAATTAAAGTTTTTGTATTTTTTGAAAGAAAAAAAATCACCGTGCCATTTCCGAAATAAAAGAAGTGGTAATAAAAAAAAATACGACGTGAGAAAAAACATCGAGATGGAATTACTCAGACTCCATTGAAAGATCATCAGCTAACGCTGGAGTGAAAAAGCCCACAAGGAGACAAATAATAACTCCAATGGGACTTTGACATACAAACGGATCACCTAATCTCGGCCAGAAGACCAGACCTTATAATAATCAACAAAAAAAGAGAACTTTGTGGACTTTGCTGTCTCGGTTGACCATAGATTAAAACTGAAAGAAAGTGAAAATAAGCATAGGTACCTCGATGTTGTACATATTCTTATTTTTTAAGTTGGGGAGCGGTGGAGATTACGGTATACACTGCTGATGAGACCTAATAAGGTCGAAACCGCTATCTAGTGTTCCCGTATATCATGCGTAGGTGTTCGGCGGATTTTCGGGTCGTGGTAATTCAATTCACAATACCTCGATCTTGCAAGGGAAATGAAAAAACTATGGAACATGAAAGTGAAAACTATACCAATCGTGATTGATGCTTTTTGTACAGTCACCATAGGATTACTAAAAGAACTGGAGGAGAACATCCAAACTACAACATTATTGAGAACTGCCAGAATACAGAGAAAAGTTCTGAAGACTCGAAGACACTTGCTGTCACTCAAACAATAATGAAAAACCATCAGTTAGAATTGATGTGAAAAACTCTCAAAGAGTAAAAAGAATAATAATAGTAAACGTAAGTAATGTGGTGTGAAAGACGAAATGGTCAATCATATGATAAGCGAATGTTGCAGTTAGCGTAAAAAGCGTATAAGATTACCTTCCTCACACAGCCGTGTTGGGTAGGTTATCCACTGCGCGTTGTGCAAAAAAATCAAATTTGACCGTACGAACAAGTGCTGTATGCACAACCCAGAATCCGTCCTGGAGAATGAGACTCTCCAACTTCCCTGAGATTTTGAGATACAGAAAGATCACTTAATCTCCGCCAGACAACTAGACCTAGTGATAGTAAAAAATAAAGGGACAGAACCTACAGAATATTAGACTTTGTCGTTCCGATAGACCACAGAGTGAAAATTAAAGAAAGTGAAAAGAGAGATAAATATCTATACCTAGCTAGAGTACCAGAAAATATGGCACATGAAGGTAAAGCTGATGTCAATAATGGTTGCTGTACTTGGGACAATCACCAAAGAATCGGTAAATGGAAAAGACGATTTGGAAATAAGAGGACAAGTAGAGACCATCCAGATTACAGCATTATTAAAATCGGCCGGAATACTGAGAAGAGTCCTGGAGACTTGAAGAAACTTGCTGTCACTCAAAATCCAGTAAGAGAACATCAGCTAACGCTGGTGTGAAAAACAAATGAGTAAAGACTGATAATCATAAGTGACGGTGATACCAACTGTATTTGGTGCACTCGGTATAATACATAAAAGCTTGGAAAAGGAACAGGAAGATTTAGAAATCAGTAGACGATCAGAGACCATCCAACCTTCAGCATTGTTGAAATCTACCAGAATACTGAGAAGAGTCCTGGAGACTTGAGAAGGTTTACTATCACTCAGATTCCAGTGAATGAACATTAACAAGCCCTGATTTGCGAAACTCGCACGGAGTTTAAAAAAATAAGTAATAATATGGATGTTCATATTTGCGAAATTAATATTTAGAATACAGTAAGCGTAGCACATCGGCCTTTGGTTGCTGTCAGCGTCCGTTTCACCTAAGTGGTTACTCATCAAAGTACTGGATAGGGTATTCACTGATGGAATTCAGTATCTATTTGTCCAGCTCATCAGTTACGGACAGGTTGTGATCCAAGGTCAACTTTTAATCGTAGATTAAACACGTTTCTGTATAACTGATATTTTTGCTTATTTAATGAAAAAACTCAAAATAAATACTGATATGGTGAAAAATATGAGCCGTTTATACGTTTTAATCTAGTTATTGATTTCTGTAAAATAAATTGGCGAAGTCATCGCAATAAAAGACAGAAACAGACCAATTAACAGTAACAGATTATTGTTATGAAATAGCCGAGGGATTTCGGTTCATGCCTTTGAGTTTAGTTAGGCTGAGAACCTTTCGGCTCAGCACATGGGTTGGTTGGGTGTAAGATTGAAGCAGGTGTTAACGCAGGTGCGCGCGAGCGGATGGAGGTGTCACTCAGATGTCATAACAGTCCGAGACGATACTAGGTAACAAGGTGCGGGTGATGTCACGCACCGGGAGCACGCGGAAGTTTGTGTGAGAATTTGAAGAAAATAAGAGTCGGGTTTTAGACGCCAAACGAGAAGAATCGACCCTTGGAGCTCGCAGGCGCGAGGCGAACTTGCGCCCTATGGGGGGCCGCTCGAGTTGGGGGCCAAATGAATAAGACAGCATAGAAGATTGTGTCTCTCCTCCTTACGTCGAAACCTTTAACTCAAAGTTAATAAAAGGGTTTCGTACCAGAACAAGAAGTCGTTACGTGTTTTCGAATTCCGAGATTCCTATGTTCTTTATATGTTCTATAGTAATGAACGTTACATGTCTATTTTGCACACGGCCATATTCGTGTATATGGCTACGCAACATAGTCATATTTGGTGCCAGAACTAGGGCATATCTTTCATGATATGGTTTACGACCGGGTTACCATGGAGACGATCAGAGAAGCGGCTAAGAACAAGGAGGAATCTATTTCGGAGCGGCTTCTTCAGGCAATCGAGGGAGAGAGAGAGAGAAAACACAAGGCCCAAGAAAATAAGAAACAAGGAAAAGAGACCAAAAACAAGAGGAACAAATTCGGCACCCTTCAGAATGAAGGAGAAAAGTCCAACATCGAAAAGAGAGAAAAAAAAAACCCCAAAACAGCGCAACTCCAAAAGAAAAAAGAGAAAAAAAGACGTAAAAAGAAAAGAACAAAAGAAGTAACACAACTCAACTCCAAGAAAAAAAAAGGCATGAAGAAAAGAAAAAGAATAAGAAGGTATTTGCTCATTTACGTCTGTCATAGTTTAATTTACGAATAGAGTTTGAATGGTCGTGGAGGATAGATTTGGAAATAATTCTAAAATTTAAAAAAAAAAAAAGAAGAAAAATCGTTGGTAGCATAGAAAATTATGATTACTACTGTATGTGACTTTGTACCGTGGTGGGAGGAGAGGAAGAAAGAGTGACAGAGAAAGAAGCTCGCAGTGACAGAGAAGAAAGAAAGGTGGTCGCTGTGGGGACAGAGGATTGTGTCGCGCTCATGATTGACAGCAATAGTAAACAATATTTTGTAAAGAAATTTTATTGTAATAACGTATTTTTATGAATGGATTTTACGATAGATGGGGTCATTGTAGGTGAAGTTTGTAGTAAATAACGTTTTTATGAATGAAAACTTGTAACTTGTTGGTGGTCCGGGCTAATAATATTCGGAGATTAGAATTTTGATTCGAGACCTTGGAGATTTCGCTCATCGATGGGATTGCCGGAAGAATTTCGCATATCTGTAGTTAGGACCTTTGGGACAGGTTTCGATGTTGGAGAATCGATGTTTTGGGCGCTGAAGAAATCAAACCAGGTTTTTGTTTAAGTGGTCGAGTCCGACTAATCGGAGGCACAGTGGAATGCTCCGGACGTTTCGTTGTCCGTATCGACTGGAAAATTGTCTCATATCTCGCCAGAGAGGCAGATCAACGAAGAGACGGGTGTTTATTGTGTCTGACAGGGCAGACGGTTATTTTGTGAGTTCCCCCTGGAGTGGGACTGTGAGGTTTTGTTGAGGAAGATGTTCGGAAAAACATGGGTTTGGAGATTAGTTATTTAAGATGTGCACAGAGTTCTGGTGGTCTCATTGGATGTGTTTGGAAAATTCGCGGACTCGATTTTGTGTCGAGGGAGAAATTTTTTGTGTAAGCTGATGAAGGTTTGGGTGGTTTAGAAAAGAACACCCAGTATTTTAAGGGCGAAAGAAAGAAAGAAGATAAAAAGAAGGGTACTCGTAAGCTGTTGAAAAGATGTAAGATAGACCGTTTGACGGTGGTCAAAAGTTGGAAAAAACAGGGAAACATGTATCTTGGTTTGATTACGAGTTATGCTTGGTTGTGGAAGGTTAAAATGTGTACATTAATTAATGACAGATATTACGTGAGAAGGAGATATAAAGTTAGCAGTAATAAGTACGGACGTAGAAGGAAGGCAAAAATGCAAAATACAAAATGAGCAATTGACCTGAGATTTAAAAAAAGAATTTTAAAAATATGAAAATAAGAGAACAAATTAAAGACTGAAAAAAATATACATGCCGAACGAGTGACTGTTGAAAAAATTTAAAAAAAAAAAAAAATGAGAAAAAAGAACCAGAAAATGTAGTCGGAAAAAGAAAAAAAAAATGAAAAAAAAAAACGATGGACAATACGAACACTTTTTATTTTTATTTCAGTGACTTTTGAGTTTGGGACTGACGCATGTTTTTTGTTGTATTATTTTGTTGAAATTGTATTGCTGAAGATTTTGTTGCTCAGTTCGACATGAGGAGGAGTAGCACAATAGTTTAAGAAAATAATTTGTCATCATCGATGACAAATGATTTTATTGTGGTTGGATAGGTATGTTATGAAATAGCCGAGGGATTTCGGTTCATGCCTTTGAGTTTAGTTAGGCTGAGAACTTTTCGGCTCAGCACATGGGTTGGTTGGGTGTAAGATTGAAGCAGGCGTTAACGCGGGTGCGCGCGAGCGGATGGAGGTGTCACTCAGATGTCATAACAGTCCGAGACGATACTGGGTGACAAGGTGCGAGTGACGTCACGCACCGGAAGCACGTGGAAGTTTGTGTGAGAATTTGAAGAAAATAAGAGTCGGGTTTTAGACGCCAAACGAGAAGGATCGACCCTTGGAGCTCGCAGGCGCGAGGCGAACTTGCGCCCTATGGGGGGCGCTCGAGTTGGGGGCCAAATGAATAAGACAGCATAGAAGATTGTGTCTCTCCTCCTTACGTCGAAACCTTTAACTCAAAGTTAATAAAAGGGTTTCCTACCTGAACAAGAAGTCGTTACGTGTTTTCGAATTCCGAGATTCCTGTTTTTTATATGTTCTATAGTAATGAACATAACATGTCTATTTTGCACATGGCCATATTCGTGTATATGGCTACGCAACATTATGTTTTAACTGATTTTTAGAAAGAAAATTTCTATTGATAGTTTTTTACAATCTACGTGTCTAGCCACTCTGAAGACTTGTGATACAACGAAACAGTCTGTCTGTGGATGACAATATATACGCTCCTCCATGCGGGTTGAGTACTCTGGCGAAGGAATTTACGGCTGCTGCTCGAATAATGCAAAGCTCTTCGAACGAATTGAGCACTCTGGTATCCGGTAAGGTATAACGTAAACAAACGAACGCTACTACTTAATACCTTATAATTCCCTAGCTGACGTGGTACGCTTGTTGGCTGAGCTGTATGATACTAAGTCTAGCGTAAAGTTATGCAGGTTTCGATCCCAGCTTCAAGCGCCCTGCGTGTGTAGCCACATTGAAGAGATATAATACAATGAAACAGTCTGTCTCTAGATGACAATATATATAGTGACATTTTTGCATTTAAAATATTTTTGATTTTTTTAAGTTCTTGCAAAAAAGGGGGAAAATCTGTGTTTTTTAGGTCTTTGGATTTAATTTTCTCTTAATCTTTACATAAGTTCTGATTGTTCCTATTAGATCTATAGTTTCTAATCCGGTCTTTAAAGAACTCACAAACACACACACACACACACACACACATATATATATATATATATATATATATATAATTAATGAAAAAAAATGTCTAATATAAAGTAAAGAATCAAAAAGTAGGAGAGAGAGACAGAGAGAGAGAGACAGAGAGAGAGAGAAAGAGAGAGAGAGAGAACGAACAGCCACAATGTTGGTCTCCAAGGTAACGCTGATCTATGATGTTTCCTTAATTTCTTCAATAGCCTGCCAGAAAGAAGAGTTTCCATTCAAAAGCCAATTGATTATCTTCTTTTTTTCATCTTTTTTTAATTTTCCTTTTAGAATTTCCGTAATGTTTGGACGATAAAAGGGAAAAGATATTCACTGTGGCATTTCAGAAATAAAAGCACTGGTGAAAGTGAATTGATAACGTGAAAAATCAATTGAAAATACAGCTTGAGAAGAAACGGCAAGATGGAATATTAATAATAATAATATGGATGCTCATAATGGCCATATTATTATTTAGATTTTAATATGCTAAGCCTAGCACACTGGACCATGATTGCTCATGGCATCTGTTGTTCCCATGTGGGATTTCATCAAAGTACTAGACAGACTCATCAATGTCTAACTCCAGTATATATTTATTCAAAATCTGTAAATCGGGCAAGTTGTTACATATGTTCAATTCTTAAGTGAAGGAGGGTTGTTTACTATTCAGAGTCTTCGTTCTCCTAGACTAAGGCTAAAGAACCCAGTCTTTCCTACTATTACGCCACGGTTGTGGGTAGAAGTGATGAAGGCATGCTTTTTCCTAAGGGCTGGAACGCAAAATAAAACGCAAGCAATTTTATTCAGAATTTAAAATCGGCTCGCTGAGATCACTTCTTTAGACTCTAAACGTTACACCACACACCACTGTACTTCTAAACTTCTGTAAACTTGAGGAAACCATTGTTTTAACGATAACAAGACTATAAATCATCGCAGTTTTCTTATAACTGAATTGTAATAATAATAATAATATAAATTGGATAGTCTCTACCCGTCCGCCAACTTCCAAGTTGGCGGACGGGTAGAGACTATTCAAACGACAGCATTGCTAAGAACAGCCAGAATCCTGAGACGAGTCCAAGAGACTTGAGGAGACTCACTGTCACTCAAATTCCAGTTAAAAACCATCAGTTAACACTGATGTGAAAAACTCTAAAGGAGTAAATAATAATAACTTTTGTAATAAAAGTTGTAGTAGTTCTGTGGTTGTTGGTTGGGTTTTATGGCATATCAACCTTTGTAGGTTATTTAACGCCAAATCTATTTTCAAGTAAATAATAAGTTATATTTTAAACAATTTAGCATAACTATGCCGTTAGTTCTATTTAAACCATTGTTAGGGTCCTATCAGGTGCTATCACGCCAGGCCAGAGTGGACCTGGGGGCAATAGCAATGAAGGGGTGCTAGGTATTTCCCAAAGCCCCAGCATTACTGGGGCCTCACCATCAGACTGTTTAGTGTCATATCCAGGACACACGTTGTTAGGGGGGTCTTACCCCTCTGCAGAGGTACAGTCAGTGTATTCTACAGCCCAAGCTGACTGGGCAATGTAGTAATTCTCTCGTCAGGAATGATTGGTAAGTACCCAACCAATGAGTTAACTTTAGACTGCTAACATAGGAGATTTGTTTATAATGGTGACCATACTTTTGGGATGTTCTGATAACAGGTATTTGCCTATTTTACGAATAACACACCTCCGACTATACCTTCACGTTTGACTTACAAGTCTTTCTCTTCTCATTTCCAAGAGGCTATAGAACGCTACTATAGATCTATGACTGAAGGAGAGAAAGATATGAAGGCAAGGAGATTAGAAAATAAATGATTAAAAAATAGTATAGTTTTATCGTAATTTTTAATAAACGACACATGAAGCCGCTGGAATTTCCTTCACACCCTCTGCTCACGCCTATGAACGAAAGAGTTCCACTTTATGTTTTTTTTATTTTTATGTTTTTTATTTCTATTTTATTTTTATTTCTATCTTTGTTTTCTGATTTTTAATTTATTTTTTGATTTCTTTATTTTCCTATTTATTTTCTGAATACGAACTGTAACTCCTCATTCGCATCACATCTCTGGGACAATACAGAGCATGTAAAAGAGTCATCCGATGAGACGGAGAATATACCAACAATGTTCTCCGCCGAAATAAATTCATTATGACGGCTTAACCGAGTTTGAGTCTCCATTTAATTGCACTATATATATATATATATATATATATATATATGTGGAAGTAAATAATGGAAAATAATCCGACAATGTGGAGAAAAATATCTAAAAAGAAAGCAATATAAAGTGAAGAATTTAATATTAAAGAAAGTCGACGTCATGACATTTCGGTTGCAATAAACCATCATCAATACTCAGAAAAAATGTTATGAATGCTGATTTATTGATCAAACGGTTAACGCCCCTACTTTCTCTTTCTTTGCTCCGGAGTTTAGGTCGACGGCATTAATTTGCTGTTGGCTTTGACGCTAGCGGGCACTGCCTAACAAAGGTAGACTTGAGGCCGTATCCACCCCTCTACTTCGGCCGGGCCACCTTCGGGTGGACGAGCTGAATCTTGACACCTTTGCCACCCTTTTATAGCACTGATACTTGCAGTCAAGTTTAACCTATAATCAGGCGTCCGTGGCTGGGCCTAGATTTGGGTCCATTTCCAACTAGGCTCATCAGGCCCACTTTGCACTAAGAGGGCCGATAACCAACATAGACTAGCAGGGCTCAAACCTCGGCTCGTGCCCGACATTCCCATCCCTAATCCCCTCCATAATCGACCTTCAGTTCATTGATTTTGTGTCATGTCCTGTCTGGTGGTAGGCAGAGAAAAATACAGCCCCCCACTTTCTCTGTATATATCATCTCCTCACTTGTTTTGTATTTCGTTAAACGTCCATATTTACCACCCCATCCGCTCATGCATGATATGGCACAAGGTCAATTTTTAAGCGGAGTTTAACAGGTTTGAATTCAGAGTTTTCCTTCTCCTAGACTAGTTGCCCAAAGGTATTAGTTCTATGTGAAATGCAACAAGTCTCGATCAGGATTTGAACTCGTGTCGCTGTGTCCATTTCCTTCGACGATAACCATTACACCAAGGGCACCACCTGTATTTCGTTAAACATCCATCGATGATCTAACAACACTTCATAACATCTTTTCTAAGTCCTGATGAGGGTTTACCAACCCCTGCATACAAGCAGTGTTCGACACAAGGTCAATTTTTAAGCGGATATTTAACAGGTTTCAATTCAGAGTTTTCTTTTTCCTTTGCTGTTTGCCATAAGAAGGTTAAATTTTCAATCTGGTCAACTATTTAGGCATAGCGGAAAGGAGAATAGTTGGCTTCATAACTTTCTCAAACACAATAGATCGATTTGAAATGCAAACTGCCTCGTCCAGGATTTGAACTCATTAGACTACGAACACATAATCATCATGAATGTACTTCTATTTAAGAACGAGAAAAGAATCATATTTCACAACTATTTCCGTTATATCATATTTACCAACCCCTCTGCTCGGGCAGGATTTAACACAAGGTCAATTTTTAGATAAGTTTAACAGGTTTGAATTCAGAGTTTTCGCTCTAGACTAGTTGCATCGCCAAGGCTGAAGAACCCAGTCTGCCCAACTATTTACCCCTAGCTGGGGGGAGAATAATTGGATTCATACCTTACCCAAGGGTATTTGTGCTACGTGAAATGCAACAAGTCTCGTCCAGGATTTGAACTCGTGTCGCCGTGTCCATTTTATTATGACGATAACCATTACACCACGGACACCTCTTTTCCGTTATATCGAGTGTTTGGTTTATTAAAAATTACGTCCGCTGTGGATAAAAATCACCGAAAATTCTCACTTCATTTGCTAATTGAACTTGAATTTGCTTTATTCTCCATGTCAGTACATTTAAGATGTATGTAGTCTGATATAATCACTCCACCTCGCTTAGAATGGTTTGCTAATGGGAAATCTATTACATACGTCACTATGAATAGCGGTAAAGTGTTGTAGTTTGATTGCTTGGAAGGAAGATGGATATATAGACATACACATTAGGAGTTAGGAACAATAAAGGCTATACCAGAACAAGATATAAGAAGACTTGCTGTTACTAAGACTTCTGTTAAAAATCAGTTAAAACTTATCTGAAAAATTCTAATAATAATAATTAATCTGTTCAGGCTGAACACAGCGTAAAACTCAAGGAAAACGAAAAGGGAGATAAGTAACTAGACCTTGGTAGATAACTGAACAACTATAGAACATGAAAGTGACAATTGTAATTGGTGCGTTCACTACAATGACCAAAGGATTGGTACTGGTACAGGAAATACTTACAAATAGGAGGACGAGTGGAGACCTTCCAAACTACAGTACTGTTGAGACTGGAAAGAATACTGAGAAGAGTCCTGAAATTTAGAGAAGATGTGCTGTCGTTCAAACTCCAGAGAAAAACCATCAGCTACCTCTGGGGTGGAAAATTCTTAAAGGAATAAATAAAAATAATAATACAGTTAAAATAAAAAATGGAATTTGGATTAACACAAATAATGGAAGGAATAGAACTGCCAAATCAAGAAAGAATAAGAAAACACGGAGAAAAGGACATTTACAAATATTTAGGAATATTGGAAGCAGACACTATCAAATAAGTGAACATGTAAGAAAAATTACAAAATTGTACCTAAGAGGAACGAGAATACTTCTCGAAATGAAGCCCTGCAGTAGGGATTTCATTGAAGGGATAAATGCCTTGGCTTTCTCATTGGTAAGATACTCGGAACCATTCTTGAAATGGACGAGAGAAGAACGTCATAAAATGGACCAGAGTATAAGAAATCTGATGACGATACATAAGGCCTTACGTCTGAAAGATGACATAGACAGACTATATGTCTTCAGCCTTGAAGATAATGATGATGCATCATTGCAACGATTAGGAGACTTTATTAAAATTAGAAAAAAAAAGACTAATTACAGTGACCTGAAACAGCAGCATAAAAATCACCAAACCAACAATATCTAAGAAACAGGAATGGGAAGTAAAACAACTGTAGGGATATTTCAAAGGACAAACTGACGAAATCTCACGCGAGAAGACCTGGATATGGTTAAGAAAGGAAAACTTTAAGAGAGAATCTGAATCGTTCACAACGCTATCGAAAATACTTTAAACGCAACAGAATACAAGTGTAGATAATGAGATGATAGAGAGGAAACGATTAATCACATAATAAGCGAATGCATCAAAATAGCACGAAAAGAGTGTACGTTAGACCTGACTGGGTGGGAAAGGGATCCACTTGGAACTGTTCAAGAAATTTAAATTTGATCCTACTCCAAAATGGCATATGCAGAAACCAGAATCCTGGTGAATGACATGCACAAAGTTCTCTGAGATTTTGAGATACAAAAAGATTACTTAATCCCGACCAAAAGACCAAATCTAGAGATATTCATTAAAAAAAAAGAAAAAGAACCTGCCTATACCTGTACACGTTACTGTCTCGGCAGATTATAGAGCCAAAATAAAAAAAAAACGAAAAGAGATACAAGTAGTTAGACCTTGCCCGAGAACTAAAAAGCGATTGAATATTAAGGTGGCAGTGATACCAATGGTAATTGGTGCACTCGGAAAGATCATCCAAACAACAGCTTTGTTAAGATCAGTCAGAATAGTAAGAAGAGTTCTGGAAACTTGAGTAGACTTGCAGTCACTCAGACTCCCATGAAATACCATCAATTAACTTTGGTGGGAAAAACTTGTAAAGAGTAATATGATAATAAAAATAAAGCCTATCAGATGAGTATGAAGATCAGAATAAAGTATTAAAAACAGAATATTATGAAGAAAATTAATGAGAGTACAAGAGAAGATAGTTTGTAAATAACTAAAATCCGTTTATCATCCGGGTAATGGAACGAAATAATTAGGTTAACAATTCTATATTTACTAACAAAAAAGATCAAACCATTTTTTTTTTATAAATGAGAGTGAGAAAATGAAATAGAATAAAATAAACGAAGACAAGAAAGAGTAATGAGCAAGAGAGACAGAGACAGACGGACAGAGAGAGAGAGAGAGACAGAGAAACAGAGAGAGACAGAGTAGAAGTGAGGAAGAGAAAGAAAAATTAGATTAATTTAATTAACAAAGCTAAAAGTAGCTTAAAGAATCATGAGGATGAACAGAGAAAGAGAGAAGAGAAATAACTAATGAAAGATAAAAAGAAAGAAAGAAAGTAAAAAGAGGAAGAGAATACAAGAGATAATTTAGAGAGAGAGAGAGAGAGAGAGAGAGAGAGAGAGAGAGAGTGATCATATGCAAGAGAGTGTGTCAAAAGACAAAGAAAACGTTAAGGTAAAAGACCCTTCGATAATCGATTTCGAGAAAAAGTAAATTTAGATTAAGAAAACTGAAAGTAATTCCTTTCTTGACCTATTGATCCTATTCTATCTCGTAGCAGGAAAGTGTAACGTTTTGTAGTCTACAGAGAAAGAAGTGAAGGAAAAAAAATGGAAAGGAAGAAATAAGATGGGATGTGTTGGGGTTGGGGATAGACTAAGAATTGAAATGCGAGGCGTAGGGACAGGATTGGCGGAGATGACGTCTTCAAATAGCATTGTTTGCCTGAAAGACATTCAGCGGTCGTGGCTTGATTAGGCATCCAAAATAGTACAGGCGGGAATTTCTTCGGTGGCTAGTCAATAAAAATTGAATCTGAAAAGAGTCAGGTAGATATAAAGATATAAAAATAGATTCATTCATTTAAACAAATCTCTTGCTCATGCGCACTTCTGGCCGTATTGACACATATACAGATACACTTCTGGTCATATACAAGAATGTACAAATACCAGCGCTCGTTCACATATTGCACTAAGCTTATAATAGTCAAGCACAAGGTCATTCGGCGGGTGTCTCCCGAGTACCATATCCATTCCTAATCAAGGTATCTAATTTACTACCTGCTCCCAAGATCCCTCCAACATTGATAGATAGGTTGATATATAGAGAGGAGGAGGAAGAGGAGAGGAGGAGGAGAGGTGGAAGGGGATTTTTTTGCATGACTATCGTTGTCATCGAAAATGGATCCGACCATCCGAATTCAAATACGATGTGGCTGTTTGCATTTAATTTCACGCTAATGGCCTTGGAATAGGCATTAATCAATCTCTTCTCCTAGTTATGGGTATATAGTTGGTTAGATTAGGTTCTTTAGTTTGAGAAAAGCCATCAGTATAAGATAATGAAAATTGACTTAAAACCAGGTGATCTCCGTTTACTATATATATGTATAATTGTGTGTGTGTGCGTGTATGTACATATACGTATAACACAATGTGATTTTACACCGCATACGTACACAAACATATGTATATATATATGTACATATATTAACTTAAATCAATGTTATGTGCAAACGCACGCACACATGCGCGTGCGCGCACACACACACATATATATATATATATATATATATTAATTCCTAAAATATATTTCTAATTTGAGAGTTGTGGATGTGGAGTATATTAAGACAAATAATATGGCGTGTGTGAGCGCACACACACATACACATGCACAGTGAGTATGTTTACCATAAAATGAGAAGCTTAAGAGAAGAGTGACTTGTTATGAATGAAATATAGGTTAAATCAGAAGCCGATTTTCCGATCAGTATTTATAGATAAAAATATCATAATAAAAACTCTCAAAGAAAATTAGTAATTCGTTTAGCGTCTTTGACTTGATGGAACCAAAATAAATTCTAATTAATCCTGCAATAGTAGCATTTTGGTTATATTGGTGCCTATACTGAGCTACGTATTAAAAGACGCTTCTGTTTTCCTTGGCATTTTTCTTCCAATCCCATGCACTTACTTTCAATTGCATTCATTCTGAATTCGAAATTCTTCTGAAATCATCGATGTATAGTAACAGATACACATACTCACTCGTGTACACAATTATATACTTTATTTGAAAGTTTTATTCTCAAAATGTGACCATTTTATGTGTTGATTTTTTGGGTTTTTTTATATATATATATATATATATATATCAAAATAAGAAGGTCCACGAAGATATTTTTATTTTTTGAATTTTTTATTTGGTACTTTCATAAGTGTTATATATGATTATGTTTCCAGTTTGTGGTTTTCATCAGAGAACATTTGCGGTACAAGGTCTTGTAAATGGGGTACTCAATGAGAATTGAATTCACGCTTGTTCTCAATTTTGGAATCAAGAGTAAGTTCAAGTCGCATTGATTACCCTATTAACAAGGCCTTGTGCCACATATGTTCTCTGATGAAAGCAACAAGCAGGAAACAAACACATATATAACACGTATGTAAGAACAAAATAAATAAATTATAAAAATACAAATCTCTTCGTGGACCTTCTTAATTTAAAATATATTCTTATTCTTTCTTTGGACCTACAACAACCATCTTTATATATATATATATATATATATATATATATATATATATATATGTATGTATATATATATAAGTCGTGTCTTCAATAAGTTTCCAGACTCTTTTTGTACAGGCATTTAAAATTGTAGACTCTTGAAAATTCAGTATGTTATTTCTATACTTCTTATGAGATGACCGACCAATTTCTATGATTTCAGGTTCAAATGAACAGCTACAGCAGCAATTGGAATATACCCTACTAAAGCCTGATTGTCACAGCTGGGGAATTTCAAAAATGCAATCTGGATGTGGGGACACTTTAGAAGAACGATATGCAATAAAATTCTGTTTTAAATTTGAAAAAAATGCCACAGAAACGTATGGAATACTTCAGTCTGCTTTTCAACCATCTTGCATGAATCGAGCATCAGTCTTAGGGTGGCATAAGAGATTCAAGGAAGGTAGGGAGTCTGTGAGGGATAATGAAAGGAGTGGGAGGAGTAAGGAAGTCAATATACCAGTTGATTGACCAAACGGTTAGGGTTAGGGTTAGGGTTAATATGTTGAGGTCTTGAGAGATTCCGTCGGAAATGGCCAGCACTCCTCCAATCGGGTCAGTGGCATTTCCAGCAGGACAATGTACCAGTCGACAATTCCATCCTTTTCACAGATTATTTGACCAAGATGGGCATCCAGACAATTCCTCAGCCTCCCTATAGTCCAGACCTTGCTCCCTGTGATTTTGGTTATTCCATAAGCTCAGAGGCTGTCGTTATGAGACAATTGAGGTGGTGAAAGAGGCTGTGATGAAGGTCATTGACACGTTCACACAAGATGACTTCAATGGGGCCTTGCAGAGGTTGTTGGAACGGTACAGCAAGTGCATTGCAGCTGGAGGAGATTACTTGGAAGGGGACTAGAGTTTCATGTGTGTACTATCAATAAAAGTGCCCATACGAAAAAAGTTTGGAAACTTATTTAATGATCCCCGTATATATATATATATATATATATATATATATATATTACATACTACTGTAGGCAATCCGGGTTTTTATGCTTTACACAAAAATGACGGGGCAACAGTTTTCGTGATTATAAGGTCTTGAAAAAGGTTGTTGCGGCCAAAACTTTCATCGTCGAGTTTCATAATGAATTCATCAAAGTTGGATAGCTTTTCTACTTTATATATATATATTTTGCCCATAATTTGTGAGACCAGGGTTCAATCCTAGGTCGACTCATACCAAACACTCAAAAATGGTACTTGATACCTCCTTCCTTAAACCTCAGCATTATAAGGTTGGTATCAAGTGTTAAGTGAAGAAAGGAGTAGTGCCCTTCCCTATATTTCTTTGTAATAGCTATTAAAGAAGAAGCCCTCGGGTCGTCCTCGACCACGGTCGCCAACATTACTTTATATATATATATATATATATATATATATATATATATATATATATATATATATATATATTGATGCGTGTGTATGGGTGTGTGTATAAAAGCTCTATTTTGATATTGACCAATATTTATTGATACTGCAAAATTTGGTACACCATTAACTCACCAAGTGAGCTCGTCAGAACTATAAGCATTACCATATATATATATATATAAATATATGTATATATATATATACATATATATATATGAGTGTGTGTGTGTGTGTGTTTGTGTGTGTGTGCGTGTTTGTTTGTGCATGAATACACACACACACACACACACACACACACACACATATATATAGAGAGAGAGATATATATGTATAGTAATAAAGCCTACAGAGTGAAACCAATCTACCCTGGTTTCAGCGACTGGATCTTTAGGAAAAATCTTACTTATATATATATATATATATATATATATATATATATATATATATTTCGGTGTGATCCATCAGGCGTTATCCAAATTTATCACTGGATGTAGTTTGGAGGACCGGCCGAGAGCGATGGATGATATGGACTGATTAAAATGGAGAGAGAGAGAGAGAGAGAGAAAATAAATCCGTGCTCTCAGCATGACTTGATGATAATAATAATGATTTATATGTATGTATGTGTGTGTGTGTGCGTGTGTATTATTAAGATTGCAGTGATAATTTCGAAGAATTACTAATCACTAATATTTCAGTGACAATGTCGACCAAGTCGGTGTCGCAGTCGGATGTATGAACCTTTGTCTTTGTGTTTTTGTAAAGCAACATTACAGTGGTAACAGTTTCTTTAAGGAAGATCTTCTCAAAGAAACAGTTACTAAAATAATGATGCTCTACGATAACTTAAAAGAGTCATAGTGATTGTCTATTCAGTGAAAATTAAAGTCACTCTTTTAATAGATTTGTGAAACGGAGGGCCTTCGTACAGATATTTAATAAGTCAAGATCACTTGGACTGACACTGATCTAGAATTGTGTGAAGTCACTTACGCTTGATATGAATATTAAAATTAGATCATGTATAACCCATAGTATTCATTCAATTAGAATATTAAGATCTATTCAGAAAGTAATCCAAAATTCAATTCAACGTTACAACTTTATTGATATGTAACTAAATTAGAAAAAACTATGCAAAGATGGAGATATCCGTGGGTATGTAAGAGAGAAACAAAGACATTGATAGTGAAAGAAGACAGAGAGAAAAAATAGAAAGTCTAGAAGATTAAAAATAAAATGCTGTATTTAGGGGGATCAGAATTCAACTATTTTTAATACCAAAAACGGATCTAGATTGCAAGGAGATACATTGGCACCTTATATGTTTATACTCTGTCGAGATGGTGTACTAACAACGTCAGTAGACCCAATAAAAGAAAATAGTTTCACATTAAAAAAAGACAAGAAGCATACATCCTGCAAAAACTTTGACAGACGCATACTACCCAGATGATCTAGCACTTCCTGCAAATACAGCTAACTAACCTGAATAGCTGTTGCATAGTTTGGAGTAACCACCAAAAGGCAGTGACCTCTACACAAACGCAAATAAAACATAGTTCATATGCTGATAGTATTTGCTTAATCTTCCCTCTGCAAATGGAATTAAATGCTTTGGTAAAATCTTCGAACAATTCATTGTCAGAGATTTTTTGTACGTACCTCTTGGATAGTTCCGATATTTCCTTCGGTTTTTTAAAAATTTAGGTCAGATATGATCGAGAAGAAAGGCGTCATGAAACTTAGCAGCAATAACAGAAAGAATAATGCCCCTATAGTTCTTAAAATCTCCGAGGTCACTTTTTTGAGGGAATTGGAGGATACAATCTTTCGTTCATTTCTCTATTGGCTTTATTCATAAACAGCGTTGTGTAATCAAAAAAGTACGTCGTCAAATGTCCTTATGATCCATACAACAGGAAGTATTTTGTAAAGGCCTTCAGTTTTTGGTTTTTCATTTTTTTCAATACTGTGTCAAGTCCTTCCTCATAAACTGTCAAAGTTTACTCTCTAGTTGGCCATTTTCTTTTTGGTTTATCAATCTTTATTAAGTAATGCTGCATGTTATCATGTTATCATGTTTTTTTCAAAATGCTTTTTTCTCTTTTAATGAGCAGAGTGTTCACCAATGGCCCGGGAGACCTGGGTTCAGAGTTAGGTTGAGTCATATCAAAGATTCAAAAAATGGTACTTGATACCTCCTTACATATTATAATGTACGTATCAAGAGTAAAGTGGAGCAATCTAGGGAAAGGAATAGTGCCATTCCCTACACTTTGGAGTAGTAGCTATTGAAAAGGGATCCTTTGTGTCACTCTTGACTACAATCGCCAACTTGACACACTTTGGTTGGTATGCACTCAGCTGCTACTCCTATATGGACAGTAATGAAAATTTTCATATTCATCATTTGGAGTATATTTTTCAGAATATGAACTAAAATGAATACCCCAGGCGGCTGTGGCTGTAGAATGCACCGACTGTGTCTCTGCAGAGGGGTAAGACTCCCCCAACGAGTGTCCTACGAATGATACTAAACAATTTGATGTTGAGGCTCAAGTAATGCGGAGTACCCCTTTATTGCCATCGCTCCCAGATCCACTCAGGCCCTGAGTGGTACACCTGATAGGGTCTTATCTATGGGTCAAATAGAACTAAACTTCGTATTGATACTAAACTGAATTGTTTGAAATATAACTGCTTTTGTCATTTTAACTGTATGTAAATGAATGACTTATGTTTAATTGAATTGTATGGGAACCTTTTAACTGAATAGTTTGAAATAGAACAGTTTTTGACATCTAGAAAAGTGTACTTATGCTAAGCTGAATTGTTTGAAATAGAATTGTTTTTGACATTTAAAACTGCGTACTTATGCTAAACTGAATTGTTTGAAATAGAATTGTTTTTTACATTTAAACTGAGTACTTATGCTAAAATGAATTGTTTGAAAGAGAACTGTTTTTGACATTTAAACTGTGTAATCTGCATTATATATAAAACCTGTATGTTATCTTTATAAACTCAAAATCCTTCCCTCTTTCTTTCATTCTTTGAATGCAGGTATCTATTTATTTCTTGATATTAACTTTATTTTGCGCATTCAGTCTTTACATTACATGAGTTTTTTCATCTATCTGTCTATCTATCTATCTATCTATCTATCTATCTATCTTGTTCATTTACATGTATATATATTCTATGATGGTCTGAAGAAGGGAGATGTTATAACTAGGATTGTGTGGATGAAGGTCATATATATATATATATATATATATATGTGTGTGTGTGTGTGTGTGTGTGTTTGTGTGTATGACATGCTTAAACATACATTTATTTATATACAAGGACGTGTGTCGTTATACTTATTCAATGTCAGAGACTTTGTATCATTTAGAATTTAAGTTTTATTATTATATTCTAAACTTGTGATATATATATATATATATATATATATATATATATATATATATATATATATATATATATATATATAAAATCATTCTTAAAAATCGGTTCCTTGTCGCGTCGTATGTCTCAGATCAACTCTTACTCTAACTCAAAATAAAAATTAAACGGCACTAAATTCAGATTCAAGACAGTACGCTGGAATTATGTCGGCCGATCTCCAACCAAGCCCGCCTCAGTCATGGGTCAATCTTCGTTTCTTTCTTTAGCTCAACTTGCCCGGTCATTTCTCCCGAAACTAAAATCCCTTTGTCTGCAATCCTGGTTGTCTTTAGAGAGGTTCCATTGTTAATTCATATTCTATACTTACTCAAGTGCACTTTCAGTGATCGTTTTATTGTTCTTTGTTTTATTTATTTTATTTTATTTTATTTAGTGTGTGTCTGGGGGGGGTCATACTGTGTATGCTCAACTTATGGAGACAAGTGCAATGCTCTAACCGGTGGTGGATCTCATCTGGTCGCCTAAGCATTCTTCTACCAACAATCCAGCTTCTGACTGGCGTCTGGTGAATGTATGAGCGATCGAATTTCAGTAAAGATGATGAAGCGACGGTAGAGGTGTATAGTGGTGATGGTGGTTGAGTCGTGAAAGTGATTGTTTTGTTGATGGTTGTAGACCACGGAAATGTAAGCTTAGATTATAGGGGACGCCAAGAGCGTGAAGCAGAGAGAGAGAGAGAGAGAGACAGACAGACAGACAGAGACAGAGACAGAGAAAGAAAGAAAGAAAGAAAGAGAGAGAGAGAGAGGGTGAGTGAGGGATGGAGACCCCTTTTTATATTTACTCAAACCATAAAAGGAGTTCAACTATAAGTAAAGTAAAGTTGGCAACCTTTTTCGAGGGTGACATGAACCCTCCCTTTTCTATAGCTACTATGCAACGGTGTAGGAGAGAGCGCTACTCCTTTCTCTGGGTTCCACTTAACCCTTGATCCAAAGATTATAATGCTGAGTGCTCAGCAAAGCAGCATCAAGTACCATTTTTTGAGTCTTTAATATGACTCGACCTGGAATTGAACCCGTCTCTAGGACCATTGGTGAACACAACACATTACACCAATGGCCCGGTTCCAATGGTCCAGGAGACCGAGCTTCAATCTCAGGTCGAGTCATTTCAAAGACTTTAAAAATGGTACTTGATGCCGCTTTGCTTAGCACTCAGCATTATAAGGTTAGGATTAAAAGTAAAGTGGAGCAATCTAGGGAATGGAGTAGCGCCCTCCCTTACATCTCGGTGTAGTTACTATTGAAAAAGGAGCCTTCAGCACCCCCTCGACGAATGTTGCCAGCTTTACTTTACTCAAAGATAAAATCACATAAAAAGAAAAGAAACTAATTAAAATATTAGTTGAACAAATTACGAACAAAATAGCATATCTAAGAAGGTCAAACTGGACTAAAATTAATGCAAAAAGCATTAACAATAGAATAAATAATGATATATAATGAAATTAATGAGGTTTATTACATCATAAATATCGACACATTGGCATTGTAGGTAGAGTGTTCGTCTAATGTTCCGGGAGACCAGGGTTCAATCCCAGGTCGAGTCATACCAAATACTTAAAAAATGGCACTTGATGCCTCTTTGCTTAACATTCAGCATTATAAGGTACGTATAAAGGGGAGCAATCCAGGAGAAGTAGTAGCGGCCTCCTGAACAATATCGAAAGTATGCAAAGCTCTTCGTAAGAATTGAGCACTCTGGTAGCCGATAGGGTATTAAAAAAAGTAAACAAAGGCTGCTGCTGCTGTTGCTAAAAATAAAATACCTTAAAATTCCCTTAGCCAACGTAGTCCGTTTGTAGCTGTGTGGTCTGAAACCTTAATCTATCGTAAAGTTAGACGGGTTTCGATCCCGGCTTCGAGCGTCCTGCGGGTCTAGCCACACTGAAGAGTTCTGATAGAACGAAACAGTCTGTCTGTGGATGACAATATATATATATATATATATATATGTATGTGTATGTGTGTGTGTGTGTGTGTGTGTGTTTGTGTGTGTTTGACGCCAAAAAACAAATGAATGGAAAAACGCAAGATGAGAACTACACAAAAATTACTCTTACCCTATTATGGAAATCATTATTGTACAATTTGCATTAGTTAATATATTTGAAGTTTAATTTTACTGTAGTATATATATATATATATATATATATATATATATATATATATATATATATATATACTACTGTGCCCGTAATATAAGAAACAGTAAGACGAAATTATAACATAAGACAATAGAAGCAATGCAATACTTCTTGTAACAGCCAGAACAGCTTTAATATCAATTTCATGGTGATGAGACTTAAAGCATAAATACTATTACTATTACATAATAATGAAAATAATCATGGGATAATTTACTTTAGTTAGTAGCGCCTCCCTTACACCTCAGTGTAGTAGCTATTGAAAAGGGAGCCTTAAGGTCACATTCGACTACTGTCACCAAATTTACTTTACTATATCGAAAGTATATATATATATATATATATATATATATATGTGTGTGTGTGTCTGTGTGTGTGCGTGTGATTTTGACGACAAAAAACAAATGAATGGAAAAAAGCAAGATGAGAACTACACAAACATTCTCGTGCTATTCTAAACAAATCCTGAAGCAAGAAACACATGAAACTGTAGTTGTACGTCCACTTACCTCCTATCTCCAAAAACACCCAAGTAAGACGAACAAGGCATACCGGACACTGGTGGAGAAGCAAGGATGTTTTTTGATAGATCCCTTCACATTGACCAGGCAGTGTTGGCCAACTAGCAAGAACATAGTTGCATCAGCATTGTACGGACACCAGATGTAGTTTGGAAGCTCTTATGGGGGCGATGAATGGTTGGGATGGATGGGGAGAGAACACTGAACGCTCACAGGAAAGACGACTTGTATAAAATCCCAGGCCTTTAGTGTGTCATGGATACCATCATGGGAAATGGCCTCTGTGGCTTGACTTCAAAACCTGGACGAGACGCTTTATATTTCACATAGCACTAATACCCTTGGGAAAGGTATGAATCCAACTATTTCCCCTTCAGCTATTGACAAATAGTGAGACAGACTGGGCTCTTTAGTCTTAGTGTGGCAACCGGTCTCGGAAAAGGAAAATTCTGAATTCAAACCGGTTAACTCCGCTTAACAATTGACGTTATGTCACAATCTGCTCGTACGGAAGGGTTAGGTAAATATATATATTAATATGGAGTTAAAAATCTCAATACCTGACGTTAGAAAATTAGTGATACAGTTAAAATATTACCTTTTCAAGTAATTGAACTAAATATAATCATCATCATCATGTCGTGCCGCCAGTACGGATATCCCTGCCCTCTCTCGCCACTTCTCCAAATCGTTCATCGTCTCTGGCATGTCTTCTGGGCTACTTCCCGTATCCTCCCAGAGCTGCTTTATGTATGTTCGAGCTGGTCGTCCTGCTTTTGCTCGGCCATATGTGGGGGTCCATAGGACTAATCACTTATGAGGTCGTCCTTGCTTCTCCAGCAGTGTCCTGCATGTCTAGTTCGTCTAACTTGGATAGTTTTCGCGATGCGTGGTAGGTGGCCGTATAGTTGGTGCTTTATTGGGTGTTGCCTACAGGACTTCTTTCTGCAAGCAATATTGAACAATAAACATAATACCTGATTAAAATCTTTTATCTGAATATACACAGGTGAATCTATTTATCTATCAATCTATCTATAAGAAAATCGTTGGAATACGGAGAAGAGTGCTGCAAAATAGAGGAGATTTACGGATACTTTATCTCCCGTGTAAACTTTAATATACTAAAAATATCAAAACTCAGCGATAAATACTAAATATTCTATCACTGTGATAAGAGCAGTCCTGGTCATCATTTAAGTGATAAATACTAAATATTCTATCACTGTGATAAGAGCAGTCCTGGTCATCATTTCAGTGATAAATACTAAATATTCTATCACTGTGATAAGAGCAGTCCTGGTCATCATTTCAGTGATAAATACTAAATATTCTATCACTGTGATAAGAGCAGTCCTGGTCATCATTTCAGTGATAAATACTAAATATTCTATCACTGTGATAAGAGCAGTCCTGGTCATCATTTCAGTGATAAATACTAAATATTCTATCACTGTGATAAGAGCAGTCCTGGTCATCATTTCAGTGATAAATACTAAATATTCTATCACTGTGATAAGAGCAGTCCTGGTCATCATTTCAGTGATAAATACTAAATATTCTATCAATGTGATAAGAGCAGTCCTGGTCATCATTTCAGTGATAAATACTAAATATTCTATCACTGTGATAAGAGCAGTCCTGGTCATCATTTCAGTGATAAATACTAAATATTCTATCACTGTGATAAGAGCAGTCCTGGTCATCATTTCAGTGATAAATACTAAATATTCAAGCACTGTTATAAGAGTAGTCCTGGTCATCATTTTAGTGATAAATACTAAATATTCTATCACTGTGATAAGAGCAGTCCTGGTCATCATTTCAGTGATAAATACTAAATATTCTATCACTGTGATAAGAGCAGTCCTGGTCATCATTTCAGTGATAAATACTAAATATTCTATCACTGTGATAAGAGCAGTCCTGGTCATCATTTCAGTGATAAATACTAAATATTCTATCACTGTGATAAGAGCAGTCCTGGTCATCATTTCAGTGATAAATACTAAATATTCTATCACTGTGATAAGAGCAGTCCTGGTCATCATTTCAGTGATAAATACTAAATATTCTATCACTGTGATAAGAGCAGTCCTGGTCATCATTTCAGTGATAAATACTAAATATTCTATCACTGTGATAAGAGCAGTCCTGGTCATCATTTCAGTGATAAATACTAAATATTCTATCAATGTGATAAGAGCAGTCCTGGTCATCATTTCAGTGATAAATACTAAATATTCTATCACTGTGATAAGAGCAGTCCTGGTCATCATTTCAGTGATAAATACTAAATATTCTATCACTGTGATAAGAGCAGTCCTGGTCATCATTTCAGTGATAAATACTAAATATTCTATCACTGTGATAAGAGCAGTCCTGGTCATCATTTCAGTGATAAATACTAAATATTCAAGCACTGTTATAAGAGTAGTCCTGGTCATCATTTTAGTGATAAATACTAAATATTCTATCACTGTGATAAGAGCAGTCCTGGTCATCATTTCAGTGATAAATACTAAATATTCTATCACTGTGATAAGAGCAGTCCTGGTCATCATTTCAGTGATAAATACTAAATATTCTATCACTGTGATAAGAGCAGTCCTGGTCATCATTTCAGTGATAAATACTAAATATATCAAGCACTGTTATAAGAGTAGTCCTGGTCATCATTTCCGCGATAAATACTAAATATTCTATCACTGTGATAAGAGCTGTCCTGGTCATCATTTCAGTGATAAATACTAAATATTCTATCACTGTTATAAGAGTAGTCCTGGTCATCATTTCAGTGATAAATACTAAATATTCAAGCACTGTGATAAGAGTAGTCCTGGTCATCATTTCAGTGATAAATACTAAATATTCAAGCACTGTTATAAGAGTAGTCCTGGTCATCATTTCCGTGATAAATACTAAATATTCTATCACTGTGATAAGAGCAGTCCTGGCCATCATTTCAGTGATAAATACTAAATATTCTATCACTGTGATAAGAGCAGTCCTGGCCATCATTTCAGGGATAAATACTAAATATTCTTTCACTGTGATAAGAGCAGTCCTGGTCATCATTTCAATGATAAATACTAAATATTCTATCACTGTGATAAGAGCAGTCCTGGTCATAATTTCAGTGATAAATACTAAATATTCAAGCACTGTTATAAGAGTAGTCCTGGTCATCATTTCAGTGATAAATACTAAATATTCTATCACTGTGATAAGAGCAGTCCTGGTCATCATTTCAGTGATAAATACTAAATATTCAAGCACTGTTATAAGAGTAGTCCTGGTCATCATTTCAGTGATAAATACTAAATATTCAAGCACTGTTATAAGAGTAGTCCTGGTCATCATTTCAGTGATAAATACTAAATATTCTATCACTGTGATAAGAGCAGTCCTGGTCATCATTTCAGTGATAAATACTGCGCCTCTGGTGGTGTAATGGTTAGCAAGCTGGACTAGCAAACCTACACGAGTGAGTTCGAGTCTCACTGGGTGCCCCTTTCATATGGCCTTGTGCCACATCTAAGCAAAAAGCTTAGTAAATTACCACTGTGATAAGAGCAGTCCTGGTCATCATTTCAGTGATAAATACTAAATATTCTATCACTGTGATAAGAGCAGTCCTGGTCATCATTTCAGTGATAAATACTAAATATTCAAGAACTGTTATAAGAGTAGTCCTGGTCATCATTTCAGTGATAAATACTAAATATTCTATCACTGTGATTAGAGCAGTCTTGGTCATCATTTCAGTGATAAATACTAAATATTCTATCACTGTGATAAGAGCAGTCCTGGTCATCATTTCAGTGATAAATACTAAATATTCTATCACTGTGATAAGAGCAGTCCTGGTCATCATTTCAGTGATAAATACTAAATATTCAAGCACTGTTATAAGAGTAGTCCTGGTCATCATTTTAGTGATAAATACTAAATATTCTATCACTGTGATAAGAGCAGTCCTGGTCATCATTTCAGTGATAAATACTAAATATTCTATCACTGTGATAAGAGCAGTCCTGGTCATCATTTCAGTGATAAATACTAAATATTCTATCACTGTTATAAGAGTAGTCCTGGTCATCATTTCAGTGATAAATACTAAATATTCAAGCACTGTTATAAGAGTAGTCCTGGTCATCATTTCAGTGATAAATACTAAATATTCAAGCACTGTTATAAGAGTAGTCCTGGTCATCATTTCCGTGATAAATACTAAATATTCTATCACTGTGATAAGAGCAGTCCTGGCCATCATTTCAGTGATAAATACTAAATATTCTATCACTGTGATAAGAGCTGTCCTGGCCATCATTTCAGTGATAAATACTAAATATTCTATCACTGTGATAAGAGCAGTCCTGGTCATCATTTCAGTGATAAATACTAAATATTCTATCACTGTGATAAGAGCAGTCCTGGTCATCATTTCAGTGATAAATACTAAATATTCAAGCACTGTTATAAGAGTAGTCCTGGTCATCATTTCAGTGATAAATACTAAATATTCTATCACTGTGATAAGAGCAGTCCTGGTCATCATTTCAGTGATAAATACTAAATATTCAAGCACTGTTATAAGAGTAGTCCTGGTCATCATTTCGGTGATAAATACTAAATATTCAAGCACTGTTATAAGAGTAGTCCTGGTCATCATTTCAGTGATAAATACTAAATATTCTATCACTGTGATAAGAGCAGTCCTGGTCATCATTTCAGTGATAAATACTGCGCCTCTGGTGGTGTAATGGTTAGCAAGCTGGACTAGCAAACCTACACGAGTGAGTTCCAGTCTCACTGGGTGCCCCTTTCATATGGCCTTGTGCCACATCTAAGCAAAAAGCTTAGTAAATTACCACTGTGATAAGAGCAGTCCTGGTCATCATTTCAGTGATAAATACTAAATATTCTATCACTGTGATAAGAGCAGTCCTGGTCATCATTTCAGTGATAAATACTGCGCCTCTGGTGGTGTAATGGTTAGCAAGCTGGACTAGCAAACCTACACGAGTGAGTTCGAGTCTCACTGGGTGCCCTTTTCATATGGCCTTGTGCCACATCTAAGCAAAAAGCTTAGTAAATTACCACTGTGATAAGAGCAGTCCTGGTCATCATTTCAGTGATAAATACTAAATATTCTATCACTGTGCTAAGAGCAGTCCTGGTCATCATTTCAGTGATAAATACTAAATATTCTATCACTGTGATAAGAGCAGTCCTGGTCATCATTTCAGTGATAAATACTAAATATTCTATCACTGTGTTAAGAGCAATCCTTGCCATCATTTCAGGTTTAGTATTCGTAAATGAAGAAAGAAAATTTGACCTTTCGGTTTTAAATATAGCGAAAGCCATATTCAATGACTGTGAAAATCAGTTAAATGATTTTATTTCAAAAAGTGAAAAAGAAAAAAAAACAATATAAAAAAATGATAACAATTGTACTCATTACTGTTAGATGGGTTATTTGTTTGCTTTAATGCCAAATCAACTCTCGTGGTTTATTTAATGCCAAAGTCACATTGTAAAACAATGACACTGATACATTTAGCACATAGCCGGGCTATTTAAGGGGTTTCATGCCTTTCGCAAGTGTACTAATCTGAAAGGGAGTGGAAAAGCTAGACTGGAGTTCGAACTCGCAAACTACGATATCATATTCCAGCTCTTTAACCACGAGGGTTGCCCATTGTTTGAACTCAAGTAACTAATCAAATAGCTTAGGAAAAAAGTCTAAAGAATTATCAAGGGAAGAATATAGATAATCCAAATGTCAACGCTCTAAATTGCAGGAAGAATACTGAGGAGAGTGTTTAAGTATATTGAGTTGATGTCTCTTCAGCGTCAGATAAGAAATCTACGACAACAAGCAAAAATGAGAAGACAGAGGAAAAACGCTAGAATATTTTGGTAATTAAGGAAAGGTAAAAAAACAACACAAGTAAAACAAACAATACAAACCGGTGAAATAAATAAGAAAGTGCTGGTGAAAGAAGGAAGACTAAAAAGATATCGAGACAGGATGAAATTATATACACAAAAGTATACATTCCAAAACAACGAAAATATTCTATCCGTAAATAGAGGGAGAATGACCGAAGACATACCAAAAACAAGATGATAAGGAAACAAAAAATCTTTGGAGCAAAATATGGGAATGAAGAGAACTTAACAGAAAATTCCAATGGATATAAGCAACATGGGAAAATAGTTAAAAGAACTCGAAGAAGGTCCTTAGGCTAAAATGCACCTTGATTCACTCAGAGCAGCTCTCAATAACGTCCCAAATAGGAGAATACCGGGACATGAAAGCATACAAACATACTGGAGGTGCCGGTGATGTAATGGTTAACGTTGTGGGAAATGGACACAGCGACATGTTGGCTTCATTTCACTTTTCACATCGTAAAGTCGGTAATTGTTTTTCTTCTCCATTGAATATAGGCTGACAAATACCGACAACTATGGAGGTGCCCGTGGTGTATTGGTTATCGTCGTAGGAAATGGACACGGCGACACGAGTTCAAATCCTGGACGAGACTGATTGCATTTCACATAGCACTAATTCTCTTGGGAAAGGCATGAATCCAATTATTCTCCCTCAAGTTATGGGTAAATAGTGGGGCAGACTAGGTTCTTCAGCCTTGGTGGGGCAACTAGTGTAAGAGAAGGAAAACTCTGAATTCAAACCAGTTAAACCCCGCCTAAAAATTGACCTTGTGTCATATCCTGCCCGAGCGGAGGCGTTGGTAAATATATATATACTGGTTTACAAATTCACTTCTCTTTATGACAGACTGGCTATCGAAAAGAATTGATGCTCACAAGAAAAAGACGTACTTGAATGGATGACAAAAGGAATGACCACCCTGATATAAAAAGACCTCAAAAAAGGAAGCGTACCCAACAATTACACGCTCATAACATGCCTACCAATGATGTGGAAAATACTTATGGCAAAGATTAGAGAGATTTACGTTTCGCAAACACTTCTTTGGGGAACAGAAAGAATGCCACAAGTGGACCAGAGGTAGAAGAGAACTACTATATATTGATCAATACATCCGCAAGGACTCAAAAAAAAAAAAAACAGACGAAAAAAACTAGCTATGGCATGGACTGACTAAAAAAGGCATATTATATGGTCGTCCAAAGCAGGTTTGGTTTGGTTTGTTGGGTTTTATGGCATATCAACCTTAGTAGGTTATTTAACGCCAAATCCTTTCTTATGTAAATTATCAGTTCTATTTAAATAAAATTCAGTTTAGAATGAGTACACAGTTTGTCGAAACATTTCTATTTCAAACTATTCAAGCAGTTATTTATAACAATTCCGTTTAGTGTAAGTACAGTTTTAACGTCAAAAACAGTCCAATTTCAAACAATTCAGTTTAGCATAAGTACGCAGTTTAAATATAAGTACAGTTTAATTGAGAAAAATATTTCTATTTCTAGCTATTCTGTTTAGTCAAGCAGTTCTAATTCAGCTTATTCAGTTTAGTATAAGTACATATTTTGTTTACACATAGTTAATTATCAAAACAGTTCTATATTAAACAATTCAGTTTAGTGTAAATAGTGTTTCAATGTCAAAAACAGTTCTATTTCAAATAATTCAATTTAGCATAAGCAAGCAGTATAAATGTAAGTACGGTTATATTGTCAAAAACATTTCTATTTCAAGCCATTCAGTTCAATCAAACAATTCAGTTTAGCATAAGTATGCCGTTAGTTCTATTCAACCAATAGATAGGACCCTTATCAGGTGCTACCACGCCGGGCCAGAGTGGACCTGGGAGCAATGGCAATGAAGGTGTGCTCTGTATTCCCCAAAGCCCCAGCATTACTGGCACCTCACCATCAGACTGTTTAGTGTCATTTCAGGACACTCGTTGGGGAGAGGGTATTACCCCTCTACAGAGGTGCAGTCAGTGTATTCTACAGCCCCAGCCGACTGGGCAACCCAAAACAGGATAATAGTCTAAAAATATACCAGATATCCGATGAAGTCAAAGAGTTAATCGAAAATGCCATGGAAAACTGGAGAGGTGAACTGACAGCAGGAGAATAAATGTTGACCGAGGTGAAAATTCAGAGAGGGGTCTTCCAGAAAGTGGCGTTATCACCATTACTGTTTGTAATATTAATGATGCCTCTCAATCACATACTTAGGAAATGCATAATCGGATACAAACTTCATGAATCGTAAGAAAAAATATTCACATTAGCGACATCGAACTGAAAAAGAATTGGAAAACGTAATAATATACGCAGTAACGATAGACAGTGAACATATAGGGATGGAATTTGTCGTAGAAAAATGTGCCATGCTAATAATGAAAAACGGAAAACAACAAATTGCGGAGGGAATAGAATTACCGAATCCAGAAAAAATCAGAACGCTCGGCGAAATGAAAACTTACAAATACTTGCGAATATTCAAAGCAGATACCATCAAATATGTGGAGACGAAAGAAAAAAGGGGTATCCCAGGAAAACGATAAGTTAACTGCATAGGAGAAATATTATCAAAGGGATAAGTACCTGGGCTGTCCTCTTTGTATGATACTCGGGACCATCTATAAAATGGACGAGAGAAGAACTTCAAGAAATGAAGCAGGGAACAAAAAACTCTAGACTGTGCATGAGGCATTACATCCCAGGGGTGATGTTGACAGACTACATGCCAAGAAAAAAAGATGTAATGCGCTCGCCAGCATTGAAGCTATTGTCGATTCATCGATACAACGACTGAAAGACAGCACAAAAAAAAACAAAAAAAAAACGCGGAGGAAGACTGATTACAGCCACCAGAAATAATAGACAACACAAGAATCAACAGAATAAAAATAACTGGAAGAAAAACATTTGTATGGACATTTCAAGCGCAATCTCACAAGAAAAATGTTGGATTGTTCGTGGGGGGATTTTCTGTTGGTGACAGCCATCTACAAATTGTCAGCAAATATTAATAGACTTTCCCATCAGTAGATTAGCCAATGAAAGGCGACTAAAGTAGAAGCAGTAGATTAGCCAATCAGACGCGATTAAGTCACCTATAAACAATAGCAAATTAACAGAGTACAGACTTAATGCAGCGTTGTTACTTAGAAGGAGTATCTTGTATCGCTCAACTAAAAACAAGATGGCTACCCGAATTCCAACAAGAAAAAAAAATGGACATAACTAGTTAAGAGATAATAAATGAATGCAATAGGAGCAAAGAGAGTATATATCTAGACAAAACTGGGAGAGGAATTTGATCCACTGGGAATCGTGCAAGAAGTTTAAAATTGAACACACGAAAAAATGGTATATGCACAAGCCAGAATCCGCCATAGAAAACGAGACTCAAAAAATTCTTAGATACAAGCGGATCATCTAATCTAAGACAAACGACTACATAAGTCAACAACAAAAAAAGAGAACATGCCGAATAGCGGATTTTGCCGTTCCGGTTGGCCACTAGGTAAAACTGGGTAAGATAAGCAGTAACATCTAGACTGACTTTCATATATACTGATATCTAGGTGGACTTTTTTCTTGATGGATATTCATCTTGACTATCTGAGAAATAGATCTAAGTACCTATTTCTCAAGTCCCCAATTACAATTGATATTACCGTTAATTTTAACGGTAATATCAATTGTAATTGGGGACTGGAGGCTGAAATCGACCAGAATACTAAGAAGAGTCCTTGAGACTCGAGGAAACTTGCTTTCACTCAGACTCCAGCTGAAAAACTTTCAAAGGAGTGAAATAATGATAATCCGACCAAAACTGAACTTCATCTTGAATGAGTTTCATTTGGACTATTTTAGATTTGATTGAATTTCATTTTGATGAATTTCAAATCAGTTTCACCTGAATCCAGATGAAACTGATTCAGGTGAAACTGATTCAGAACTATCCGTATTGACATCTGGACTTCATCTGGATTTACATCTGGATTTACATCTGGTCTATGTAAAATTTATTTAGTATCTTGAAGTTAGTCTTGATTGAATTTCATGATGTCTGGTGGATTGACATCTGGACTTCATCTGGTCTAACATCTTAGTGGCAGATGTCACCAGATCACCACCAGATACGATAGTCCAGATGTTGGTCCAGATGACCAGACCAGATGAAATTCAGTCCAAATGCTAATCTAGAAGTTCAGATGACAGTCCAGATGTCAGTCCAGATATAATCCACTCAAGACTATGTATAATTTCTGATGAGAAAATGAAATCAGATGTAATTTAGTCCTAGTATCAAAATTTTATCACTTTCATCTGGACTGAATTTTGGGGGGACTTTACTGTTTAAAGAAAATGAATTGGACTTTCAGTCCCTCCTACCAAAAAAAAAAAAAAAAAGAAAAAAAAGAAAAATTCTGTCCGGACGAAAGTGACTAAAGTCAGTTCAAGAATTAGTCTTTAAAATAACAGTGATTTTAACTGAATTTCATTTGGACTATCCAATTGAAATTCAATCAAAATGAATTTCAGTTGGAACAACATCAGATGAATATCTACATGACTTCCCTTGAACTTTTAGTTCATATGAAATTCAGTCCGAATGAAAGTCCAGATGGAAGTCGGTCCAGATATCAGATTCAGTCCAGATGTCTGTTTAGATGTCTAGAAGTCCAAATGACTGTTCATATTACAGTAATTTAGATAGTCAGATGAAGTCCGTCCAGATGAAATCCAGATGTAAGTAAAGTTCAGTCTAGATGGATCGTCCAGATGACATCGTCAAGATGGATCGTCTAGATGACATCTTGACGATTTGCCTTGACTGACATCTGGACTGTCATCTGAACATCTAGATTAGCATTTGGACTGAATTTCATCTGGTCTGGTCATCTGGACCAACATCTAGACTATCGTATCTGGTGGTGATCTGGTGACATCTGCCACTAAGATATTAGACCAGATGAAGTCCAGATGTCAATCCACCAGACATCATGAAATTCAATCAAGACTAACTTCAAGATACTAAATAAATTTTACATAGACCAGTCATTTGGACTTCTAGACATATAAACAGACATGTGGACTGATTCAGTCCACATTCTGATATCTGGACCGACTTCCATCTGGACTTTCATTCGGACTGAATTTCATAGGAACTAAAATAGATACCAGTTCAAGGGAAGTCATCTAGATATTCATCTGAACTTTTTCAATGCTGATAAGTCCAATTTTTGCCTTTCCTTTTGGGTGGATATTAATCGATGAATGTATCTTGCTTTCATCTGGACTCTCTGGATTATTAGAACTACAGTGACATTTTAGCCGACTTTTATCTGGGCGATCTTGTCAGAATTTCAGCGGGATTTTTTTCAGAAGAAGATGAGACCTGCTGAAAATCTGGACTGACTTTAATCTATACTGATATCTACGTAGACTTTTTTCTTAATGGATATTCATCTTGACTATCTAGAGTGACTTTTATCTGGACGAACTGCACGAGGTAGGCAAGATAACCAAACATGTGCAAGAAACTTACAAATTTTACCAAATGGTAAAATCCAGAAAATGGTACAATCCAGAAAACCTTTAAAATCAAACGCATAAAATCTCTTGAACTTGGAGGTGCAAGCGGATCACTCAATTCGATATAGTTGTAATGAACGTATAAAAGAACAGGACTTTGTTGTGCCAGCGGACCGTAGAAGGAAAATGAAGAGCAGAACAAATGTATGGATCTTGCCTGCAGACGTAAAAGAAGAGAATCAGAGAAGGAAAAAAGGAAGAAGAGAAGGAGGAAAACAGAAGAAGAAGAATAGAAGTGGAATATGAATAAGACGGTGATACCAGTTGAAGCTGAGACTTTTCGAAATGTCCCCAAAAACCTAGAACAGTGAATAGACAAAATGGAAATCAGAGGAAGAATCGATACCATCCAGTCAACAGTATGGTTAAAATCAGCCTGAATACTTAAGAGAGTTCTGGAAATCTGAAGAGAGTAGCTCTCCCCTAGACTTCAGTAAAAAGAAAAACATCAATTACAGCTGGTGTGAAAAATTCGTATAATATCATATAGTGAAAATAATAATAATAGTAATAATAATAATAATAATAATAATAATTTTTAATATAAATACGTCAACCTTGCTAGGGGATTTAAAAAACTGTGGAACATGAAAGTAACGTTTATACCAATTGTAATTGGTGCTATTGATACAGTTACCGAAGGATTATTAAAGTTACTGGAAGACTTGAATATAAGAGGACGAGTGGAGACCATCCAAACTACTACATTATTGAGATTGGCCAGAATACTGAGAAGAGTCCTGGAGACTTGAGGAGATTTGCTGTCACTCAAACTCCAGTGAAAGAATATCAGCTAACGCTGATGTGAAAATCTCATGGAGTAAATAATAATCAATCAGATAATAAGCGAATGAGGCTAACTTGCACAAAAGGAATGCAAGAGCTGGACACACCGACGCAAGTTTAAAACTTAAACCGGGCTTATTGTAGTTCACATAGCTCTAATACCGTTGAGAAACGTATGTCCGATTATTCTCTCTCTAACTATTGATAACTAGTTGGGGAGATTTGGCTCTAATTTTGCATGGCAACCCGTCTAGGAGAAGGAAAACTCTGAATTCAGACCTGTTAAACTTCACTTAAACATTGACCATGTGCCACATCCTGCCCTTATGGAAGCGTTGGTAAATACATACGAGAGATAGTTTGACTTGATTGGGAATGTGATCCTGTAAGAATTGTGCATCATACAAGCAAAGGGTATATGAATAAAACAGAATCTAGCCTGGAAAATGCAACCCCCCAAAAATATGCTAGAAATTTGATTCAAAAGGGCTACCCAATCTCGGCCAGAAGAAAATAATTTTAATTGATTTTAATTAATTTTAATCAACAAGAATTAACATACTTGGAATCTAATGGATCAAGTAATTTCCGCAGACCATTAAGTAAAAATACAAGAAGTCGAACAACTGGAAAATACCTAGATCTTACTAGAGAGCTGAAAAATATGTGGAACATGACATTGACGGTGATACCACTCATAGTTGGAGCATTTGGAGTAGTCTTGAAGAACCTTGAAAAGAGACTGGGCGAAGAAGAGGTCATATAATGAAATGACCCCTTCCAGACTACAGCACTACAAAATTCACCTATTGATAAGTCTGGCAGATATGAGACAATTTGCTGCCATTAGAAAAAGACCACTGAATAAAGCTGCCGTGAAAACCCCACAAGGAATAATAATAATAATAATAATAATAATAATAATAATATTAATAATAATAATAATAAAGCGTAAATATAAAGAATTACTTGGACCTTGCTGGAGAACTAAAAAAAAGCTATTGAACAAAAGTGATACTAATTGCTGGTGATGCGTTTGGAACTGTCATCAAAGGTGTGGAAAAAGACGGGAAGAATAGGTGATTAAAGGAGAAATCGATACCGTCCGAACCAAAGCATTATTAAATTCTACAAGAATACTGAGAAGAGTCCTGGAAACGAATTTGGTTGGTTGGTTGTGGTTTATCGCATATGAACCGGTGTATGTTATTTGATGATAGTTTATTTGTTTGCACACAATCAAACGGTTTCAAGTATTGCTATTTAACACTAATAGTTTCACCCATCATTATCCATTCGTTTGCCCACACTTAAATGGATTCAATTATTACTATCTAATATTAATTCAGTTTAAAATGTTATCTGTGTGCTTTCTTTTAAATGGTTTCAACTAAAGTGAATAATTAAACAGTTCTTGATGCATTACTTGGACGCTAACTAAACGGCTGGAAAAGAAGCTAGACGGCAATTACACAAGAATGCTACGAGCAATATTGAACAAGTCCTGGCGGCAACACCCAACAAGGCACCAACTATACGGCCACCTGCCTCCCATCACGAAAACTATCCAAGTTAGACGAACCAGACATGCAGGACACTGCTGGAGAAGTAGGGACGAGCACATAAGTGATGTACTCTTATGGACCCCCACATATGGCCGGGCAAAAGCAGGACAACCAGCACGAACATACATTCAGCAGCTATGTGAGGATACGGGATATAGCCCAAAAGACCTGCCCGAGGCGATGAACGATAGAGAGAAGTGGCGAGAGAGGGTCAGGGATATCCGTGCTAACGGCACGACATGATGATGATGATGATTAGACCATAAATGGTGCTACCACTCCGGGTTAGAGTGGATCTGAGGGCAATGGTAATGAATGGGTACTCCACATTTTTTATAGTTTTTACACAAGATTTGAAAAGCTATATTGCTTATTAAAACATTTTATGGAGGAAACTCTGTGGCGTAGAAGCCTAAGTGCTGGATCGTTATATGGATCTTAAGTAAGTCCGAAATCAAGTTGCACAATCAATGGGAAAAGTTACGACCCCCATTATCTCCCCCAGCTATGGGTCAAATAAAAATACTTCAGTTCTTCACGAAGGTTGAAAAAAACCCGACAAAACATGAAAATATTTTGTGGTGATGAAAAGGTTTTTTGAAAGTGTTGGTTTTTGTCTAAATATGCATAATTAGCAACTTTTCGGGTGGAGGGAGTCCCCGTGACCTTATGGCTAAATTGCTGAACTGTAGCCTTGAAGTAAGCAAGTTTGAAATCTATAGGTACTATTACGTTCACTCATGGACTAATACCCTGGGGAAAGACATGAACCTATTTATCACCCCAGCTAAATAGTATCACTAATGTTCTCTTACATAGATAGTTATGACCTTAAATAACCCACGAAGGTTGACATGCCTTTAAACAAAAACACCAAACCTGGCTGAGAGTAAAGATAGAAATGTTATACAGCAAAATAGCGAAAGGTCTTTACAGGATTTTTTTTATCAATGACACTAAATTAAATTGTGAATATTCGCTGTCACTTAATCTACGGCAAAAGTCAAGACTTATTATTTGTGCAAAAACTCATTGAGTAAAACTAATTATAATGATGATGATCATAATCTTGATAAATGTCATCAATATTGTATTAAAAATCAGGTTTTCCATTGTTATGCGTCTTAATCACCACAGGCAAGAAACGATCATGAATAAATACCCGTACCTACAAATGGTCCCTAGAGAGTAGAAAACGACAAGCCTTTTCTCCTATGTCTTTTCTGATCAGTTCCCGCCTTTTTTTTTTTTTTTTTTTTTTGTTATACTCTTGTCTTGCCATATGGCTCGCCTTGTTGACATGGCTATTATTTGCTTGAACCTGCAAGCACGAACAGGCCAATCATGTAGAAATAAGTGATTACTAATGAAGCATTGCAAACAATACTGCTGCTCGTTGGTCACAATTTATGCCTTCTTTTTCCATCTGGTTGCAAAGAGGATTTTTTTTTTGAGAGGATGTCAAGTGGGACAAATAAAATTTCAAGGGATTGCGGCTATGAATAGCGAAAATGGGTTGATAAAGATGATATGGCTGACAGAAGAAAGGCTAATATTTGTTCATTTTATGATCATCGAGACAGCAATGTCAAAGGTTATATTTTGTTAGCTTTTTAATTTGTACACGTATGTTCACGTTTTCCTTTATATGCCGAGGTTTTATGAATATGTAGTTCCTTTTATGAATATCTCTGAGTTAGAAGGTATTTGAGATGGCAAGTTGAGGTCTGTAATGGATGGGTGCGTCCTTGTCTATAGACGGGTGAGTTCGTATTTGTGCACAGATACTTTTTTATGATACTGCGTATACTTATCTCTCTCTCTCTCTCTCTCTCTTCCTCTCTCTCACCCACTCTCTCTTCCTCTCTCTCAATATATATATATATATATAAAAACTAAAAGTAATTAAGGACTCAACTTCTTACTAATGTTTCATAATTAAAATGTTAATATGTCTTCTATAAAATAGAAGATTAAATTATCAGATTAATCTTTTATGAAATAATGTTTCATCTAATAATTATTGAGTCTAATAATAATTTATCTTTGACTTTTAGCTATGAAACAATATTAAGATCAGATCTTAATTACGATTATTTTGAATAGTGCTCTGCTAGGCGACATCTGAGCACTTTTTGGTTTATCAAATTTTTTCAATAACTATTGTTCCTCATTTGTTTATATATATATATATATATATATATATATATATATATATATATATATATATATATATATTGTCATCCACAGACAGACTGTTTCGTTCAATCAGAACTCTTCAGTGTGGCTAGACACGTAGGACTCTCTCTCTCAATCTCTCTCTGTCTCTCTCTCTCTCTCTCTATATATATATATATATATACGTGTGTGTGTGTGTGTGTGTGTGTGTGTGCAAGGCAGGAAATTTTGGGGATAGAAACTTATTTAAATTAGACCAATGTGTTCGCTGTCTTCTTAAGTGGTGACCTCTTGTTCATGAAAAGATACCAAATAGATCAGTAAAAGTTTGACATACACTTGATTCACGTTTTCTGTTTAAATTCAGTATTTATCCTTAACACAATATATATATATATATATATATATATATATATATATATATTGGGTGTTTCACATAGCGTAGTGGCTAATATGCTCGACGGTGACACTGACATTAAGCGTTCAAACACTGGTCGTGTTATTACGTTCAGTTTCGTACGAATAGACTTGGAAAAGGTATAAATTCCTTTATCCCCAACCTTTGAGCTAAATAGCACCACAACTCTCCTACAGGGATTATCTTGATCAATAAGTTGCTCTCAAAGTTTGATACGCCATTAAAGTCAAAGAAACCGAAAACCCCATTTACACAGCCTTGTGCCACATATGTTCTGTGACAAAAATAACAGCCTGGAAACATACACGTATTTAAGAATAAAATAAATAAATAAATCTTAAAAAATACAAATCTCTTCGTGGTCCAATCAATTTAAAGATATCTTTTCTCTCTCTGGTCCTACAACGAAAAAGATTACACACACACACACACACACACACACACACACACACACACATATATATATATATATATATATTTATATTTATATATACCAATGGCCCAGTCGGCTGGAGCCGAAGAAAACGTCGACTTCATCTCTGCAGAGGAGTAAGTACCCTGTAACAAGTGTCCTGGATATGACATTGAACTGCATCTCATTGTGAGGCTCCTCCCTTGGAAACTTTGGGGAATTTGGAGTACCCCCTTTATGGTAATCACTCTAATTTCTTCTCTGACCTGAATAATACTACCTATTAGGTCACAATCTATGCGTGATATATATCTGAGTATAAATTCGTATTTGATAAGAATAAGAGAAACATACATCTGTCCACAGATTTTCTGTATCATATATGTGATATCATTTAAGTCTGGGCACCCCCCCCATCCCCCACAAAAACTACTCAGAACCTCGTTGCTGTTCAAGTGAAATTAGAAAAATATATTTGTTGCGAATATGGATTATCCCCTCTTTGATAATCCAAGCTATAAAAGCTGTACATTTTCGCTTGTCAAGTTGACGAGTAGTAAGATTCTTAATTGAATAAAAGATTATTAGACAGAATCTCTTGTCTTGTTTTCATTACAATACGAACACGTTTTCTTAAGATTACCGTTTATTTTAAATGTGGTTTGAAAACTGCTCATAACCTCCGAACGTGTTGCCGAAAACAGTCGAAGGTGCAAGCAATAACCCCACAAAAATGTAGATATAAACTTATAATGTATAATTCCCTACTATCTTGGCATAAAATAACCCCAGATGGGTTTCATCATCATCATCATATCGTGCTGGCAGCACGGATATCCCTGACCCTCTCTCGCCACTCCTCCCTATCGTTCATCGCCCTAGGCAGGTCTTCAGGACAACATCCTGTATCCTCACACAGCTGCTGAATGTATGTTCGTGCTGGTCGTCCTGCTTTTGCGCGGCCGTGTGTGGGGATCCATAAGAGTACATCTCTTATGAGTTCATCTCTGCTTCTCCAGCAATGTCCAGCATGTCTGGTTCGCCTAACTTGAATAGATTTCGTGATAGGGGGCAGGTGGCCGTACAGTTGGTGTCTCGTGGGGTGCCGCTGCCAGGACTTGTTGAGGATTGCACGCAGCATTCTTGTGTAATTGCCATCTAGTTTCTTCTCGAGCCGTTTTGTTAGCGTCCATGTAGTGCATCCATATAGCAGTATCGATGTGACCGCTGCCTGGAAGAAACTGCGTTTCATTTTATCGGTTAGGTCTGATTTCCATATAGTCGATAGCCTATTGATAGCTGTCCATGCTTTCGTTAACCTCGTTTCGATGTCCTTTTCGGTTGATTCGACGCTGCTTCCTAGGTACGTGAATTTGTCTACTAGTTTAAGAGGGGTTCCTTCTAGAGTGGAGATGTCCCCCGTTTGGTTATAGCACATATATTCCGTTTTGTGTGCATTAACATGGAGGCCTATGCTTGCTGCTGCTCGTTCCAGGCTATGCAGAAGTGTTTCGGCTTGGTCAGGTGTATTTGCCAGTATCGCTATGTCATCGGCGTAGTCGGCGTCGGTAATTGTTGTTGCGGGATATCTTCTGCTTCTTTTCTTCGTCAGTTCGAAGCCATTCTCTTTGATTTTGTCAATCGATGTTCTAAGTACGTAGTCTAGACAAATGATAAAGAGATACGGAGCCAGCGTGTCCCCTTGTAGTACTCCTGCTACAATGTCGAAGTATTCTGTGTCTCCATCTGGTGATCGTACTTTTACTTTAGTGTTTCTATAGAGAATCGTTATTGCCGCTACGGTTTCTTTAGGTATGCCGTACGCTAGTAGGATTTGTTCCATCTTTCCTCTGTGAATGGAGTCGAAAGCCTTGGTAAAGTCGACAAATATTAATGTCGCTTGTAGGTTCTTTGCCCGTACACCTTCAAGGATTCTGCGGATGGTTAGTATTTGTGAGGTCGTAGATCTATTTCTTCGGAAGCCATTTTGGTATCCATAGACTAAAAATCGACCATTTCCAAAATATCAATATTGATAAAACATATTACGCCCACTTTCAGTAATCCTTATCGACTATCGTGACGTCGAATACCTAGTTTGTCATTTCAACCAATCAAATTATAGTACGGTAATTTGCATACAAGAATAGAGTTCATCCATATCACAAACCACCTTAACAAATATTTGTCGACGAGAAACGATTACCCCCATGTTCACAGTTTATCATCAAATATACCAGTGTTATTTTAGAGCAGTTGTCTCCCTCTTACATTGAATACACAGAAGATTTGCCAATAAATATATTAGCTGTTCCAAATCCCCATTTAATCGTTGGCAATTGAGACTGTATCGATGATTGTGAATGTGTTTGCTGTTTTGTTTGTAAAAGAGGATTTATATATTTACTGAGAGTTTTTACAACGCGGGTATCATGAACTGAATATATTAAATAGGTGAAAATTTTCATTTAAACCAATAATTATACATGCCAGATTAACGCCATTTGATTCCAGAAACATAGCCTGACAATGTAGCCTAGTCGTCCCCGTCCTGATAACAAACAGACTTAAAGATTGCTTTAAATTCAGTTACACAACAGGGTCATATTGTAAGAATATCTACTCCTTACTTTATAAATATAAACTAATTTAATCAATGATCAATTCAGAGGCTTACTTTCCTAATTCACACATTTCCCATTGTCGCATATATTTTGCCCAGTCGGCTGGGGCTGTAGAATACACCGACTGCACCTCCACAGAGGAGTAGGACCCCCACCAACGATTGTCTTGGATATAACATTAAAAAATCTTATTGTGAGTTTCTAGAAATCCTGGAGCTTTGGGGAATGCAGAGTACCCTTTCATTGCCATTGCTCCCAAGTCTTGTCTGGCCCGGATTGGTATCACCTGATAAGGGTCCTATCTATGGGTAAAAAAATCAAACTAAGCCGTGGTTTCACGACTTTTCTGTTTTACATTTAAACTGCGTATTTATGCTTAACCGAATTGATTAAAATAGAACTGTTTTGATATTTTAAACTGCGTACTTAAGCTAAACTGAATTGCTGGAAATATAACTGTTTTGATATATAAATTGCGTACTTATGCTAAACCGAATTATCTGAAATGAAACTGTTTTACATTTAAGGTTGTGTATTGCCCAGTCGGCTGGGACAGACGAATACACTGACTGCACCTCCTCAAACGAGTGTCTTGCATATGACAGGAAACAATCTGATGGTGAGTTTCCAATGATGCTGGAGCTTTGGGGAATGCGGAGCACCCATTTAATGCCATTGCTGCCATAAAAACCAACCAATGTTTTAACATATATCAAAATATTATGCAATCCGTTGATTCAGACAGAAACTAAGTACCATTTAAGACTCGTAGGAACGAACTTAAACAATATTAGACATCCTGGATATTGTTTAATGCGCATAATATTAAATCGTAATTCATTTTGCAGCATGTCAATACAAAATGAAACGTAAAAGAAGAAATATTTTTCATTAGCAACCTGAACAGCTGGCATTTGTTCTTCTAAACAGTACAAAAACCTAGACGGTCAGATTTTCGGCCGAGTATTCCCCACTTTTATACCGCCATTGTCAATAAAATTTGGTTATTCTATATTCTATAAAAATGACTGTTTTAAATATATTTGCAATGGTCTAGTAAGGCCCTCGTAGTGTGATACTTATTGTCTTAGGATATGGACATCGTGAGACAAGTTCAATTCATGGACTAGACTCTTTGCATTTCTTATAGTGCTTATATTGTTGTGAAAGGTATGAATCCAAATTATTCTCCTTTCAGCTATGGGTAAATAAAAGAGCAAACTAGGTTCTTTAAACGTGGTATGGCAACCAGTCTAGGAGAAGGAAAACTCTGAATTCAAAGTTGTGATTCAAAAACTCAAAAATTGACCTTGATTCGCACCTTCCTCGATCAGACGGATTGGTAAATACGTTTTTCAAGTTATCTATGGCATGTAACCTGCTATAAAACAGCCTTCAAGGCAGCCGAATACCATAAAAATATTTGATATTTTTAGCTATTTTTCAAGTATTCCTTCAACAAACCAAAATTTGCACTATTTTTCAGTTGCATCAAATGCATACATTTACTCCACGAGCAGGGTGTGACAAAATGTCAGTTTTATTTTTCAAGTAGAATAGAGCTAGAATAAATTCAGATTTTTCTTTCCTCTAGATTGGTTGCTGAAGAACTTAGTCAGCCCGACTATTTATCCAGGGAACAGATTTATTTATGTTTTCCTTGACGCCAATTCCATTTTGAACGACGATAACTAAATTATATATATGGTTAAAAATCCTTAACTAATACACCTCCACACACACACACACACACACACACACACACACACATATATATATATATATATATATATATATATATATATATATATATAAGTTACAATAGATTGCATTGTAGCTGAAGTTTTGCAAGGTGATATATTAGCACAATATCTATCTATAATCTGTTTAGATTACACCTAAGAATGTGAATAGATGTAAAGAAAGAATATGGCCTAAAGCTAAAAAAGGCAAGAAGCAGGTGATATCCTGTAGAAATGATTACACTGCTCGAAAATACACCGGCTCAAGCCATATGACTTCTGTATAGCTTGAGAAGGTAACAAGAGGGACTGGAACTCAGATAAAACAGACTTTGAATAAGATAGTACCATATCTATATTAAAAAATATATGTGAAAGCACGTGCGATACCCTGCCCTCATCAGCGGCCAACCAGGGGTGATAACACAGTTTCGATAGCTCAAGGCGGTCCTGCCACTCTTGGCGCTACCAAGGAGCTTTTGCCACCGGAAAGGGTATTAAAAGAATTATATATATATATATATATATATATATATATATATATATATGTACATATACGCCAGGTCAATTAAGGGCAGAGATTACATTGGACGTTCATCTTCCTTTTTAGTGTGCAGTTTGTGATTTAAAAAAATCGCGTTTACTTTCGGCCGTTGATGTTATTGCGCATTTTCAGTAAGCGTTTCTTACGTAATCATACGGGAATGGTGATTCCGCGTGTATTTCATTCAGGCTGAAACCTTCTTGCTTTCGACCAAATCCAACTTGGTCTGAAGACGATTTGAGGCAACTTTCAAATTGTGGCCAGTGATTCCTATTTTTGAAAATGGTAATTAGAATGGCTGTATTCAGAATAGAAATATAAAAACATTAAGAAATTAAATGATGACTAAATTATAATTTTTATTGAAAATCAAATAAAACCTATAGAAAAAAAATTACGAAGCAATGAAAGTTTGATATTGGTACTGGTATTCATTGCCCAGTTCATTTTGATAAATAAATAATGAGATTTCCTGTTAAAATCGGTTGATTTATTAACAAGATTTTTGTTGCTGGGGGTTTTGTCAGTTGTGTAAAAATTTTAGATATATAAGGATAAAAGAATTAGATACTTAATGATATACATGACACCAAACAATGACATTATATCGGTTTTTGACATTGACTTGTAGCCTTTACCTTTTTGTTCTCTCCATTTTTAAAACGAGTTAGAATTCTTTAAAGAAATATATTAAAAAAATCTCTCCATTGACTGATGGCTATCTGAAGAAGCTGGTTTCGTTTATAAATTTACCTGCTGAAATAAATTTATAATAGCCAATTGACGGCTTGTTGAAAGTTTTCAGTTAAATGGCTATTTGGTCTGTAAGAAATTTATATATCAATTATACATTGAGCACTACAGAAGATTTACAAGAATTTTCCTATATATTCTCAAATAAAGTCATTCCCAACTCATCGTCTTTGGATATATATATATATATATATATATATATATATATATATATATATATATGTGTGTGTGTTTGTGTGTGAGTGTGAATAGGCAGTATTAAAAATCAGTGATATCTATCGCTAAATGGATAGCTACAACAAAATTAAGTATTTTCGTTCTGAAAATTCATTCCCATAATAAAATAAGAAAAACTCTTTTTAAAAAGTTCTTCTTTTTTCAATTTGAAATAAAAGTTTTTTCTTTTCTTTCAACTTGCATTTCAAACTAAAATGATTACTTCACATATACGTATTTACTCTGTCACTTAGATCTCCAGTATTAAACAAAGTGGCATGATACGTTTAGGCTTTAATAAAGAATTTGATATCAACCGCTAAAGAGAAAAATATTTCCAAGCATGCTAAAATATCATGCGGTTTTCAATGGGCAATTTCTTTTTGGATAAGCCCAGTTGGATGGGGTGGTTGAATACACTAACTGCATTTGTGCAGAGAGGTAAAACTCCCACCCAACGAGTGTCCTGTAATGACTCTAGGTAAGGCTCCAGTTCTAGAGTTTTTAGGAATGCTGGAGTACCCTCTCTTTGCTATTCCTTGCAGGTACATTCTGACCCAGATTGGTTGTACTTGGTAAGGTCCCGTCTATGCATCGAACAGTAATATTTACAAATTCACAATTCTTGAAACTGTTTGTGTGTCAGCAGATGGGATCTGGGTTGTTTAAAATTGAGATACCAACAAACTACTCGTTTACAATTAACACACACACACACACACACACACACACACACACACATATATATATATATATATATATATATATATATATATATATATATATATATATATACGACTTGGCATTTAATTAAATACAAGAGTTGATATGCCACAAAATACAAACAAACAAATATTTAACTGTTTGTAAGTGAATGGTTGATGCTGACTTAAATTATTAGTGTTTGATTAGAATACCTGTAACCATTTAACTGTGTGCAAACTGACGATATCTGACTTGTTTAAAAGGGTTTACTATAAACTTTTCGCTCAACAACTATATATATATATATATATATATATATATATATATATATATAAACAAGAATTGGCTTTAAATAACCCGCAAGGGTTTGTATTCCATGAAAGAAATCAAATTTAAACTTTTTGGGTATAGCTCTATATTTGCAGAAGAAAGTTATGAATAATATTCGGACTTTCATGCACTTTAGACAAAATCCTGTAATTTGCTTCTAGATAAAACAGAACGCTCTACATCAACTGAAATAACTTTGAAAAGAAAACCTTAACGTAGGTCCTTTCAGAAAGGAAACTAATTCGTTCTTGTCACCGCTAATTAGAGTTGATACTGGTTGTTATAAAAAAAAAATTAATGTCAGTTAATTTAATGGCACAGTCATCATATGCACAGGTCGACTCACTGACTGATTTTAAGTTATCAATAGTGTATCTACGTTTTCTTCCTTTTAATTAGCAGCTATTAATTGTGTTGTCCGTAATTAGGACCTCTTATTTGTCATTCAGGGACTTAATTTTTTTTTTTTTTGGTATTAATATATTGATAGAGTCGTAAGAGACAGAACGACATACGTGGTGCCTTGTTCTCCGAAAAGAAATTTATTCATAATAGACAATTGATGAACATCACGCCGATTGGAAAATTATTTTATTTATCCATATATTTATTTTTAAAAATTTCAATGCACTGATATTAAATAAGAAAAATAAGTAATTAATGGTCTCTGCAATATATTGTTGTACTTGAACTAGTGTCCTTGTCATTGCATTCAGACCACGATAGATACCTGAAGGAGGTCGGCGGAAACAATTGCCGAAACCTTGCTACTAAATCAAAGATGAGGACGTCATTATCGTTTCTTTCTACCATCGTGATCAAGTGACAACATTTTGAATGACTTATTCATTTTAACAGCCTATCGACCAAAATAACCTAGAGGTTAAGGATTCGTGTTTATTGCTAGTTTGTATTGACATTTTTTCGTGTAGATTTTCATTAGACTTTTTTCTCTACATGGTCCTCGCGAATACAAATGATTTTTAAACAGATATATATTACCCATAGACGAGACTCAAACAGGTATAATTGTTATATAATTAAGGTAATGGTTTTTTTCCATTAATCATTTTTCGTTAATTACATTTTATCATCTAGTTTGGTAAAGCTTTGACCTATTTGGTGTCTCTTTCATCATCATCATGCCGCGCTGCCAGCACAGATCTCCCTAAACCTTGCTCGTCCATTGTTCCCGGGAGGTCTGCAAGGCTATATCCTGTGTCGGCGCAGAGAAGTTGCATGTAGATTCTAGTTGGTAGTCTTCCTGCTTTTGCTCGTCCATGTGAAGGGGTCCACAGGACTATATCGATTATGAGTTGGTTCTTGATTCTCCAGCTGTGTCCCACACATCTAACTTGGATAGTTTTCGTGATGGGTGGTTGGTGTCCATATAGCTGTTGTTTTGTGGAGTGTTGCCTCCAGGACTTGTTCATTATTGCTCGCAGCATTCTTGTGCAATTGCCGTCAAGCTTTTTCTCCGTATGTTTTGTAAGCGTCCATGTAGTGCAGGTTAGACACGATCACTGCTTGGAAAAAACTGCGTTTTCTTTTATCGGTCAAGTCTGACTTCCATATGACCAAGAGCCTATCGATAGCTGTCAATGCCTTTGCTAGTCGCGTGTTGATGTCTGTCTCGGTTGATGAGACACTGCTTCCTAGGTAGGTGGACTTGTCCACTAATTTCTGAGAACAACCATTTAGTGTGGAGATGTTACCTCTTTGATTAAAGCTCATATATTCCGTCTTGCTTGCGTTGATATGGAGGCCTATGCCATCAGCTGCTCGTTCCAGACTATGTTGCAGGTTTTCGGCTTGTGCGGGTGTATTTGCAAGTAGCGCTATGTCATCGGCGTAGTCCACATCCGTAATTGTTTGTGTGGAGTATCTTCTGCTTCTTTCCTTTGCCTGCTTGAAACCGTTATCTTTCATTTTATCAATATACGCTCTAGGCAGATGATTAACAGGTATGGGGCTTATGTGTCAACTTGCAGCACACCTGCTATAATGTCGAAGTAGTCTGTGTCGTCATCCAGAAAGCGGACTTTTACTTTCGTGTTTTTATATAGCATCATTATGGCTGTGATGGTTTCTTTGGGTAAGCCGTATAATTTGCTCCATCTTCCCTTTGTGTATGGAATCAAAGCCTTTAGAGAAGTCGACGGAAAATATTGTTGCGTTAAGGTTTTTTTACACGTACACCTAGAGTTCGACGGATAATCAAAATTTGTGATGTCCTGCATCTATTTCTCCGAAAGCCATTTTGGTTCTTCCTTAGTATCTTCTCAATTTTGGGTTCTATGCGGTTGCATAGTAGAACATTGTAGATCTTGTGTGAGTTTTATGCAGTAGCGTAATAGAGGATCTATAAAGATGTCTTCAATAGATGAGAATAAAACACGGCTATCGAAAGATTATCACGACTCACATTTAGTTCAGGTTTATGGACATTCTTACGACAAGGATTGAAGCCAGAAATGAATAAACCTGCTCGTATCCGAAACGATAGAGTCCGCCTGTATTTGTACAGGGTGGACCGATAAAATTGTCGCCCTAGAAAAGACGACATGATTCCATTTCCGTTTAATGAAAACCACTTTTCTTTTTTTGTTGCCGACCATCTACTAGTTGGCCAGTTGTGTACAAATCCCAAGAGCTATAGGAGCCTTTTATCATCTCTGAAAGTGACACAATGTTCAACGAGCGAGATCGGAGATGCGTCGCTGTACAATTCATTCTCTCTACCGATCCAAGTTATGAAAACAGGACCATTGCCAGTACCCTCAAAATGCAAATCCGGACGGTTCAACGTGCCCAGTGAGATGAAAACAAAGGTTGCGGCTACGGTTATGGTCTTTGGTGCAGTTTCAGGTGAGGGCCATATCATGCCACCTCACATCTTCGAAGTCGGCTTCAAAGTCAACACCAAAGTGTACCTGGATGTGCTGAAGAGTGTGGTGATCCCCTGATGCAATCAGGTGGCCCATGGAAGACCCTGGGTCTAGTAGCAGGACACGGCGCCGACCCACAAGCCCAAAGAGACCCAGACTTGGCTTCAGAAGGAGTGCTACGACTTTGTACCCTTCTCTCATTGCCCTCCTCTTCCCTCGACCTGAACCCTCTTGACTTCTTCGTTTGGTCCTACGTCGAGAACATCACCAAGATGACCTCCCACAACACCAAAGCCAGCCTGATCGCCGCCATCCGCCGAGTTGTTCGCCGAGCTCCTGCCGGCGCTGGTGGAAAAGGCATGCTCCCAGTTCCGGATCCGTATCGAGGCAGCTACATTGAATAGATATCAGCTCTACTACATAATCAAGTTACCTGAATTGATTTTTTTCAATAAAAGTTTTAAAAAAAAGCTGTTGTATTATTTTCTTTAAGATGACAATTTTATCGTTCCTCCCTGTATTTGCATTTGTCATACTGTTGTTATTGATATCTTGATGAGTATACAACATAACCACTGCGAGTCAGTGAGGACCTAGGCATAATGGCAATGAGATGGAAACTCCCAATTTTCTAAATCTCGAAAACTGATGTCCCAACATCGGATGCAGCTAATTGTCATGCGAGAACACTCCTTTTTGGTGAGTTTTTACTTAGTTAGGGGATACATTCAGCTCTTTCTAAGTCCCACCGACCAGTCATACAAACTTCTAAGTCAATCGAAAATATTACACTGAGATACTCTAATAATAGTTTTCACCAAGGAGATCAATGTTCATCAAAATGTTCTTTTTTTTTACTAACTGCCCTCATCTAAAAAAGATTAATAAAGCCATTGTTATTTTACTATTTTCAGGTTTAGTGGGTTTTTTTCTCAATGAAGTCTAAGTGGCAGCAAATCTCATCAGATCTTTTGGACTATTCTAATTTTTCTACCTGGTCTTTAACAACGCTGTAGTCAGGATGACATCGTTTGTTCTCGGATCTCCTGTTGCCTGTCTCTTTTACAAGCCTTTGGGGACCGTTTCAATATAAATAGCATCACTGTTACCCTCATATCCCACAGCTTTATTCAGCTCGATATATTTATCAATCTTTTGCTTTCTTTTATTTTCACTTCGTCGTCAAAAAACCCCCAGTAGTTGCCAAGTTATTTTCTTCTTTTTAATTAACACTGGGTCTGGTTTTCTTGCAGGGATTAGGTGATTCATTTGTATCCCAAAGTTGCACAGAATGATATTGTATATATTGTATTGACCGTCGTTGAACTCAGTGGATGTAATTGGTCAATATATCCGGTCGTAGATAAAATCAACGAAATATGTGGGGGTACGCCGTGACCAATGAAGACCAAGAATTGCGTGTGTGAAGAAGCGTGGCCATGTGGGTCGCGTTGGAGTTTTAAGACTATATAAGGTCTAGTATTTTGGCTGAAGTCAATTCTGGTTGGCTCTTCCGACTCCCGACAACTCCTTTGTTAATGTAAACTCACACCAACTGCTCTCCTTCTCCATGCAAGCGTCACAGCCGAAGAATAAAAATATAAGAATTTATTTTTATATATACATGTTCCCCATTGTTTGCCAAGATCCAACAGTAGTATACTTCAATGTCATTATTATTTTTCCTATTTTGATAGTTTTTTTCCTCCTGCGTTAGATTGGAGATTGAGTAACAGCAAGTTTTCTCAAGTCTCCTGAACTCATCTCAGCATTTTGACTGATATCAATAATGCTGTTTTCCAGATGGTTTCCATTTGTACTCTTATTTCCAAGTCTTCCAGTCATTTTACCAATCCTTTGGGAATTGTTCTGAGCGCACCAATAACGATTGGTATCACCGTCACTTTCATGTTCCATAGGTTTTTCAGGTCTCTAGCAAGGTCCAGGTACTTATTTTTCTTTTCGCTTTCTTTTAATTTTACTCTCTAATCAGCTGAGATGGCCAAGTATTCAAATCAGTCGGTTTTTTTTTTGTTCACTATTATTATTATTATTGAGGTTTTTTACATCAACATTAGCTGGTGATCTTTCTCTGAATTCTGAGTCACTGTCAGTCTCTTTAAGTCTCCAGTGGTATTCTGGCCGATCTTAATAATACCATGGTCTCGGTTGGTCTCTATTTTTCTTCTGATTTATAATTCCTCTACTTTTTTGCCAAACGTTTGGGAACCGTTCCAAACGCACTAATTGCAATCGGTACCACCGAATCTACAACTTTTTCAGCTCTCCGGCAAGATCCAGATTTTTGTCTATCAATTTGGTAGTATAGTCAACTTTTAGAGGGTGTCCTCGTGGTGTAATGGTTGAAACGCTGGACTGCGGAATTGTAGTAAGCGAGTTCGAATTCCAGTGAGGCTTTGCGTTCACTTTCTGATAAATACCCTTGGGAAAGGTATGAACCCCATAATCCTCCCAGCTATGGATTAAATAGTGCTACTGCTGTTATTCAAGAAGGATAGATTCGGCATTAAATAACTCAAGAAGATTGATATGACATTAAAATGAAAGAAGAACAATCAAATCTAAATCTCTTGCACAGTTCTTAATTTGGCACCTTTACCTTCCAGTCATGCTTAGTCTTGTAATGCTTCTGTGCTCGGTTGTTTCTTTGGCTTATTATGAGTTTAACTGTTTCATCTTTGTATCTCCACAACATACACTAGCTATTCTGTTGCCCATTGTCAGAATTCACTTTTATATAAGTAAGGAAAGTTGGCGACAATAGTCGATAGCGAGCTGAAGGCTCCCTTTTTCAATATGTCTTACCCCCCCCCCGTCGTGTAGGAGAGGGCGCTACTCCATTCCTGGGATTGCTCCACTTTACCTTTGACCCTTACCTTATAATTTTGAGTGCTAAGCAAGGCGGAAACAAAAACTATTTTTTGAATTTTTGGTAAGACTCGACCGAGGATTGAAACCTGGTCTCCCGGACTATTGGCGAACAGTCTACTCATTAGACCAATAGCCCGGTTCAAACTTTTATATAATTAGCTCTTATGTCATTAATTTGTGCTGGTATCAAAATATATTTAATTTATTTCACGTTTCCCTTTCTAAGTCCCGTCCACGTCTTCTCGAGTACAATCCCACCATTGTGTCACTTGAAGCACCCGGCCAATTTTTTCTTCCCGCGTCTGTTTTCAAGTTTTTTGTTATTTTTCACTTTGTCTTTACATTTCAATTAATTTGACTTGCCGTTGTAATTAGTCTTTTACTTTTTAAATGTATTTCCCCAGTTCTTGTATTGATGCATCCACGAAATTCTCAATGCTGGTAAGTCCTCTTCTTTTTTTTTTCTTGACATATATTCTGTTAAAGTCATCTCTCGATTGTATATCAATAGGCATAATTATCAATTTCCTTCTTCTTTGTTCTATTTGTTTGAGTTCTATCGTCCCATGTCCATATTATATATGATCCTGAGTATCTTACAAGAGAAACTACCAATGAATTAAAAATTTTGCAGCAGCTTGATTTTGAAAAATGTTCTTTATTATCATTATTATCATTTACTCATTAGAGTTTTTCACTTCGGCGTCAACTGATTGTCTTTCACTGGAGTTTGAGTGAGAGTATCTCTCCTCAAGTCTCCAGGACTCTTCTCAGTATTCTGGCCGTTCTCAATAATGTTGTAGTTTGGATAGTCTCTAACCGTCCGCCAACTTCCAAGTCCTCCAGTCCCGTTAATAATCCTTTAGTTATTGCGCCAAAAGCCCCAATCACAATTGGTACAATCATCACTTTTATGTTCCACAGTTTTTTCAATTCTCTAGCAAGGTCGAGGTACTTATCCTTCTTTTCACATTCTTTCAGTTTTGTTTTGTGGTCAGCTGGGACAGCAAAGTCAACAATTTTGCAAATTCTCTTTTTTTGTTAATTATTATAATGTTTGATCTTCTTGCCGAGATTATGTGATTTGTGTGTATGTCAGAGTCCCATAGGAATTTACGTGTGTCATTTTTGGACAGGTGCTGGGTTGTGCATATACCATTTGTTGGTGTGGTTATTATTATTATTATCATTATTATATTTACCAAACAACTCCGCTCGGGCAGGATACGACACAAGGTCAATTCTTTAAGCGGCGTTTAACAGGTTTGAATTCAGAGTTTTCCTTCTCCTAGACTCGTTGCATCACCAAGGCTGAAGAACCCAGTCTGCCTTACTATTTACCCATAACTGGAGGGAGAACAATTGGATTCATACCTTTCCCAAGGGTATTAGTGCTATATGAAATGCAATCAGTCTCCTCCAGGATTTGAACTCTTGTCGCCGTGTCCATTTCCTACGACGATAACCATTACACCACGGGCACTCCATTATCATTATTACATCCTCCTAGAAAGTTTTTGACATCAGCATGAGCTGATGGTCTTTCACTGGTGTATGACTGACAGCAAGCCTCCTCAAGTCTTCAGGTCACTTCTCTCTATTCCAGCCGATCTCAATAATGCAGTAGTTTGGACGGTCTCCACTCATCCTATTATTTCAAAGTCCTCTAGTCCCTGTACCAATCCTTTAGTAACAATAACAAAAGGAGCACCAATTACAATTGGTATCACCGTCACTTTCATGTTCCATATTTTCTCCCAATTCCCTAGCAATGTCGAAGTACTTATTCTTCTTTTCAATTTGTTTCACTTTTACTCGGTGGTAAGTCGGGACAGCAAAGTCCATAATTCAGCAAGTTCTTATTTATTTTGTTGGTTTTTTACTAGGTCAGGTCATCTGTCCGAGATGAGAGGATCCGTTCGTATGTTAAAATCCCATTGGAGTTTGTGTCTCATTTTCCAGGACAGATGCTGTGTTGTGCATATACCATTTGTTCGTATGGTCAAATTCAATTTTCTTGCACAATTCCCAGTAGATCACCTGGCCTACCCAGTCGTATCTAGTCTTATACTCATTCCGTGCTATTTTGCTGCATTCGCTAATGTGATTGATCGCTTCGTCTCTATCACCACATGGCCTACATTTGCTATTTTGTTGCGTCTTATCTTTTTTCGCTTTGATATGGTTAGTCCTTATGGTGTTGTTTTGTGCTATTATTAGAAGAGATTCAGTTCCTCTCTAAAAGTTTCCTTTTTTTAGTCACATTCACTTTTTTTTTATATGAGATATCACTTGATCGTCGTTTAAAATGTCTCTACGGTTGTTTATATTCCCATTATTTTCTGGTTATTTCTGTTCTGTTGGGCCTCCTGTTGTTAGTATTGTTTCTAGTGGCTGTAATCAGCTTTCCTCCGCGCTTCTTTATTATTATTATTATTATTATTATTATTATTTACTCATTAGAGTTTTTCACATAAGCGTTAGCTGATAGTTTTTCACTGGAGATTGAGTGACAGCAAATCTCCTCAAGTCTCCAGGACTCTTCTCAGTATTCTGGCCGTTTTCAATAATGCTGTTGTTTGGATGGTCTCCACTCGACCGCCAACTTCCAAATGCTCCAGGCCCTTTAATAATCCTTTAGTTACCGTGCCAAAAGCACCAATCACAATTGGTATAATTGACACCATCATGTTCCACAGGTTTTTCAATTCTCAAGCAAGGTCGAGGTATTTATCTCTCTTTTCACATTCTTTCAGTTTTATTCTGTCTGGTCAGCCGGGACAGGAAAGTCGACAATTTTGCAGATTTTCTTTTTTTTGTTGATTATTATAAGGTATGGTACTTACTATTATCATTATTATTATTATTCTCTCAGCGAATTTTTTCTACAGTAGCAATTTGTGAACTCTACCGAAGTTTGGTAGACAGAAAGTCTCCTCTATTTTCCTGGATTTTTCTAATTACACAAATTGGTAAAAACAGTTCAGTGACATCGATGGTTCCAAGCTATCCTCATATTTTCCTTCTCGTCAGTCTCTTTTTCTGGTTCTTTGAAATTATTTCTCGTGATTCAACTCTTATTAGCACCACTGTTACCTTAATATTCAAACATTCTGTTAGTTCTCTGGCAAGGTCAATACAGTGATTTAGTTTTTCGCCTTCCTTTATTTCTCTTCTATACTCTCTTGGAACAACGAAGTCCATCAGCTGGCAAATTATTTTCATCGTGTTAACTATAAGATCTGGTGTTCCAGCTTAGATTAGTAGGGGTCCTTTTTTATCTTAAAATCCTACATGATTTTTTTACCAGCTCTTACTGATTGTTTCATTGAAGTCTGAGTGACAGCAACTTCTCTTAATTCTGAAAACTCTAAGTATTCGCACTGATTTTACAGTATTGACGATGGTCTCCTTTATTCTGCTCTCAAATTTTCCCAGTCTTTTTTACAGATCTTATTCTGTCATGTTTTTTTCACTTGGATTTTACAATCTCAGTATGACAAATTTTATTCAAAAATTTAACCTACGCCTCAAAGCTTCTGGAGTTACTTGCAGATATGTATAAGTGGAATGAAATGAAACAATATCTTGGTGTACTGCCCCAAACTGAATCGGTAAGCACCGGATCTCAAGTATAAGACTTTAAGTTGTGATCAGCAGGAGTCGACAATATGTATTCTAGTACTTACAGACGCGCTAGAATTACTGGAAAATGACATAAGTAGAGCATTACTTGAGTTTCAGACAACACCAGATAAGTTTTGAGAGGATTCCAATAAACGCTTACTTAAGAAAAAAACGAAAATGATTTTTACATCCTGATTATCTATGTTCCTAATTTGTTTTTCGTGACAGTCTTACTATTCATCGCTGTCTGTTCTTGGGTTTTTAATCTATGCGAAGAAATGCATAAAAAATATGAAAATATACAATCCTGGTTGAACTTAGTCAACCGGGGCTGTAAAATACATCGACTTCATTTCTGCAGAGGAGTTAGACCCGTCAAACGAGTATCCTGGACATGATATTAAACAATCTGATGGTGAGACTTTAATTATGCTGAAGCTTTGGGGATTGTGGAGAACCTCTCTATGGTCATCACTCCCAGATCCACTCTGACCCTGAGTGGTAGCACCTGAAAGGGTACTGTCTATGAGTCAAATAGAACAGTTTGATATTTAAACTGAGTGAAAGCAAATGACTTAAGCTAAATTGAATTGTCTGAAATAATACTGTTTGATCATTAAACTATTTGTATACAGATGACTGATGGAGCTTTGGCTCGTTTATAAAACGTTATCAAAGAAATGTCCAGACAAATCCTATATATTTGATATATGTATAAAGATGATTTGGTATTAAATAACCTAAAAGGTTGATATGCCATAAAACCAAACCAAACCCAAACCAAACCAAACCAAACCAAACCAAAACTGGTTGAACGCTGAAAAGTAGTTTGACCTTTGCCTGAGATAAAGGATAATTTTGAGTCACTATTCATGTTTCGACTTTTACACGAGTATATTCCCATTCACTCACTGGTTCTGTAACCTGAATTGACTGTTGGAGCGTTACCCAATAAGTTTTTCTTGGTGGAGCTTATCCTTCTTTAGGTGTACAGAAGATTAAAATCCAGCGTTTTCCTTCCACACCAGTTGCCATACTAAGAACAAAAAGCCCAGTCCAACCTATTTACCCATGGTTCAATTCCTACCTTTACCAACGGTATTATCGATATGGGAAATATAGACAGGGTCGTTCAGTATTTTAACTAGGGTCATCAAATTTCTACGTTGATAAACATTATTCTATGAGTGCCTCTTAGTATACTGAGTATCTCATATGCACGTGTATCTAAATGAGTTATCACTGGTCAAATGTTGTTTTCATCATTGAATTGCCTCTGTTTAGATTTAATTGTGTTCATTGTTGGTTGCTGAAAAGGCGGGTCCAGGTTTTTAAATGCGTCAGCTTTTTTCTCATCGTGTTTTTTCTACCTCCCCGTTCATATTGCGGTAAAAAGTGGAGAATATTTTTTGAACTGTCAAGTTTTTTCAATTGTTAAATTGTAAGCGTCGTTCATTGAGATATTTTACATCATATGTGAGAATTATTTTCTTCTACAACCCTTTAGAGTAACCAATTTTGAAACCCGGTGTTGTGTCAACCTAAATCGAAAAGAACTGTTCAAACAACGCCAGGTGGTGATTGCCAGGGTAAGAAGCGTTTTTTCTGTAAACATTGGGGCTAAGAAAAGTTGCGCATTATTACTTGCATATAACTACACTTCCAATATATATATATATATATATATATATATATATATATATATATATATATATATGTGTGTATGTATGTATGTAATCGTTTTTAATTGCTAACTTAAATCTTTATATATATATATATATATATATCTTCTAGAAAAAAATCTGGTCTATTTAGGATTATAAATTTATTTCCATCCTGCTATGAGTATTGATATGAATCAATAACTCCAAATTTAACAGGATTTCTTCAGATCCAAATGGATATCATGAATATAGCTTGAATGGGCACAAGAGAGAAGGGTGTGAAGGGGGGGGGTGAAAAGGGGTGAAGAGTTACCTCCCCATTTTGGTCAATTCTGGTTTTTCTTACTGGTCGGGACAAAACAAAATATCTAGACGTAGGTTCTGATTTACTTTCTACACCAAATCAACCTACATTTTAACGTAATTCTTCCGATTTAACAATATGTATATACATATATATGATTAAATATAATAGACATTTTTTGTGTACATATTTTTTGTTAATCCTTTCGAATTGCCGTACTGATCTTATGATATTCGGCTGGAATTGATTGATAAATCTTTCATAATTAATTATTTCCCAAGTACTTTCTGCCCAAATTCGGGCCATTATCAGGAGAGGATGTATTAAAGTGATATAACTTTTGTATGTACATTACTACTTTGTAAAAAGAGCGTCTGTACTGATGTATTGTGTAGCGTTTACTTTTCGAATTTGTTTCTATAAATAGTGTCAGTTAAGTACATTAGCACTGGTTTTAAAATTAATTCTCTTAAGTTTGGGTTGTATCTTCCTAATATGTAGTGCCTCGAGAATCTGTAGTTTTTGCTCGTTATTTTGATGTTCTAATATTGTGTTTTCGGTAAGAATTTTCCGTAATTCTGTTGTTGGGCAGAAAGTACTCGGGAAATAACTAATTATGGAAGATTTATCAACCTATTCTAGCCGAATATCATAAGATCAATACGATAAGTCAACGATTAGATTAAGAAAAGTAAGAAAACTCTTCTAGCTTCTTTAGAGAGATATGATATTTCTAATGTAGTTATATTAGTAAATAAAGAATCCTCAATATCATTTGTAGATCACATACATCTAAGTCAAGTAATCGATACCAATGGCGCTTTGTTACTGTTACTTTCACGTCTATGGAATCATCTGCACACCTTCTTTGATATTGATCTTTTCCATTGAATGTCTCTGGATATTTATCAACATTTTTTAACTATTCATATTTGGAAGATATTTGAAAATAAAAATTTGGATCCAGAAGGATGAATAAACCAGCGTAGAAATCAAAAGAGACAATGAAGAATGTCATCCAGGGGTTGACTTAGACGATATATTTAAAGCTAACAATTATATTTTGTCTATTGTATCGGGGGCAAATAGAATGGTATGGTTGGCTGAAAAGTTAGAAATATTATTTTAAAGGAAGCAAAGGTGGTTTTAAAAAATTTATAAAAACTTATTACGACTTAATATAGAATATTTTACACGGGTCAGAGTCAAGACATGCAAATTAGAGAGTAAGACTGAGATTGGAGGGAAAAGAAAGAAGAATGACAAACTGTTAAAAAGGATAAAAGAATATATTAGAGAAATTAGGATTAACTACTTGACTAGAAAAAAGAATGAGACATGATTATACTGAAACGTCAAAAATAATTAATGGAATTTTTAACTATGGTAGACATTATCTGAATATTCCTCCTTGAACTGGAAATTTGATTTCAAGACAGAATTCAAAAACTAACTGGATATTTTGCTAATAAAGTAAAATAAAGTTGGCGACCATAGTTGAGGGTGACCCAAAGGTTCCCTATTCGATAGCGACTACACCAAGGTGTAGGGGAGGGCGCCACTCCTTTCCCTGGATTGCTCCACTTTACACTTGATCCGTACCTTATAATGCTGAGTGTTAAGCTAGGAGGCATCAAGTACCATTTTTTGATTCTTTGGTATGACTCCACCTGGGATTGAACCCAGGTCTCCCGGGCCATTGGCGAACACTCTAACCGATCGGCCAATGTCCGGTATTTTGCCAATAAAATGATATATTTTAGGAACAAACGGGCGAATGAAATCAAAAACAACTCTCTGTAAAAAAATTACCACTAAACTGAATAATTTCAGAAATAGTTCTACGAAAAAAGACTTTATGAGGGTATTTTTGGCAATCATCAAATGAATTACTTAACTGAATTTGATCAGTATTAGAGTGTTCGCCAATGGCCCGGGAGACTTGGGTTCAATCCCAGGTCGAGTCATACCAAAGACTCAAAAAATGGTACTTGATGCCTCCTTGCTTAACACTCAGCATTATAAGGTACGGATCAAGGGTAAAGTAGAGCAATCCAGGGAAGGAGTAGCGCCCTCCCCTACACATTGTTGTAGTAGCTATCGAAAAGGGAGCCTTCGGGTTACCCTCGACTATGGACGCCAACTTTACTTACTTATACAGATATGGTATTTATAGTGTATATGTTACTTTTTTCGTTTTTCGAAAGGTTGATGAGCGAAGATAGTAAAAATCAGAGATGAAAAAGTAGTCATAAAGTAAGTAAAGTTGGTACTCTTAGTCGAGAGTGACTCTAAGGCTCCTTTTTCAATAGCTACTACACCGAGGTGGAGGAGAAGGCGCTGCTCTATTCCCTGGACTGCTCCACTTTACCTTTGATCCTTAACTTATAGTGCTGAGTGATAAGGAAGGCGGCATCAAGTCTTTGGTATGAGTCGATTTGGGATTGAACCCCTGTCTCCCAGACCATTCAGTTTAACACTCTACTCATTGGGCTAATGGACTAGTTTAAACTAGACATAAACAAATATTAATTATAGTTGTAAAAAAGAAATTTTACTTCTAACTCAGCTTTATTCCTTCGTTAGGCAAAGAATGAAGAAAAAAAGAAAAATGTTTAATATCTAAAACAGAATTTCACAAAATTAAACTGTTTTTCTTGTAAACTTTTACAGAACAACATTAATTTTATAAAAAAGAATGCTGTGCTAGCTGAGTTGGCCGGCATTGCACAGGTGAAATATTAAATCAATAAAGTAAAATACATTGATCTGTTTTACCATTCAAATTGATCTGAAGAGATGAACGAACAAAATTTTAATCAAACAAAGCTTTAATTAAAATTAGAAGTATCTCACTGTCGATTCTGGTGCTATAGAATATGCCAACTGCATATCTGCTGTGGGGTAAGACTCACCCGAACGGGTGTCTTCAATTTGACAGGGAACCATCTAAGGGTGAGACTCCAATCCTAGAGCTGTGGAGTACTCGTTCATTGCTATTATTCCCGGTTTCATTTGAGCCCGAAGTTTAGGATCCCATTTATAGGTCAAATCGAAATATTCTTTTATTTACTATACACAACATTTTTTATCTGCCTGCAAACAATTCATTAATTTTAAATATACGTGTAATTATTTTCATGGGATAGAAATATTGAAATGATTTAACTGTCCGCAAGCGAATAAATGAGGTCGAATATGATTACAATGTTACTTAGCAATACTTAAAACCATTTATTGTCCTGGATATAACATTGAACTGCATCTGATGGTGACGCCCATATCTTAGAGTCTGGGGAATGTGGCGTACCTCTTCATTACCATTACTCTCAGGTTTACTCGGACTTGGAATGGTAGTACCTGGTGGGGTCCTCTCTGAGTCAGATAGAACTGTTAAAGATTTCGCTAGGGATCATTATTATTGGTGATTTAATGTATATTTTTGTGAACAAGTTGTGCATATTAGATAGAAATATTTGATAGACACAATTACAAATGTTAAAAAGCAATATTTATCCATAGAAAGGAATAATATTGAATAGAATTATTATGGTTAGTAATACTTGAAACTGTTTAATTGTGTGAAAATTCGTTTTCAAATAAAGTTACCAACTAACTATTCCCTTGGAAATCATATATATATATATATATATATATATATATATATATATATATATATATATATATATATATATATATATATATATATATATATATATATATATATATATATATATATATATATATATATATATATATATATATATATATATATATATATATATATATATATAAAAGTAAAGTAAAGTAAAGTTGGCGACTGTAGTAGAGGGTGACCCGAAGGCTACTACACCGAGGTGTAGGGGGGCTACTCCTTTCCCTGGATTGCTCCACTTTACCCTTGATCCCTACTTTATAATATTGAGTGTTAAGCAAGGCAGCGTCAAGTTTCCATTTTTGGGGCCTTAAGTATAGCCATTGGTGAACACTGCCCATTAGGAAATTGGCATGATGGTTAGAGTGTTCGCCAATGGACCGGCAGACCTGGTTTCAATCCCCGGTTGAGTCTTTGGTATGACTCAACCTGGGATTGAACAAGAAATGGTACTTGATCCCTCCTTGTTTAACATGGGTGAATGGAGCAATACAGGGAATAGAGTAGTACCTTCCTCTACACCAAGGTGTAGAAGTTTTTGTGTACGGTCGCCAATTCTATTTTATTTATTATTATCATTATATAATTCCTTGCGAGATTTTTTCACACCAGCGTTAGTTGAAGGTCTTTCACTGGAGTCTGACTGACTTGATGCCTCCTTGCTTAACACTCAGCTTATTAGGTACGGATCAAGGGTAAAGTAGAGTAATTCAGGGAAAGGAGTAGCGCCCTCCCCTACACCTTGGTGTAGTAGCTATCGAAAAGGGAGCCTTTGGGTCACCCTGGACTACGTTCGCCAACTATACTATATATATATATATGTGTGTGTGTGTGTGTGTGTGTGTGTGTGTAGTTAAGCAGGATTCGGCATCAAAATACCATCAAAAGCTGATATGCCATTAAACAAATAACCAAACCTGAAATTAGAATTTATAGAACTTATCTATAAACAACATTGCGCGTTTTCCTAAACAGGCAGTGAACTCATAAAATGACCGTTCATGGATTAACATTTCGTTAAAATCAATCAATAAATCTATAGAATCTGTTACTTTCAAGTCTTGACCGCGTACCCTGCATTGTTGAGTACTTCAGCTAGTCAATATATGTTCCCACTATAAGCCTGTATTAAACATGCAAATGTTCCCAAATAAAACAAGACACTCTATTACGGTATATCAACAATAAACAGAGATTCACACTTGTACAGGCAATGATATATACTAACATAGATACACACAAATATTTGAGAGTGTCGCGGGTAAAATCGTGCGATGTTTCGTTAAAATGACAAGCCCTTAGAAACAAAAGAAATGCGCACGCCTTATTGAGAGCAATGAAAGCTTTCCAAAAAAAGAAAAGAAGCTTTTATAGACGAAGAGAATAACAAAACGCTGCCGAGTTTCTCCCGCCCTCCCACTTATGGCAGCCTTTTGTCCATTCAGAACGTAGCCGACGTCGAAGAAGGAATAAAACAGTGGGTGTTGAGACACAGGGGTATGGCGCGACCCCAAAATAAACACAAGAAAAGGCTGTCGTTCGAATGTGCCTTTCACATATATTATGTTCACGTATATTATCTTCACGGGGAAGAAAATACAAGAACGATCCCACACGCTCTCATAGACAAACAGAGGCGAACACAATGATCTACTTAAGTAGGCTGACATGTCGAGATACGGCTTGGTGGTTAGAGCAATTGCTTTTTTTTTCATTCCTACTGGTGCTAGTGTTCGAAGTTCAAACCTTGATTAACGATAGGATTTTAAACTCTCTTTTCTAAAGTCTGAGAAACCCACTACTATTTAGAAAAACTGTTGGTGCACAATTAAATTTAGTAAATAGCCAGTGTGCTTAGTAAATATTTCCCGCAAACAGTAAGTGGAGATGGGAGGTATAAAGATTTATGGAGCGGAAAATTGATTGACAGAATGATTTTGACGGCATGTCAACCCATCTAGGGTTATTTTGTGCTTCTAGGCTTTAACCGGACATTGGCGTAATGGTTAGAGTGTTTGCGAATGGTCCGGGAGACCTGGGTTCAATCCCAGGTTGAGTATTACCAAAGACTCAAAAAATGGTACTTGATGTTACCTAGCTTAGCATTCAGCATTATAAGGAATGGATCAAGGGTAAAGTGGAGCAATCCATGGAAAGGAGTAGCGCCCTCCCCAACGCCTCGGTGTAGTAGCAGTCGAAAAGGGAGCCTTCGGGTCACCCTCGACTAAGGTCGCCAACTTTACTTTACTGACTTTGGCTTAGGAATCACGTGCATTTGACGTTCAAATAAACGTTTATCGCATCGTTATTTCTTAAGGGTTTTTGGTTTTTAAACTAAGTTTTATTGAATAGGAACAACTTTGAAACAGATCTATTTGATCCAGAGATGTAACCCGAATAGATTTCTAGAACTACCACCGCACCATCAGATATAGTTAAGCGTCATATCCAGGACACTCCCATTTTTTGTGGGCGGGGGTTGAAATACAGTAAACGAATTCTACATCCGGCGAATAGGGACGATTGGTTCGGTTTGGTTTGGTTTTATGGCATATCAACCACTGTAGGTTATTTAATGCCGAATTCATTTTTATACACAAAATAGTTCTATTTCAAACAATTCAGTTTAGCATAAGTACACAGTTTCAATGAAAAAGAACAGTTCTATTTCTAATAATAAGGTTTAGCATAAATACAGTTTAAATGTGTAAACAGTTCTATTTCAAACAATTCAGTTTAGCATAAGTTCACAAATTAGTTCTATTTGACAATTGAACAAGTGAGTCTCTTTTTGGTTTGGTTTGATTTTATGGCATATTACCACTGTTGGTTATTTATTGCCAAATCCATTTTTCTACAAATAAACAGTTCTATTTCAAACATTTCTGTTCATCATAAGTACGCAGTTTACTTCTATTTCACACATAGATAGAACCCTATCAGGTGTTACCTCTCTAGGCCAGAGTGAACCTGGGAGCGATGGCATTAAAGAGGTTCTTCGCATTCCCCAAAGCTCGAGTTTTACAAGAACCTAATCACCAGATTATCATATCCAAGACAAGCGTTGTTGCTAGGGATCTTACCCTTCTGCAGAGAAGCAGTTGGTGTATTCTACAGTCCCAGCCGACTAGGCAACCGGTTGGTACGATTTGCATTCGTTTTTGAATAATGCCTTTAAGCAAGGCATGAATCTTATTCTATTTCTTCGATGGTATTTGAAGCCTTTAATTATAAAAACAATCTATCTTAGGCTTTTGATTGTAGTTTTTTGTTGTTTTTTCAAAAATCTTTCTGTAACATTTTGTTTATGCTATATAACATCTCACAAGCTACCACATGTGACGTGTAAACTACATAACTATGAGAGGTACCATGAAAGAGAAATACTTGGCATGAGACTTGATAAGTTAATATTTTGAAGGCGCTCATGGCATAACGGTTATAGTCGTGGGAAATGCAATCAGGGACCCGAGTTCAAAACCTTGACGATACAGTTAACTTTTCACTCCACCCAAATATCCTTGGGAAAGGCATTTATCTATCATATTTTGCACATCTACCAGGAAAGATAAAGGCAGGTTGAGTTCTTTAGCCTTGGTTAGGCAACTATTTAAAGAAAACTTTGAATTCGAACAAATTTTGCATCTCTTAAAAATAGAATCTCTGATAATGAGGCTATTGGGAAAATCTACCAACCAATCCACTTTCTCTTGCTGTCGAAGTTAGAGCCAAGGTAAATACTTGGGTAAAAAAGTAATTTTTTTCTGGGCTATGCTAGATTTAGTACCGGCTCATTGGCCAAGTGAATAGAGTATTGGCCAATGGTCCGGGAGACCAGGGTACAATCGCAGGTCGCGTCATACCAAAGACTTTTATAATGATACTTGATACCTCCTTGCTTAAGACTCAGCGATATAAGGTACGTATTAAGGGTAAAGTGGAGTAATCCAGGGAAAGGGGTAGTGCCCTCCCCTACACCTCAGTGTAGTAGCTATCAAAAAGGGAGCCTTTCGACTATCTTTGTTCTTGTTTGTTGTCCTTCGTCGTCATTTCATGTTGTTCTGCGTTCGCCTTTTTCTGGGATGGTGAATAACAACCCAACTAACTTTCATATGCACATATTACTTTAATTTTTGGTGACTTTTCCTTTTCCCATCAACCAGGGAGTTTCCCATAAAACAGGGAGTTTCCCATCAACCAGGGAGTTTCCCGTCAATCAGGGAGTTTCCCATCAAACAGGGAGTTTCCCATCAAACAGGGAGTTTATGATAAAAGTACAGGTGGACGTTTCTACCACACAGATCAAGGGTTTCTGACTAACTAGCTTATTTCTAACACTAGAATTATTTTGATCACCTGGAACCATCCAATGATGGTCGTGGTCTCAGATTCACCTTGAGTTCAATACCTGACTATCATACTGATTGAACCTCTGGCGTTTTTCCACATGTATAACAGCTCAAATCTCGCCAATATGTGATGTAACTGAACTTTCTACTAGGAAGATTGACCTAGCACTTGTTTGCTTTTGTGCAGATTTGCATACATAGGTTTGGTTTGGTTTGGTTTGGTTTGGTTTTATTGCATATTCATCATTGTAAGTTACTCATGCCAAATCCGTTTTATACATATAAGCTGTACTATTTTAAACAATTCAGTTTAGCATAATTACACTGTTTAGCTCTATTTGACCTATAAATAGAACCCTATCAGGTGATACCACTCTGGACCAAAGTGAACCAGGGAGCAATGACAATGAAGAGGTAGTCCGCTTTCCCCAAAGCTCCAGCATTAATGGAACCTCACCATCAAATTGTTTTGTGTCATATTCTGGACTCCTGTTAGGGGGATTTACCCCTCTGCAGAGAAGCAGTTGGTGTATTCTATAGTCACAGCCGACTGGGCAATATACATGTATAATTGACTAAACTAATCTTACTAAAGGTCTATAGGCGGATATCACGAAAACAGTGCATACAGCGTTGGCCTTATTTGCCTTTTTAATGTAGTCAATAATCTTCCTATGATATACTCATTATTAACATACATTTGCGCACTCGTTAAATCTACAGCTATTTGACTCACAGAGAGGGCGCTTCAAAAAGGATACCTCTCTCTTTTTAGCAACTTGCATTTAAACTATTTCAACTTCTTTGTACTCATGAAAACAATTGTCGCAGACATCCCAATCCGCGAAGATAGTTTTCTAAGAGATATTCGCACCCCTGCGGACAGGGCTTAGAATACACCCATTATATGCTCAGCAAAGGAAGTTAAACACCCCAGAATAGAAAAAGGAGACTCCTGACAACAAGATTATACTGCATTCAGTTGTGAGGCCCCATTCTAGAGATCTGGAGAGCTTAGATCACCTCTTCATTGCCATTACTCCCAGGTCCACCCTAACTTGGAGTGGTAGTACTTGTTAGGTTTCCATTAGGGTTCAAATAGATCCGTTTGAATATAATTTTTATTTGATTTGACCATATTAAAAAAATGAAACTTTTAGAAACAACACTACAAAAATGTATATATGGATGTTCAATGGATGTAACTCATTAAACTATAGGCATTAAATAGCCCTAGATGGGTTAAAACACCGTTAAAATCAAGGAATCAATCATCAAAGCTAAAAATAGAGTATCATTTTGTCTAACGTTGAAATTTCTTGCAGAAACATCGGTCATAGGGCAGGTTTTTTAGTCATATATTAAACCCCTCTTGTTTTATATCATCCACAGCTGACTTTTGTTTGTACCTTAAATAAAAAGAATTTTTTTAAAACTACATTAATATGAAAGATGCTATAAAGCAGAATTAATCGGTATGAAACACAGATAACATAAAAGGTTGACTGCGTGCTTAGCAAAATAGTTATAGTCGAATGAAATGTAATCGGAGAGCCGAGTTCAATTTCTTTACGTGGCTGTTAGCGTTTTGCTCCACCCTAATGACCTTGAGTAGGCAATAAAATTTAACCTCGTGACATGGTTAATTAACCTTCAAAAAACTCATAATAAAATTCATACCTATCCAAGGGCATTAGCACAAAGTGAAACACAAAAATACCTGTCAAGGATTTGCCTTCACATCACTGATTCCATTTCTTTCGATGATAACCATTACTCTTAGCGAGCCTCCATTTTTAAAGAAGTTTTGTTCTGCCTACTCTCATAAAATATATCCATGTAAGTAAAAGTAAAGTTGGCGACCTTAGTCGAGGGTGACCCGGAGGCTCTCTTTTCAATAGTTACTACACCGAGGTGCCCGTGGTGTAGTCGTTATCGTCGTAGGAAATGGATACGGCGACACGAGTTCAAATCCTGGACGAGACTCATTGCATTTCACATAGCACTTGGAAAAGGTATGAATCCAATTATTCTCCCTCCAGCTATGGGTAAATAGTAGGACAGACTAGGTTCTTCAGCCTTGGTTAGGCAACTAGTCTAGGAGAAGGAAAACTCTGAATTCAAACCTGTTAAACTCCGCTTAAAAATTAACCTTGTGTCATATTCTGCCCGAGCGGAGGGGTTGGTAAATAGTACCACACCGAGGTGTAGCGGAGGCCGACACTCCATTCCCTGGATTTCTACACTTTACCCTTGATCCCTACCTTATAATGCTAAGGGTTAAGTAAGGTGGAATCCAGTACCATTTTTTAAGTCTTTGTTATTATTCAACCTGGGATTGAACCCCGATCTCCCGGATCATTGATGAACTCTCTACTCATTAAACCAATAATGTCCCCAATATAAAAAGATGAGTTTTAAAGGTTTTTCGACTAACAGAGAGCTTTTGTAAAATAATCTTTAATTCAAAGGGGGAATATTTTGAGAAAAGATTCACGTTTCAACCTTTGTTATTTTTGATTTAATAAATACAACTTCAGACTCCGTACTTTCTGGACACTTCATATACCATAAAATATACGAACGCCCTATAGGATGGAACTATAGAATATGCCGACTGCACCTCTGCAAAGAATTCACCTCTCCACCAATGAATGTCTTTGATATGATAAAACAATCTGATGGTTAGGCTCCAGTCCAAGAGCTTTGGTTTAAATAGAACTTTTTAATCCTTTACAATGCTAGAAACCAATTAACTGCGTGCAGATAAAACTATTAGTGCTAGATAGCAATTCTTGTGACCCTGTAAATGCCAGCAAAAAGATGATATCTAATTTTTTGATGAGACCTAATAAGGTCAAAACAGCTGTCCAGTGTTCCCGTATATCGTGCGTAGGTGTTCGGCTGATTTTCTGGTCGTGGTAATTCAATTCAAAATATCAATTCCTCTACTTAAAAAATAAAAATATGTACTTGATATCGAATATATTCGTATAAACAGGATTCGACATTATACAAACCACAAAGATTGATGTGCCATAACCAACGAACCAAGATAAAATATTCGAGTATATATTGAAGTACAATATTAAAGTACATATTTAAGGCAGTTAGATATGCACTTTAATTTGTTTCCAAACTAAGAATTGGATAATTTTGTGTGACCAGAAGTGACTACAAATTTCTATCCATTTAAACCTGATAGAAATTAAAACTCTAATCGAGTCTTCATGTGTCCTGGATATGATACAAAACAATCTGATAATGAGGCTCCAGTAATGCGGGAGCTTTTGGAATACGGAGCACCACTTTATTGCTATCACTCCCAGGTCCACTCTGGCCTGGAGTGGTAGCACTTGACTGGGTCCAATCTATGGGTCAAATAGAACTACTTATGTTTTACTAGGTTATTTGAAATAAAACTGTTTTAATATCTAAACTGCGTACGAATGCTATGAAAATGGATTTGGCTTTAAATAAGCTACGATGGCAGATATGCCATGAAACAAAACCAAACTAAAAAAAGACCCATTTGTTCAATTGGATAACAGAAAAACATATTTGTTCTCGGAAATATTTAATCTTTTTTGTTACAATTACAAGGTGCTAATAAAAATCATTTCTTGTTTTGTGCGTGTCGATATTTTACTAGAGAAAACCATAATATATTGAAAAAAAAAAGGTATCTCATAAAATATCATATTTTTACCAAATCATTGATGTTTCTTGATTGCTTCTGAAATCATAAAGCAAAATTTAAAAGATTAATTTTATATACAAGCTGAGAGATTTCTGAGAATCTCTTAAATTAGATAAACGCTTTTCTTACCAAAAAAGTACAGGAGAAAAAATTAACTTAGATTCCCTATACATGGTTCATTTAATAATATTGATCTAATAACGTTTTACAGATTACTAATCTTTGAAAGTTTGTCAAAAAATTCATATAAGTCAATATATATGAAAAGAAAAGTGTTCATATATGACCAGAAATTTCTGAAAAGTCTTAAACAAATTCTTGAAATTTAATAAAACTCTTGTTGTATTTTTAAAAAATGATTTTCCTTTTGACATTGAAATAAAATGTATAACAATGTTATTCTCAAAAAAAAAAAAAAAAAAAGATTCAGCAATGCTCTAATTCAGTGCTACATCTCAAATATCATTAAATCATAGAAAAATATCTAATTCTTCAGATCACAATGAATCATCAGATCAAAGCAGAAAAAAAAAAATAAATCGATGAATAAAAAAATAATTAAGAAATCAAATCTAATTCTGAAATTCAGATAATGACATTCATTTTAATTTCAGGACATTTGAATATAAATCTATTATAACTCGTGTTCATCTTAATATTCAGTATTTCCATCACACAAAAATGATTCGATTATGGATAAACCACATTTTCTAAATCAACACCTCAAAATTAGCTAAAAACACTTATTAACATTTATAACTGTTGACTTGTTTTGCTTTCCTTGTTTAATGGCATATCAACATTCATTGGTTGGCAAAGCCCTTCTTTTAGAAAGACAATAATGTAACTATCAACTCTTATCTGTGGGAGTGGATAAGAGAGTTCATACCTTTCCCTATGTTATAATTCTAAAAGTAAACGTAATAGCGAGACTGGAGTTTGAACTCGCTTACTAAGACCTCCCAGTTCAACACGTTAGCCACTACATCACAAGGATACCACATCTTAGCTTGTGTTTAGTGCTAAAAACATTGTTGAAATATACTTTCATCTCAATATCCATCGTTATTATTAAAGATATTTTTTCTTACTGAATTGCTTTTGTAACTCGTACATCATTTTGAGATTGATTATATTTGTATACTGACGTCATATACTCTTATTAAATAAAGTATTTTCATAGTTATAAATACTACTACACACTTAAAGGTTACGTGTAGACTTATTAGAATTAATAGTTTGGTCAGAGGTGCGCTACTGATGTTACGAGGATCATTAAATAGGTTTCCAGACATTTTTCGTGTGGGCACTTTTATTGAGAGTACACTCATGAAACTCTAGTTCCCGTCGAAGTAATCTCCTCCGGCTGCAATGCACTTGTTGTACCGTTCCAACAACTTCTAAAAGGCCCCATGGAAGTCCTCTTGTGTGAGCGTGTCAATAACCTTCGTTACAGCCTCTTTCATCTCCTCAATTGTCTCATAAGGACGACAGCCTCTGAGCTTAGGGAATAACCAAAAGTCACAGGGAGCAAGGTCTGGACCATAGGGAGGCTGAGGAACTGTCTTGATTCCCATCTTGATCATATAGTCTGTGACAAGGATAAAGATGTGGACTGGTGAAGAGTGCTGGCCTCTTCGGACCGAATCTCTTCCTGAACTCCCTTAAAATGTCAATAGAGTAACCCTAACCCTAAGCCTTTGGCCAATCAACTCTGATGTATTGACTTGCTTACTCCTCCCACACCTGTCATCGTCCCTCACAGACTCCCTGCCTTTCTTGAATCTCTTATGTCACTCAAAAACAGATGCTCGATTCATGCAAGATCGTCCAAAAGCAGTCTGAAGTATCCCATACGTTTCTGTGGCATTTTTTTTTCAAGTTTAAAACAGAATTTTATTGCATATCGCTCTTCTAAAGTCTAGATTGCATTTTTGAAATTCACCAGCTGTGACAATCCGGCTTTAGTAGGGTGTATTCCAGTTGCTGCTGTTGCTGTTCATTTGAACCTTAAATCATAAAAATTGGTCAGTCATCTTATAAGATGTATATCAATAACATACTGAATTTTCAAGAGTCTTCGACAATTTTAAATGCTTGTACAAATAAAGTCTGGAAACTTATTGAATACACCACGTATGTTTCTATGATAGGAATAATCTATCTGAGCCTACTTTTCTCCAGGTCTACAATTCTGTTTAATTTAAAGTCTTCCTTGTCCAAGTCTTGTAACCATACCATCGTTAAAGAGCCCAATCTAACCTAGCTGGATGGAGGACTGTAGGATCCATGCCTTTCTGAAGAAGATTAGTGATATTTGCAATGCAAATAATATCTGTATTATTTGTATAAGGTATCAAAGTACTGTTTTTCTGTGGATTTTCTTACACTTCTGTCTTTTTATCATATTTAAAAATTCTATGTAACTAGAGTTATTCTCCAGGGAACTTTTTTCTTTTTTTATATAAAAGCGGATACCCTTGTACATAATTTTATCCAAGTGTATAAGAGCTTACACATGTAAGCCTGTGTGTGCGTGTGTGTGTGTGTATGTGTGAGTTTCCGAGAGTGCGTGTCGTCTGTTCTTCTACTCTTATCAACACATGGGGATCAGAGAGCAGCTGTCTAATGACACTGCTTGTCCCCGGCTGGTCGCCCTTGTATGTCGATCTTTATTGAAAAGGTTAAATGAGGCACACAGACATGGCTGCTGTTCTTTCCATTTGCCCCTCGACTTCTATCAAGGGGTCACTTATCCACCGCTGCTGGCCGCTGAAGAAGAGTTTCCATTACTCATACGACCAATTAAAGCTTTCAACATGGTCTTCTTCTTCTTCTTCTTCTTCTTCTTCTTCTTCTTCTTCTTCTTATTATTATTATTATTATTATTATTATTATTATTCATTAGAGTTTTTCCCATCAGTGTTAGCTGATGGTCTTTCACTGGAGTGACAGCAAGTCTCCTCAAGTCTCCAGGAACCTTCTCATCATTCTGGCCGTTGGATGGTCTCAACTCGTCCTCCAGCTTAAGTCTTCCAGTCCCTTTAATGATCCTTTAGTTACTGTACCGAATGCACCAATCATGATTGGTATAATAGTTACCTTCATGTTACATAGTTTGTTCAATTCTCTAGCAAGGTCCAGGTACTCATTCTTTTTTTGGACCGTTTCAAGTGCCCCAGACATAATTAGTATCACCGTCATCCCCATGCTCTACAGTTTTATTAGTGTTCTAGCGAGGTCTAAGTACTTGTCTCTCTACTTTCTTTCTTCGATTTTTACTCGATGGTTTGCTTGTCCTGTCGGCTGGGGCAGTAAAAGACACCAACTCCTTCTCTGCTAAGGGGTAAGACTCCTCTAAAGAGTGTCTTGATTATGACACAAAACAATCTGATGGTGAAACTCCAGGAAGGCTGGAGCTTTGGGGAATGAGAAGTACCCATTCATTGTTTTCGCCCCTAGGTCCACTGTAGCCCGGAGTGGTAGCACCTATCTATGGATCAAATAGAACTAAACTGTGTACTTATGCTAAACTGAATAGTTTGAAATAGAACTGCTTTGACATTAACTGTGTAAACAAAAATTTGTACTTTTACTCATCTGAGTTTGAAACTTTAATTAAAATGATTTAATTCGGTGTTAAATGACCCAAAAAGGTTTGATACGCCGTAAAACTAAATGGTTTGGTGGGGTACTCGACATATAACCAGATTCTCAATTGCTGGTTGAAGTTTCTGCCAGTAAGATGTATCTTTTGGATTAGCAACACTGGATTCTTTGAACAAAAGTTCAAAATGGCGACAAAGATTCTAACATAGTCTGCCCTACTATATATCCATTGCCCACTGGATTCATGCCTTTCCAAAAGGTATCAACACGATGTGAAATGCAAACATCTTCGTCAAGTTTATATGTTTGGAGGATTTCGTGGTGTAACGGTTAACTTGGTAGGAAATGAATATGACGACCTAAGTTCAAATCATCGACGAAGCAGTTTACATTTCCCACTACGACTAATATGCTTGAGAAAGGTATGGATACGGATATGCTCCCTCCGTCTATGGAGTAAATAGTTGGTGAAACTAGGTTCTTTAACCTTGGTATGTCAACCGTTTTAGAAAGAAATCTTTCAATTCAAACCTGTTTAACTCTGCTTAAAAATAGACCTTATGTCCCATCTTCTTCGTGATGAACTTGCTGGTATATATATATATATATATAATTTTTCTGTTATCCAACCACAGTTGCAGGCTTCTTGGAATAGTATGAATTATGCCAACTTTAATAAGCGCAATCCTTACGTTCATATTCCCCATGTATCTAATTTCACGAGCAAGGTCTGGGTATTTTTAAATTACTGTAAAAATAACCTCGTCTACTATATAGTATATCTTTTCCCTTTTCAGCAAAAATTGAGTGCGGCCATCTTTCTTGAATAGGGTGTCTGAGTGGATAACCATATCCTAGCGTATTTCATAATATTTATTTTCTAGGAGAGTAAAAATCAGTGATTCAAGCAAGAAAACTTATCACTAAAGATTTAAACTGAGAACACCATAAATCTGTCACTTAGCAACAACTAAACCATGTTTAATAAATATTTTGGGGATAACTTGTGATTTAATGGCTAGCGAACGACACTTGCCAATAGATAGATAATTTTCATTTTCTAAACTTAGCTTAGTTCACAAAATGACCAAAAATATGGTGTGCTTTGTGAGAATCGAATTCCATATTTCTAATTTTGAGCCAAACTTAGCAAAGCTAAGATGATGATTTTTTGGATGGTTCGTCGAGGTCTAATGGTTAGCGAGCTAGTCTTGTTGACTAAATATTTATGAATAATAATTTCAATTTTCTCTAAATACCACAGGCGGATCTTTACCAATTATAATTACTCTTATTTTTTGAGCGCTTTTATTTGTGTAGTGTTGGGCAAGTGAGACAAACAGATCATTGTTCGAATCTTAGCCTGGGGCCTAACTTTTAGATACAGATTCGTCTCAAACTCTGGAAAAGCTAAATTTTGCGAGGGTCTCTTACTTGTCAGCAGGAGATACAATCAGCGTATTGCAAGCCTCGCCGACCAGTCGAATTAGGGTCAATAATTTTTGTTTGCCTTAACCGAGCTTAGATCAGCTATTATAGATTTTATACGAAGGGTTAGTTGGTTGGTTTTTTATGCCATATCAATCCTTGTAGGTCATTTAATGCTTAATCCTGTTTGCACAACAAATGGTAGGTAAGATTTTAAACAATACAATCCAGAACTAATTTGCTTACTAACAGTTACCGTATTTGACAGCACATAGGACTCGCACGGTTGTATAAAACGCACCTCAATTTCAGCAGGGCAAATCAAAGTACAAATATTAAACATGATGAAATTAATATAATGAATATTATCTATGATAACACTTTTAATCTGCATTATTGCCTTTTAGATAATGACAATAGGTATATGAAAGTTACTTTAATGTCAAATCTAATAGAAGTTGCCAGGTAGTTAATTTCGGCCGACTAAAGCGATGCACTACTTGGACGCTAACTAAACGTCTGAAGAAGAAGCTAGACGGCAATTATACAAAAATGTTGCGAGCAATATTGAACAAGTCCTGGCGGAACCACCCCACAAGGTACCAACTATACGGCCACCTACCTCCCATCACGAAAACTATCCAAGTTAGACAAACCAGACACGCAGGACACTGCTGGAGAAACTAGTACGAGCTTATAAGTGACGTACTCCTATGGACCCCAATATATGGCAAAGCAAAAGCAGGACGACCAGTTCGAACATACATACAGCAGCTATGTGAGGATATGGGATATTGCCCTGAAGACCAGCCAGAGGCGATGAATGATAGGGAGAAGTAGCGAGAGAGGGTCAGGGATATCCGTGCTAGTGGCACGACATGATGATGATGATGAAAGCGAATTTTAAAACTCATAATCGATGTACTCCTGTGGACCCCTTCACATGGATGAGCAAAGGTTGAACGATCAGTAAGAACCTAGATACAACAGCTCTCTGTCGATACAGGATTATCCTGAAAGACCTCCTTGGAGCGATGGACGATAGAGACGTGTGGTAAGAGAGGGTCAGGGAGACCCGGGCAAGCAGCGTGACATGATGATGATGATGATGGCATATATAACACGGGGGAATTTTAAAAGATATTTTTAGTAAAAAAGAAAGTGTGCCTAATATGCCGTCAAATACGGTAAAATGTCTCAAGTACATCTAGCACTAATAATTCAATTTAATATTAATAATTTGTTAGCACATAGTTACATAGTTTTAAGTATTCCTATGCAACACGATTAATTCTATTGAGTTTTAATCATTTGTTGGCACACAGTTACTATTTTTTCAAGTATTCTTATGTGATACGAATAATTCAATATAGTATTAATCAGTTGTTTGCACTGAGTTTTAATCTATGTAATACTAAGTATTTGATTTAACATCTGCCATTTCTTTGCATACAGCCAAATAATTATATATATATATATATATATGTGTGTGTGTGTGTGTGTGTGTGTGTGTGTGTGTGAATTGTTAGTAAATAATTTAATTTTTCAGTGAGTTAGATCTACTTTTTAACACAATCAAGTGTTACTTCTGTTTGCATATAGTTAAATGGTTTCAAGTATTGTTATTCAACACTAATAATTCTATTCCACATGATTAATTGATTCCCACACAGTTAAATGGTTCCAAGTATTGCTAACATGAATAATTCTATTAAGTATTAATCATTTGTTCCCACACCAATAATTTTATTTGCACACAATTAAATGGTTTCAAGTAGTGCTACGCAGCACTAACAATTTCATTTGACATCGATCGCTTTTTTTTCTAACAGTTAAATGGTCAAACAATTCTATTTGACCCTAGGTAATACCAATGCGAGTTAGAGTAGACCTGGGAGTAATGACAACGAAGAGGCACTTAACAGCTCCAGAACTTGAGCCTGATCATCAAATGGTTTAGTGTCACATCAGGATACTCACTCGTTGGGTGGAATTCTTAGCCCTCTGCAGAGACGCAATCGGCGTATTTCTCATAGCGCAAATATTTTTTAGGAAAAGTATTTGTACAACCATTTTCATTCCAGCTATGGGATAGATAGTAGGTCAGACTAGTATGCTTGGTATAGCAACCAGTCTTCATGAAGAAAGACTTTTAATTCAAACCTGTGAAATACCGCATTAAAATTGAGTCGCATCCAGCTCATGTCGGAGGGGTTGGGCAAATGCATATCTCATAATATGAAGGGTAAGCCACTAGTTACTATTGGTGTGAAATCTTAATTAGTGTTGATGATAAAAACCACTTCATTACAAGCATCGGGGCAACCACAAACCCAGGTTGTAATAATTACATTTCAAGTAGTATGAAAAGATGATCCTTGCGTTCTTTGATTTTATTTCATTTTTATTTCTATTTTATTATTTTTAAAGTTCCCAAAAACTCTTTGACGTCTTGGTAACTTTCTTTGGGAATAAGGTCTTTTATTGAACAAATCACTGTCTTGATGCTCACTTGGTTTGATATCAGTCGATTATTAACTCATAAAAGAAACTGGAAAGAAAAGAACTCTCCCGTTCTCCCTTTTGGTTATTTTCTTTTATTATATGTAAATCTGGGCGTGGTTTAAAATAAAACAAACATTTCTTTCTTTCTTTCTAATTTATTTTATTTTATTTTTTCAAAAGTAGTCTAACCGAAGAAAGAATCTTGTTGGGCAGTAGGTTAAATGGCCGACCATCGATGAGAAAATAAACCAACAAAAGAAAAAATAAAATGAATTAAACCAAAAAAAAAAAAAAAAGGCCAAATTTTTCAACGTCTCTCAAGAATAGACGGATTAAAAAAAGGGAAACAGAATGATTTTCCAATTGTTATTCTTTTTTTTAGATATTTTTTTTTACTTTTATTTTTGTTATACTTTCTATTTTGTTTTATTTCTTTAAGAATGAAAACAAAGGAAGAAAAAGAAATTTTGAAGAGATGAGTATAAAAAGAGAAGCAGTGAACAATAAATAGAGGATCGCTTTAGCAAGGCACGCAGGTCCACACAAACACAGCCGGACACGCACGCACACATGCACGCTCCGGATCGTCGTAGGCTTTTAGAGAAACGGAACGGCGTGTCTTTGATATTTAGCAACCGAAAAAGGAAACACCGAAAGAGAACTAATGGCCGAGTTAAAAGTACAAAAGAAAAAGGTATTATTTCAAAGGAAACGATAAAGCCGACATTTTTTTTCCTTTTAAAACATGAAAATAAGAGGCATAAGGAAAAGGTGAACACATGGTGTATATTTTTAGTTGATGTATGACAGAAGTGTTCATGAGTGAACGCCAGATATTGTACGTGCGTTTAAATGTGTGTTTGTGTGAGAATAATTCGCCAAATCCTGTGCGTGAGAAAATAATGAATAAAACTGTCGTGTAGTAAACACTCAAACTCTTATAGATAGACAGAGTGATGAATTGAGAAAGGGTTAACATTTTAAGGAGACCACATAATTCACTAGGGTAGTGACTTCACTCCTCAAGGAGTACCTGTCAAGGGACAGAATGTATCAGTAGATCAATTTTTGAGCGTGGTACAGCCAATTTAATTCAGTTTTCCTTCTCCTAGACTAGTTGTCAAAGCAAGGTGAAAATGCTTCATCTGCCCAACTATTTTAGCCAGGGAAGAATAGATGAATATGTAATTCTAAGTGTATGATAAAATAATGAAGCAAACTCTCATACATGCATCCCACATACATATATCTTAAAAATAAACTGAAGGAAAAAATATATACTTTGGTGTGGATGAAAATCTATGGTATTTACTTTGCCGACACGTGTTTCGGCTAAAACTTTGCTAACATAGAAAGTATTCTATTTAAAAAGTTTATAGATATAAAGATAAGAATAAAATAATGATAATAGAATATATATTAAGCATGCTACCTGATATTTATTATTATCATTATTTTATTCGGCTCATTGGTCTAGAGGGCAGAGTGAAGTCATACCAAAGACTTTTAAAATGGTACTTGAGACCGCCTTGCTTACACTCTGCATTATAAGGTATGTATCAAGGGTAAAGTGGAGCAATCCAGGGAAATGAGTAGTGCCCTCCCCTACACCCCTGTGTAGCAGCTATTGAAAAGGGAGCCTTCTGATCACCCTCGACTACCGTTGCTAACTTTTACTAATCACTTTCATATTTAAACTAATTTTAAATAGAACATCTTTTATGTAAGCAAACGTTTAGTCAAAACACGTGTCGGCAAAGCAAATACAATAAATTTTCATCCATACCGAAGTATAAATATTTTTCTACCGTTTATCTTGTCATCATATTTGTCTTATTCATTATCCTTTTTCTCCCTCTAACACACACACACACACATATATATATATATATATATAGAGAGAGAGAGAGAGAGAGAGAGAGAAAGAGAGAGTTTGTCACTTAGAAGGAACGAGCAAATTAAGGTTACTGTATAAGTCACAAGCGTGGTGTCTTCTCTGTTTAAGGAACATCTTATTCATGTACTTCTATACGTTCACTCAAACATTTCTTCAAGGGAAAAACGCAACCTAACATAACTTTTTGAGCAGAAAATGAAAATACTAGATTATGTCAAACAAATTAGCTCTAACTAAAAATAAAATTACTCACAAATTATTTTGGGGCTGGAGAATACACCGACTGTTTTTCTGCAGAGGAGTAAAAACCACCCACCCACCAACGAGTCTCCTGTATATGACACTAAACAGTCTAATGGTAAGGTTCCAATAATACTGGAGCTTTGGGGAATGCGGAGTATCCCTTTATTGCTATTGCTCCAGGGTCCACTCTGGTCCAGAGTGGTAGCACCTGATAAGGGCCCTATCTATGGGTTAAATAGAACTAAACTAGGTTTCCTTCACTATACTAATTTTTGCATTTAAAGTGTGTATTTATGCTAAACTGCATTGTTTAAAAAAACTGTTTTGACCTTCAAACTGCGTACTTATGCTAAACTGAATTGCTCGAAATATAACTGTTTTGACGTCTAAACAGTGTACTTATGCTAAACGGTGTACTTATGCCAAACTGAATTATCTGAAATAAAACTGTTTTGAAATTAACTCTGTGTATTGCCTAGTCGGCTGGGGCTGTAGAATACACCGACTGCACATCTGCAGTGGGGTAAGACCCCCCACCCCCAATGAGTGTTTTATCCAGGACACTCATTGGGAGGTCGTACCCCACTGCAGAAGAAGGCTAAAGAACCCAGTCTGCCCTGCTATTTACCCATAGCTGGAGGAAGAATAATTGGATTCATACCTTTCCCAAGGGTATTAGTACTATGTGAAATGCCATCAGTCTCGTCCAGAATTTGAACTTGTGTCACCGTGTCCATTTCCTACGACGATAATCATTACACCACGGGCACCTCCTAGTTTTTCCCATTTAAACTGTACTTCCATTTAAACTGCGTACTTACGCTAAACTGAATTGTTTGAAATTGAACTGTTTTTGACATTGAAACTGTATTTACACTCAACTGAATAGTTATATATAACTGCTTGAATAGTTTGAAATGTTTTTGAAAACTGTGTACTCATGCTAAAAACAATTGTTTTAAATGGAACAAATTATTTCATAAAAATGGATTTGGCGTTAAAAAGCGTTACCAACAAATCATTCATATAATAAAATCAATAAATAATATAATCAATTTAGAAGAAAAAATAAAGAACACATTTTTTTTGTTTTGTTTTTTAATGACTCGTCAACTTTCTTAGATTATTTAATGCCAATTCCATCTTTGTAGAACAAAAAGTGGTTCTATGCAACAGTATAACTTGGGGAATAAGGTGGTCCATAACTTTCCCAAAAGAATAAATCCGAGAGTGGACGTAATTTGTACGACTGGAGTTCGAACCCACTTATTTCGTGGACACTGGCCAGCAATTTAACTATAATGCATAATTTATTATGCTGTTATATGTAATGGAATTCCCCCGTCTGAAATAATCCCTGGTCACCGCTCTCATGTGTATTCGTTTCTATATAGATACGTGGTGTATTCAATAGGTTTCGAGACTTTTTTGCACAGGCATGTAAATTTGTCGTAGACTCTTGAAAATTCAGTATATTATTGCTATAAATCATATGATTTGACTGACCAATTTTTATGATTTCAGGTTCAAATGAACAGCTACAGCAGCAACTGGAATACACCCTACTAAAGCCTGATTGCCACAGCTGGTGAATTTCAAAAATGCAATCTGGACGTGAAGACCCTTTAGAAGAACGATATGCAATAAAATTCTATTCTAAAGTTGGAAAAATGTCACAGAAACGTATGGAATGCTTCAGACTGCTTTTGGAGCATCTTGCATGAATCGAGCACCAGTTTTTGAGTGGCATAAGAGATTCAAGAAAGGCAGGGAGTTTGTGAGGGATAATGAGAGGTATGGGAGGAGTAAGGAAGTCAATACACCAGAGTTGATTGGCCAAAGGTTTTGGCTTAGGGTTAGGGTTACTACGTTGAGGTTTTAAGGGAGTTCAGGAAGAGATTCTGTCGGAAGAGGCCAGAACTCTTCAAACCTGGTCAGTGGCATTTCCACCAGGACAATACACCAGTCCACAACTCCATCCTTGTCACAGACTATTTGACTAAGATGGGCATCAAGACTTTGTGACTTTGGTTATTCCCTAAGCTCAGAGGCTGTCGTCGTTATGAGACAATTGAGGAGATGAAAGAGGCTGTGACGAAGGTCATTGACACACTCGCATAAGAGGACTTCCATGGGGCTTTCCAGAGGTTGATTGAACGGTACAAGTGCATTGCAGCCGGAGGAGATTACTTCGAAGGGGACTAGATTTTTATGTGTGTACTATCAATAAAAGTTCCCTATACGAAAAAAGTCTGGAAACTTATCTAATTATCCTCGTATATATATATATATATATATATATATATATATATATATATATATATATATATATATATATATATATATATTATTATTATTATTATAATTATTATTTTTTTTTACTCATTGACAGTTTTTCATACCAGCGTTAGCTGATGGTTTCTCACTGGAGTCTGAGTAAGAACAATTCTCCTCAATTCTCCAGGACTCTTCTTAGTATTTTTTCCGATCTCAACAATGCTGTAGTTTGATTAGTCTCCACCTGTCCTCTCATTTACAAGTCTTCCAATCTCTGGACCAATTTTTGCTGATCATGCAGGGTGTGCCATTTACTACTGGTATCACAGCCATTCTTACGATCTACTGTTTTTTCAGTTCTCTTTTTGCCTTTCTTCAGTTTTAGCCCATGGTCAGCCGGACTGCCAGAATCCATTATTCAGCAGGTTCTCTTTTTTTTGTTGACTATCATTAAGTCTGATCGAGATTAAATGATCTGAGTTATGAATGCTCTTATCTCCCAAGCTATGGGTTAAATCGCACCACAACTTTTCTTTAATTAGGAGGGCTTTGGAATTAAATGAACAACGAAGTTTGATTTGCCATTTAAGAAAGAAACCACGCCAATTCCACTACAGACAGGATGTGACACAAAGGTCAATATTTTTTAAGTGGATTACAGCTAGTTTGGATTCAAGGGCTAAAAAGCTAAGGTAGCCAAAAACTGGTGGGAGTTAGAAGTGATGGAGTTATGCCTTTCCTAATGTCATTAGCTGGAAAAGAAATGCCAACAGCTAAATCCAGAATTTTATTGAGTCCATTCTTTAAGACGATAACCTTGGTACCACAAATGTCTTTTTGTTTCATCTTTAAGATTACATCTATTTCCTTGATAGATAGATAGATAGATAGATATTTATTGGAAATTGTTACATTCACAAATGAACACAAGGTCCTAATTGATCGATAGCTACCGAATATGTATGAACTAAAACTTATTATAAATTAAGCTGATATCAATGAAAAGACCCGCAGAATTATATACAAACTGAATGCGAAAAATAAGGAATATACTAAGAAAAAAGATACATGCATTCATCCGAAAAAATTGATAAATTAAAAAATAACCATTGAAAGGAAGACGCTTATATAACTTAAAAACAAAAGAATAGGACGAAATGGTAGTTTGGTTTTCGATTTCTTTGTCTAATAATATATCAACCTTTGTGGGTTATTTAATGCCAAAGCATCATTATAAAAAAGCAGTTATAGTACTCTGTAAACTATAGTTCGAGGTGCAGTACGGGAGTTAATAACTTTCCCTCGGTTATAAATCAGAAAGTGAATGTTATAGTGTGAGTGGACTTTAAGCCCACTTCTGATATCACAGTCCTACTCGTTAGCCACTATACCACGAAATAATAGTATGAAAGATTATATAGATAGAGATAGGTACATCTGAAATAAATCAAAGTGCAGTATCTGATCAATCGACCAAATCACTCTGTCTCACACCCCACTACATCTATCAGAGATCAGAGTGTAGCACCTGTACAAAAAAACATGGTTACACTAGTATGAAAGTTTTAGCACAATTTGCAACACGCTGATATTTTTAGAACTTTTTGAATTGAAGGAAAATCATCGACTATTTTGAAACTTTTATCGCCTCAAATGCGACATTAACTTACCCAGTACTTTATAGAGTCTCCTTTTACTGCTTCAGCATGCTCTCCATATAGTGGCTTGCCAGCTCCTCCATATTTTGGTTGTCATGCCAAAATTCAATCAGCTGAGTAATCAAGTCTTTTTTTTTTTGTTCGTATAGAAAATCATAGACATTTCATCTATGAAGTCTTTCAACAAGCCCTCGATTGGTTAATCTTCGGACTTTTTCCAAGCCAGCATTTTCAAAACTTTGAGAAATAAAATATCCAGACAAAAACATTTATTTCAAAGTGTACAAAATATACTACTTCATCAAAAGTAAATGCAATATAAGAAAAAGAAAAAAAAAATTACCCCCACCAAAATGAATATCAACATATTACGTTTTTTTAAATTGTTTTTTATAACTACGTATTTATTGTCTCCAGGGCTCTACGCAGTATTCTAGCTGACCTTAACCGTATTCTCATCTGGAGGGTTTTGATTCTTCCTATGATTTTCAGTTTCTCTGATAACTTTTCTAGACCTTTGAGGGTTGATTTAAGAACACTAACAACAATTGGTATCACCAAATTATCATTATCAGCGCATTTGAAGGCAAACACAAGTAAGAAAACATCAATTCTGCACAAATTAATTGCATTATATCGTTATAAATAAATGTATTTACCAACCTCCCCGTGCGAAAAGGTTATGACAAAAAAAAAAAAAAAATTAACAGAATTGTCTTTTACGTATAAGTAAGACAATAAAGGGCATATTGTACCGGGATTTTCGTTTGCGCAATATTGTTAAAAGGCACTTACTTAGGGAATAATTTACGGTCCACTTTGCATTTTAATTGTACGAAATGGACGACGAAACTATATCAAACTGTATACTCTCCAGACTTTTTTTCCCGACCAATTACAACTTTTTCTAACATCCCAAGAATTTTCTGAAAGTGAAGGTCTTCAATAACAAAGAAGAAGCTGGAAAGATCCCCAAAGAATTTACTCGTGTCGAAACTCAAGAATCGTATGAACACGGAATCAATATACTTGGATATAGGCAGATTCTAATGGCTTGAAACACTAAATAAAAATGTCAATGTGTACAGTCCAAATTTCGGTATACTCCTTTTATATATATATATATATATATATATATATATATGTGTGTGTGTGTGTTATTTAACTTTTGATTACAGAGATATTGCATATTTATTTGATCGCATAATTTCAATGTTGAAGACATGAGTAATAAATAATGGCAAATTATTTTCCGTATGATGCTGCACTAAAAATAATAAAATTCTTGCGTATTTGGTTTCGAAGAAAAATTTCCATGAAAAAATGTTAGATGGCTCTTATTTATAGCCGGTAATAAGATGGAAATTTTTGTAATATTCTAAACGATATGTGAACCAGATGAAACAGTGTTTCCTTTTGGAAGAAGAAGAAGAAGAAGAAGAAGAAGGGGGCCGCTGCCGTCGAATATAAAGGTAATTGTGAAACCAATTGGAAGGATTTCCAACGCCTTGTTAAGGTGGCTGGAAGAGTTGAAAATTGGAGGACAAATTGAGACCGTCCAAACTACAGCACTGTTGAAATCGACCAGAATACTGAGTGGAGTCCTGAAGACCTGAAGAGAGTTACTGTCCCTCAGACTCCGGGGAAAGACCATCAGCTAACGCTGGCGTGAACATCTTGCAAGAAGAAGAAGAAGGAGAAGAAGAAGAAGTAGAGGATGAGAGGACGACAATGATTAATAAAACGAAGAAGAAAAAGAAAAGAAGCAAAAAAAAAAAGAAAAAAAGCATACAAGAAAAAGCATATCAATATAGATGAGAAGATGAAGTTTTTTTTTGCTATTTCTTGTTTTTGCTTTTACAAAAGAAGAAATAAAAGTAATATTGGTTTGCGGTCGATTGGTGTTTTACATCTTATCAAGTCTTCTAAGTTAATTCAAACTCTGTTATTCGGTTATATATATATATATATAACAGAATAACATAGCTGAAATATATATATATATATATATATATATATATATATATATATATATATATATATATCAATTCTTTTTATTAAGTATTCCTATTTAATACAAATAATTAGCTTTTTAGTTTTAAATAGCGTGCAATAATAATTCTTAGTAAATGAATGACTGTATCTATTTGACCCATAGATAGCTCCCTAAAAGATACGACTAATCTGGATTATTGTGGAAGTAAGTGTATGACTATGAAGGCTTAAACAAAAATCCCAAAAGCTCCAGGACTGGAGGCTCGTCATTAGATGCAGTTTAGTGTCACACATAGGACACTCGTTTGAGTGTGTTATACGTCTACAGAGATGAAGTCGATGTATTCTACAGCCCCGATAGGCAGAAATGAAATTCAAGAAATCGACAATGGAGTAAAAATAATTGGAAAAGAAAGAAGAGAAAGAAGCCAAAATGAATTGGCTTGTATGCGTAATGGGGCGGTGGAGGTGATAAAAAAAAGAAGAGCTTCAAAAGCAACGGGATTCAAAACGGTACGATTTACGGTAAAGGGAGAAAAATATTGTATAAGGGCAGGAGAAGCGGAGAATTAAAAAAAAAGAATAAGTGAGGCGGAGTCAAAAGGAAATAGGGTGGTGTGCAGGAGATAGCGCAACGGAAGATGCTACTGTACACAGAAACGGAAGATGTAACCTCACGCCGCGTCCCTCATTTGTTCGAGAAGATCATGTAGCTGGTGCCCGAGGCAGTAAACACTGGGGGATGGCTCGCCACAACCGTGGCACGCATTGTCACCGAGCGTGCCTGGGATTATCCACCGGGATCCGAACAAAAGGCGATCAATAAACCGCACTCAGTGCGATTTTAGCGCTTAACAAGAGAAAGATCTAAAACGAAAAGTGAAAGTGAAAGGGAATGACGGTTTGTTGGTCGCTCAGCTGTTCTTTTCGATTCTCTATTGGCTGCTCCATCCTTCAGCGTTTCCGTGTCCTTTGTAATAGGCGAATGGCGCGGTTAAATGGTAATCAATCTAAGTCAACTGGCCAGAGGTGATGAAAGGAAACTTAGTGGTCGTAATAGAATTCGAATTGTTTAGCACCAATGTCCAATTGGTGAATGATGGCTCGATGAAAATTTTGCATGAATTTTGATTGATATATAGAGGGGATTTTCTATCAATATGATATTCTCTCTTTCTCCTCTCTCTCTCTCTCAATATATATATATATATATATATATATATATATATATATATATATATAGTGCAATTTGATGGAGACTCAAACTTGGTAAATCGTCATTATAAATAAAAATAATCCACACCTACTGTCTTTGGACGTTGACTGGATATTTTAAATATATATATATATATATATATATATATATATATATATATATATATATATATATATACTCAGCCCTCTCTACTTCAAATATGTATTTCTGATCGACGCGCCGATCAGTTTAAACTTAGTGTAAAATCTTTCTCTCAAAATAGCTGGTGGAATGCTGGGGCATTACAATTCAAAACTGTCCCGAAGGCACAGTTTAATGCGTCAATCGTCTTACTTAGTATTGAAAAAAGTGTTATGATTCTCATTGGTCAAGGAAACAGGTGTTCCCTACACTGATATGCCGTGGTAATCTCGTCTAGTGACGAATATTTTGATCAGGTTAAGTGGGTCCCTTCTCTGGAAGAACAATAAAGCCAGTTGATTAAAAACAGTATATCAAGTTAAATACAATCAACTATCTTATGGCATCGAAATTGCACGTATACTTTGCCTCTCTCAATGTGAGACGATCCGTTCTCTCCTTAGTCGGCAACCCAAATAACTCGTTATGTAAAATTACTGTTTATTATATGCATATTTCTTCATAATCCAAATCTACCCCGACGCTGAAAATACATTCCAAATCAGCTATTGTTCAAATCAAGTTCAAGTGTCATTTTCTTTAGATTGACAGAAAACAATATCGCAATATTTATTTAAGTATTACAACAAGCCGGCTTCCAAATCCCAACACTGTTTGACGTATACGAGGTCAAACCTGGTCATCTCAACAATCAACCATTTCTTTGAGAAAACTACAAAATTCTGTTTCTTTACCCAATTCAGACAGCTGTGAAGAAAATTATAACTATGATATTCTCAAAAGTAAGTAAAATTGTCACACACATATATATATATATATATATATATATATATATATATAAGAAAGAACCAATACATATAGATATATAGATATATTACTTCTTTCTTTTTTCGATAAAGGCGAAAAGCAGATGGCATCGAGTGGAAACCATTCTATATACATATATATATATATATATATATATATATATATATATATAAAGAGAGAGAGAGAGACAGAGAGAGAGACAGAGAGATAGATCACTAATTATGAAGTGTTAACACATTTACTCCTCGAACTTTTTTATATATTGGCTCTATTGATATTGTCTCTTAGTATGTATGTATATATCTACCGAACTTGCAAGATGTGACACAAGGTCAATTTTTAAGAGTAAAGATGTTTTTAATTCCAATTTTTCTTTTCCAATCCCGGACGCTTAAACTAGTCTAATGATCCCTGTATAGCCAACCATTTGCGTATCGTTTGAAGAAGAAGAATAGATCCATTGCGTTACCAAAGACAAAATTTCTCGGTCAACTGGGGGTGTAGCATACACTGACTGCTTTCAAGCAGAGAGGTAAGACCCCCCCAACAACGAGTGTCCTGTTTATGATTCTAAACAAGCTGATGTTGAGGTTTCTATAATGCAGAGTTCACCTTCATTGCCATCGCTCTCAGTTCCACTTGAGCTTGCAGTGGAAGCACCTGATATGGTCCTATCTATGGGTCAAATAGTATTAAGCACTGTACTTATGCTAAACTTAAGATAGAACTCTTGGACATTTAACTATGTGTAAACGAAAAACTATACTTATACTAAACCGGATTATTTGAAATAGAACGGTTTATACTTATAAAAATGGAGTTGGCATTAATAACCTACAATGGTTGATATGCCATAAAACCAAACCAAACAAAACCCAATCAAACCAAAGGCAAAAAGTTTTATGCTAGATTTCAACTCGGATCATCTATTCAATTTTCTACGGGGTAACAGATCAGCTAAGCGCTCCTTTTAAGTCTATTGAGTTCCGAATCATATTATATTAACTCCATGTATTTTTTCCCGCTTTTAATTTTTGACCATAATTGATAATTTGCTTCGGTATAAAATCACACATCAAGGGCCGACATGCCTTTAAATGAAAACAAAATAAAAAATGATAAACAAATTGGATTTTCAGCTAATCCAATCTAATCTAAAAATATTTTCCTTTTATTAAAAGGAAAATGTTTTTTGTTAAAGACGAATAATATTTCCTTCTACATAATAAAAATTACACAAAAGTTTCAATGTCTAAGTAAATTTTAATTTCAGTAGGTTTACCGTAATTATTAGTGTATAACACGCACTCAAGTATAACACAAGACTATTAAATTCTGGACATCCCAGTTGGCTGGGGATGAAGAATTCACCGACTGCATCTCTGCGGAGGGGTATGATCACTTCTCTAACGAGTGTCTCGATTGGTTGGTTGGTTGATTAGTTGATTAGGTTTTATGGTATATCAACATTTGTAGGTTATTTAACGCCAAATTCATTTCTACGCAAATAGTGAGCTCTATTTCAAAGAATTCAGTTTAGCAGGAGTACACAGTTTAATTGTCAAAACAGTTCTAATTCAGCTAATTCAGTTTAGTATAAGTTCAGATTTTGGTTACCCACAGATAAATGTCAAAACAGTTCTATATTAAACAATTCAATGTAGTGTAAGTAGAGTTTCAATGTCAAAACCGTTCCATTTCAAACAATTCAGTTGGCATAAGCGCGCTTTTTAAATGTAAGTACAGTTTCAATAGTAAAAAACATTTCTATTTCAGTTATTCAGTTAAGTTAAACAGTTCTAATTCAAACAATTCAGTTTAGCATAAGCATGCAGTTTATTTTTTATTTAACCCATAGATAGGGCCCTAGCAGGTGCTACTATTCCGGGTTAGAGTGGATCTGGAAGCGATGGCAACGAAGGTATAGTCCGTATTTCCTAAAGCTCCAGCATCACTGGAATCTCACGATCAGATTGTTTAGTGTCATATCTAGGACACTTGCAGTTGGTGTATTCTACAGCTCCAGCCGATTGGGCGAGAGTGTCTCAGAAATGACATTAAACAATCTGATGGTGAGACTCCAGCATTAGAGCCTTGGGGAATGCAGATTACCCCTTTATTGCCATTACTCCCAGGTTGACACTGACTCGGAGTGATAGCACCTGATAATGTCCTATCTATAAAAATCTTTGATATTAAAACTGTGTGCAAGCCAATGACTCATAGTAAATTGGATTATGAGAAATTAAACTTTGATCATTTAACTGTGTGTGAACAAATGACTGATGTTCAATTGAAATGTTAGTGATATATAGCATTACTTGCAACCATTTGCTAGTAAATAAGTGAGTTATGTTAATAAGAGTTATTTGTGTTGAATAGCAATGTTTCAGGTCTGTGCACCTAAATTGAAAGTATTGGTGTAACTTATTGATACTCGGAACGATTTGCAAATGAAGGAATAGGGTTGAAACGAATAATTAGTGTTAAATAGCAATACTTGCAAATACTTCTCTATGTGCAAACAAATGATTAATACTGAATAGAACAATTAGAGCTAGATAGCAATAACTGAATTCATTTAAATGTAAAAAAAATCGCAATACCAGTGTGAAAGTAAATTAGTTCTAAATTATTTAAAAATAGAATTATTTACTAAATATTTACTTACAAATCCTATGCATAGAGTTAAAAATGTAAGATAGAGATACTTAAAACCCTTTAACTGTGTGCAAAAGAATGAACTTAGACTCGTTTAAAAATGTTATCTCCAAATCATGTATATTTAATATACAAGGATCATTAAATAAGTTTCCAGTCTTTTTTTCGTATGGGCACTTTTATTGATATTACACACATGAAACTCTAGTCCCTTTCGAAGTAATCTCCTCCGGATGCAATGCACTTGTACCGTTCCAACAACTTCTGAAAGGCCCCATGGAAGTCCTCTTGTGTGATTGTGTCAATGATCTTCGTCACAGCCTCTTTCATCTCCTCAATTGTCTCATAACGACGACAGCCTCTGAGCTTATGGAATAACCAAAAGTCACAGGGAGCCAGGTCTGGACTTTAGGGAAAAATAGTTTGTGATATTTGACCTATAGATAAGGCCTTATCAGGTGCTACTAATCCGGGTCATAGTGTATCTGGGAGCAATGGCAATAATGGGGTACTTCACATTCCCTAAATTCCTCGCCATCAGAAGATTAGGGTTAGAACACTCGATTGGTGGGCTCTTATCCCTCTACAGAGATATGGTCGGTGTATTCTACCGCCCAAGCCGACTAGACTAGATTTGACATTTAATAATCAACAATGGTTGGTATGCATTCAGATCAAATTAAACTAAAATTTAAAAGAAAAGAAAAGAAAATTACGTTTATAATATGCATGGACATTTTAGAATTTCTAGTAACAAGGTTAACAACCTATATTTATTATTTTTTCAACTTTTTATCGGTTCGTATTGACTAAAAGCAAGAATTGATATATCTTACCTTATGTCATTGGCCTAGATGGTAGAGTCTTCACCAATGGTCTAGGAAACCTAGGTTCAATCACAGGTCGCTTCATACCAAAGACTTTCTAAAGGGTACTTGATACCTCCTTGCTTAACACTCAGCAATATAAGGTATGTATCAAGGGTAAAGTAGAGCAATCTAGGAAAAAGAGTAGCGCCCTTTCCTACACCTCAGTGCAGTAGCTATTGAAAAGGGAGCCTTCTGGTCGCCCTTGACTAATATTGCCAACTTTACTTTACTTACATTATATCTGAAAAAATTATTCAGTATTAAAAATTGTAATGTATCAACACGCAAATATTCTGGTATAAAAATATAACAAATTTGTACCAAAAAATAATCCTATATTAGAAGAAGGAAAATTGTAACGAAACAATTTCCAGTGGATATTTATCTATTGTAGCGTAAAACATTAGTTTGTACTGCAGATCTTACTTTTGGTTGTCCAGTACCAAATATGGTGAGGCATGTGGCCTTTAAAAAAGTTTATCATATAGTTCTTGTATATGATACGCACCCCAAACGTTTCTTTTTTACAATCTGAGAAAATACTGCATCTTATGTATAGATAATTAGAGTAAAATCCAGATCTTGTGACGATGCATATCAACTTAGAGTGGGTTTAAATAGATTTAAAGCAAAAGGAATGTACGAAAGTTATCTTTCACTTCTAAAGATTGGCAGATGGTAATTCTACCACATTGACTTCTTAGGTAAATTTTTCGTTGGTTCTATGAGTATATCAATAAAGAAACAAACAAGCGATTATCAGGAACAAAAATCTTAATTTCGTTGAATTTGCGAAAAGTCTGGGATAAAAGGTTTAACATGAACTATCTTAAAAAAGACACTATGAATTTTTTTTTCCAAGAAAAAATATTTAATTAGCACAAGTGATTGGTATTTTCTTTTCATTTTTTTATGGTTTCGTTTTAGTTGTTGCCGCTAACAAACACCATAAAGAAGTGAGCCAAAAATTATGAAAATACTGAAAGAGATTGGAAAGATTCCATGATATAAAAAAAGAATATGAATGAAAAATGTAAAAACGAAATTAAAAAGCTTCAAATCCTGGCAGAGAGAGAGAGAGAGAGAGAGAGACAGACAGACAGACAGGAAATAACTAGTTAAGAAAAAAGGGAAGTTTAAGTTGAGATGAACAGAGATGAATAGAGAAAAAGTGAAGTAAGAGGAGGAAGTCATATGAAGCGAAAAGTAGAAAATGGAGGAGGGTTTAAAGTGAGCATTGTGCTAAAGGAAAAGGGGTTGTAGGAATACAAGTTGAGTGAGTGAGTGGAAACTAGGAATATAGGCTTAGAATATGGAGGCAAATAAATTAAATATTAAATTGAAATAAAACCAATAAAAAAGCTAGCAAACAAGAAAGAAAGAAAGAAAGAAAGAAAGAACATGTCAAATAAGCAGATTCACCCGAGAATAATATACAAAGACATATTTAAACTGTGAAAATTAGGTTCAAAGAAAAAAAAAATGAGAAAAAAATATATAAATTGTCAAAAACATGTAAAATATTAAAACAAAATGAATTAGAAAACTATGTACAGGAGACGAGTAAAAGAAAGAAAGAAAGAAAGAAAGAAAGAAACTGTAAATTGGAAAACTGAAAAAAAAAAAAAAAATCTCAGAAACATAAAATAGAAATCTTTAGGATTCTGTGGATACCGTGACAACGTTTCAATTTGTTCATTCAGTTGTAATTTTTGAAAATACATTTCGTTGTAAAATAGTAAAATCACCCTAATTTAACCATCGCAATAATTTAAGTTTTGCAAAAACGAATCACGAGACAGGAAAGTTATTTGTCTTTTAATTCGGTTGTTTAACTGCATATGAACCTTCGTGGGTTATTCAATGCCAAAACCACCTTTGCAGAACAGTAGTGGAACAATTTACCACGTAGCCGGATAGGACAAGTAAGCGGAATGAGAGTATTCATATCTTTATTTATTCTCCGTCCCACCACCGGACAAGTATGGCACAAGGCCCTTTTTTAAAAGTGGGTCCGGACGCAGGGCCGCAGCCCACACGCGTCTGGTAAAATCCAAAAATACCTTCGGTCCCGTCGGCACCCCCCAAAGGGGGCGCCCCAGAGGCCAGGAAACAAACAACAAACTAGTAGTATTTTTTTTTTCTATTCATATCGTTTCCCAGCTCATTAGTCTAAAAGTGAACGTAATAGCGCAACTAGAGTTCGAACTTGCGAACTATAAAGTCCAGTACGTTAGCAACAACACCACAGGCACTTCCCGGGTCATTTTAGTCGTAAAAATCCAATCACAATTTCATTTGGATTATATGCAAAAGAAATTACCCATTTGCATATTTTACATGCTCCCGGGTATTACCACTCACTCAATCGCGTTTATATTACTAGGATCAGTAAATAAGTTTCTAGATACATGAAACTCTAGTCCCCATCGAAGTAATCTCCTCCGGCTGCAATCCACTTGTTGTACCGTTCCAACAACTTCAGCAAGGCTCCATGGAAGTCCTCTTGTGTGAGTGTGTCAATGACCTTCGTCACAGCCTCTTTCATCTCCTCAATTGTCTCATAAAGATGACAGCCTCTTAGCTCATGGAATAACCAAAAGTCATGGGGAGCAAGGTCTGGACGGTAGGGAGGCTGAGGAACAGTCTTGATGCCCATCTTGTTCAAATAGTCTGTGAGAAGGATGGAGTTGCGGACTGGTGCATTGTCCTGGTGGAAATGCCACTGACCCGATTTGAATTGTTCTGGTCTCTTCCCAAGGAATCACTTCCTGAACTCCCTTAAAACCTCAACATAGTAACCCTAACCCCAAGCCTAAGCCTTTGGCTAATCAACTATGGTGTGTTGATTTCCTTACTCATCCCACACCTCTCATCATCCCTCATAGACTCCCTGCCTTTTTTTCAAGTTTTTTCTCCATACGTTTTATTAGTGTCCACGTGGTGCATCCATATAGCAATATCGATACTACCGCTGCTTGGAAGAAACTGCGCTTCCTTTAATCGGTCTTCCATACGACCGATTGTCCATCGATAGCTGTCCATGCCTTTGCTAGTTGTGTGTCGATAGCTGTCTTCGATAGCTGGTTTCGATCCCGGCTTCGAGCATCCTGCGTGTCTCGCCACACTGAAGAGTTCTGATTGAACGAAACAGTCTGTCTGTGGATGACAATATATATATATATATATATATATATATATATATATATATATATATATATATATATATATGTGTGTGTGTGTGTGTGTGTGTGTGTAGGATTCAGCTCTGAAAAACCTTAAATATTTGATATACCATTATAAATCAACCAACTAATAAAAATTAGATGTCTAGTAACAATAATTGATATTCTGATAACTTTCCCCTCATTCTTTTTAAATCATTGTCAACTTTTTCGTGATATATTTTAGTTTCGTTTGGTTGTGTTTAATGGCATATTAACAATTGTAGCTTATTTAATGTCAAGTCCTCTTTATACAAATATATTAAATAGATATGATTTGTTTGGGTCGGCTATAATGGCATATCAAAAATAGTAGTCAATTAAATGCCAAGTCTTCTTTATATATCTATTAAATAAATATGATTTCGTTGTTGGGTTTAATGGCATAACAACCATTGCAGGTTATTTAATGCCAAGTCCTGATTATACATATATAATAAATAAATATGATTTGGTTGCGTTGGGTTGGGTTGGTTTTATGGTATATCAACCATTGTTGGTTATTTAATGCCAAATCCTCTTTATACATATATATTGAATAAATATGATTTAGTTGGGCTGGGTTTTATGGTATATCAACTATTGTAGGTTATTTAATGCCAAACCCTGATTATACATATATATTGAATATACATAGGATTTGGAAACACATTTTGTAGATAACATTTTCTATATGAGCCTATGCGCATTTTTCAAGTACAGCCATATAACAGTCAAGACTTAACATCAGTCATTTCTTTGCACACAGTTTGTTCTATTTGACTCATAGATAGGACTCTATCGGGTGCTTTCACTCCGGATCAGAGTGGACCTGGTAGCAATGGCATGAAAGGGGTACTCCACATTTCTCGAATCTCCAATGCTAGAGCCTCTTCATCAGACTCTTTAATATATTCAGGACACTCATTGTGAGGTCTTACCTCTCTGTAGAGATGCAGTCAGCGAATTTTACAGCAATATACGAGGTGCATACGATAAATTTCCAGACTTTTTTCGTATGCTCATTTAGAATTGGCGTAGACTCTTGAAAATTGGGTATGTTATTGCTATACATCTTATGAGATGACCGACCAATTCTTATGATTTCAAGTTCAAATGAACAGCTACAGCAGCAATTGGAATACACCCTACTAAAGCCTAAATGTCACAGCTGGTGAATTTCAAAAATGAAATCTGACACTTTAGAAGAACGATATGCAATAAAATTTTGTTTTAAACTTGGAAATAATGCCTTAGAAACTATGGAATGCTTCAGACTGCTTTTCGACGATCTTGCATGAATCGAGCATCAGTTTTTGAGTGGCATAAGAGATTCAAGAAAGTCAAGGAGACAGTGAGGGATGATGAGAGATGTGGGAGGTGCAAGGAAGTCAATAGACCAGAGTTGATTGGCCAAAGCTTAGGCTTAGGGTTTCTCTGTTGAGGTTTTTTAGGGAGTTCAGGAAGAGATTCTGTCGGAGGAGGCCAGCACTCTTCAAATCGGGTCAGTGACGTTTCCAGCAGGACAATGCACCAGTCCACATCCTCCCTAGAGTTCAGACCTTGCTCCCTGTGACTTTTGGATATTCCTAAGCCCAGAGGCTGTCGTTATGAGACAACTGAGGAGATGAAAGAGGCTGTGACGAAGGTCATTGACACGCTCACATAAGAGGACTTCCATGGGGCTTTTTAGAAGTTGTTGGAAAGGCACAACAAGTCCATTACAACCGGAGGAGATTACTTCGAAGGGGACTAGTGTTTCATGTGTGTACTATCAATAAAAGTGCCCATCCGAAAAAAGTCTAGAAATTTATCGTATGCACCTCGTATAACTAAGTAACAAAAATAGCAAAAAATAGACTCTCTTTCTCTCAACCCATTCGACTGCAGTTGCAGAATACACCGATTACATCTCTGCCGTGTAGTAGAACTGTTTGGCATTTAAACTGTGTACTCTAACATTTTAACTGAGTGCAAGCAAATGACTTATTCTTAACTGAAATGCTCGAAATAGAACTGTTTAATTATTTAACTGTGCGTGAACAAATGACTGATATTTCATTGAATTTCTAGTATTAAAATGCAATACTTGAAAACATTTAACTGTGTGCTAACAAATAAATAATAGTATATATATATATATATATATATATATAATTCTGTTGGTGTAAAAAAAACAGATTGCACAATTTGCGAATTCTATTAACTGATATCGGGGAAAAAAATGTAAAAAAAGAAAAAACGTAAAATACACGTGCTACCTGAAAATAATCAAGAGGCACGTATGTCTTGTCAAAAGCAAAACACCGACCGAATTAACTAAGCTAAAACGTAATAAAGAGCTCAGTATACATAAAATAGAGATAATATTATGAAAATAATTCCTACGTGACTAAGAGTGAGTCTATCTAGGTTTCACCAAACGGCTCTTCAGGATTGCTCCGGCGAAAGGGGTTAGGATAAAATACATTTTATTGGTTAAAAAGACCCCCTCACCTATACAAAAATTAGCATATTAAAAAAAAAACGAAAAGAAAAAAACTCTATTCACCAAAGGTATGAAATATTTAATATTTGCAGATATAGGAAAAATTAGTTAATTAGTGTATAAAAGGATTGATGAAAATTGTTTAACGTAGAAATAAATGGAGAAAAGGAAATGAAAAGAAAAAGACAAGGAAGGGAAAGGAAAGAAAGAAAAAAGATAAAAGGGAATTTTTGGTCGGTTTTTCGAATAAAGGATTTTTTTTTTTTTATATGTTATTTTTTGTTTTTGCAGTATTTGTTTTTGTATATCTGGGGGGAATTTTTAACCAATAAAATGTATATTATCGTAAATCACTTCATCGGAGCAATCCTAAAAAGCTACTTAGTGAAACCTAGGTAGACTCGCCCTTGGCCATGTAGAAATTATTTTCATTATATATATATATATATAGAGAGAGAGAGAGAGGAATCATATATTATAAATTGAATTACCATGACAAGAAGAAACCGGCAAGCACAGTACTAGCTGGATTTTTCTGGTCATGGTAATTCAATTTATCATAATACACACACACACACACACACACACACAGACACACACAGACATATATATATATATATATATATATATATATATATATATCGGTTTGTTCCGATTCTAAGGAAAACCAAATTAAAAGAAGCCTCCTCAAATGCTCCTATAATTGCAAGTCATTGGCAGAGGGCAATGGACCGGGCCACCAAATGGAAAAAAGAAGAAAACCCGTGTAATAGTCAAGTGGTATGGAAGAAACAGGATACGGCCACTCGGAAGTCGATGGGAAGATAAAATTGTCAAGCAGTTAGGGTCAGTATGAAAGATTAGGGTAAGACCAAGAACAGAACGAAAGCGTATTGTGGCCATTGATGTGAAAATCCTAAGAAAACCTGGTCTCTCTCTCTCTCTCTCTCTCTATACATATATATATATATATATAGAAAGAACACATGAATATTCAGAATAAACACTCATAAATATATTCACAAGATGATGTAATAGCTGTATCCATAAGATTTAGATATATTAGCAAATGCGCACCTTCCACTGAGGTCACGGATATAGAAAGACCATAGGTTAAACGTGTATGTCATCATAGAAAATCTGTTTCGTTTGTTCACTTCCGAGATTATTAAACGCCAGAAAATGTACTTCCTTTAGCCGACGTGGAAAGAGCCAAAAATGAGGATCAGTGTCTGTGACCAGAATGCAGTAACTAGGCGACAGCCAAGTGACACTAAAGCCTGTGTCTGGAATGGGAGTGCCACTAATAGCTGTAACAAAGCAGAAACCTTGAGGTGATTTTCACATTTCAATGACTCTAAATAAGGAGACGAGACATAATAATTGGAATTAAATAAAAGGAAGAAGAATACATTTTGTGCGTGAAAGAAATGGGGTAAAGCAAAGAAAAATCGAATACATTGCGGAATGAGAAGAATAAGGTTGGCCAGAAAAAAACCCAAAAAACGACATATTTGTTTATCCGGGAAAAAAATTAGCCCAGTCAGTTGTGGCTGTAGAATAAAACCGACTGCTCTCTGCAGAGGGGTAAGATTCCCCTCGCCAACGTGTGTCTTGGATAGGGCATTAAAGCATCTAATTGCGAGGCTTCAACCTTGAAGATTTGGAGAATGAAGAGTACCTCTTCATTGCAATTGATCCCAGGTCAACTTTTACCCGGAGTGATAGCATCTAATTTGTTCCTATCTATGGATAAAAAAGAACTATTTGACATTTAAACTGTGTATAAACAAATGATTTATTCTCTATTGAATTTATAGAAATAGAACTGTTTGATGATTTTACTGTGTGTAAAGAAATGACTGCTGTTTAGTGATACATAACAATATTTTAAAACATTTCAATGTGTGAAAAAGAATGAGTAATGTTGATTGAAATTATTAGTGTTAAATAGCAATACTTGAAAGTCTTTACTTCTATGTCTAAATTGAATAATTGGTATTACATAGCAATACTTGCAACCATCTTACGGCGTGAAAATGAATGAATAGTTCGTAATAGGACAATTACTCTTAGATAATAATACTAATAATCAGTTCAATGTGTACAAGCAAATAATTAATATTGAATAGAACAGTTAGTGTTTGATAGCAATAATTGAAACCATTTAACTCTGTAGAAACAATTGAAATATTAGTGCTCAAACAAAGTAGCTGTAGGTCACTTAAAAATGAAATTATTTACAAACTGTGCGCAAACAAATAATTGATATTAAATTGTGACTGTTTTATAGCAATACTTGAAACCACTTAAATGTGAGCAAAAAAAATGAGCTTAGACTTGTTTAAAAATGTTATTCACAAAATATGTTTATAAATCAAATGTATTTGCTATATATGTATAAACAGGATTTGGCATGAAAAACCGACAATGATTAATTTATCATAAAACCAAACGAAAAAAATAATGACCGATTTTATAACACATTTAAATGTAAAATGTGTCTTTATTTTCCGAACAACCATAATGCATATTATAGACAGGAACATCAAGAAAATAAGATAAGTAAAAAAACAAATAACCCCATTTCCTAAGAGTTGTTAAGTTCGTATTTGAATTTCATACAATAGTATTATGGGACAGAAGTATTATATAAAAAGTAAGTGAAGTTGTCTCCCTCAGTCGAGGATGACCCGAAGGTTCCCTTTTCGATAGCTACTACACCAAGGTGTAGGGGAGGGTGCTACTCCTTTCCCAGGATTGACCCACTTTACCCTTGATCCGTACCTTATAATGCTGAGTGTCTAGCAAGGAGACATCAAGTACCATTTTTTTGAGTCTTTGGTATGACTCGACCAGGGATTGAATCCTGGCCTCCTGGCGAACATTCCAACCATTATGCTAATGTCCAGTTATCCGGTTGGATTTTTTTCATCTGTTTTATTGTAACACAAGACACTGGCACATCATGGCGATAGTCTTGCTCGTCTGATATTATTGAAATACTCTATCTCAGAAAATATGAAATTTCTAATCCAATGTTTAAAAGAAAAGAGCTTAGGGATCTTACATTGTGATCACCTCAATCATTATAATTTCCGAAGTGACGAACTATCTAGTGGTTATTGTTGACTATTTCTATTTTATCTTATTTTATTTAAGACTCATGTCAACCCGAGTGTAATTTTGCCCCATCGGCACCTCTGCAGAAGGGTAAAAAGCCCCACCAACGAGTGTCCTGGATATGACACTAAACAGTCTGATGGTGAGGTCCCAGTAATGCTTGGGCTTTGGGGAATACGGAGCACCCCTTCATTGCCATTGCTCCCAGGTCCACTCTGGCGCGGCGTGTTAGCACCTGATAGGGCCCTATCTATGGGTTAAATAGAACTAACGGTATACTTATGCTAAACTGTACTGTTTGATTAAACTGAATAGCTTGAAATAGAAATGTTTTTCGTAATTAAACGGTACTTACATTGAAACAGCGTGCTTATGCTAAAATGAATTATTTGAAATTGAACTGTTTTTCACATTGAAACTGTACTGACATTAAACTGAATTATATATAACTGCTTGAATAGTTTGAAATGGAAATGTTTTTGACAATTAAACTGTGTACGCATGCTAAACCTAATTGTTTGAAATAGGACTGATTATTTACATAAAATGGATTTGGCGTTAAATAACCTACAAAGGTTGATATGCCATAAAACCCAACAAACCAAACCAAACCGAGTGTAATTGCTTTGAAAGAGAAATTGTTTGCAATATCAATTATTATTATCTAATACAAATAATTCGTAGAAAGTTGTGATGTTCTCCTATGGACCCCTTCAGATGGCTGAGCAAAAGCAGGGTGACCAGCTTGAACATATGTACAGCAGCTCTGTGTCGATACTGGATGTAGCCCTGAGGACCTGCCAGAGGCTATGAACGATTGGGAGGGATGGCAACAGAGGGTCAGGGATATCCATGCTGATGGCACGACAAGATGATGATGATGATTTCTAATAATTCTGGCCCAGTCGGCTGGGGCTGTAGAATACATCGACTGCATCTCTGCAGAGTAGTAAAACTCGCCTCAAGGGGAGTTCTGGAGATAAAACGAAGCATTCTGATGGTGAGGTTCCAGTGATACTGGAGCTTTGGGGAATGCGGAGTACCCCTTCATTGCCATTGTTCCCAGGTTTACTCTGGTGCGAAGTGGTAGCACCTGGTAGGGTCATATCTATGGGCTAAATAGAAGTAAACTGTATACTTATGCTAAATTGAATTGTTTGAAATAGAACTGTTTTGACTGAACTGTTTTTACATATAACTGTTTGTAAACAAAAACTATACTTATACTTAACTGAATTGTTTAAAATTTAACTCGGCGTTAAATGAGCCGAAAAGGGTTGATATGCCATAAAACAAAACAACCCACCAACCTACTAACCAATTTAATTGTTCAATTTAAGGTAAGTCATTTTTTTTGTACTCTGTCAAAGAGTTTTATTTAACCCGTAGACAAGACCCTATTAGGTGCTGCCAGAGTGGGCCTGGAAATGATGGCAATGAAGCATTACTGGAGTTTCACTATCAGATTGTTTAGTGTCATTAACAGGACACTCATTGGGGGAGTCTTACTCCTCTGCAGAGATGCAGTCGGTATATTCTACTGCCCCAGCTGATTGGGCTTACGTATATCCGATTCCATACTTTCATCTAGCCACTCAACAAATTTTTTCCCACCTTTTCACAATTTTGTTATCACACACACACACGCGCACGCAGAGAGAGAGAGAGAGAGAGAGACAGAGAGAGACACACACACACGCATATATATGTGTATATACAAAATTTTTTAAAAATTTAAAATTATTTCTGTCTTGGTTAGTCAAAAAACTTCTCAGTATTTCCACTTACAAACTTTAATGATCAATTAATTTTAATAGAATATTATAAAGTTTGCGATCTTAGTCGAGGGTGACCCGAAGGCTCCCTTTTCAAGAGCTACAACAACGAGGGGTAGGGTAGGGTGAAACATCACTTTACCCTTGATTCTTATCTTATAATCGTGAGTGTTTCGCTAGGCGTCATCAAGTACCATTATACCACAGACTCGACCTGGGATTGATCCCCGGTCTCCCGGCTCATTGGCAAACACTCGACTCATTAGGCCAATGGCCCGGTTTTACTTTTGAATATTATAAGAATTTAAAATAATGCAATGTTAAAGAAACTCTTCAGTAAATCAAATACATTTTCTGTAAAATATGATTAAATCTAATAAATGATATAATAAAAATAAAAAAGAATAAAGAACAGATGTATCGATAGAAAATGGAAGGAAAAATAGTTCGCTTACGGCTGAAAAAATGACAACATTATAATGTGAAATTGGTGACATTGATTCTCGGAGAATGTTCTGTTTGAGAAAAATAAAGAAAATCATAACGACGAAAACCGCTAATGAATTAAATATAAAAAGGGACGACCTGGAAAAAGCGGGAGGAAAAAGAAGAGAGTTGGAATTAAGGAGATATAGGTGAAAACGATTGTTCTGATTGGGGATTTCCAAAAAAAAATGATGAAATGCTAATGCTAATGATGATGATGCAAAGAAAGAAAGAAAGAAAGAAAGAAAGAAAGAAAACAGTGGTATGAAATAATTGTGCAAAACAAAGAAGAAGAAGAAGAAGAAGAAGAAGAAGAAGACACAACATCGACAACAACATCATCATCATCAACATTAACAAAAACAACAACATCAAAGAAGGCGAAGAAGAAAGTAAGGGAGGAAATGAGAAAGTTGTGGGAAGGAGGTTGATTGAGATTACCGGATATGAATGAAATACCGATATGAAAACAGAGCGTTGAAGAGAAAAAGAGGAAATTAATTCTGTCATTTAATTAGAGACAAGTCATTAATTTCACTCAGTCGACAATCGAAAGATGCAAGACATGAAAGCAAAAAATGGAGGGAATCAACAGGAAGCGAATGACTGGATAAAAAATAGGGGGAGAGATTATGCAGTTTTTTTTTACTAAAAAAGACAACAAAAAAAAAAAAAACATAAAAATCAAACGGTGTAATAATGAAGGAATTGAAGTTTTGTTTTCAGTTCGTTTGTGTAAGGATCGAGAAAAAATCTATATACAAGATAATTCTTTTTTAGTTTCATTCTTAATAGATTAAAGAGAAAAAAATTACATCGTCTTTTTATTGTTAATGTAAACGTTAGACATTCTTCAAAAGTTCATTTATCTATTTCACTTAAAAAGAATTCGTGACGTTTTATCGTTTTCCCAGAAGTTAAATTATCCGTGTTGTTTAATTCGAATAAAATAAAATGAAGTAAAAAAAAAAAATCAGAAATAAATAAAAGTACACCAATAAATTAGTTTGTCCATATCGTCTGAATTAAAAAGAAAGTTAATTTGTCGTTTGAAAAGAAGAACATAAAGAGCGTAATTAACTGGAGAATTTCAAGTATTTTTTTATTTATAATAATGCAGAATTAACTCAAACGACACAACAAAAAAAAATCTTGGTTCACCTGTTGCTACTTTTTCTGCGCTAATGAAGAATACAGGAAATAAATCAATCTCTACATCAAAAGTTAATGCTGTTGTATAGAAGTCAATATTTTTACTGCTCGTAAGATCTTCCCTTCAGTTCAAACGTGAAGTTTAATTAAATAATACATCATCTGATAAAATCAACCCATTTATATTCTATATCTCACCAAGTGTCTTATAGGGCCACGTACACTGGCTTTTAACAAAAAAGTGACTCGTGAGAAAACAGATGCTTGAATTTTACCCAAAATTTATTTTATCAACGAAATCGTTGTGTATTTAGCCAATAGAAATACTCTATAAATTTACAGATACCCCACAAAAAACGTACACCACACACACCAGATATGCAGAACTGGAGCTTCATCAACAGCTGCAGTTTAGGGTCATACCTGGGACATCAATTTCTTTGCAGAGTTTTTACCCCCTTGCAAGGGATACAGTCTGTGACAGGGTGAAGAGGTTCCAAGTTTATGAGTGTTTTTTTTTTTACTAACCTCCAGCTATTATATTTCAATTAACACCAAGAAGAAAATTTCAAAGTAGATAATCAAATTTTCGACTTAAGAAAATGTGATGGCTAACTTCCGTGAGGTCTGTTCTTATTTATATGTCGTCTGTCATAACAAACGTCAACAACGACTCGATCTGTAACCACAAATTTTTCTGAGTTTATTAACACAACCCCAGAACAAGTCTGAAAAATCTAGGTTTCTTTGCGAAGCGTTTGGTTTACGATGCAATTGTAATTCTAAACAAAACCTTTCTTTATGTCCGTAAATTTAAAATGAACACCTTAAAATTCTAGTTTTATTTACAGGGTGGAACGATAAAATTGTCGCCCTAGAAAAGACGACATGATTCCATTTCCGCATAATGAAAACTGGTTTTCTTTTTTTGTTGCAGACCATCTACAAGTTAGCCAGTTGTGTACAAGATCGGAGATGCACCGCTGTACAACTCATGCTGTCTACCGATTCAAGTTATGACAACAGGACCATTGCCAGTACCCTCAAAATGCAAATCCGGACGGTTCAACGCTTGAGAGCACAGCTCAACGTATCGGACGACACTTTGGAGGTGGTGGAGCGGAGGTTTCAAATGAGGGCCACATCATGCCACCTCAAATCTTCGAAGTCGGCTTCAAAGTCAACATCAAAATGTACCTGGATGTGCTGAAGAGTGTAGTAATCCGCTGGTGCAATCAGGTGGCCGGTGGCAGACCCTGGATGTGGAAGCAGGACACGGCGCCGGCCCACAATTCCAGAGAGACCCAGGCTTGGCTTCAGAAGGAGTGCTACGACTTTGTACCCTTCTCTCACTGGATATGTAGAAGCATGACTACTTCGTTTGGTCATACGTCGAGAACATCACCAACATGACCTCCAACAACACCAAAGCCAGCCTGGTCGCCGCCATCCACCGAGTATTCGCCAAGCTCCCGACGGCGCTTGTGGAAAAGGCATGCTCCCAGTTCCAGATCCGTATCGAGGCAGTGATTGAGGCTGAAGGCGGCTACATTGAATAGACGTCAGTTCTACAACATAATCAAATTACCTGAATTGATTTTTTTAAATAAAAGTTTTAAAATAAAGCTGTAGTGTTGTTTTCTTTAGGATGACAATTTTATCGTTCCACCCTGTAGATGTCAGCTCTACTACATAATTAAGTTACTTGAATTGATTTTTTTCAATAAAAGTTTTAAAATAAAGCTGTAGTGTTTTGTTTTTTTTAGGACGACCATTTTATCGTTCCACCCTGTAGATATTAGCAATGGGTAGGAGAAAACCATGAACTTTAACCACTTGATTAAATTAAAATGTGAGTCCTCAGAAAAAATAGTTTAGTTTTGGTAAATCGAAATCATATATTGGGTTTTTCAGTTATTCAAAGACTAAAAAAGGTACTTGCTACTTTCTTGCTTAACACTCATCATTATAAGGAACGTATAAAGGGTGAAGTGAAGCAATCTAAGGGAAGAAGTAGAGCCTTCCTCTACACCTATTAGTAGTAGCTATTGAAAAGGGAGCCTTCGTGTAACCCTCAACCACTGTCACAAAATTTATTTTACTTTTTATATATATATATATATATATATATATATATATAGCATGCGATGGGAAAGCAGTCGTCTAAATTACGCTGAAATGAAAACAACACTGATATCTCTCTTGATTAGATATATTTGCCAAAATTACATGAGAAATATTCAGAAATAATTCAGAAAACACACACACACACACACACACACACACACACATATATATATATATATATATATATATACCCACACACGCACTCATAAGTACATATACATATATATGTATACATATATATGTGTGTGTGTATGAGCATGTGTGTGCGTGTGTGTGTGCGCGTGTGTGCGTGTGAAGTGCTTTTATTTTCTAATAATAGGTATGTGAAAAACAAAATACGATAATATATCACACGCACACACACACACACACACACACACACACACACACACACACACACACACACACACACATATATATAAGGTTTCACTTTAGATATTTCAATGTAAGATATTTTTTTTACTTTGAAAATCATTGTTTTTTGTAAGTTAGTTGTCTTTCATTTTCTGTTAGAAAGTACATGTAATATGATATGATATGATATGATATATATATATATATATATATATATATATATATATATATAATATCATGATATATATATATATATATCATATCATATCATATATATATATCATATCATGATATATATATATATCATATCATGATATTATATATATATATATATATATATATATATATCATATCATATCATATCATATTACATGTACTTTCTAACAGAAAATGAAAGACAACTAACTTACAAAGAACAATGATTTTCAAAGTAAAAAAAATATCTTACATTGAAATATCTAAAGTGAAACCTTTGGCCTTTCCTTCACTTAAAAGTTCGTTTGATAAACTTCATCTGTTTAATTATAGAATACGTGAATTTAAATGCTAAGTCGATGAAAAAAAAGTGATGTCCTTTTATTTCAAAAGAAAAGTAGAGAAACAACGCTGTCGCTTTTGGCTCAACCATTTTTGGCTCTGCCATTTTCTAAAGACATAAGCCTATGTCAAAAATGATGCGTCGAGTTTTATTTATTTGCTAACATACATTTCTTTAAAATAATTTTATTGATTTTTATGTCATTTTTAATTTTTTTTCCGTCCATTCGTTTTTTTCTAATATTTCATTTTGATCTTTTTCAGATTATTTTATTTCATTAATCCAATGTATTCTTTCTTTCTTTCTTTCTTTCTTTCTTTCTTTCTTTCTTTTACATATCTCCTGTACGCAATTCTCTTTTTCATTATTTTACTTTTCCTTGTTTTGACAATTTATTTTTAATTTTTCTAACATTTTTTTTCTCTGCAACTTTTACAAAGTTTGTATCTTTCTCTTCATCTTAATCTGGTGTATATATATATCTATGAGATGAGTTATTGATTCTTTTCACTTTTCTTTCTATTTTTCGTATTTTACCAAATTTTTCTCCATTTCCTTTCTTTTCATTCACAATTTTTAGTATTTTCTTTCTTTTGTTTTGTTTTTTAATTTGTTCTTTCTTTCTCTTCGCAACTTTTTACGTTTCTTTTGCTTTTATTCTTTTATTCTCATAGTATCATATATTTAAAAAAAGTTGTAAAGTTGTCTCCCTTAGTCGAGAGCGACCAGAAGGCTCCCTTTTCAATAGCTACGACACCGAGGTGTATGGGAGGGCGCTTCTTATTTCCCTGGATTTCTCCACTTTACCCTTGATACATACCTTATATAGCTGATTGTTAAGCAAGGAGGTATCAAGTACCATTTTTTAAGTCTTTGGTATAACGCGACCTGGGATTGAACCCAGGTCTTCCAGACCATTGGCGAACACTCTACCCACAAGGCCAATGCAATCTAGTTTATTCTAACTAATTATTCATGTTTAATCTAAATCCTTTTTAAGTATTTTCTTTTTCTTTTTTCCTTTTCTTCAAAACATTTAACTTTTCTAATGGACTTGTTATTTCTTTCCTTATTGTAAATCTTTTCACATATCTTCATTCTTTTTCTCTTTCTTTTGGTTCATCGTGTGCTTCGTCTTTTTTTTTTTCTGTCATTATTTTAGAATGTTTACAATATTCTTTTAATTTTTCATTTCAGCTACAACTCGTTAAATTTTTTCCCGTCTTCTTCTAATTTTTATATATTTTCTTTCTTTCTTTTCGAATGTACAATTGACTTATATTCAGTTTTCCCTTAAAAATTCTATTTTGTTTCCTTTTCACTTCCTGATATTTTTTTCCTTTTTTCTTTCTTTTTCTTTTTGTTTTTCTTTTACTCACATAGAGTTTTTATTGTCTATCTTCTGTCTCTTTTCATTTGTTTAATTATCTATGTTTATTTTTCCCTTAAAACGCTTCTTTCTCATCGTTTTTTTTTCTTGTTGATTTGATTGTATTAGTTTCTTTCTTTTTATTGTATTTCTTATTGCTCCTGTTCTTATCTAAGTCTTAGTTACGTCAAAACACATATTCTTTCTTTCTTTCTTTCTTTCTTTCTTTTCAAAGGGAGATAACTAGAGTATCTTGCGTGTTTGCAGCCACCATTTTTCGCATTGTACAATACTTTGTTTAATAACTATCATTGTGTCTTCACTGCAGGTTGTCGGCGGTGGTGTTTCAATTGAACGACATCTTATCACAAAGGTCACATTAAAATACTGTGGTTTGCGCTTAAAGAAAACAGCGGTGATTGGTAAAGTGTCAAAGATTTGAACCCGGAGCCAAGAATCGCGTGTTCTTTCGTCCTGAAATGAAAATTATGCGAATTTAGTTGGAAAAAGTGAACACAAGACAAAAAAGAAAGAAAAGGGAAGAGAAAAACGTGTATAACTGATAGTGAGATTAAAAGTTGATATTCGAGTAAAAAGATATGGAAAAAAAGAAATTTGGAGAAGAGAAGACTGTGATATACTTGAAGTTAAAGAGGGTCAGTAAAAACATATTAAGAGGTGTGTTGAAAGTAAAATAACTAAAGATGGAGAGAGATTCAAATTTTCAGAAAGTGTCTGCAAAGGAAAAGGTGAGAAAAGAAAGGAAATGAATATAGAAGAAGATTATCAAAGGATTGGTATTAACGGTATATCAACCTGCCTGGGCTATTTTATACATAGAGGTTAAGGAATTGCATTTATTTTATGTTTATGTATACGTTGGAGGTTATCGTCGTAGGAAATGGACACGGCAACACGCGTTCAAATCGAGGCTGATTGCATTTCCCATAGCACTAATACCCTTGGGTAAGGTATTAATCCAATTATTCTCCCTCCAGCTATGGTTAAATAGTAGGGCAGACTAGGTTCTTCAGCCTTGGTGAGGTAACTAGTCTAGGAGAATGAAAACTCTGAATTAAAACCTGTTAAACTCCACTTAAAAATTGATCTTGTGTCATATCCTGCCCGAACAGAGGGGTTGGTAAATATGGTTTATGTATACGTTGGTGTTTTGGTTGTGTTTTACGTCATATCAACCGTTGTTGCTAATTTATTCCAAAATCCTCTTTATACATATAATTTTTGAGGGAATAAGTAGCTGATGACTTTTTTTTTTAACTAGAGCTTATTTGTATGCACACACTTAAAGGGTTTCAGTTACTGCTATTTATTTTCAACACAGTTAAATGATTTCAAGTATTGCTATCTAACACTAATAATTGTATTTCCACAGTTAAATGGTTTCAAATATTGCTATCAAATCCCTAAAGTTGACTTTAATATTCATCAGTTATTTGCACCTAGTTAAAACGTTTCAAGAATGGTAAATGATTAAATAAATCGGGAGATGGGATGCTAACGGTTAATATCAACCCGTGCCAAGGTGGACTTGGGAGTAATAATAATGAAATCAATTAAAATGAAATAATATTAAGAATATATTTTTGTTAGTACTGATAATTTATCATATTTACCCAACCCCTTTGCTCGGGCAGGATATGACACAAGGTCAGTTTTTTTATTACTAATAATTTTAGTACTAATAATTTATACACAACTTAAAGGTTTTAAATAACTATCTCTATTTCATAATAATCATTTGATGCACGCATTTATATGATTTCAGTAAGTACGAATAATTCTTAGACAATTATAGCTTCTTGTAACAATTCTTAAAACAAATAATTTACAGTTACACGGTAACAAGTATTTCTATCAAATGCAAATAATTAAAATATCTCAGAGGTGGAATCCAAATAGGAACTACCAGAGTGAAGCGGAAGTAATGATAAAGAGGTATTCCACAAATACACATCTCGAAGACTATAAATTCACCAACAGATAACAGTTAAGTTAAATTCCCAAGACACCTCTTTTGGGGTAATCTGCCTTTCCTAAGTCCTGCAGACAAACCAGATAATTCGGCCAACCGTTGTCGAGGGTGACCCAAAGGCTCCTTTTATATAGCTGCTGCACCGAAGTGTACTGAAGGGTTCTGCTCCTTACCCCGGATTGCTCCGCTTACCCTTGATCTGTACTTTATAATGCTGAGTGTTAAATGAGGAGTTATCACGTCCCATTTGCTGAGCCTTTGTATGACTCAACCTAGGATTGAATCCTGGTCTCACGACCGTTGGCGAACACTATCGCCATTTTGCTAATGGCCCGGTGATTAAATGATATATTCGTACATAATAATCTCTTTGAGCTGGGGTTGAAAAGTTCTCCGTGCAACCAAGAAAGAAATTACCTTGATTTATTATAATACGTTGCATTCAATATCTAGTTCAGACATTAAATAACCCACGATCGTATATGCTATTAAAGAGAGAAACAAAACCGTATATCTAGCTAACCGCACATGTTCCGAAAGTTTCAGTCATTTACAAAGCAAAAAAAAAGTGATTTATGTTCCTATTTAGACTGAGAACATTTCATCACCTCGTTGTGCATTTATTTACTGAGATATGAGAGTATTTATTTACTGAGATATATGTACGTTTATTTAGAGAGATATGACTGTGTTTATTTAGAGAGATATGACTGTATTTTATTAGAGAGATATGAGTGGATTTTTTGAGAGAGATATGAGTGTATTTATTTAGAGAGATATGTGTATTTATTAAGAGAGATATGTGTGTATTTATTTACTGAGATATGAGTATATTTATTTACTGAGATATGAGAGCATTTTTACACAGATATGAATGTATTTTTTTCTGAAAAATGAGTTTATTTCTTTATTGAGGCATGGTTGTATTTATGCACCGAGATATGAATGTATTATTCAAAATGCTTTAGCGTGGAAAACTCTATAGAGTTCGAACTCACTTATGTAGTCTTCGAGATAAACGTGACAATTAAGAAAAAAGAAAGAAAGAAAGAAAGAAAGAAAAAGGAATATTAACTAAATTCTACTTTATCATGATCAGTGAGGAAAGTTTTGAAAATACCAAGTTATTATCAGGTTGCTTTCGTTACCCAGTCGTGAAAATTTAGCTTTCGACAAAAAGAACGTCAAAAGCATTTTTTTAATATTGTGTTTTTAGAAGAAAACAATTCTAAAAATTGTAATAGGATTTCAAATCTTTCAAAGAAAAAAATTAGGAAAATAGAAAGGCAGTAATTACAGAAAAAAAAAACGAAAAAAAAAAAGAGAGAAATAACTTATAAGAAAAAAATTAAAAGAGAATGAATAAAAAAAAAAAGAAAGAATATATTACACAAAGAAAGAGACAAGAAGGACGGTAGGTAATTAAAAAAAAGAAGATAGCTAAAAATATGGAAATCTTTAAGAGAGAAAGTTATGTAAGAAAAAGGGAAGTAAGAAAGAAAGAACGAATTAAACAAAGAAAAATAAAACTAAAGAAAACAGAGAAAGAAAAATACGTAACATAGTGGATATACCAACGGAAAAAAAAAAGAAAAGAAGAAAAGATAATAAAAACAAACAAAGAAGAATAGAGAAAGAACGAATGAAAGGGAGGGAGAAGGAATTGAGGTAAAAAAAGTAAACAGAAAAATAAAAATAATGAAAACTATGAAAAGAACGAAAAATGAATGAGAAACTAAAAAATTAAAAGAAAAAAGTAACCGAAATAAAGAATGAAAGGAACAAAACGGAAAGAAATAAAAGAAACGAAAGAAACTTTATATATAGGTCATTGTTACTGACCAAATTTCGTAATATTTTAACATGTTTTTATTTCTTCCTAAAGTATTTCCAGTTCGTTTTCTTCTTTTAATTGAAGTTATTCATTTGCTAAAAAAGAAAGAAAAATACCTCAATGAATGAATAAAAATGACAAAACGGAAAAAAGTAAAGAATAAATTTAAAAGAAAAAAAAAAAATGAAAATACTATGAAAAAAAGAAATTAAAGTGAAACAGAAAGAAAGAAAGAAAGAAAAAAGAAAGATGAAATTGGAGGACTATAAAAAAGAAACTAAAGTGAAACAGAAAGAAAGAAAGAAAGAAAAAAGAAAGAGTGAATAGAATGTTAATCAAAGGAATGAAAAAAGAGTGGCGAAAAAAGAAAGGAAGAAAGAAAGAAAAATAAAAAGTGAAAGAAATGATGAAAGAATGGAAAAAATGAATGGGAAAAGAAAGAAAGAAAGAAAGAAAATGAATGGGAACAAAAAGAAAGAAAGAAAGAAAGAAAGAAAGAAGTGCAGTGAAAAAAAGAAAGAAGGAAATGAAAAGTAAAAAAAGAAAGAAAGAAGAATGAAAGTTTAAAAAAAAGAAAGAACATTGTCATGTCGCGCCGCCAGCACGGATCTCCATGACCCTCTCCCGCCACCTATCTCTATCGTCCATCGCTCCCGGTAGGTCTTCAAGGCTACATCCTGTATCGGCACAGAACAATGAAAAGAATGAAGAAAATAAAGGGTAACGAAAGAAAGAAAGAAAGAAAGAAAGAAAGAAGTGCAGTGAAAAAAATAAAGAAGGAAATGAAAAGTAAAAAAAGAAAAAAATGGGAAAGCTTTTTTTACTTTTTGTTTCCTTCTTTCTTTTTTTCACTGCACTTCTTTCGTCCTTACTTCTCCAACAGTGTCCCGCGTGTCTGGTTCGTCTTACTTGGATAGTTTTCATGATGGGTGGTAGGTGGTCGTACAGCTGCTGCTTTGTGGGATATTGACTCCAGGACTTGTTCAATACAGCTCGTAGCATTCTTGTGCAATAGTCGTCAAATAAATAGAATTAAAAAAGAAAAACTGATGACACGAATGACCTAATAGAAATAAAGATCGAATATAGAACAATAATAAGATGGAATAACTACATAACCTTCTCGCAACTTATAGCAAAAAAGAAAGAAGAATTGTGAGAATAAGAGTTTCACACGGAAGTATGATGGATGGAAAGACACCGAAAAGAAGGCCAGGTGAGTGCTTGTACCAATTATCTCAATGGCAACGAGAGTGATTGGCCAGTGTTTAATAATAATATCGCTATTAATGATGATTACAAGGATAAGACCAGTTTGCGCTGCATGAGAAGATCGCTAATCTATAATCAAGCACTTGTTAGAAATCAGACATCAGCCAGATATTATCACCCCAGTTCGGAGCGTCCTCTTAACATGGCATGGCCAGATGTGAATTGGTGTTTGATCGAGAGAACATCTCTACATGGGGTCTGCAAAGGCAGGCCAAGGCAAATATATCTAAATTTTAATATTAAAATGTACGTTTTAATCACATTAAAGACATTTTTTCGTTATTCTTTATTCTTCTGGGGGCGTATTCTATTTGGATTGAATTTACGAGGGAATAAAGTATATTACACACAACTTACGCACAATATATATATATATATATATGTATATATATATATATATATATATATTCACCTTCACCTTCACCTCAATGAAAGTAGGCAAGTGAACTCCTTTGAACTCAAAGACCATTGTAATGTTAATGGCAGGGGTATTCTTCGTCAACCCTTGGTGCGGATAGATATAATTTGGTGTCAGATGGGTGAGAAATACCCCATTCGTTCTGAAAGCAAATAAAATCAGTATCCACAGAATCCACGCTTACACTTCAGTAGAAAGGAATAATCCATATCCCCAATCATATATATACTTACGTAATAGAATACTGAATAATCGAAGTATTTATTAACATATATATATATATATATATATATATATGTATCCACTAGTGTTTATCATTTCTTTCTATGAAGATACATATTCACGGACAGGCACACATACACATATATATACATATCATCATTATCATATCACGCGGCTAGCACGGATCTTCCTGACCCTCTCTCGCCACCCGTCCCTATCGTCCATCGCTCCCGGGAAGTCTTCTAGGCTATATCCTGTATCGGCACAGAGCTGATGTTTTTAGGTTTTAGCTAGTCACCCTGCCTTCGCTCGTCCATATGAAGGGGTCCACGGGAGTATATCGATTATGAGTTCGTCCTTACTTCTTCAACAGTGTCCCGCGTGTCTGGTTCGCCTAACTTGGGTAGTTTTCATGATGGGTAGTAGGTAGCTGTACAGCTGCTGTTTTGTGGGGCGTTGACTCCAGGACTTGTTCAATTCAGATCGTTGCATTCTTTTGTAATTGCCGTGAACTTGTCCACTAGTTTCAAAGGCCCACCCTTTAGTGTGGAGATGTCACCTCTTCGATTAAATCAATCAATTCCAAAATGTCAACCACTTCTTAAAACTTACTCGAACATCAAGTTTTATTATTTAAAACATTCTGATAATATTTGCCATCAGACACTGTTCTAGTGATCCTTTTTTTTTTATCGTTCCAGTCACTTTGTAGCTGCTTGTATTAATTTTCCCGCAGTGTATGAATAACAAGCAAAATTAGAGTGAGAATTTTTGAGTTAAAACTTTTCTCCTTCCTTCGTCATACATGCACGCATATTCTTACAGAATCATAATTTGCTGTAATGACCATAATGACCATGAAAGGGTGTGATCCTTTTGCTCCCATCCATAGTTGTGCCCCTAACGGAAATAACAGGAAGACGCGTTCGATTATAGACGGGATTAAAAAAAATATTAATAACTGAATTCGAATTGGACGTTTGTAAAATACCCATTACAGTTAAAAATCGGTTGTCTATCTCAGGAAAGCGACGTTTACTTCTTCTGCAGAGGCGTGATTGACTCTGTGGAAGGGAAGTCGGAAAAGTATCTCAACGAATCCTTTTTCTCATATGCTTGAATTTTTTTTAAATTTTCATGTTCTTATCTCTGTTTCAGTAGAAATCATCTTAATAAAAATATTTTCTCTCCTACAATCCTATTCCTCTATGTCACTAAGGACGAGCCAACTTATTTTCTATGTACTTTGCTCTGATTCTTCTTCTTTGACCGTATTCTTTTCCTATATATATATATATATATATATATATATATATATGTAATGACTTTTCATGATCTAACATCAATATTTGAGGAATACTTACATTTGCAACCTTCTCCATCTCGCATTGAGTGACTTCGTAGACTGTAAGTTTTTTTGTAATAAAAAAAAAACAGAATTAATCAATAGATATACGATAGAACATTATGAAAGTTTCAAATTCGCAGATAAAAAGATATAAAAGTTTTCTTTTTTCTAAAATGTCACCAAGAAATTTATTACAATTCACTTTTGAGAAGTAAACAGTTGAAATTCGTTCCAAAATATAACGACGAAAACCTTTTTTCATAATTTCTGTTTAGTCATTTTTTGTACGAAACGCGTATTAAAATAATGCAATTTAGCAATCTGACCAAGACAGCATTAATTTTGCAAACTGATTGGTTGAAAAATCGCTTCACCCTGTAAAAAGAAACAAGAATTCTGACTTAATTCGAATGAATCTTTCTTGATCCTTCCTCGGTCCATAAATAATCTTCTACCAGGAATTTCTTCGACAGTGACAGAGAAGCGAAAATGTTATCCTGCAGAAATTATCTCCCTTACAGAAGAAACCTTCACTGATCAGATGAGTGGACAACCGAACAACTGAAGTCTATTTTTTATGGCTGCCTTTTGTAACCACTCGGGAAAACAAGCAAAATTCTCGGAACTTTCTACCTTCACTGTTGAGAAAATTTTCAACGTCTTCCCTAAGATGTATCTGGAAGAAGCAACTTTTGACCATTGAAGTGTTTATTTTATACCTTTCCAAGAAATGCGCTGATCAACAAATCTTTCTTAATCTATAAAACTTTTCAAATCAACCTTCAAAAACTAAAATTTATCCCTACTTGTTTTATAACAGGAAGTCCATTTTTTAAAACTTGGAGCAAACACTTACAAAATTTTCTTGTTGAGTCGTTGTACTGAAAATACGTTTTTCTTTTATTTACTTCATATATACGAGAGTGAATTAATAATGTTCCGTGAAAAAAAAGTTAAGGACGAAAAAGGACAAAAAAGAGAAAAATTAAGGACAAAAAAGGACAAAAAAGAGAAAAATACGAAGTAGAAAAGAAAGGAAAAATTAAAGAAGCAAACAAAAAAAAGAAAGGAAAATAAACGATAAAACGCAAGAGAATTACAAACGGAAAACGAAACAAAAATAAAGTAAATCAGAGAAAAGTAAAGAAAAAGAAAAAGACAAAAAAAAAGAAAGGAAAAGGAAAGAGAAAGTAGAGATAAGAAAAGGAGAAAAAATGAAAAACTAACGAAAAAAAATATATCAAAAGAAAGAATATAAAATTAAAGAAAAAAAGAATATGTAAAAAAGTAGATTGAAAGTAAAAAAAAGAAAAAAAAATGAAAACTGCTCAAAGAAATTGAACCCAAGAAAAAATATCTATAAAAGAATTAAATCGAAAGGAGAAAACGAGTACAGAACAAAAAGAAAGTATCCAGAAATAAAGAAAAAAGAATTGAAAGAAAAAAAGGAAATGAATAAAAACAGAAAATAGAAAAAGATGAAAAATTAGAAGTTAACAGACGAAATCCACGCAAGACAGAACAAACAAAATCCGGAGAAAATTAACAAATTTGTACGTAAACAAAAGAAGTCAATGAAAAGAATGAATAAAGAATGGTAAAGAAAAGTTTGAACAATTTCAAAACGAATAAGGAAGGAATATAGTAAAGTAAAAAAAAAGTTTGTGCAAAGAAGTTGCCGTCAAAATACTTGAATGCCAATATTAGAATAAAGTGGTTTTTATTTCAATCAGTTTTGAACGTGAAAGATAAGAAGTTCGTTACTGGATCTTCTTTTTAGTTGTCGCTTCGTGTTTACAACGCTCAGTGGATTCTTTCCCATCACGTTTCAATGAAATACATATAATGTTCAGTTATAAAAAAGCCAACAAAAATGGAATATAAAAACTTAAATTTTGTGAAAATTTATTAGGAAAACATAACGAAAGACAATCGAATAAATTTGTAATGGTTATCGTCGTAGGAATTGGACACGGCGATACGAGTTCAAATCCTGGACGAGACTGATTGCATTTCACATAGCACTAATACCCTTGGGAAAGGTATGAATCCAATTATTCTCCCTCCAGCCATGGGTAAATAGTAGGACAGACTAGGTTCTTCAGCCTTGGTGAGGCAACTAGTCTAAGAGAAGGAAAACTCTGAATTCAAACCTGTTAAACTCCGCTTAAAAATTGACCTTGTGTCATATCCTGCCCGAGCGGAGGGGTTGGGTAAATAGGATCGAATAAATTTGGAAATCATCGATTTCACTGATTGGCTGAATATCTAATAGATTTAACGGCATATTAACACATATTGCGTTATTTTACACCAAGAACAAGGAAACTCTTTCCATTGGACATTCATTTTTACATTTCTTGTCTATTGATTTCTCAAGAAATTATATCAAATATTCCAATACAAATAATTTGCACACACTAGTATGTTTTGATGTGTTCCTATCTGATACTAATAATTATGTGTTTTCAAATAATTATCTATATTTATCAATATTGATTTGTTTACAAAACATTATATGGTTTCAAGACACTAATAATAATCTTTGGTAAACAATTATAACTTTAACTAGTTATAATGAGTTAATGGTTAATGCTTTTTTCTTCAGTAAGGGAATAATTACCGACACATAAACATGTATCATTTCTCAAAATGAAGCAGATCATCGATGGATAATATCCTTACTTCTCAAGATAGTCAACGTTTCTCTCAATAGCAATATATCCCCCCTTCGAATGTGAACATGTATTCCTTCCTCGTGGAATTCAGTTGACTGTTTTTTGAACAGCTTCATCATTGCAGTTTTCACTTCTTCGTCACTAGCATAATGGTTGTTTCTCGAACCCTCTTTTATGGGGCTGAAGAGGAGATAGTCTGACGGCGTTAAATCTGGTAGGTATGGAGGATGCAGAAAAGCTTGTCCACCCGAATGAGGTGATTGTCTCTCTTGTCCGGATGATTGTATGTGGCCGAGCATTGTAATTCAGAAGGAGGAGATTATTGATTGGCAAGATTTAGGACCTTCAGACTATCATCTCTTCGACTCCATGAAAAAGAGTGTAAGAGGCAAACATTATGCCAGTGATGACGAAGTGAAAACTGCAGTGATGAAGTAATTTAACGAACAGTAAACATAATTTTTCGAGACAGGGATACATATATTTTCCAACCCTCCGCTAGATATTTAAGCGGAGCTGAAATGGGAACTGTTGAGAAGAGGGTTGGGATCCACATAAGACCAACTTCATTTTGATGTATAATACATGTTTTGGTGTCGGTAATTATTCATGTACTAAAGAAAAAGCTTTACTTTTTGACTCATCTTCGTATATATGATTCACATTTATATACATTTATGTATTAAATACATATGATTTAGTTTGGTTGGGTTTTATGGCATATCACCTATTGTAGGGTATTTAATGACAAATACTCTCCATATATATATATATATATATATATATATATTAAATAATATTTTAAACATATTTTGTTGATAATGTTTGTAAACGAGCCTAAGCTCATTCTTTACTCATAGTTAAATTGTTCGAAGTATTGTTATGTATCAATAACAATTCAGTTATACATCATTCAATTATTTACACACAGTTAAATGTAAAACTGTTCTATTTCAAACAATTCAATTTAGCATTAGTCATTTGTTTGCACACAGGTAAAATGGTAAACAGTAATATTTGACTCATTGATAGGATCTTATCAGGTGCTACCATATGGGAGCGATTGCAATAAAGGGGTGCTCAGCATTCCCCAAAGATTTAGCATTACTGGAGTCACATCATCAGATTGTTTCGCGTTATATTCAGGGCACTTGTTGGGAGGGGGAGACTTAACCCTCTACAGAGATGCAGTCGTTGTATTCTACGGCTCCATCCAACTGGGCTATTAAGGAATCTGATCTCACTGATAATATTAAAAAGAACTTTTTCAAGCTGTTGCTGTGTCAGTAATATGGTATGGTTGCACCACTTGTACTTTACTGATAGGCTTGGGGAAAAATCAAGGTGAGAAGTACATGTTGTATGTTACTTTCAACAAATTCTGAAAGCAGCATCTGACAAAACAGCAGTTGTGCAACCACTTGTCTCCTATCTCATGGACCATCCAAGTAAGATGTGATGGGCTCTGGGTATGAAGCAAGGACGAACTCTCGAGCGACGTTCTCCGATGGACTACTACAGCTGCTCCTATTGAATACTAATAATCCTCAAACAGATTTTTTTTTCCAAAGATGGGTTTGGTATTGTTTGGCTGTTGTTTAATGGCATATAAACCTTCTTAGGTTATTTAATGCTAAGTCAATCATTCAAGAAGAACAGTAGTGTTACTATTTAACACATAGCTGAGAAGGTAAGGGGGTTCATACCTTTCCCAAGAGTATTTGTCTGAAAGAGAACGTAATAGCGCAACTGGAGTTCGAACTCGCGTACTACGATTCCGCATTCTAGTGCTTTAACCATTACACCATGAGGACATCGATGGGACTTTAACAGTTACTATCATTCTGTGGAGAGTGAACATGGGAGCAATTACAATATAATGGTTCTCCACAATCACCAGAGTTTCAAACATGGAACCTCACTATCAGATGCACTTTAGTGTGTTGACTAAAAGAATTTTTGTAATAGAAACTCATTATATTTTGGCAGTATAATATGGAAAAGTTATTTTTGTAAATTATGACTCGTGGGTATCTTTTTCTATGTTTTGATTTGATGAGAAGTTTAGGTTAAGGACTGTTATAGGCAAAGCTCAGTTAAACATTACCCATCTTCATGTGATTTACGCACTACTCCCCTAAAAAAACAATGCGTTGCTAAGATTTGGCAGTAGACTGTTAATAAATGTGTCATCGACGATATTGTTGTATAGCGACGATGAATGATGAAATCACACTGAAACGTCGTTATTGAAATATATGTCTCTTTGTTACTCTCGTAAGGGTCTGAAGCTAACTGTATGTGTGTGAGAGACAAAGATAGGAAGACGAAGAGCAGACTGCCATATTGACCCATAGACTCCTGCTTTACCGTGCTGCGCTTTCTTATTCAGGGCTGTACATTTTCTCTTCCCCGACAAGACGTTCTTAGCCGGCGGCTGTGATTCTCTGCCGACAACTAGACTTGACTGTTTGCAAGATCGAAACTGACCTTATCTTACGTGGGCGTCTGCATATATCATTCCACAACGCCTACGTATTTTTTCCGGCCCTGATTCACGTGATGTTCTTCCGGCTCTGATTCACGTAAGCCGCTTATTTTCCCATTGTTTATACTGGTGTGTCTTGCAATCACTCGGTTTACACAGTTGACACATCCCGCTCCGTCAAAGGTCGATTTGCAACAGAAATGACCTTTGTATGTTCAACAGAGACATCTACAAATCTTTGTTAACTCTTTCGTCGATATCATTTTGGAGGTTTCCTCGTGGTATGGTGGTTGGTTGGTTCGGGTTTTTTTATTTTACCTTTTTTCGAGTTATTTAAGGCTGAATTAAATTTCAAACATTCCAGTTTTATACAAGTATAATTTTGGTTTACAAACGATTAAATGTCAAAACAGTACCGTTAAATGTCAAAATGATTCTATTTCAAACAATTCAGTTTCGCATTGTGGTCCTATGCTAGTTACGGAGCCCAATGTGGTGTGACTATTAGTCACAGTACTTTTTGTGGCTGTTGTGTTTGTGACTACCACATTCGCTTCCGACTGTTTGCTTTGTCAGATCCTTCCATGCCCACGCTGTATATGAAAGATCCACAATGCGTGGTTGACACAATTTAGCCGGATCTTCTTTTGACGGTCAGGTAATATGAGTCGCTAGATTGTCTAGCAACTCAAAGAATAGAGAAAACCCGTTGTTAACAAATAACAAAGAAGGTTTTTATTGAAACACGTTTGTGAGACAATAAATAACAAGGAAACAATGTTTGCTTTCCTGGCAAAAAGAAGAAGAAAGAATATCGAGAGAGGAAGAGTAAGGATGAGGTACGGTTAGTATGACGCTAATGTGTCTAATTTCAGGGACTTTGAATTTTTGTAAAGTCTGACGGTTGTTCGGAATGCCTAGGGTTTAGAATGGAAGGAATGCTTCTTTAGTAATATTGAGTTTCTTCTTGGTTTCTTTCCTTATCCTCTCTGATGATTCGTTTTACCATCCTGTTTTTATATATCAATATCTGGACAAAAAGTTTTCTGATTTGTTGTCCAATAAGTTACAATTAGGAGTCATATTCCCATTGGTCAGCCAATACTAGTTCAGGATTACATCTTACAGGTATAGGGAAAACCCTTTTTAGATACATTGACTAATGGGAACAGATTTTTAGCAATGGGAATGAACCAAAAATTCTCAGCCTCACCTGACTGGATGAGCCATGCCCAGCTCACCTTTTTTTAGGGTGAAGCAAAATTAAATTTCAATTTTGATATTGGCCTTTTAGATAAAGACTAGAAAAATGTGATTTACGAAATGACCCGTTTCATCATTATAATCGGTGGAGTCAGATGACAACAAAAAATTAAATAAATTTGCTGAACTTTAAAGTCAAAAAACAATTATCTTGCTTTTAACTGACCTGTAGGAACAATCAACCAGCTTTTTAGATCAATTTAGGCTTGAACAAAAATACACTTATTTTAAGGATCTTTTACTTATATATATATATATATATATATATATATATTTCATACATTTTAATTTTTACATATTAATTAAGTATTTAACCGCACGTCGTGTCACTGCATAAGTACACAGTTTCAATGTCAAAAACAGTTCTATTTTAAACAATTCTGATTAGCATTAGTATACAGGTTATTTCTATTTAAAAGCAGTTCTATTTCAAACAATTCGGTTTAACATAAGTACGAGTTTCAATGTCAAAAACTGTTCTATTTCAAACAATTTAGTTTTGCATAAGTGCACAGTTTAGTTATATTTGACCCATATATAGGAACCTATAAGGTGCTACCACACGGGACCTGATTGGACCTGTGTGCGATAGTAATAAAGGGGTATTCTGCATTCCCCAAAGCTCTAGAATTACTTGAGCCTCAACATCAGATTGTATCATATCCAAGACAATCGTTATTGTGGTTTCTTGACTCTTTGCATAGATGCAGTCAGTGTATTCTATTCTAGGCAATTGGTGTGGTGGCTAAGGTACAGAAGTGTGATGTAGTAGTAAGCAAGTTCGAATTCCAGTCGTGCTATTACACTCACTTTCAGATGAATAACTTTAGGAAAGGTTAGAAATCTCTTATATCCTAATCTATTGGTTAAATTGCAACACTGTTGTTATTCTACAAAGATGGCCACGTCATATTATAATTCATGAAGCTTGATGTATCATTAAATAAAGAAACCGGACCGATACCATTAACTAAGTTGCCTATATCCATTACAAAGCCTAATTTACTTTAGTACAAAATCAGAAATACGGAACACCGAATGAGAATATCACTCACTGAAGATGATCTGCAAACCTAGTTATATAACCCTTAGAATAAATGGAATTTTCATTTAACACAAGGCCGTAATTAAGGGATATCAAGTGAGGATCAAAATTATGACTTTGTAATAACTACTACAAGAGATAAGATTGCTATTTACCACACCCTTCTAAAACTAAGCGAAGCTTAGAGTTGGCACAAGGCCATTAGTATGGGGCATCATGAGAGGTTCAAACTTCCTACACTGCAGTAATTGATTCGAAAATCTAACCTTTTTAACCATTTAGTAATAATGGTTAAAAAGAGGTTTGAAGTGAAAAAATAAAGTAAAACGATATAAAATATCAACACTGGGACTAAGAGGTTATTTAAGTTTTGTGACACAGATCAGATATAAGAGGCACGCAGTGAGTCTAAAGAGCACAAACAAATGTTTGCTAGTCAATCTTGCTAATCATTAACCACTTGATATGGAGATGGAGAATACTTATGGTATAAGACAAACTGTATATGACTCTCTTAAATATATATATATATATATATATATATATATATATAGAGAGAGAGAGAGAGAATACCTAAAGGGCCAGAAACTAACTATCAAGGATTCACCAATAGGATCAGTAGGGTGATTTTGACAAAAGAGAGTTGGCCAAAATAACATTTTATTTAAAAGAGGCCACCAGAAAAGAAAATTTGTTTAAAAAGAAAAGAAAAGAAAGGAAAAAGATACATTCTATTTGCAAAGTAGCCTAGCAAAAACTAAAAAGTGAATAATATATATATATATATATATATATATATATATATATATATATATATAAATTCTTTTTAGTTGCCTAGCAAAACAAAAACAAAAAAGGAAAAAAATATATGTATAATTCTTTATTTCTTATTTTTTGCTTGGCTACTTCACAAATATATATATATATATATATATATATATATATATATATATGAAGAAAGCAGAAAAACATAATCCAAATAGGTGAATTTATGATGAAGTCATCTATGTTAGATGTCGTGTAAAAATGTATTTGGCATTTGTTTTTTCTGCTTTCTTCATAATGTCTTCATTCTGTCGGATACTGTCAGATTTTGATCCATATTTACTTTTATACTGTCCTTTCGGAAAAACAAATACCAAAAACATTCTTACACGACATCTAACATGGATTACTTCAAAACGATCTGTATATATGAAAACTTACTTGACTTTTCGTAATTCTTAAAAAACGGGAGGATTTATCTCGTTTCTTTCAGAAATCCAACATTTCCAAATATATTTCCACATGCCAAAGACGTTCTTAACACTTTTGAATTATGGACGCTATGTACATGTTTGTATCTTTTCATTTGCTCCTGTTATCTCGATATGCATCCATCGCTGTGTGAACTATTCTGATATCCAAGTCCTGATGATGGTTACTGTGTTATGAAATAGCCGAGGGGTTTCGGTTCATGCCTTTGAGTTTAGTTAGGCTGAGAAACTTTCGGCTCAGCACATGGGTTGGTTGGGTGTAAAATTGAAGCAGGTGTTAACGCGGGTGCGCGCGAGCGGATGGAGGTGTCACTCAGATGTCATAACAGTCCGAGACGATACTAGGTGACAAGGTGCGGGTGACGTCACGCACCGGAAGCACGCGGAAGTTTGTGTGAGAATTTGAAGAAAATAAGAGTCGGGACCTAGACGCCAAACAAGAAGGATCAATTTTGGAACTCGCAGGCGCGAGGCGAACTTGCGCCCTATAGGGGGCCGCTCGAGTTGGGGGCCAAATGAATAAGACAGCATAGAAGATTGTGTCTCTCCTCCTTACGTCGAAACCTTTAACTCAAAGTTAATAAAAAGGTTTCGTACCTGAACAAGAAGTAGTTACGTGTTTTTGAGATTTCTGTTCTTTATATGTTCTGTAGTAATGAACATTGCATGTCTATTTCGCTCATGGCCATATTCGTGTATATGGCTACGCAACAACTGAAACCGAAACGTTTAACGTCGACTTTACATCATAAAACCGGCTCATTGTTCTTGTGTGTAGAGTGTTCACCAATGGTCCAGGAGACCTGGGTTCAATCCCATGTCGCGTCATACCAAAAACTTTAAAAACAGTACTTGATAACTCCTTGCTTAACACTCAGCGATATAAGTTACGTATCAAGGGTAAAGTGGAACAATCCAGGGAAAGAAATAGCGCCCACCCCTATACCTAGGTGTAGTAACTATTGAAAAAGGAGCATTCGGGTCACCCTCGTCTATGGGAGACAACTTTACTTACTTACATCATAATAAATTCACGTATTTGGATTATGTTTTCTGCTTTATTCTTACAGTCGGATTTTGATCTACTTTCATATATATATATATATATATATATATATATATATATATATATATATATATATATATATATAAGGTGGGCTTGTCTACTTAATAAATTAGTATGCAAAATCATGGCTTCTTACAACGTTTCGAACACATGTCTTTCATCGATGAAAAGATAGGTTGTTTTCCATAACTTATTATATTGTCAGAATGGAGGTGCCCGTGGTGTAATTGTTATTGTCGTGGAAATGGACACGGCGACACGAGTTCAAATCTTGGACGAGAATGATTTCATTTCACATAGCACTAATACCCTTGGGAAAGGTATGAATCCAATTATTCTCCCTCCAGCTATGGGTAAATAGTAGGACAGACTGGGTTCTTCAGCCTTGGTGAGGCAACTAGTCTAGGAGAAGGAAAACTCTGAATTCAAACCTTATTAAACTCCGCTTAAAAATTGATCTTGTGTCATATCCTGCCCGAGCAGAGAGGTTGGGTAAATAGGATTATATTGTCAGAATGTCATGGTGTATATTTTCTGGTTATAACATCACAAATCTCAAAGATGAGCCAAGAATACGCTGAGTGTATTTCATGTGAAGATGAAAGACTTCTACTCCAAGAAATGTCCTGTTTTGGTGTTCTTTCTTTGTTTAATTGCATATCGACTTTCGTAGGTTTTTTTAACACCATTCTTCTTAGAGGTACAATTTTGAAGATATTTACTCATAGCAGGGAATATAGAGGAGCTTATACCTTTCCTAAGTGATTAGTCCGAACATGAACATGTACGAGGATCATTAAATAAGTTTCCAGACTTTTTCGTATGGGCACTTTTATTGATAGTACACACATGAAACTCTAGTCCCCTTCGAAGTAATCTCCTCCGGCTACAATGGACTTCTTGTACCGTTCCAATAACTTCTGGAAGGCACCATGGAACTCCCCTTGTGTGAGTGTGTCAAAGACCTTCGTCACAGCCTCTTTCATCTCCTCAATTGTCTCATAACGACAGCCTCTGAGCTTAGAGACTAACAAAAAGTCACGAGGAGCAAGGTCTGCACTATAGTGAGGGTGAGGAACTGTTTTGATGCCCATCTTGGTTAAATAGTCTGTGACAAGGATGGAGTTGTGGATTGATGCATTGTTCAAGTGGAAATGCCACTGACTCGATTTGAAGAGTACTGGCCTCTTCCGACGGAATCTCTTCCTGACCTCCCTTAAAACCTCAACATTGTATTCCTTGTTGACTGTCTGTATAGTGGGAACCCAGTGCATGTACGTCATGACAGTGCTGTAAAAAAAGGGGTCATCAAATGTTTGTGGGTGGATTTGCTCTGTCTGGCTTTCTTGGGTCTGGGTGAGCCAGCATGCTTCCACTAGGAACTCTGTCTCTTAGTCTCTTGGTCATAGCATTAGAACCAGCTTTCATCGCATGGCATTTTTTTCCGAGTTTAAAACAGAATATCGTTCTTCTAAAGAGTCAGATTGCATTTTTGAAATTCAACAGCGGTGACAATCAAGCTTTAATAGGGTGTAATCCTGTTGTAGCTGTTCATTTGAACCTGAAATCATAAAAATTGGTCTGTCGTCTCATAAGACGTATAGTAATAACATACTGAATGAAAGTCTTGAAACTTATGAAATGCATCATGTATGTATGTATGGAGAATGAATTCCTTTACTATGATGCTGCAATCCCAACCCTTCCGCTACGGCCTCTCCCTCTAAACTGAATCTGATAGTATAGATCTAGTTCTAAAGATCTGGGGAGTATGAAGTAGCATTTAATTTCCATTACTCTCAGGTTCACCCTGAGCCAGATTGGTCCCCAATCTCTGAGTTAAGTAGATCTGCTTGCTGTTTTTTTTTAAATATTAGATAAGAATATTTATCATTTAATCATTTTCAAAAACTCTTAACAACACACAAAAAAAAAATTAAATATAAACGTACAATATACGTAATTGACTAACCTCTAGGCATGAAATAACCCCAGATGATTTGATATGGATCAATCACTCAAAGCTAGGTAATGTAGTTGGGTAATGTAGTTGGGCCAATATTTTCTTCAATTTATGCTTGCCCAGTTGGCTGGGGCTGTAGAATATACGAACTGCTTCTCTGCGGAATGAGTGTCCTGGATATAACACAAAACAATCTGATGGTGAGGTTCCAGTGATGCTGGAGCTTTGGAGAATGTGGAGTACCCCTTCATGGACCAGAATAGTAGCACCTGATAGGAACCTATCAATAGGTTAAATAAAACTGAACTGCATACTTATGCTAAACTGAATTGTTTGAAATAGAACTGTTTGACTAAAGAGAATAGCTTGAAGGAGAAATGTTTTTGAAAATTAAACTATTCTTACATTTAAACAACGTGCTTATGCTAAACTGAATTATTTCAAATGGAACTGTTTTTGACATTGAAACTGTACTCGCACTAAACTGAATTGTTTAATATAGAACTGTTTTGACATTTAACTGTATGTACGCAAAATCTCTACTTATACTAAACTGAATTACCTGAATTAGAACTGTTGGGATAAACTGAATTGCTTGAAATAGAAAAGTGTATTCATTCTAAACTGAATTGTTTGAAATAGAACTGACTATTTGCATAAAAATGGATTTGGCGTTTAAGAACCTAGAAAGGTTGATATGCTATAAAACTCAGACAATCAACCAACCAAGTTATGCCTGACATGATACTCGTTGCAAATAATATTTACTGGCCTGGCGTGACACCATGTAAATTAAAAGGATTGAATTTTAAAGGATCTAATGACATCAATTGCGTTGATACTTGCCTATATCAGAGGAGGGAAGTGTCTCAGCTCGAGTTTGATCTTATTTAACCCTTCAGATTTTCCAAATCGCTGACAGTAACGCTAACTTCATACCAACTAGAAGTAAAATGACCACTAGGAAAAATAAATGTAAGAAATTTCAACTTAAAAGGAATACAAAATGAATAATCAGATAAGAAAGTGAAAACAGAAGTAGAAACTAGTAATGTAAAGAGAATTAAAACAAGAGAAATTTGATATCTGAGGAAAGAAAAATAAAGAGATCGAACTTTAAAAAAAATTCAATGGGGAAAAAATATCCAGCAGCCTTGGTCGGAATATAAAAGTAAAGTATTAAAAAAGAAAAAAATAATGAAAACTAAGAAAAAAAAAAACTAAAAAAAAATAAATAAAGAGAACTTATCACCCGGGAAGTCTACTTTTTGAATGAGATTTATGGTTGGAAGCAAATCAGACGCGAGCAACGTCTGTCTACCTGCTAGGACAGATTTGGCGCCAACAACGATGAAAATAAAAGACCCCTGCCATTACTACGAGTAAAACCCACGCACACACAAGAAAAAAGAAAAAAAAGGGAGGGGGAAATATTACAAGAAATTTACAAAAAACGAAAGAAAGAAAGAAAGTTTGTAAAAGTGTGAAGAATGAACGGTTAAAAAGTAAAGTGAGGAGACACCCCTATTTACCCCTAACGAACACTTACCCAACATCAAGGTCCTGTTAATCATTAGGGATTCAGTCGTAAAACATATAACAGGTCTCACTCTTACATAAAACGAATACACACACACACACACACACACACACACACACACACACAAACATTCACATATATACATACACAAACAATTGTTGAAGAACCAAACTTTGTTGCATACATAATTCTTATGTATACCATACAATAGAATGCGCGCTCTCTCTCCTTCTATCTCCCTATATATATATATATATATATATATATATATATATATATATATATATATATATATAATTAGCAATCACGCAGAATGGTTAATAGAGGGGAAAGTTAATGTGTGTTTTAAACAAAACATCCTTACACGCAAATTTTAATTTCACAGATGTGTGGCATGATCATTTTTCACCGTTGCATCTTCCTACTTATTCTCTTTCTTTCTTTCTTCCTCTATATTTATAGATATAGATATAAATACACGTGATCATGAGTGCGAGTGTGTGTGCTTGAGAGAGAGAGAGAGAGAGCGGGGACAGAGAGAGAGAGAGAGAGAGAGAGAGAGAGAGAGCGCGCGCGCGCGTGTGTGTGTGTGTGTGTGTGTGTGTGTGTGTGAATATGCGTGTGCATGCTCGTGTATTTTGTGCGCGTGGATATAGACTAATACAACAGGTTTTTCAGGATTTGATGACAAGTTTATCGAAACTTTAAAATGCTTTACGGCTTCTTGTTTTGACTGCCTTTCCTGAACTGCAGAGATTAAATGAAAATATATATTCTGATTGAATATATATATATATATATATATATATATATATATATATATATATATATATGAATTTCTCGAGAAATGTTCAGTTTGATAAATATACTCTCGTGGAGGGTGAGCAAATGATGTCTATTTTAGCAACATATTCCTCCTTGCAGTCAATGCACTTCTTTCGTCGATGTTGCAGTGCTTAGATCCTTTTCGCCAAAAAATCGTCAACAGCAGATATGACATCATCAAATGAACTTTTCAGCCAGTGAAATATTCAGCCCAACTTCGTATTTGCTATTTTTCTTTTGGCTTGAATTCAAAATATTTTAATGCACATGTATATATATATATATATATATATACATCCCAAAGAATGTGACATAAGGTTAATTCAACTGGAATTTACCAAGGTTTGACTTTTGAGTTTTCCTTCTCCTAGACTGGTTACCATACCAAGGTTAAAGAACTCAATCTGCTCTACTATTTATCTATAGATGGTGGAAGAGGAGTTTGATTCATACCTTTTGCAAGACTATTAGTGTAATGTGAAATACAAACCACCTCGTCCTTGATGTGAACTTAGTTCTCTTTGTCCATTTTCTACGACGGTAACTTTTACACAACAGACGCTTCCTTATAGATATTTACATCTCATCATTATCATCATCATCATGTCGTGCCACTAGCATGGATATCCCTGACCCTCTCTCACCACTTCTACCTATCTTTCATCGCCTCTGGCTGGTTTTCAGGGCTATATCCCATATCCTCACATAGCTACTGTATGTATTTTCGAGCTGGTCATCCTGCTTTTGCTCGGCCATATGTGGGGGTCCATAGGAGTAGATCACTTATGAGCTCGTCCTTGCTTCTCCAGCAGTGTCCTGCATGTCTGGTTCGTCTAACTTGGATAGTTTTCGTGATGGGAGGCAGGTGGCCGTATAGTTGGTGCTTTGTTGGGTGTTGCCGCCAGGACTAGTTCAATATTGCTCGCAACATTATTGTGTAATTGCCGTCTAGCTTCTTCTCCAGCCGTTTAGTTAGCGTCCCAGTACATTTATTTTGATGTATTCGGTACATTTTTTGGTATATTGTCTTTTTGCATATCTATTAAAACGTTTTTGTTATTCTTCATTTCAAATTTTAATATTGCTTCGCTGTTAATAAATTAACAAACTATGGGGCGTCTTCAAAGGGGAGAGAAGTTAGTTATTAGCAAACTGAAGCTCAATTGCTGTACAAGTTTAGTTTGCTTTTGTTTGTTTTTATGGCACATCAACGATTTACAATGTAACCCGGATATATAGATAAAAGCGAAAGTCGTTTATAAGAGCAATTGTTTTCTGGTTCCAATTTAGAGCCTGTGTTACCAAAGCAAAATAGACCGAACCCGGATATAAGATACTTATTATCCGGCCTCGATAACTCTCTAATATCCGGGTTACACTGTAGGACCAAATTTATTTCTATACATATAAAGTTCGATTTCAAATAATTCAGTCTAGTGTAAGTATATTTTTACTGTTTATTTACACAGAGTTTAAATGTCAAAAACAGTTCTATTTCAAACAATGCAGTTTTGTATAATTTTTTGTTTACTCAATGTGAAATGTAAAAACAGTTAATTCCAAACAATTCAATTTAGTTTAATTTCGCTGTTTAGTTGGGAGACGTCCTTGTGGCGTAATGGTTAAAGCGGTAGACTATGGAATCGTAGTAAGCGAGTTCGAACACCTGGCACCCGATGACATTCACTTTCGGACAAATACGAACTCTCTTATCCTACGAGCAATGGGTTAAATAGCACCCCAACTATTTTTCTAGAAGGATGGATTAGATATGCCATTCAACAACAACAAAACAAACTGTTTAGTTCTATTTAACCCATAGATAGGACCCTATCAAGTGCTACTACTCCGGGTCCGAGTGGTTCTGGGAGCGTTGGCAATAAAGGGTTACTCTGAATTTCCCAAAGCTCTAGTATTACTGGAACTTCACCATCAGATTGTTTCGTGTTATACCTAGAACACTCGTTTGGCACGCGGGGGGGGGGTCTTAACTCAGTGAAGAGATGTATTCTACTGCCCGAGCTGACTGGGCCATGCTCTACTTGTTTCTAAAGAGAAGTATATCAAAAATGGAGTTAGCTAAATTAATCAATAAAGAATGCTCAAAATCGTTGAAAGATCTTTTATATATGATTTTGGCTCCCGTTGATCCAGAACCAATGAAGCTTGGTCACTTGCTTTCTCGTCTACGTGATTATCAGTCCAAGTGCTTTGATGTTGATTTACTCCATGGAATAGTTTTTCGTTATATTATCATTTGTTCTCAATTATATGCCACTCTCCAAATAATCTTATCTGAATAGTAATTGTGTCATCACAAATTAATCATGTTTTTATACCCTTAAATGACTTGGAGTGATGACCGTACAGTTGAGAAACTTAGTTATCAAGTAACGTTGATTGTTTCTACGAAATCCTTGTTCATTTATTTGTACAGTAAAGCTCATTATATATATATATATATATATATATATATATATATATATATATATATATATATATATAGAGAGAGAGAGAGAGAGAGAGAGAGAGACAGACAGACAGACAGACAGACAGGAAAAGAGAAACGCAGAGAAAGTGAAAGAGAGAAGAAAAAAGGTATATGAATAATTGGAATATTTCTTCAGTGTTATTTATTTTTGATTTATTCTCAACTAGTTTCGAACTTAGGTCATCGTTTTTCGAAGGCATGGGTATAAATAGCGAGCAGGGACAGATATGCCACGTGGTCACTCAGGCATATGTCGGAGAACGCGAAGGTTGATACAAAAAAACACACAGACACTTTATTATGTTTCTTTAGGGTTTATAGCTGGTTCACTAACGCGAATTGTCCGATAAGAAAGAGAAAGACTGGTTAATATTTTCTCATAAAAGGTGGCGGCTCCTCTTGGGATTAAACTTGGACCCGACAGATTTAAGAAATTAAAAAAAAAATTCAGAAATTACTGATTGGCCTTAGGAGTAGTGTGTTCACCAAAGGTCCAAAATACTGGGGTTCAATCCCAGGTCAAGTCATACCAAAGACTTTAAAAAATGGTACTTGATGCTGCTTTGCTTAACACTCGGGATTATAAGGTAAGGATCAAGGGTAAAGTAGAGCAATCCAAATAAAGGAGTAGCATCCTCCCCTACACCTTGTTGTAGTAGTTGTAGTGGTAGTTGCGACTGTAGTTGAGGGCGACCAGAAGGCTCCCTTCTCAATAGCTACTTCACCGACGTGTAGGGGAGGATGCTATTCCATTCCCTGGTGTAGTAGCTATTGAAAAAGGGGCCTCCGAGTAAAAAAAAATTAACTAGTGACGTAGCATATCTATTTGTTGAATAAAATATATTTCTGTTATCAAAGTGTTTTCAACTAACCTTTATATATCTACTGCGAGGACACCTTGCAATGAACTCTTCATTCGGGAGGTATAATTTAAGCATTGGGAGCGTTATGATTAAAATTAACCCTGACTCTTTTTATTTTATCTGTTTGATAAGGTGTTTATGTGTCACTCCAAAACTATCCATCATATTTCAAAGCAGCGCATTTCAGTTTGATATTATATGTATATGGTTGTCATGTGTGTAATCGTCAGTATCTAAGTAGCGTATTGAGTCATTTTGTGAGACTACTGAATCAATTTTCAGCAAAAGCCTATTTCATAAGTTTATCTAAATTTAACACAGGAAAGAAACATGTAGCAGACAGTGTGTCTCAAGTTCACAAGAACTGGCTTCGCTTTGTGGCAAGAATTATTCTTATTCCAGATTAGCCTGGCACATGACCAGAGAGAATTAACTGGTCATGGACTCGTGTAATAACACTAACAATGATTGACCTCTATATATAGACATTTAATGTCTTATAAAATAAAATTTCTGAACGAGGACAGTATATCCCCAGGGAGTAAGTAAATGGTTTGTTTAGATGTTCTGAGAACTCAATGAATACGACAAACTCTTGGAGAAGACCAAGATGAATCACGGGATCCGTTCACGCAGTAGCTTCCAAGACTGACTTAATGCCATTTTCATAGATGGACGTGGTTTCGTTAAATAAACAATTTCTGTTCTAAATTGAACATGTGCACATTTAAAAAAATGTTTTCTTTATTGGATATTCTGTTGTTTTTTCCCATTATACTTTGTTCTCATTTACCTGTCGCACTCACTATTATCATCACTGAATTTTAAATATGTAAATTAGCTAATAATGTTTTAAGATTCTTAAATATCAGAAAGAATCAACTAATAATAACTACCTTTATGGTGTATTAAAAAATTGTGTACGTCTTCGTTTAGATTATCTTCTAAACAACGATATCCTTTGGGCTCGTCAAATGGTACAATATTTGAAAACGTTAGCAGACTATGATGAATTAATTCAATGGGTGCTCGCATAACAAGCCTTGTGCCAAACTAAGTTCAGCTTAGTAAATGACAACAATGAATTTTATAAGTTTAAATCGCCAGTCATTGTTTATGACGACAATTCTTCATAGATATTTGAAAAATGTAGCTTTGTTATAATAATGGTTTTCATCTAGCATGTTCTTAGGTTGATCATACTTTCGTATATATTGTTTTTATGAGAACGTAAAAAAGAATAAAAGGTAAACGATAACAAGACATTTTTTAAAGCAGTAGCGTAACAATGGTCTCACTTTAAGTATCAAGCAATTTTCTATCTAGTGAAAAGAGTCACAGATAAATAAACCTTCCCAGAACTAAAAGAAATAAACAATGGAGTATGAAAGCGACGGTGATAGCAATTGTAATTGGTGCACTTGTGAGAGTCCCCAAAGAATTGGGGCAGGAACTTGAGGATTTGGAAATAAGTGGATGAGCGGAGACCATTAAACCAACAACCATGTTAAAATCGGTCTGATTACTAAGAAGAGTCCTTGAGACTTGAGGAGACTTGCTGTCCCTCAAACTCCTGTGAATAACCATCAGCTAACGCTGCCGTGAAAAACTCTCAAAAGAGTAAAAAAAAGAATATACTTGGACATGGTGTAATTCTCCGAAAAACAGAAAGGGTACAGTTAGGGAACCAGAGTGACCGGAGAACTACTATATAGTGATCAACACATCCCAATGAGAGTAAAACGAGACAAAAAAATCTAGCTATGGGATGAATTCACAACATAAAGAGTTACGACATGGTCCCCCAGAGCTGGATAATACACTGTCTCAAAATGTACAAAATATCCAACGAAGTCATGAAGTTTATCGACAAAACTATGAAAACCTGGAGAGTGGAATTGACAGCCGGTTGAAAAAGCTTAGTTGATGTTAAAATCCAGAGAGTTGTATTCCAGGGAGATGCACTATCACCATTACTATTTGTTATAGCTATGGTGTCATTCAGGCGTATAGTTAGGAAATACACTGGCGGATTAAAAAATTTTCTAAATAGCAAGAAAAAATTAATCACCTAATGTTCATGGACGACATGAAATCATTTGCCGAAAACGAAAAAGAGTTGGAAACCCTAATACAGGTTGCGAAAAGATACAGTCAGGATATGGGGATGAAATTAAGCATAGAAAAAATTCTCCATATTAATAATGAGAAGCAGGAAATGACAAATAATGTAAGGAATAGAACTTCCAATTTGGGGATATTGGAAGCGAACACCACCCTACTAGTAGAGATGAAAAAAAAAATTAAAAAATGACAAACCATCAGCTAATGCTGGTGTGAAGATCTCTCCAAGGTGACGGTGATACCACATATAATTGGTGCACTCGGTCATCAAAGGCTTCTTAAGGGGACTAGATGTGTTGGAAATTGGAGGAAATTCAAACAATAACATTATCAAGATCGGCCAGAATACTGAGAGGTGTCCAGGACACTTTAGGGGACTTTTTGTAACTCAGACTCCAGTGAGAAACAGTCGGCTGACGCTAATGGTGTGAAAAAATCTCAAAAGAGTTCAATAATATTAGCAGTCGTTTGAGTTAACCAAATAATTTTTATTTTTTCAATGAGATGAACATTAAACTCTAATTATCGAGTATTCAAATTTGCTTCTTTATTTTTTGGCAATTATTTGTAATATTAAATATAATATTTACCAATATTATGTGACACAACATTGAATTTAATGGCCACTGAAGATGGCTTTTAAATTACAATTTATTAAATTGTATTTATCTTAACTTGGAGGTTTAGTTGTCGAGCAGTCATTTAAGATAGAACAAGTTACAAATGAATTGACTAAATAAATAATTTAGTAATGTTATCATCTTCTGACTCAAAGCTACAATAAGGAGACACTTCGTAGGGATCGAACTCGGTGTCAGTTCATTTAGAATGTGATACAACAAGAACGACCAATGCAGCTGTGTGGCATTGCATTAGGTTTGGTGAATTTGTATAATAGCATATCAACTCCTAATGGGATATCTAACGCCGAATTTTTATTCATTCGTAAATTTTTGATTACAATAATAACCATATTTCCAATGCTCCATTTTCGTTTGTTTAAATTGTATTTTCTTTATTTGACTATAATGATCATTTGTTGGCACATAGTTATATAGTTATAAATCATTCCTAACACTGAAGACATATAGATTATAATATGGTTTCAAGTATCAAATAATAATAATAAGAATAAGAATAAGAATAATGAACTTTACTATTTAAACAAATTGATTAATCACATTACAAGCGAATGCCTCAAACTAGCAACAAGGGAGTATAAGACTAGGCACAGCTGGGTGGAGAAGATAATCCACTGGGCTGGAAGAGATGGAAATCGCAGGACGAACCGAAACTAGACCATTCAAATTACAACATTGTTATGGTCACTAAGAAGAGTCCTGGAGACAAGAGGAGACTTGCTGTCACTCAGTGAAAGAACATCAGCAAATGCTAGTATGAAAAACTACTACTACTAATAATAATAATCCAGGAATATTAGAAGTGGATATAATCAAGGAAACGAAAACGACAGAAAAAAGAACTAAAGTACCTCAGAAGAAGAAAAAGCTTTCCAGAAGCCAAACGATGCAACTGAAATCAAATAAAAAGAATGAATAAATGGATTGCCTACTTCGTATGATACTCGGGACCCTTTTTAAACTGGGCAAAAAGAGTAACTCGAATATATGGGCGTAGAACAAGGAAATAACACATCACTGTTAAAATTCTGAAAAGACCTCTGGAGACTGGAGATTTGCTGTCACTCGAAGTTCAGTGAAAAACCACCAGTTATAACTGGTATGAAGTCACATTGACGAAAAGAAAAATCTTTAGAAAATGGTTTCAAGTATTCCTATCTAACATTAATATTTATATTCAATATTAAAACGTAAAGTATATTTTCAGCCTACACACCTGTTTGTTAGGATGCAATTGACACCATCTAGGTATGGGGTAAAATATTTTACTTATTATTCAAAATCTATCAATAGTGGTAGCACTTGATAGGGCCTTATCTATAAGGCGAATAGAACTAAAGTGCGTACTTATGCTAAACTGAATAGCTTGAAATAGAATTTTTTTCATATGTAAACTGCGTACTTATTCTAAACTAAATTCTTAGAAATAGAACTGTTCTGAGATTTATCTATGTGTAAACAAAAACTATACTCATACTAAACCAAACTGAATCAGAACTGTTTGATTAAACTGTATAGCTTGAAACAGAAATTATTTTGACAGTTAATCTGTGTACTTATGATAAAATGAATTGTTTGAAATGGAACTGTTCTGAGATTTATCTATGTGTAAACAAAAATTATACTCATACTAAACTAAATTGCTTGAATCAGAACTGTTTGACCAAACTGTATAGCTGGAAACAGAAATGATTTTGACAATTAAACAGTGTACTGATGCTAAACTGAATTGTTTGAAATGGAATTGTTTATTTGTTTCAAAACTGATTTGGCATTAAATAACCAATAATGGTTGTTACAACATAAAAACCAACCAACCAAAACAAAACAAAACTAAACTAAATTAGTTGGGTTCTATCTGTTTTACGGCATATGAACTCTTTATGGGTTATTTAATACCAAAATCTTATTCATTTTTAATGTTCCATTGCATTCTTTTGACTGCACATTTAAATTTGTCGGTAATCCTTTGTTTGTTCACAGTTATATGATATTAAGAATTCCTGTTGTAAAGTGTTAAGTTATAAAGAAAACGAAAAGATAATTTCTAAGGAAGGAGTGAAAGAAGAAAAAATGATTAGAAAAAAAAAAGACAGACATAGAGTCTATGGGAATGGGTAGTTAACCTCTAAATGACTTAGGCTAAAGCAGTGGATCGCAGGTGAATGACTGCGTTAATTGAAAATAACTAGAGAAAACTGGAGGTCCCAAGATCTTGTACGCATATGCAGAGCCAGCGGAAGCGGATGTTCCTCGCCCCAACACCAGGTGGATGGGAGGGGATAACTCATGCTTTTTGGAGAGTTGTCGGCAAGACGTGATGGAGTAACGACAAACAGTTGAATACTACCTGTGAAGATGTGAGGAGGCGAAAATTTATGAGCCCTATTTTTAGGGATGTGCTCCAAAGAAGGCCTTAGACTGGATGCAACCCAGCATCTTAGAAATACAACAGAAAACCAGGAAGAAAATTCAAATTCTGTGTCTACTCTCTCTTTCTCACCATAATACGTCGATTGTCTTTCCCTAGCTAACGCGGTCGTCTCAGTTTTCATACTCTCTTTCTTTCTCCCGGCGACTACCTACAAGTTATAGTAATGAGTAAACCTTTCTTGTGTTCGTCAAAACTTACCACGGCTGGGACACAACAGCGTCCAAGAGGTACGAATGTCTATTCAGTACCGTTATGTCACATTGTCTAATAAAAATACATTGTATACAGTACAATTTCTGCAGTATAATTTCTGCATAAAAACAATGATTAGCAAGCAATTAGATGGTTTCAAGTAAGTAATGATAATATTTTGTAAACAAATGTTACTTACTGAAAGTATTATGAAAATATTTTCCATGCCATTAAATGTTTCAAGTATTCCTATCTAATAATAGTCCTTCTATCTAATAATAATAATAATAATAATAATAATAATAATAATAATAATAAACTTGTAAAATAGTCGACTTTGCTGTCCCGGCAGACCACAGGATAAAACAGAAAGAATGTGAAAAGAAGGATAAATACCTCGACCTTGCTAGGGAACTGAAAAAACCGTGGAACATGCAGGTGACAATTATACCAATTGTAATACGTGCGTTTGGAACAGTAACTAAGGGATTACTAAAGGGACTAGAGGACTTGGAGGTTGGCGGACGAGTGGAGACCATCCACACGACAGCATTGTTGAGAACTGCCAGAATACTAAGAAGAGTCCTGGAGACTTGAGGAGACTTGCTGTCACTCAGACTTCAGTGAAAACCATCGGCTATTGCTGATGTGAAAAGCTCTAATGAGTGAACAATAATAATAATAATAATAATAATAATAATAATAATAATAATAATATTTTTTAGCACTCAGTTACATGGTTTCATGCATTTCTGTTCAATACTAACTTTAAACAAATATATACACGTGGAAGTCTAACTTGTACAACTACTGCGCGCAAGAGTAGACCTGGTAGTAATTGTTATGAAGAGATCACTCTGCCATCTCCAGAGCTCTTGAACTGAAGCCTCACAACAGCATGCAGTTTATTATTACACCTTAAGCACTTCTTTTTTGGGGGGGAGAAGTGAGATTTCTTGCGGTCAACATATTCTAAACTTATTAACACAAAGAGAAATTGGGTAAGAAATAGTCTCTGTAATCGATAAGAATCCTAAAAATGATTTATATATGCAAAGCTGACCTAATATCAAAGGTCATAACACATTTTTTTAGTGATTTTTTTTTGGTGGGGGTTCTGTGCGAGAGTAGATGAACGTTTTTTTCAATTCAAATTCCATTGAGAGAGAAAATATTAAATCTCAGAGTATTTATGTACTCTTACTATGGTAAATTTGTACGTATCTTCATCCTTTGGATTTGGTGCATGTCGCTATAAGAGTCGGAAGGAATCCTTGAAACCTTAACTCTCCATTACCCACCCACCAATACTTTTATTACATGTTCACCTGTCAAATTACACTTTATGTTTTTCCTTTAATTTACTTAATCTTTTGCTTAAAATTACGACAAAATTTTGCTCTATACGTACAGGGTGTATAAAGAAAAAAACAAGATTAAAGCTGAAATGAGAAATAAATAAAACGTTGATTTTTTTTCAGTAAAGACCTATTGCCACTGCCATCATTTATTCCGGTAAGATTTTTATTGATTGAAGTATTTCAGAAATTTCTCTTTTGATTTAGGGTAAGGCTGTGGCGTCGTATTTATTTAATGATGTCCATTCCTTAAATCTCACCTAGTCTTGTCGACTGCTTCTCGGTTGAGGGGTAAGACTCCCACAATGAGTGGCTTGGATATCTCACTAAACCATCAGAGCCCAGTCGACTAGGGCTGCAGAATACACCGACCGCATCTCTGCAGAAGCGTAAGACTCCCCAAACGAGTTTCCTGGATATGACACTAATCCATCTCTGCCTAGTCGACTAGGGCTAAAGAATACACCTTCTGCATCTCTGCAGAGGGGTAAGACCCCCCATTAACAAGTGGCATGATTATGACACTAAACAATCTAATGGTGAGGCTCCAGTCACACTAGAGCTTTTGGGAATGTGCAGTGCATTTCATCATCATCGCTCCCATGTCAACTCTGGCATGGAGTGGTAGCACCTTATATGGTCCTATCCTTGAGTCAAATAGAACTGTTTGACAATTAAAATTTATGCAAACAAATGACTGATGCTTAATTTAATTGTTAGTGACACGTAGCAATACTTGGAACCATTTAACTCTGATGTTTACAAATTATATATCTAATATTGGTATATAATCCGGATTTAGCATTACATAATCAACAATGGTTGATATGCCTCAAACTAAACCAATCAGATCTTAGCTTAAAGATTAATCTTCAGTTTAGAAAACAAGAAAAGGTCACTCAGAACTAAATGGGTTGAATAAGATGAGATTTTTTTTGATCAAAAGTAGTTGTTTAAAAAATGTGGGGACAAGCTTCATGATTTTTTTTTCAAATCGGTTCTGAATCATCGATACGTGTGTACATCATAATAATGTACCTTGCACGACGTTGCTCACGTCTTTCTTAGAATTCCATTTTATAAGTGGAGTGGTCGTCGTGCTAATGGACAGTGGCATCTGTCGTGGGCAAATTCAAAATCCGGTCGGCAATTACGTCTACTTTCAGATTAAGATCCTTGGAGTCCAGTAGAAAATGCCAACTGCATCTCTACAGAGGAGTAAGACCCCCACCACACACCACTGAATGACTTTGATGGGATACTAAACTGCTTCTAATGGTGGGGGTCCAGTCCTGAAGCTTTGGGGAATGCAGAGTACCCCGTTATTGCCATTATTCCAAGGTCCACTCTGTCTCGGTATAATAGTACCTATTAGGGTCTCATTTTTTGGTCAAATATATGTACATATAATTGTGTGTGTGTGTGTGTCTGTTTGTCTGTCTGCATCAGTGGCGACTCTAGCCTATTTTTGCTACTCGTGTCCCCACCGCCCTCTGTCAACTTCAGTTCCCAACCCGTGGTCCGTGGACCCAATGTAGGTCATCATAGTTGCTACTGCGTGATTCACCATTGTATAGCACAGATTGACTAACGTACCTCGCATGGTGTTTTTTTTGTAAACAATCAAGGTACTATATAATTTGTAGTCTTGTTAATACAGTAGATAAGATAATTTTTTTCCTTTCAAAAGTATAGAAGAAAAGAAAAGATGTTCATTACTGTGACGAGAAAAATATGTTTATTAGAATAAAGAAATTGATGACAATATACACAGACACAGCTAGTAGTTTCAATTTCGCTTAAAATGAAGATTATTTGTTGAAAATGTATTCAAATAAACAAATTTTAGTTACAGAATGTAATATATGCAACATTCATTAAAGAAATAGAGATCTGTTAGTGAAAAAACAAATTAAAACACGCCGTTTAACCAACATTTACCATAGCGATGATGATGTCGGCGACGGCTATAATCTGCTCTCCTCCTCTCTCTCTCTCTCTCTCTCTCTCTCTCTCGGTCCCTCTCCCTCTTGCCAAGACAGGCGTCAGCAGTCACATTGTGCTAATTTTTTTGAGCATAGTATTCTGACTTGCTTTTGCTATTGGCTACAGCCAAAAGCGAGATTTCTCTAACATTACTGTTATTATAAGGGTCTTGTGCTTGGCACGGATTACGTGTGTTCGACATTATAGCCGATTTTATGGAATGTTCAATGGATCTGACGGTGGCCGGACAAAGACCATCCGTTCAAAACAGCATTGTTGTATTATTCCCAAATATATTTATGAACTTTTGGCTACTTAGTTATCGAAACTTGAATAGATAAGTAATTTAATTGAGATCAGACTAAGTATGTTTGCTTGAAATTAATGGATGATTTTTAATCCATTTTGAATAACATTGACCGAGTTATTGATCGTGCCGGGCACGAGTAGCACTAGTCCCATCTCCACCCCTGGTCTGCGTACACTTCTGTATTTGTAAACACTAAATCTGATTTATGAGTATATTATGACGAATATATCGAAAGATATGATTGCTTGTACTTTCATAGTACTGCGCTGTTTTACTGTACTACGGTGTTTCAGTGTGTGTGTATACTAGTACCTTCAATTAGTTTCAAGACATTTTTGTACAGACATTTACAATTGTCGTAGACTCTTGAAAATTCACTGTCATTGCTATACATCTTTTATTTTTATGACTTCAGGTTTAAATGGACAGCTACAGTAGCAATTGGAATACACCCTACTAAAGCCTGATTGTCACAGCTGGTGAATTTCAAAAATGCAATCTGACACTTTAAAAAATTCTCTTTTAAACTTGGAAAAAATGTCACAGAAATGAATGAAATGCTTCCGACTGCTTTTGGAGCATCTTGCATGAATCGAGCATCAGTTTTTGAGTGGCATAAGAGATTCAAGAAAGGCATGGAGTCTGTGAGGGATGGTGAGAGGTGTGGGAGGAGTAAGGAAATCAAAACACCAGAGTTGATTGGCCAAATATAGAATTTCATGGATAAGGACCGTCGTGTGTCTATAGAGACAATAAGTGCTCAGTTTAATGCCAGTGTGGGGACTTTACACACAATTATTCGCGAGGAACTGAAGATGCGGAAAATTTGTGCGAAGTTTGTCCCAAGGGTGTCCAGAGAAGATCAGAAAGAAAGACGTTGTAATAACAGCAGGGAGATGGTCGAGCATATCAAATCAGTTCTCGCATTTTTTGATGCTCTGATGACCTGCAATGAAAGCTGGATCTACTGCTATGACCCAGAGACCAAGAGACAGAGTTCTCAGTGGAAGCATTCAGGTTCTCCCAGGCCCAAGAAGACAAGACAGAGCAAATTCATCCACAAACATTTGATGATCCCTTTTTTTTTTTTTTTTTTGACGGCACTGGCATGATCTACATGCACTGGGTTCCCACTGGACAGACAGTCAACAAGGAATACTATGTTTAAAGGGAGTTCAGGAAAAGATTCGGTCGGAAGAAGCCAGCACTCTTCAAATCGGATCAATGGCATTTCCACCAGGACAATGCACCAGTCCACAACTCCATCCTTGTCACAGACTGTTTTACCAAGATGGGCATCAAGACAGGTCCTCAGCCTTTCTATAGTCCAGACATTGCTCCCTGTGACTTTTGCTTATGCCCTAAACTCAAGGAAAAACTTAGAGGCTGTCGTTATGAGACAATAGAGGAGATGAAAGAGGGTGTAACGAAGGTCATTGACGCGCTCACACAAGAGGACTTCCATGGGTCCTTCCAGAAGTTGTTGGAACGGTACAATAAGTTTCATTGCAGTCGGGGGAGATTACTTCTAAGGGGACTAGAGTTTCATGTGTGTACTATCAATAAAAGTGCCCATACGAAAAAAGTCTTAAAACTTATTCAATGAGCCTTGTATATATATATATATAACGGGGTTTGGCATTAAATAACCAACGTGAGTTGATATATCTAATTAAAACACTTGGAAAAGATATTATCTCCCGATCTTCACTGAAAAGGGTTAAAAAGCACCATTAATGTTTTTCTAGAAGAATTTGATATATCATCTGATGTTGGTTATCTAAAGCCAAATCCCCTTATGACTATCAAAGTTTGATATGTTATGAAATCATCATCATCATGACGTGCGGCTAGCACGGATATCCCTGACCCTCTCTCTCAACGTCTCCCTATCATTCATCACATTCGGCAGGTCTTCAGGGTTACATCCCGTATCATCACATAGCTGCTGTATGAATGTTTGAGCAGGTCATCCTGCTTTTGATTGGCCATAGGCGGGGGTCCACAGGAGCACATCTTTTACGATCCCGTCTTTGCTTCTCCAGCAGTGTCCAGCATGTCTAATTTGTCTAGCTTGTATAGTTTTTGTGATAGGTGGTAGGTGGCCGTACAGTTGGCGCCGTGTGGGGTGTTGCTGCCAGGACCTGTTCAATATTGCTCGCAACATTCTTGTATAATTATCGTTGAGATTCTTCGCCAACCTTTTAGTTAGCGTCCAAGTAGTGCATCCATACAGCAGCATCGACACGACCGCAGCCTGGAAGAAACTGCGTTTCATTTTATCGTTCAGGTTTGATTTCCTGTTGAATTTATAAATATGTACTGTCAGTCTAATTTTTTTTATTGTATAAAACCTCGGAGCTAAAAGAAAGCGGAAGCTTGCCGATTAAAATGTTTATTGATTTAAAAATTGACCTTGTTTCACAAACTGCTCGTTCGCTGGAGTTGGGCAAATTCATATATCAATCTCTCCAAATTTGAGAAAATGTAACACAAGGAAAAGCAAGATAAAGCCTGAGGATTGAATACAAATAATTTTTGAACATATTTATTTGTTTCAAAGATATAACTCTAGCAGGTTTTACCTCTCCGGGTCAGAGTGGACCTGGGAAAAATGCCAATGAGAAGCATGCTCAACACTCCGCAAATATCCCGAACTGGCGTCTCACTATCAGATGCCGATTGTGTCATTCCCAGTAAACTTTTGTTGTTGTTGTTCTTGCCACTCAGCAGAAGACGCAGATGGTGTATTGATCCCTCCGTCAAGAATGCACTTTCTAGATAGAAATGAAAATTAAATATATTATCAATATATCAAAATAAAGATCAGAAGAAAATATTTATGGCTACAAGAATGGGAAAATAAGCTAAAATATACGTGACAACTGATAGAACCGCTACGTTGCTGAAAGAGGTAGCGATTTCCAAATGGTATTACTAGTCGGGTTCGAACCCAAACAAAATCCAAGCATTCTTTTAGTCAGGTAAATCTTTTGCATTTGAATGTTTGACGTCTCCCCTTTTTTTTTGTTCTTGTTCTAGAGTGTACTATACTAATAAAATATCAGCTTGGGTATTATATTATGTGTTTAAATGTCTCATAAAGCGAAAAGGACATCGACACGCGACTAACAAAGGCATGGACAGCTATCGAAAAGCTATCGGTCATATTGAAGTCATACCTGACCGATAAAATGAAATGCAGTTTCTTCCAAACAGCGGTCGAGTCTACACTACTGTAGGGATGCACTACATGGACGCTAACAAAACGGATGGAGAAAAAGCTTGACGGCAACTACACAAGAATGCTGCAAGCCATATTGAACAAGTCCTGGAGGCTGCACCCCACAAAGCTGCGGCTGTACGGCCACCGACCTCCCCTCACGAAAACTATCAAAATTAGACGAGCCAGTCATGCAGGTCACAGCTGGTGAAGCTGGGACGAGCTTATGAGTGTATGTTCTCCTATGGACCCCCTCACATGGCCGAGCAAAAGTAGGTCGACCAGTTCGAACCCACATACAGCAGCTCTCTGAGGATACATGATGTAGCCCTGAGGACCTGCCAGAAGCAATGAACGATAGGGAGGAGTGGCGAGATAGGGTCAAGGATATCCGTGCATGTGGCACGACGAGATGATGATGAGACATGTCGGGGTGAAGAGACTTCCTTTCTAGGAGGCACTGACGTTATCTTCTACAGAGAAGTAAGATTCGCCAATCCTTCAGATCATTCTGAGTATAAAACTAAACTGCATCTGGTGATGAGATGCCAATTTTAGAGATTTAGTGGGTGTGGATTATCTCTCCTTTGCCATTTCTTCCAGGTCCTCTCTTAGACGGAGATTAACTGTTAGGGTCCATTTTTTGTGTCAGATAGATCTGTTTAAATCGTATTCATATTCGATTGGACTGCTTAAAAAAAATTGAGAGACAGTTGCACGAAAATGTAAATAAGAATGTGAAATGGACGCGATTCCGTTACCACTTAGCATAAAATAACCCTAGACGTGTGGACATGCCGTTAAAATAAAGAATAGATGAGAAGAGTAAATGAAAAGGGTACCGGTAAAACATAACAAAAAAGGACAAAAATAAACGATTACATAAAGGAAGCAATTCAGAGTGATATATATATATATATATATATATATGGCATTTCAGTCAGCCAGGTTTCGATCCCAGCTTCGGGAATCTAGCCTGTCTAGCCACATTGAATGTTGCAATACAACGCAACAGTCTGTCTGTGGATGACAATATGTATATTCCCTTGGATAGAAAGACAGTCTACCGAACAAAGTATAGATTGTCTCATACTTTCAGTTGAAATGAAGCGTGTGACATACTCCGGAAAGAGAAAAAGTCTATTCAACAATTCTCAGCCCAGCCACGATTATTTATAAGATTATCTGTAATTAAAAACTCTTATGTATTCCTAAGATTATCTGTCGGGCCACTGATAAAGTTTCGTATATTCGTTGGGATATGTTGTGTAATTCTAGCATCTAGTCTCTTCTGATGCATCGAGAACCGAAACTACAACGAATGAAGTAAATAAAAGAATTATGATGATGAGAATAAAGAACATCTTTACGGAAAGATGTCAAAAAGGATTTAGTGTTAAAGACCATCCGTACATTGACTGAAAAATAACACCTCTGTACAGTTTGTGAGATTTGCTTTGCTCATCTCTCGCTAACTGTTTTTACAACATTATATATATATATATATATATATATATATATATATATACGAGGTGTATACGATAAGTTTCCAGACTTTTTTCATATGAGCACTTTTATTGATAGTGCACACATGAAACTCTAGTCCCCTTAGAAGTAATCTCCCCCGACTGCAATGAAACTTATTGTACCGTTCCAACAACTTCTGGAGGGCCCGATGGATGTCCTCTTGTGTGAGCGTGTCAATGACCTTCGTCAAAGCCTCTTTCATCTCCTCAATTGTCTCATAAGGACGACAACCTCTGAGCTTATGGTATAACCAAAAGTCACAGGGAGCAAGGTCTGGAATATAGGGAGGGTGAGGAACTGTTTGGATGCCTATCTCGGTCAAATAGTCTGTGACAAGGATGCACGGGTGCATCTTCCGGGTGGAAATGTCAATGACCCGATTTGAAGAGTGCTGGCCTCTTTCGATGGAATGTCTTCCTGAACTCCCTTAAAACCTCAACATAGTAACCCTAACCCTAACCCTTTGGCCAATCAACCGAGCTCTTCTGACTTCCTTACTCCTCCCACACCTCCCATCATCCCTCACAGACTCCGTGGCTTCCTTGAATCTCTTATGCCACTAAAAAAGTGATGCTCGATCCATGCAAGATGGTCGATAAGCAGTCTGAAGCATCCCATAGGTTTCTGTGGCATCATTTTTTCCAAGTTTAAAACAGAAATTTATTGCATATCGTTCTTCTAAAGTGTCAGATTGCATTTTTGAAATTCAGCAACTGTGACAATCAAGCTTTAGTAGGGTTTACTCCAATCCTGCTGTAGTAGTTCATTTGAACATGAAATCATAAAAATTGTTCAGTCATCTCATAAGATGTATAACAATAGCATTCTGGATTTTCAAGAGTCTACACCAATTTTAAATGCCCATACGAAAAAAGTCTAGAAACTATCGCATGTACCTCGTGTATATATACATATATATAATATATATATATTTAAACATTAAGCTTTAAAGAAAGCATAGTCTTGCAGTTAAAGAGTTTTTAAGAGGATTTTTTCCTCTATATTACAATTGTAGAATACGGTAGTTTGTGGACTTATCGCTATGACCATACAAGGATATGACGCTCGTCTCCCCAGATGAGCAGAAGAGAAATTATCCAGGCCCATCCGTATTCCTGCATTAAGGGAAGGCACTTCTGGCATCAGGTTTATACCTGTCCCTAATTATTTTAGTCGAGATAGAAAGGTTTTGTTTCTGGTGGAGACGAACCCCCAAGGAACGTTTTACCAAACTCCTCATGAGGCTAGAATGTGACACCAAATCATTTTAATATGGGGTACTCTACAGGAATCAAGCTTCCTCAGGATGTTGCTTAGATTCCGTTAGCGTCTTCTTTCAGGAATACTTCAGCTACCATGCAATGAACCCAGCTTTTATCCATTTTAGACGAGGGAGCAAGTGCTATCTGAGCAAAAAGTTCTCCGAAATTTAATTGTTAATTATTCTATGAGTCTCATAAATCGAAAGGCCGAAAATTACGGGGTAGAACGATAAAATTGTCGTCCTAAAGAAAACAACACTACAGCTTTATTTTAAAACTTTTATTAAAAGAAAACAACGCTATAGCTTTATTTTAAAACTTTTCTTGAAAAAATCAATTCAGGTAACTGGATCATGTAGTACAGCTGACATCTATTCATTGTAGCCGCTTTCAGTCTCAATCACCACCTCGATACGGATCCGGAACTGGGAGCGTGCCTTTTCCACAAGCGCCGGTGAATAGTCGGCGAATGGCGGCGATCAGGCTGGCTTTGGTGTTGTGGGAGGTCAGGTGGTGATGTTCTCGACATATGACCAAACGAGGTAGTCCAGCGGGTTCAGGTCGGGGGAGGAGGGGGTCAGTGAGAGAAGGGTACAAAGTCGTAGCACACCTTCTGAAGCCAAGCCTGGGTCTCTTTGGACTAGTGAGCCGGCGCCGAGTCCTGCTGCCACAACCAGGGTCTGCCACCAGCCACCTAATTCCACCCGGGGAGTACCACAACTTTTCAGCACATCCAGGTACACTTTGGTGTTGACTTTGAAGCCGACTTCGAAGATGTGAGGTGGCATGATGTGGCCTTCACTTGAAACCACACCAAAGACCATAACCGTAGCCGAAAACTTTGTTTTCATCACCCTGGGCACGTTCAACTGTCCGGATTTGCATTTTGAGGGTACTGGCAATGGTCCTGTTGTCATAACTTGGATCGGTTGAGAACATGAGTTGTACAGCGGCGCATCTCCGATCTCGCTCGTTGAACATTGTGTCACTTTCAGACATGATAGAAGGCTCCTATCGCTCTTGGGATTTGTACACAACTGGCCAACAAGTAGATGGTCTGCAACAAAAAAAAAGAAAAATAGTTTTCATTAAACGGAAATAGAATCATGTCGTCTTTACTAGGGCAACAATTTTATCGTTCCACCCTGTATTTATCGATATTTACTAAGCTTCCATTGCTCGGGTACATGGTTTTGATAAACGGTGGAAAGGGAAATTGTATTTAAAGATTAATATTTGAAACCCAACTTTGAATTAGCAGCTCATTTGATGAAATGAATTAAAAATAAGTTACCTCACTCACCATGCAAGTTTGGGTGAAGAGAAAATATATTTGGGAAAAAAATCAAGAGAAAAATGAAAGAAAAATTGATATATACAACTGATTCTACACACACACACACACACACAATGTGCCCGAAAGTTCCCTATGACATCACTCTGAAAAATTAAAATTGCATGCTCAGTAGAAAATTTTGTTTTTGTCTTCTTTCCAATAAGAAAGAAACAAAGATATTTTAGCACACCTATCATTAAAAGTAACAAAATGTTTTCAACGCTTAAAAAGGGTACACACTGAATAGGGAGGTTATTAAATTCTCCCACACGCAGACACAGACACATGCACACACACAGGCACACACACACATGTAAATATATGTATTTATATATATATACCTATACAAATATATATGCAGCAAAAATTTTAATTTAATGCACACACACACACATACACACACACACACTCACACATTTATATATATATATATATATATATATATATATATATATATATATGCATTCATTGTCCAGTCGGCTTAGGGTGTAGAATACACTGACTGCAGGTCTGCCGAGGCGTATGATCCCCCCTCCCGCATGACTGTCCTGGATTATGACACTAAACAATATGATGGTGAGGTTCCAGTGATGCTGGGGCTTTAAAGAATGCAGAGTACCCCTTCATTGGCGTTGCTCTCCGGTCCACTCTGGCCCGGCGTGGTCGCACCTGATAGGGCCCTATCTATGGGTTAAATAGAACTAAAGGCATACTTATGCTAAAATGAATTGCTTGACTAAACTGAATAGCTTGAAATAGAAATGTTTTTGACAATTAAACCGTACTTTTATTTAAACTGCATGCTTACGCAAACTGAATAATTTGAAATGGAACTGTTTTTTGACATTTAAACTGTACTTACACTAAACGGAATTGTTTAATATAGAACTGTTTGACATTTAACTTCGTGTAAACAAAATCTGTATTTATACTAAACTCAATTAGCTGAATTAGAACTGCTGGACTAAACTGAATAGCTTGAATAGAAATGTTTTTCACAATTAAACACTACTTACGTTAAAATTGCGTACTTATGCGAAACTGAATTATTTGAAATATAACTATTATCATAAAAATGGATTTGGCGTTAAATAACCAACAAATGTTGATATGCCATAAACCCAAACAACTGACTAACTAATCACACGCCATTTTGTAGAAAGGTTCCCAGCGTTCATAAAGATCTAGTGGGTATATCCGGATAGGAAATAGCATTTTGAAATATTTAGACTATGCAAATGTTGCATACAATATATATATATATATATATATATATATATATATATATATATATATATATATATATATATATATATATACATTTGTGGTGGGGGCTGTATTTATGTATATAGTTAAGTTATAGATATGAAAAAGAAGTTATTGGTAACTAAAATTCGAATATTTGATTACCCACTTTCTATATATCAGAACTAATGTCATTTTGAAAAGCCAAGAATCGACTTTTCCTTGTGTACATAAACACTATTGAATAATAAGATAAAATGCTTCGTTACTGGTGTGTTAGGATAGATCGTGAAGAAGAAGAAGAAGAAGAAGAAGAAGAAGAAGAAGAAGAAGAAGAAGAAGAAGAAGAAGAAGAAGAAGAAAGAGGGAGATGGGGAGAAGGAGAAGGATACCCGATCAAAAGGAGGAAGACAAATCATAAAAATATGAAAAATTCAAAAACAGAAAAACAAGAAGAAAAGAAAAAAAAGAGAAGAAAATGAAAATATCTATCATAATAGAAGAAGATAATAAAACGAACAAATATGGATGTAGCAATGAAGAATAGAATGGAAGAAAGATTAAAAACAAGTTTCAATACAAAACACGGTTAATAAACAAAATAAAACAAAAATGAAGGAAAACTCGTTAAAAGACAAGAAGAAGAAGAAGAAGAAGAAGACAGAAGAAGAAGAAGAAGAAGAAGAAGAAGAGTCGTTGCCAAAGAACTTGGGAAAGTGACATGACAATCTGACAGGCTTGGGGTATAGGAACTGAAAATTGTTACCTCCTAAAAGCCTTTGAAATGATTCTATCACTCTCTTTTTCGTCCTCTCTCTTTTTCTCCTTCTCTATTTCTCTTTCTCTCTCTCTCTCTCTCTCTCTCTCACACACACACACACACACACACACACACACACATATATATATATATATATATATATATATATATATATATATATATATATATATATATATATGTAAATGTATGTATATATATAATATCTTGTATGAATAAGGGAATTCATAATTTTTCAGTAGAAACAAAATCCACCATAAAACCAAAGATACCTTGATTTATCATTTCTAATGATAAATCGGATATTATTTGGTATTTTTATGATAAAAGTCGACAGCTAAGATTTTTATTTTATTTCTATAATTCTACAAAATTTCTGCAACCACGAAAAAAAGTGAAATAAAAAAAAGGATAACTGTTGTAAAATATGAATTGTGTTTGTTCACGCACGATACTGTATCTGAAGTTGCTGCGATTGCAATGTGAACATAAATATGCATACATTGATACCTACATTGTCACTGGATTGTCAAGCAGGCCATATTGCAAGAGTATGTGTGGGGGGCTCAATCCTCATTGGGTATTCCAATATATTAGCATTATCAGTGTAAACTCCACTAACTAAATATTTAGATAGGGTAGATTGAAACGGATCTAAATAAATTGATAGATCAAGATTCACAGATATATATATATATATATATATATATATATAGAGAGAGAGAGAGAGAGGGAGATGACAGCAGATTTTGTTAGAAATAAACAATCCCATGTTCATCGCCGAGAAAAAGAGCAAAGTGAGATTGCTACCTTAGTCGATCTTTGTCGAGGGTGACTCGAAGGCTCCCTTTTCAATAAGGCAATGGACTAGTGCCCTCCCCTGCACCTCGGTTTGGGAGAGGGCGTTACCCCATTCCCTTGATTGTTCCACTTTACCCTTGATCCTCACCTTATAGTACTGAGTGCTATGCAAAGCGTCATCAAGTACCAATTTTTGAATCTTTGCTATAACTCGACCTAGGACTGAACCCCGGTCTTCCGGACCACCGGCGAACACTCTACTCTTTAAAGATATATAAAAATGGACAATCCTATATATATATATATATATATATATATATATATATATAGATAGAGAGAGAACAAAGTCAGATAGATATAAACAGGTTTAAAGAAAGGAGAAAGACATAAGCGTAAACTGCTGCTACTCCTTTAAGGCTTGTTGGAGTGTTTCAATGTACAACCGTGCATTTCATTAAAATGCCCGATGGTTTGGCGTTCAGTCCACTTAAAACAGCCCGTTAAGATTGCCCGGTTCCATATGTCTTGGCAGTCTTCCGCCCACCCGGCGTGACTTGAATACAGACCTGATTTTAAAGCACAGCTATCCACAGAGGTGAAAAGATATACGCATATGCATTTGTGTTTGCTTATACACAGAACAGTCTTAACTCATACATATCAAGACATACGTACGTTTACAACCATTTAAAAATACGGAAATATTAAAAGTAAAAAGAAGAGGAGGAAAAAAAGAAAGAAAAGGTCTCTTATATCAAAGGGGATTCTTATTAGGAAAACAGGAGATGTTTCTTCTGGCGCCGATTGTCACTTTTCGAACTCACAGAATTTAGATTTGGTTTTAAAAAAATCAGGCTGGTATTTTTGTAATTGGCGGAGTACAGTCTTACAAAAGAAATATCAAATATTCTTTTCTTTTTGCTGAAATAGACTCACTATCCTCCCTCAAAATATTTAAAGCAGACTTTGAAACAAAATCAAAAAGCTAAAATGAATATATATATATATATATATATATATATATATATATATACATCCATTAAGTCTAATCGAGGCACAAGGCCAAAAAATGAGGGATTCCATGGAGAGGCGCTTAATGTATAACGTTTAACGTCCGAGGAAATGGTTTCAACGACCCAAGTTCAAATCATGGACAAGGCTGTTAGCATTTCATTTCGCGCTTGGGAAAGTCATGAATCTCTCTGTCGTTCCTTAGTTGATATTTAAATAGTTGAGGAGACTGAGTTCATCTGCTTTAGTTAGGCAACCAGTCTAGGAGAAAGAAAACTCGGAATTCAAACTCTTCATACATTGCTTAAACATTGACCTTATGTTGCATCATGCACTTGACGAATAGGTTGGGTAAATACATATATGCTAATCTTTACACCACGTGTGATGCCTTAAAAATCAAGCGTAATTGATTTCACAAATGATCCCATATAAGGAACACTTTAGTGGGCATTAAAATCACTTGAAATTAATCTGTGTGACAAGGCTGTTAAAGATCATTCAATAATGAGGTACCTTATGATTAAAGATCACTCAATAATGAGGTACCCTATGATTAAAAATCATTCAATAATGAGGTACCCCATGATTAAAAATCATTCAATAATGAAGTACCCGAATATTACAAATCACTCAATGCGGTATTCGATGTTTACAGCTCACTTAATAATGAGGCACCTGATATTTACAGACCACTCAATAATATGATTAAAGATCTCTCAATAATGAAGTACCCGATGATTAAAGATCACACAATAATGAAGTACCCGATGATTACAGATTACTCAATAATGAGGTACCCGATGTTCACAGATCACTAAATAATGAGGTACCCTATGATTAAAGATCTCTCAATAATGAAGTACCCGATGATTAAAGATCACTTAATAATGAAGTACCCGATGATTACAAATTACTCAATAATGAGGTACCCGATGTTCACAGATCACTCAATAATGAGGTACGTTATGATTAAAGATCACTTGATAATGAGGTAAGCCTATGATTAAAAACAGATTAAATGGGGCATATAGAATATTGGATTTTGTCTATATTATAAGCTTATTCTTGTTTGCACATTAACGCCCCTTCAGTTGTGATCGTTTTTGAGAACTGCTCTATCTTGAAAAATAAAGCAATTTCCAACCAAACAATATAATATTTATAATGCGTCGTTCTCAATTCGATGATAGTGATCAGATTTTAGCATACTTGTTTGTGAAATAGTTATAAATGCTGAAATGAAAATATCCTCTACGAAAGAGGAAGATAATTTAAAAGATTACTAATTGCTAAATTAATCAATGGTATACTTGACTTATCAACACCTATCTATTTTGAAAAAGAAATTACTTAATAAACGACTTCTGTGAATGACACTAAACTGCTTCTGATGGCGATCTACCAGTTCTCGAGACCTACCAAGTGGGGAATACTCTGTTATTGCCATTACTTCCAGGTCCACTCTGCAATATATATTAGTCTCGTCGATGGGTCAAATAAATATGTTTGAAAATAGTTTGTAAATGATTAGAATGCTTAAAATCATATAATTGAGTCCAAATTATTTATGATAATTTTTTAAAATTTCCAATTACTTTTCATTTCTTTTTTTTTTTTTTTAATCAATTCCACAATTATTAAAGAAGACTTTTTTCTATATTGTCGGCATGACTGTTTAAAAATCCTTTAATATAAGGCCTTTACAAGTTAGTAAATATTAAAAATTAAGGTGAAGATACCTTTGAATTTTAAATTGATGTTTCGCTTATTACAGAGTAATACATTTTTATATTTCTTTCTTTATTTGCTAATTGAAAATTCCATGAATATAAGGTAACTTGACATCAAGCGTTCGTTTATCTTTACGGATCCGGCGCCTTTCTAGAAGACTTTCGCCCACGTCTAAGGACCGAGTGACCCGTACTCAGCCGCCATTGGCACGGAACTTTTTTCCACTTTAGTCTTCGAAGGTCTCGTTCGAATTGAACAAGACATCGAGGCAGCACCCCACAAAGCAACAGATGTACGGCCACCAACCACCTATCACGAAAACTATCCAAGTTAGACGAACCAGACATGCGGGCTCCTGCTGGAGAAGTAAGGACGAGCTCATAAGTGATGTACTCTTGTAAACCCCTTCACATGGACGAGCAAAGGCAGGACGACCAGCTAGAACCTACATACAGCAAATCTGTGCCGAGACGGGATGTAATCCTGAGGACCTGCCAGAAGCAATGAACGATGGAGAAGGCTGGCGCGAGAGGGTTAGGGATATCCGTGCTGATGGCGCGACATGATAATGATGATGATGACATCAAGCGAGTGATAGATTGATTGTTGATTTTGGCGGCACATCATCAGGTCAATGGTTATTTTAAGATGGAGGTTAGTAAATAGTGTTCATATTTACATTTTTTGTACTTATTTATAGAGGGGTTTTTTTCCTTAGAAAGTCATTAGAACTGTTTTGACACTTAACTGTGAGTAAACAAAAAGACTATACTTACACTAAACTGAATTGTTTGAAATAGAATTGTTTACATGTATAAAATGGATTTTTCATTAATTACCTATAATGGTAGATGAGCCATAAAACTAAACCAAATCAAATCAGAAAGATATATTATATAAAAAAATTCCTATCTAATACAAATAATATGTACACAGTTGTATAGTTTTAAGCACTTCTAGCCAACACTAAAAAATTATTCACAATTATAATATTTCACCTTACTTTATAATAAGGATTATTTGATTTGACACAGTTTTATGGTTTCAACTTGATACGACTAATAATCCTTTGTAGACAATTATACGTTCAAGTAACTATTTTGACCGCCAATATTTTACAATTATGTAGTATAAAGTATTCCTATCTAATACAAATAATTTTCGAGTGTATATTTAACCCCTAGATGGGACCTTAATAGTTACAATTATAACCAGAGTGAACCTGGGAGTAATGGCAATGAATGGGTACTTCACACTCACCCAGATCTCAAAAAGTGGATTGGTTTGGTTTGTTTTGGTTTGGTTTATGGCATGTCAACTATTGATGTTTATCTAATACCAAATCCTATTTTTACATATATATTAAAGAATTGATTTGTAAACGCATTTTGTAGATACACACAGTTAAATAATTCAAAATTTTTATTTCTAACAATTAACTTTTGCATAAGTCAACAAAGATGAATGGTTCCAAGTATTGCTATGTATCGCTAACAATTCAATTAAATGTCAGTCATTTGTTTATTTCAAGCAATTCAATTTAGCATAAGTCATTTGTTTAAATAGTTTAAATGTAAAAGAGTTGTATTTTACCCCTTAGATAGGACCCTATAAGGTGCTACCACTCCAGGCCACAGTGGATCTGGGAGTGATGGCAATAAAAGGTATTCCAGATTCCCCAAAGCTCCTGCATTACTGGAGCCTCAACATTAGATTGCTTAATGTCAAATTCAGAATACTCATTGGGGGGAGGGATCCTACGCTCTGCAGAGATGTAGTTTGTGTATTTTACAGCCCCAAACCGACTGGGCTTTCCAAAAATGGAGCCTCAACATTAGATTGTTTAATGTCAAATCCAGAACACTCGTTGGGGGAAGTCTTTCCCTCAGCAGAGATGTAGTTTGTGTATTTTACAGCCCCAACCGACTGGGCTTTCTAAAAACAGAACCTCAACATCAGATGCAAGGCATCCTGTTTTCTTTTTCTTTGTGTGTGTGTGTGGGGGGGGGTGGAATTCAGTCCGTATATTCTACGCTCTGCTAAGAGGGCGGCGTATTTCTTAAACTGAAGTTTTCTTTAAACTTCAGGAGGATCGTTATCATCTTCATCTTCATCATGTCGTGCCGCTGGCACGGATTTCCCTTCTCTCTTGCCACTCGTCTCAGTCGTCCATCGCTTCCGGTAGGTTTTGTAGACTACATCCTGTCTCCGAACAAAGTTGTTTTAGATAAGTTCTAGCTGGTCGTCCAATCTTGCTCGTCCGTTTGAAGGGGTCCATAGGAGAACATCACTCATGATTTTGTTCTTAGTTTTCCAGCAGTGTTCCGCTTGTCTGGTTCTGCTAATTTGGATATTTTTGAGATTGGGAGTAGGTGGCCGTACAGCTGTTGTTTTGTGGGATGTTGCTTCCAGGTTTTGTTCGATATAGTAAGTAGCATTCTTGAGCAATTGCTGTCAAGCTTTTTATCCATACGCTTAGTGAGTGTCCATGTGGTGCATCCATATAGTAGTATGGACACGGCCACTGCTTTGAAAAATTGTGTTTTATTCTATCGGAGAGGTCTGGCTTTCATATGACCAAAAACCTATCGATAGCTGTCCATGGCTTTGCTAGTCGCATATTCATATCCTTTTCTGCAGATGAAAAGGTAGGTAGGTGAACTTGTCCACAAGTTTCAGAGAACCATTTCTTTGATTAAAGCACCTATTCTCTATTTTGTCTGCGTTCACATTGAGGTCTATGCCACCTGCTGTCTGTTCCAGGCTACGCATCAGACATTCGGCCTGGGCGGGTGTATTCTCCAGAAAGGCTATGTCATCTGTGTAGTCCGCGTCCGTAATAGTTAGTGCGGAGTATCGTATGCTTCTCGCCTTTTCCAGGGTAAAGTCATTTTCTTTCATTAAATAAAGTAAATAAATAAATTGCTGAGGTTTCTTCAATGCTAGCATCTTTTTAAATCAGAAAAATAGATTTAATCCTGATCACATGAAAAGTGTATGTGTAGAGAAAGTTTTTTTTTTTTCAAAATCCGAACTGATATTTAAATTAAAATCCAACATCATTGATATTGATGTATGTATTTCCCAACCTCTCTGCGTGAGCAGGATGTGACATAAAGTCAATGTCCTACGATGATAAGAATTACACGATAGCCACCTTCCATTAGCATTGATCTATAATTCAAAGTAATACGACTAATTCTGATTGATATTAAAAAAGTATCGCCGACCATTTGAAGATGTCGGTAGCAATAGAAACATGACAAAACGGATCACCTAATCTCAGCTATAAAACCAGACTTAATCTTAATCCAGAAAACAAAATATAATTTGTCATTCTGTGGATTTTGCTGTTGCAACGGATTAAGGAGTGAAAAGAAAAGAAAAAGAAATGTTAAACTAATCCTGCGATCCCGTCTGAAAAAGATTTGGATCTGAATGATAGCTAAGATACCAATTGTGTTTGGTGCGGTTTAGAATGATTTAATTTTAAGAATAAAAACATTTTCTGAATAATTTACAAATGAAGCACAATTTTGTGTGGGTTGAGTTTGTGCCGCAAACTATTCTTAAGCCAACCAAATTCTTGATATGACAGTGAAATGCAACGAAATCAATTTTTTTCCTAAATAGAAACATCAGTATCATCGTTATCTTGCTGCTGTGACAGCAAGATAATAAGCTTCATCTATTTATCAATATTATTATTATTATTATTATTATTATTATTATTATTATTATTATTATTATTCCCTTTTTATTTTATACTCGTAGTTTTCCCGCCTTTTTCTCCACCATTTCCATCTTTTCTAATTCTAATAATCTTATTTTTTTCCTTCTGTATTTTCTCGGGGCATATTTCACTTATATTATTAATTTATTTTCCTTTTAGAATTTTGACTCGTTGACGTCGATCTCTTTTCTTTTCTTTCATTTTTTTTCTTTTACTTTTTTTTTTTATGAATATACTTTTTCCTCTGGCAGTTGACATGATGAACTGGCTTGTACTTCCATTCACACTGCGCACTGACACATGAATCTAGTGCATCAGTTCGGCGCCATGCTCTATATCACCCTTTCTCCTTGCATCTTTATTTTCCCTCATAACATTATTATTATTATTATTATTATTATCATTATTACTATTAAAGACGTTGATGACAGTAATAGTAGTATCAGTAGTTAGAGTATTCAAGCAATTATTATCATCATTATTCATATCATTAATTCAATCATCATCAATGTTATCAAACACATTATATTATTTATAGTGGTATTAGTGTGACGATCATTCCGCTGTTAAAGAACGTCTCGATTTAATTCTTACTGTTGTTATAAAGACAACCATAGCTTCCATTAATTATTATGATTGCAATTATCATTATAATTATTGTTTTATATCCCGTGTGAATATATGAAACGAGGTATTTTTATTGTTCAATAATATTTACGGAAGAGCTTCCTAAATGTTCTTATTTTTATCCCAATATTTAAGACGAAATGTAAGAATAAGAGTACATACTATTAAGATACGATAAGTACTTGTAACTTATCTTGTAAGTCAAAAGATGTCTTCCGCATAGTCCATCCTTAACAGGTCTGATTCCATATGAAGTTAATTGAAATACCCTTGATTTCGTTGGTTTGGTTTCTTTGTTTAATGGCATATCAACCTTTGTTGGTTATTTAATGCCAAAGCCATTCTCCTAGAACAATAGTGGTACTATTTAACCCATAGCTGGGAGGATAAGGGGGTTCATACCTTTCCCAAGGGTATTTGCCCAAAAGTGAACATAATAGTATGACTGGAGTATGAACTCGCTTACTACGATTCCGCTTTCCATCGCTTGAACCATTAAACCACGAGGACACCCCTGCTCTCTGACAAGATATGATTATTTGTCTTTTTTCTTCCTTTTAATTTGTCTGGCTATTATTATTATTATTATTATTATTATTATTCACTCATTAGATCTTTTCACATCAGCGTTAGCCGATGGTTTTTCACTGTAGTCAGAGTGACAGCAAGTCTCCTCAAGTCTCCAGGACTCTTCTCAGTATTCTGGCCATTCTCAATAATGCTGTCGTTTGGATGGTCTCCACCCGTCCGCTAAATTCCAAGTCCTCCAGTCCCTTTAGTAATCCTTTAGTTACTCTTCCAAACGCACCAATTACAATTGGTATAATTGTCACCTGCATGTTCCACAGTTTTTTTTCAATTCCCGAGGAAGGTCGAGGTGCTTATCTTTCTTTTCACATCCTTTCAGTTTTTATTCTGTGGTCAAACGGGATATTATTATTATTATTATTATTATTAATTGTATTTGTTGTTGTTGTTGGTGGTGGTGGTAATACTAATAATAATGATTATAAAAATAATAATTATAATAGAAAGTGATATCAAAACGAAAAGATCGAAAAAGAAACGAAAAAAGAGATAAGTACTTGGACTTTTGGACCTTGTAATAGAAAAAAACAAAAACAAACAAAAAACTATGGAACATGAAAGTGATAGTGATACAAGTTGTAATTGGTGCACTTGAACGATCTCTGAAGACTTGGTAAGTGGGCTGGAAGAGTTGGGAAATCGGAGGACGAACCGATACCACCCAAACTATAATCTATTTTAGAACGGCCAGAGTCTTGGTGACCTGAAGAGATATGTGGTTACTCAGACTCAAAAAAAAAAATCATCTGTTCTAAAGCTAATATGAAAAACTAGCAATGTAATAATAATAATGATAATAATAATAAATTCATAATTAACAATAAAAATACAAAAAAGAGAATCCGTTGAATGGTGGACTTCGTCGACCCCGGCAAACAACTGAGTAAAAATCAATGAAAATGAAAGAGAGACAAGTACTTAGACCTTGTCTGGAAACTGAAAAACCTAATGGCACATGAAAGTGACGGTGATACCACTTATACTTGGTGCACTCGAAAGGTCCCTGACGTTTGGTAAGGGGGGGCTGGAAGGGCTGGAAATCGGAGGACGAACCGGGACCATCTAAACAACAGCATTTTTAAGACTGGTCAGAATGCTGAGAAGAGTTCTGGAGAGTTGAGGAGACTTGCTATCACTCAGACCCCAGAGAAAGACCTTCGACTAACGCTGGTGTGAAAAAAGCTCGCAAGGAATTATATAATAATAATAATAATAAGTAAAATAAAATTGGTGACCGTACACAATAGCTTCTACACTTTGGTGTAGAGAAAGGTACTACTCTATTCCCTGTATTGCTCCACTTTACCCTTGATCCGTACCTTATAACACTTAGGGTTAAACAAGGAGGGATCAAGTACCATTTCTTGAGTCTTTGGTA
>OY757916.1:102639741-102702241 GCA_963585895.1 Sepioteuthis lessoniana | reverse complement strand
GACCGGCGTGGTAGGACCCTGTCAATGGGTTAAATATAACTAACGGCATACTTATGCTAAATTAATTGTTTGACTAAACTGAATAGCTTGAAATAGAAATGTTTTTGACAGTTAAACCGTAGTTACATTTAAACAGCGTGCATATACTAAACTGAGCCGTTTGAAATTGAACTGTGTTTGACATTTAAAATGTACTTTCACTAAACTGAATTGTTTAATATAGAATTGTTTTGACATTTAACTGCGTGTAAACAAAATCTTTACTTATACTAAACTGAATTAGCAGAATTAGAACTGCTTGAGTAAACTGAATAGAAATGCTTTTCACAATTAATCTGTACTTGCATTTATTCTGCGTACTTATGCTAAACCGAATTGTTTGAAATAGAACTATTTTCATAAAATGGATTTGGCGTTAAACAACCTACAAAAGTTGATATGCCATAAAACCCAAATAACCAAACTATATATGTATATTGTTAAAAGTGCTCTCGATGAATCTGACATTTATACTAGTAGTAATTTGTCCCGAAAGGCCTGGAGAGGAGATTGAAATAACTGGAGTAAGAGGAAATATAGAAAACGTCCAACCCATAAGACATTTATGACTTGTGAGAATCATTAGAAGAGTTCCGATGACCTGAGGTGTTTTACTATCACCCAGACTTCAGTGAAAGAAGACCACGTACAGATGGTTTTTAAAAAATCGTATATAGGGAAATGGGTAAGAAAGGAAAACTTAAAGAATGAAACAGAATTTATTCTTTTGCCCAGTCGGCTGGGGCTGTAAAATACACTGACTGCACCTCTACAGAGGGGTAACCCCACCCCGAAACGAGTGTCCTGAAAATGACACTAAACAATCTGATGGTGAGGTTCCATCAGTGCTGGAGCTTTGGAGAATGCAGAGTATCCCTTTATTGCCACTGCTCCCAAGTCCACTCTGACCCGGAGTGGCAGCACCTGATTGGGCCCTATCTATGGGTTAAATAGAACTAACAGCATACTAATGATAAACTGAATTGTTTGAATAAACTGAATAGCTTGAAATAAAAATGTTTTTGACAATTAAACCGTACTTACATTTAAACTGCGTGCTTATGTTTAACTGAATTATTTGAAATAGAACTGTTTTTCGACATTGTATTTACACTGAACATATAACTGCTTGAATAATTTGAAATAGAAATGTTTTTGACCATTAAACCCTATACTCATGCTAAACTGAATTGTTTTAAAAAGAACAGATTATTTGTATAAAAATGGATTTGGCGTTAAATAACCTACAAAGGTTGATATGCCATAAAACCCCGCAAAAAAAAAGAAAAAGAAAGAAAGAATTTATTCTTATAGCTGGACAAAACAACGCCATAAAGATGAATTATGTTAAACCAAAAATAGATAATATGTAACAGAATCGGAAGTGTAGATTATGTGCTGATAGATACGAAATGATTATTCCCATAATAACCGAATGCAGGTAACAAGCACAAAGGGAGTACAAGACTAGACACGATTGTATGGGGAAAGTGATCTGACTCGGAATTATGCAAGAAATTGAAATGTGAACATACTACCAAATTAATCAGAATCCATCCGGGAAAATAAGACGCAACATTATCTTTCATTTCAATATATAAACAGATCATCTGATAGCAGCCAGATAACCAGACAATTAACAAAAAACAAAAAAGAAAGAAAAAAATGAACCAATCTAAATGTGGACTTTGTCCACCCAGCGAATGACAGAAAGCAGAAAAAGATAGAATATTTGGATCTTGCCAGAAACCTAAAAAAAAAGAAAAGAAATAGGAACACGAAGGTGACGGTGATGCCAATAGTAATTGGTGCACTTGGAACGGTTACAATGGCATTTTTTGTAAGTGTTGGAAATTGGAGGACGTACCGAGACCATGAAAACAACAACATTGCTTTGATCGTCCAGAATACTGAGCAGCGTGCTGAAGACTTGAGGAGATTCATTCTCTCTCGGACTTCAGTGAAAGACCATCGGAAACGCTGATTTAGAAAACTTGCAAGGAGAAAAATAATAATCATTATACAAACTTTCATACTTACATACATGCATTTATAATAATGCTTATAATAATAATAATAATAATATATAGATAATGCATGGATATATTGTGGAAATCTAATGAAAAAATTATATTCTCTATTAGAACCTAGAAACTAAAATAGATAAAATTCTGTTTCACAGTCTCAAATGTAATACTATAGCGGGTCACCGATTCCGATTGTAACAATATATTATCACTGCAACAAACGTGAGAATATTCTCTCACGGCAACAAAAATAACAATGTCACCAATACCGATACTGCACCAAATGTAATACCGTAGTGCATCACAACATTTGTGGCACCAAATGTAATACTATAGTCGTCACAATACTTTTATTTATTTATCCAGAACTTTTTCTGACGGTCGTGGCGATTCGTTGGAACAAGTTGCCTGAGTTTCGGCTGAGAGAGAGAGAGAGAGAGAGAGAGGGGGGGAGTGATATCCTTAGCGAATGCAGCAGCTTATAAAGAAGTACAAGAGCAGGAACGACAATCCACTGCGAACGGTGCAAGCAAAATAAACTTTGACCATACAGAGAAATGCTATATGCACTGACCAGAATTTTCCTGGAAAGTAGTTCATGGGTATTTGTGTGCACGTTCGAACTTGCTTACTAAGATATCGCTGCCTAACACGTTAGCCACAAGGACACCTTCCCACAAAAACTTGAGGGAATGTCTATTAAAGGAATAATTATAAGTCCAATTTGATTAAATGACTTCTGAGAGCAGGTTAAATACTTAGAAGTGTCCTGGAGATCTTAGGAGACTTACTTCACTCAGACATCTTTGAAGATCACCAGTTAGTACTGATGTGAAAAACTTGTAAAGAGATACTGCGTGGACAGATGTTTTATCCAGTATAGTTTGGGCAAAGCAAGAGAATTGTTAACTTTTATACAATTCTTTTTTGTTTGTTGGGCTTTCTGATATATCAAACATTCTATGGTTTGGTTTGTTTTGGTTTTATTTGGTTATATGGCACGCTTATCATTGTAGGGTTATTAATACCAAATCCATTTTTATACATATAAACATATCTACTTCAAACAATTCAGTTTAGTATAAGTAATGTTTTTGTTTACATACAAGTAAATGACAGAAACAGTTCTATTTCAAAAAATTCTGTTTAGCATCAGTACAAAGTTTCAATGTCAAGAAACGGTACCATTTCAAAGCATTCAGTTAAGCATAAGTACACAGTTTAGTTCTACTTGACCCATAGACAAGACCTTATCAGGTGCTACCACTCCGGGCCAGAGTAGACCCAGGAGGGATGTCATTGAGGAGGTACTCCTCATTCCCCAAAACTCTAGCATTACTGGAGCCTCACCATCATTGTTTAGTGTCACATCAAGGACACTCGTTGGGAGGGGTTCTTACCCCCCTGTAGAGGAGCAGTCGGTATATTCTGCAGCCCCTGTCAACTGGGCAACGAACCAATGTAGGTTATTTAATGCTAATTCCTGTTTATAGAAATATATTAAGTATGTATATGATCTGTAAACATATTTTGCAGATAATAAACGAGCCTCAACTCTTTCTTGCTGAATGTTAAATGGTTTCAAGTATTGCTATGTAACAGTCACAGATTGTTCTATTTGACCCATAGATAGAATCATATCAGGTTCTACCACTTCCGGTCAGAGTGGACTGGAGAGCAATGGCAATGAAGGGGTACTCCACATTCCTGAAATCTCCAAGGTTGTAGCCTCGCTATCGGATTGTTTAATGTCATAACAGGACACTCGTTGGTGGGGTGTTACTTCTTGGTAGAGATACAGTCAGTGTATTCTATTGCCCCAGCTGTCTGAGCTGTAACACTTTTGAATCTGTAATATTTTGGACCTTTTTTGCAACGTTAACCGACCTGGTTCATATCATCATCATCATCATTATTATCATCAAGGCGAATCAATTGCATGAATTCCTTTAAAGTTCTCTAGACATTCGTCCCTATCCAATGCCCGAACGGAGCTAATAAGTGTTCACTTCTGCTGGTAGGCGAACACTAATGTGTTCATGTGTAGAAGTATATAGAAGGAACGTCATTTATAAGTTCCTCATAAATTTCCAACAAGTGCCTAGCATGTATTGCTGGATGGTTTGAGTGATAGGCGGTTAGTAACCATGCAGTAGTTGTTTTATAGGGTTCTGCTTCCAGCATTTGTTCAGAACAGCCTCCTGGTATAATTCCCATTCAAGGAGGTGCCTGTGGTGCGATGGTTATCGTCGTAGGAAATGGACACGGCAACACGAGTTCAAAGCCTGGATGAGACTGATTGCATTTCACAATATACTAATACCATTGGAAAAGGTATGAATCCAATTATTCTCCCTCCAGCTATGGGTAAATAGTAAGGCAGACTAGTCTAGGAGAAGGAAAACTCTGAATTCAAACCTGTTAAACTCAGCTAAAAATTGAACTTGTGTCATATCCTGCCCGAGCGGAGGGGTTGGTAAATATGATAATTCCCATTCATCTTTTTCTCTTGGCATTTCTTCAGAATCTATATGGTACTGCCATACAGGAGTACTGGCTTGACTGCAACTTCGAAGAATTCTCGTTTTATTTTATCTAAGAGATCAGATTTCAAGATGGTTTTGCTCTTCTAGTTATTACTTAAATGGAGAATTCAGTTCTAAACGCAAGGAATATGAAAACTCAACTAGAATATATATATATATATATAAACAGGAATAACACAATGATACCAACAACGATTGTAATTTTTTGATTATAAAACAACAGTAATATGAAAGAGACAAGATCATAGTAAAAATGATAGAGTGAACAGCTGACCAAATAACTCAATCTTGCCAAAAGAACTAAAAAAAATGGTAATAATGAAGGAGACATTAATACCCATAATTATGGAAGTTCTTGGAACGGTCCCAAATATTTTTTCTTCAAAAAGACAGAAAAGAACTAGATAGATAAATAACATTGCAATTTTATATTAATTCGTACTAATTTCCTTCTATTTGTTGTTTTGTTCTCTCCTAACTTTTCGGTCCTGTATTTAGCTCGACTATCTGCCCGCCTCGTCAGTAAGACTATAGACCGGCAAGACCCCACCAAAAAAAGTGGGGTCCCGTGTTCTAACCTGCATCAGATGGTGAGGCTCCCATTCTAACGATCCGGTAAAGCTGGAGAACGCATTCATTGCTATGAATCCTAATATCCACTTTTTATCGGAGTTATAATAACTTTACCGTCACATCTATGGGGCAAATAGATCTGTTTTAAATTATTAGTATTTGATAGGACCGTGAGCAAAATTTTAAAAAAGTGTAAGAAATAGAACTCTGATAAGAATCAGCTCACAAAAATCTGAACGTGAAGGAACAATACACACGATTCCTCTGCTTCAAAAAATCTAAATAAACCTTAATGAATTGACACGCCATTAAAATTATTCAATCAAACACTGTCTACTCTTTTTTTATCATTAAGGGTTGTCTGATGATTGTCTTCATTTTTATTGTCATTGTTATTTCCACAACGTTTCGGCCGATATGTCCTCTGGCCTTCGTCAGGTTTTTGTTGAATTCGGGAACCTTCACGGAACTTCAAACTATGTGTCCTGCAGGACACATAGCGTAACGGTGATTGGTGTTGGTTCCCTAACTTTCTAAGGAGACAATCATCTGGAGGTGGTAGGTTCAATCCTGAATGCAGGCGAGTAACAATACAGGAATACTTAACACTCGTACCCGGTTATAGCTAACGGAATCAGAACAAGCGAACCCCGTGGATTCAATAAAAGACGTAGTTCGAAGTTCTTGGAGGTTCTCGAGTTAAACAAACACCTAAAGAAGGCCGGAGGACATATCGGCCGAAACGTTGTGGAAATAACAATAACAATAAAGATGAAAGCAATAGTCCGAAATTCCATAATGATAAAAATCATCAAGCTTCGTCTCAGAAATTTAGACAACTAATATTGTCTACTCTGTTTCAGAATAGGGAAAGTTTCTCTAAGGTTGCATACATTACTTTTCGTTGTACACGTCATATACAGTGTTTGCGTCTCTGCCTATGCCATACGATTTTTCTCAGACTTTGTTCTAAATAAGTGACACTCCCAAGTAACTTGCCCTGTTGGTATGGGCTGTAGAATACACCGACTGCACCTCTACAAAGGGTTAAGACCCACCCAAACGAGTTTCTCGGATATGACACTAAACAATCTGATGGTGAAGTTCTAGTGATGCTGGAGCTTTGGGGAAAGCGGAACACCCCTTCATTGCCATCCATCCAAGATCCATTCTTACCCGGAGTGGTAGCAACTGATAGGGTCCTATTTATGGGTCAAATAGAACTAAACTGCCTACTTATGCTAAACTGAATTGTTTGAATTTGAGCTGTTTTGATATTTAAACTGCGTATACTAAACTAAATTTTCTGAAAGAAGGGTGTTTTTGTTTGTTAAACTGAATTTTTTGGATTAGAATTGTTTGACTAAACTGAATAGCTTGAAATGGAAATGGTTTTGACAATAAAACTGTGTACTTACATTTAAACTGCGTACTTATGCTAAACTGAATTGTTTGAAATGGAATTCTTTTTGTATGCTAAACTGAATTGTTTTGAAATGGAATTGTTTTTGACATTGAAACTGTACTTACGCTAAACTGAATTGTTTAAAATAGAACTGTTTTGATATTTAACTGTGTGTAAAAAAATCTATACTTATACTAAACTGAATTATTGGAATTAGAACTGTTTATCAAAAACATTTCTATTTCAAACTTACCAGTTTAATCAATTTAACTGTGTACTCATGCTAAACTGAATTGTTTGAAATAGAACTGATTATTTGTATAAAAATGGATTTAGCATTAAATAACCTACAAAGGTTGATATGCCATATAGGTCACTATTCTTACACTTTGCATTTATCTTTTGTTCCGTTCCTAATGGTAAGTCGCTTATCCTACCGAATGCTCTGTTTGGTCTTGTGAGTAAACTGAGCCCAGTATATCCATGGATTATTTAATACATCGTTATCTATAATGATATTTCTCATGCTATTTATTTATCCGATGTTTTATTCATCTGCGGGATTTCAAATACGCTGACTATATCCTTTGCAGAGGAGTATCCCTCATCTAGCCAAAAAAATAGCAGTTGTCCAAGTTAAAACACCAACTGATGGAGAGGTTCTAGCACCGGAGATTTGGAAAGTGTGGAGTATCTCTTCATTGCCATTAGTCCTACTTCTACTTGAATTGCAGTACCTCCTAGTGTCACATTTATATGTCAAATAGATATGTTGAAAAATGTTTCATATTCGATATGAATACTTGATATCATTTAACCGTAAATTATTTGTAATAAAAATAGTTACTAGCAGCGATAAATGTTCACAAACCGTAAGCTGTATAAAACCGGATAGTTGTGTAAAAAACGAATGACTATTATTATATAGAAATAATTACATGAAACCATATAATTACAAATATTAGATAGCGATACTTTAAACTATATAACTCAGGGAAAATTATTTGTATTAGATAGGAATATTTTATACGTAACTTTAAATCATTTTCTATTAATAATAGTTACTTAAAATATAATTTTTTTTATTAAGGATTATTACTAGTTACTTGAAACCGTATAACTGCGCGAAAAGCATACAAATGGATGAAAATTATTCATATTTGATAGGAATACTTTGTTCATAACTTTAAATTATTTTCGATTAATAAGAGTTACTTAAAGCGGTAATTGATTACTAAGGATTATCATTAGTTTCTTTAAACTGTATGACTGTGTACAAATAAATAACTATTATTAAGTAGATATAATTACTTGAAAACGCATAATTTCTCGTACTATATTGGAAAATTTGAAATCATAGATTTATATAAGTTGTATATTTTTTCATAGAGATATTTGATATGTTCAGTTTTCAACAATTCAAAATGAAATATTCCTTTGGAATTTCAATAAAGACAACAAAATTTGTCCATATGTTTTTCGTTTAGATTAAAAGAGTTAAAACAATCATAGTTTCCTTGATTAACTAACAATTTTCTTCGGTTTTTATTTTCAAAATTGATTTGTCTGTGACAATAATTATCTAGTCTAAAAGTAACTGTTTTTTTCTGTGTCGAGCAAGATGAAAAAGCAAGATTTTAAACGCCTAACCCAATCATTAAACTATTTTAAAGGTTGATAAGTTGTAATTGCTAATTTCAAAGTAACTCCTGAATTCAGTTATTTGCTATTAATTCTATTTTAATTTCTATAAATAGAATGAGGCTCCAAATCAGGCTTAATAGCCACCAAAGGGCAATGTTTATGAATATACATATGTAAAAAACACGAGTTATTTTGCTCCACACCTTGCATATCGTACAGAAACATAAACTCGTCCCTCACTCTGTCAACAGGAGTGAGATTATGCATACAGTATACCCTGCAGATAGGTAAGATTTCTCCCAAAAGGTGTATCCTGAGTATTACACTATGCTGATAAAGTTCAAATTCTAAAGTTCTGTATTGTTCATTACCATTACTTCCAGGTCAACTCTGGGCTGGAATGTTCATACCAGTTAATATCATATTTATGCGTCAAATAGAGTCTAAGAATTATTTGTATTCGATCAAACATTCTGGAAATAAAATTAAAAAAAAAACTCATAAGAAATAACGACTCAAATAAATGAACGGGATTTCCTAAACTCTAGGCATACAATAACCCTTGATAGGTTGACAGGGTGTTAAAATCGATCAATCAATCAATCAATCTATTAACAAGTCATGCAATTTTTTTCATTCAATTTTTGCGCATAAACACACACACACACACACACTCTCTCTCTCTCTCTCTCTCTCTCTCTCTCTCCATATATATGTATATACGATACAGATAAAAAGAAATTTGAAATTAAAAGAAATAATGTATTGCTGCAAGAAGTTAAACTCTTGCACTATCATCAAAATATATCAAAATAAATAAAGACTTAAGCTGCAACTAAAAAAGCGTAGTCTACATAACTGAATGTAACACGTGAAAAGAAATATACATAGGGTCAACACAGGCCATCAATAATAGAATATCATTTCACTAGAGCTATAGTGAAATAACAGAAGATACAAAATTACATATCAAGTCAAAGCAAATTTAAAATTATGCCCTTATACCAAACTAACGACTACACATTGCATCAAATAAAATAAAAAAACTTCATAGATAAGTTTAAGGTCACATTGTATAAAACATGAATTATACAAACACACAAATGGAAACAAACATACATATATATGCATATATATACATACAGAGTTATTTGAAAAATATTATTAGTAAAAATAATTACTAGTAAATTTCAAACCTCACTACGACACACACACACACACACACACATACACGCAAAGGTCAAGACGCACACACAGAGCAAAAGAAATAGATGTAAGTGAAATCCGAAACCACTCTAACACACACACACACACATACCTCTTAGTGTCACAGTTATATGTCAAATAGATATTTTGAAAAAATTATTCGTATTCGATATGAATACTTTATATCACACACACACACACACACACAAAACTACTCAGGTTAAAACGACAAAAACATACTCAGGTAGCCACACGCGAAAAAGCCCGTAACCAACTGAAAAACATTCAAACTTCAAACACGAGTGAGATCAAGTCTCAATGAGTACCCCATTCACAAGGCCTTGTGCTATATTTCTCTGACGAAAGCATCAAGCAGGAAACATACACGTATGTAAGAACAAAATAAAAATATTTTTCTCTCTTTGGGCCTACAACATAAAAATATTATATATATATATATGTATATATCTGTGTATGTGCAACCCACTCCCTCTCTCTCTCCCCATATCTTTTATTCATGCTTTAAATTATGAGTTTAGACGGCTAAATGCACACATACATACATTCTTACTGTTATTTTTATAAGTATATAAGCGTAAGAAAGCATGACTTGACGACGATCTTTCATTTTACTCCACTTTCTCATCCATCATACAAACTTGTTCTTTTGTTTTTTTTCTTTACCTTATTTCTCCCTCTCTCTCTCTCTCTTTCTCTCTGTCTCACTCTCTCTCTCTCTCTCTCTCTGTCTGTCTCACACACACACACACACACACACATGCGCGAGCACTCTATCACACCAGCATACATTAACCCATACACGCATACACAAACGTACACAGATACACATATTCATAGAAAACTTTACACCTTCACACATGCGTGTTTGCGCGTCCATGCTTATAATATTAGATGGAAAAGATAAACGCACACTCGCACACAATTAAATGTGTGTTGAAAAGAATCTGAATGAAAAGTGTCAAATCTCGTATATTCATGTCAAGGCTTTTGAAAAGAGATGTTTTATTCTGCTTTTTACGTTGAAATAATAAATATGACATGTACAATGAATTACACTTTTAAATTTAATTTTTAACGATGATAAAAAACAAAGAAGAAAAAAAACTACTTCTGATTTCATTTCTTGCTAGCGAATATAGATTATGTATATCAACAGAAAATAACCTAACAACGAAATACAACACATTTAAGACGCAAATAAATAAATAGGTATATAAATATATTAATTCATTAAGCAAAATTGCTTACAGCTAAAACAATAACAAAAACAACCACTAACATCTTAATGGTATAAAGATTTTACGGAAGAAATCTTATAATAGAAAAAAATCAATAATTTTTTTTTTATATAATTTTTTAAGTTACACCAGTTCATATAAAGTTTCCTAATACAGGCGTTCGTCAAAAGTTTTACAATATGTGTATGTTAGTTTGCAGAGCGTATATCACATGACCAAACAAGTTCAAGCCCTGGAAAGGTAACCGTTGTGGTTGGGGGTATCGTGGGACTTGGTGTACTTACATGTTGTGCATTGCTTCAATGTGTGTTAAATTTGAAAGCCAAATAGATAAAATACATCATCATCATCATCATGTCGTGCTGGTAGCACAGATATCCCTGACCCTCTCTCGCCACTTTTCCCTATCGTTCATCACCTCAGGCAGGTCTTCTGAACAACATCCCGTAGCATCACATAGTTGCTGAATGTATGTTCGTGCTGGTCGTCCTGCTTTTGCACGGCCATGTGTGGGGGTCCATTAGAGTACGTCACTTATGAGTTCGTCCCTGCTTCTCCAGCAGTGTCCTGCATGTCTGGTTCGTCTAACTTGAATAGTTTTCGTGATAGGAGGCAGGTGGCCGTACAGTTGGTGTCCTGTGGGATGTTGCCGCCAGGACTTGTTCAAGATTGCTCGCAGCATTCTTGTGTAATTGCCGTCTAGCTTCTTCTCCAGCCGTTTTGGTAGAGTCCATGTAGTGCATCCATATAGCAGTATTGATGCGACCGCTGCCTGGAAGAAACTGCGTTTCATTTTATCGGTTAGGTCTGATTTTCATATAATCGATAGCCTATTGATAGCTGTCCATGCTTTCGTTAACCTCGTAGGAAGCAGCGTCGCTTCAACCGAAAAGGACATCGATACGAGGTTAAAATAAAACATGTAATGTAGTCTAATTCGGGAAATTACTCTTTACGAATGCGAACGGGTCCATAACGCCTCCGAAACTACCAAAAACATTTGTTGTGGGACTATTGAAGGCGTTGTTGATCACAGTACAGGAACCAGATGATTCAAGAAAAAAAAAAATCAAGCTCGGGTTGCAAAGAACATTGACGATCATACAAGGTTAAGTTGGCCTAAAACCGTGGCTTTCAAAACCGTGCTCGAAGCCATAGAGGCAAAATCGGTAAGTAGCACACGAAGAGTATCAGGCGATGTTAATATCTAAAAAGTTCAGTGTGGTAAGTCACCTTCACTACCTTGGCAATAGAATCCAGAAGTGCCAAATCGTGTGTTTCGTTACTAAAATATGGCAAAATTTTTTAACCCATCTTAGTTATTTATATTAGCTGAGATATAAGAGTAACATGACCTTTTAAATTCTAGGCCTGACTGCAGCAACCTAACTGTCGGACAGAAATTAAATACAACGTGATAGTTTATAGTAGTCAACCGAAACGGAGAGGAAAAAAGAAACTTATCTACTTGCTGACACACTTCTCGACTAATCACACAAGCACTCGACCGCAGAAAACGGTCGGTGAGTATAGAGGGGAGAGACGAAAGAGAAAGATAGAGACTTTGTAATCTTTCTGTTCGCCGGCCGTTTTGTGCTGTTGGGCGATTGTATAATTTGTCGTCTGCTTAGGGTCTCTCCCTCCTTCTTCGAGTCTCTAGTTTGTGTCATACTTCGGCGAGATCCCTATATCGCCTGCCATGTGTCTGCTGTGGGTCTCGAACCCGTTCTTAAATCTATATATCTTCCTGAATTATGAATTGTGAAATCCTTAAATGACACGTCACAGCTAAGTTCCAAAGATCAGCTGATTCTACACAATTGTTTATCTTAGTATATCAAATATCGCATGGTTCTTCAACAACTTATCAATCGTCGAATTCTTCAGCCTTGGTTAAGCAACTAGTCTAGGAGAACGAAAACTCTGAATTAAAACCTGTTAAACTCCGCTTAAAAATTGACCTTGTGTCATATCCTGCCCGAGCGGAGGGGTTGGTAAATAGTATCAATCGTCGAATTCGCAAACGAACGCTTATTATCCCATGCTTGACATCCCTTAGTAAAATAAAGACCCACTTCATCCTTGACCTAGATCACTTTAAATTCCAAGTTAAACAAAAAATAAGAATCTACAATTAAGATAATTTTTTGTAATCCATAATTATTTTACACTTGAATGCTGTAAAGACGAACATAATGATTTTTTCCTCTTTGTACTGTTTGTGGTAATAGTTTGATTTGTATATATTACTGTGAGGGAACAAAGGGAAACAACTCATTCAAGGTGAAAAAGACTTGAATTATCTATCTATGGAATGTGATGTGAAAATATAACATGGTGACTTGATAAACTACAATTGTTTTCACACGTGTTTCCTTTATCACTGTCAGTCCTTGTTTCTTGCTCCATGTTACACACTCAAAATGAGTCCATCAAACAGGCAATTACAATAGATATAACGACGATGTTTATCATTTTATTTATTTGAGTTATTTCAGTGTGTGGAAGTAAACTTTACAAGTCTTTCACTTTTTGTTAAAAAAAATGTCTGTTTTGTCTGGCGAGTTGAAACAGATTATGCATAAACAGGAGAAACAGTTTGAAAATTCTCATTTGAATATAATAGCAGTACAGACACAACCAATTCAAGTTCAACTGGCTGCCCAGAACTGGGCAACTTTGACCGAAATAGTTCTGGCGATTTTCTTGCAAACTTTATTTCGGAGTTCGAATACGACTCCTCTGATAAGTTCATATTTTTTTCGTGGTTTCAATATTTGAAAGACACTTTAGAACGCGATCTTCCTCAGAAAGATGACACACAGGAATCAAGAATTTTATTACGTAAATTAGGAACAAAAGAATATAAACGTTACGCAAATTCCATTCTACCCAAATCGCCTTCGGATTTAACGTTTACAGAAATTGTCTTGTTAACCGAAATTTTTGACTTTCAGCAGTTTCCTTTTCCGATCAGATACAATTGTTATAAAAAAAAAAAAAACACGAAGAGACAGTCGTAACATTTTTTGACTAAGCCAACCGTGTATTTTAGAAATTCCGACTAAAGACTGTCCGAAATATCTCATTTTCATCAGTGACCATAAATCTCCGAACGTCTCTGATGTACGCATATGGCTATTTACCAAAAGTAAACAAGACAAAAACATTACGTCTTCCTTTTGATTTTTCTGGACCTATCGATGGAAAATGTTTACTATTATTAATAGATGCCTACAGTAAATCGCCTGAAATTTTTTGGATGAACCACATCACCTCTGAGGAAAACATTCAGAAATTACGACAAATTTTGGACAAATTCAGAGTCCTAGATACTGTAGTCTGTGACAATGACATTGCTTTCACTTATGTGAAAATTTCAGATTCCTGCGAGTAGAATGGTATCAAACATATACGCTCACTACCATTCCATTTACAATCAAATGGACAAGTTGAGCGATTTGTAGATACTATTAGGACCCCAATTTTTCCTGTCGTGGGTCTGATCGACCGCATAATTCGGTTTTATGTAGATGTCATACACAAAATTCTCACAAGAGAAACGTGGCAATGAAACACCTATTCAACCGTTACCATGGAGTAATCCGTCGTACTTTCACATTCGGTCAACAAGTCTTAGCAAAATGCAACTAAAATGGATCTGAGAAGAGGACGTACATTCACATCTTTAGCCAAACTGGAAACGTCACTTATGAGGTCAGCGTGAATTCTTCCCCTTGGGTACAGGATGCAAACCAGTTAAATTCTTCTTAACTTGAAATACCCACGGACCAAAGGGTAGATCTTCCTCTCAAAATTTTATTGGGTATTTATGATTTGCCTAGAGGAAATGTTGGAATGTCCACACAAAAAAGATGAAGTGTTGAACATGGACCTACATATCAAGGGATGAAAACTAAAAAGTCAGTTAGAGTGTGGCATCCCAGCAAATGGCTATAAGTAAACCTCCAAAAAAAAAAAAAAAAAAAAAAAAAAAACATAACATATCACCACACACAAAGGGGAGGTTTTATAGGAAAAAAAGGGAAATAACTTTCTCAAGGGGAATCTGAGTTGAGCTGATTGGTAGTTAAAATATACCATGGCAACCAAAGAAATTGTTTTCTCACACTAGTTTTACATTATCCTATTTACCAACCCCTCCGCTCGGGCAGGATATGACACAAGGTCAATTTTTAAGCGGAGTTTAACAGGTTTAAATTCAGAGTTTTCCTTCTCCTAGACTAGTTGCCTCACCAAAGCTGAAGCAACTCACTCTGCCCTACTATTCACCCATAGCTGGAGGGAGAATAATTGGATTCATACCTTTCCCAAGGGTATTAGTTCTATGTGAAATGCAATCATTCTCGTCCAGGATTTGAACTCGAGCCGCCGTGTCCATTTCCTACGACGATAACCATTACACCACGAGTACCTCCTTTTTCCCTCCGCTAAGGCAGGATATGACACAATGTCAATTTTTAAGCGAATTTAGAGTTTTCCTTCTCCTAGACTAAACACGAGTTTTACTTTATCTCAGTCAATCCTTTTTTATTGCCCGAAAACAATTAAAAGCAAATGAACAGAAGTGGAGATTACAAAAAATTACCTTCTATATCCCGTAATAATTGTTACATCTGTAAAACATCTGTATGCAAATATCACAATGACTTGCGGAATAATAATAAGTAATAAAGATTATATCCTAAAGCAAATTTTCTTCAACTTGAACATTTACAAGAACTTTGGAACTTTTCTTGCCAAATATGCGCATTTTCTGTCTCTTACGTGTGATTATAATGTTCTAGTTGTTAATGACTTCTAATTGAGATATTTCATCTATCTTTCTACCAGTCAGTGATTAAAATGACATTGAAAATTTGGCTTACGTGTCTATTAAGTTTTCATTTGTGTCCTTGATAAATAAGACAGTTTTCCTCTTTTAAATTAGTCTTCCAAACCAGTGAATGAAAATTTCATTTGCTTCCTTGTTGAATGTATCATTCTTGTGTAATTTGAAATCTAAAAGTCCCAGACGTTTCAGTGAAGATAGTGTACTGCCCTTTAACTGCATTAAAAAACTCTACTAGAGTTCAGTGATTGATTTTAACTGTATGGAGTTATTTTATACATAGAGGGTAAATGATTTCACATCTTCGTTTGTTTGTTTGGTTGGTTGGTTGGGTTTTATGGCATATCAACCTTTGCAGGTTATTTAACGCTAAACCCATTTTAATGCAAATATTCAGTTCTATTTCAAAAAATTAATTTTAACATGCGTATACAGTTTAATTGCCAAAAAATATTTTAGGCTCGTTTAAAAATGTTATCTACAAAATGTGTTTGAAAGTCATATATTCACTATATATGTATAAAAATAACTTAGCATGAGATAACCTACAAATAGAACTGTTTGAAGAACTATTATACAAATTTATTGGTTAATTTACTTTTCAACCAGAAAGTATTGACCCAAAGTTATTACACTGGCTAGAAAGACTCATATGAAATATCCATCGAGTTATTCTTTTATAAGCTTACACGAGATTCATCATTTCACGATTACAACTGTAGATTGTTCGTGTTTATTGTGTTCGCACAATTATCAAGGCCCAGTTACCTGGGGGTATAAAATACACCGACGGCATCTTTGCGGGGGAGTAACCTCCCACCAACGAGTGTCCTGGATTTTAAATTAAACTTTTAAACGTGACAGGGCTGTGGCAACGGGTAGTGCCAGATCTATGCCGTCGGGAACTTCGGTTCCTGGTAGGGCCACCCGAGGTGGATTGGACTGGCACCCTGCGGTATTAGGGCTGAAACCCGGCTAAAGGGGCTCTGGTGAAAAGCCGTCCAGGATGAAAGCCGACACACAAGTAAGTAGTATTTGATGGTGAGGCTACAGTCATTCTAAAGCTTTAGGAAAGGCAGAATACCCCTTCATTGCCATTGCTCCCTGTTGTACTCTGGCCCAGATTGATAGCTCTTGATAGGGTCCTATCTCTGGGTCAAATAGAACTGTTTGACATTTAAACTTAGAGAAAATAAATGATATATGCTAAACTGAAATAGAACTGTTTGATTATATAACTGAGTGTAAACAAATGCCTGATATTTGATTGAATTGTCAGTGATACATAGCTATACTTGCATCCATTTAACTATGTACAAAATAATGGGCTTAGAGTCATTTAAAAACGAAATCAACAAATTACAGACTATATATATTTATTATATATGTGTAAAAAGGATTTGGTGTTAAATAACTGACAATGATATATATGCCGTAAAACCAAAAGAAACCAAATCAAAATTATCCATGGATGTTTCGATTGGGTTATAAAAACTCGATTAAAGGCTATTGAAAGTGATCATTAAATTTGATTTTAAAATCACTTTCTGTTTATAAAAATTATTTTGCGTTTTTTCGGAATTTTTAAAAAAAAATACACTATCGATCTAAGAGATAAAAAGTTATTAGAAATGTTTTAGATTTTGATACACGTCGGAAGTTTTCCATTTTGGTAATTCTCTTTTGAACTTTAAATTAAACAAAGATATATGAAAAAATATGTTTTGAGTTTTAACATTTTCTCCTGGCATTTATGTTCAAAGCTAGAAAAAAAATCGGCTGTTACGTTGTGAGGACTTAAATAAAGTTGAAAGAGACCAAGACAAGATAACCCAGTCGGCTTGGATGGTAGAATACACCGACTGGATCTATCCAGTCTCCTGGATATGACACTAAACAATCAGATGGTGAGGTTCCAGTAATGCTGAAGCTTTGGAGAATGCAAACTTCTACATAGCCATTGCTCACAGATCAACTCTGACTCAAAGAGGTAGCACTTGATAGGGCCCTTTCTATGGGTCAAATAGAACTGTTTGACTTTTAACCCGTGTACTTATGCTAAACTGAATTGTTTGAAATAAAACTATTTTTACATTTAACTATATGTAAACTAATGGCTGATGTTTAATTGTAATATTAGTGATTCATAGCAATACTTAGAACCATTTAACTTTGTTGACGAGCTAAACTGAATTATTTGAAATAGAACTGTTCGATCATTTAACTGAGTGTAAACAAATGACCGATGCTTAATTGATTTGTTAGTGATATTCAGCAATATGAGAAAACATTAAACTGAGTGCAAACAAATGATTGATTATAAATATCGTATTAGATAGAAATAAATGAAATCATTAAACTGTGTGGAAAATATTTTAGGCCCGCTTATAAATGTTATCTACAAAATGTGTTTGAAAGTCATATATTCACTATATATGTATAAAAAGAATTTGGCATGAAATAACCAACAAAGGTTGATATACCATAAAACAAAACCAAATCAAACAAAGACGAGACGATGACTATACATTTTTCCTGGCCGTGTATCTTAGATCGATCACTGCTACAGTCGATGCGTCAATCAGGACTCTTTTCTGATTGACTGGTGTTCAAACTGGCTTGGTCTTCTCTTATTCGGCTGCCCAAAGCTGCCCCACTCTGCCAAAACTCTGGTTCTCACTGTTTCTCTCTCTGTCCCAGAGAGTTGCTGCCGATGATAAACTAGCCGTTGGTTTGCCGGTACAAAGGGTATATGGATTATCGTTCTGATCGTCTTATCGTCTTTGCTCCTGCCCCATTGGTCGTTATGTTTCACACCACAAATGATAAGATCAATGATGATGTGCCGTGGTAAACTCGCCTGATGTATTTGAAAAATAAGAATCTCAACTCGCAAATAAACTTTAAAATGCAGGTTTATTTACAATAGCAGGTATATAATCTTCAAATATGCAATGTTGAAGCGGGTGTATAAGAAGTAGTGTTGTTGGCTAGGAAATGCTGGTAAGTTGAAGTGGGTCTGGTGGATGGTGGGTGAGGAATGTTGTTGCCAAAAACAACAACTATGGATTCGAAACACACCCTTCAAAGTCTGGAGACGAACTCTCTCTGGGCCACACAAGCCCTTGTTTAAATAAAAGATTTGTCGACAAAATCTCATTTGATTACTCAATATTCCATTATATCTACCCCACCCTTTCATTTTTCTTCCATCTTGACACTCACAAGTGCAAGGTCAACAATGGGCTTTGGTAACTGCGTCATTTTTATTTTTCAGTATTTAACTCTTGACCACACACCGCTTTCAACAATGTGTCAATCTACAATTGTTTACAGGAAACGATACAATCATATATATTTTTAACTTCAGAGAATCAAACTACGTGTTTTGCTAAATCTGTCAAACCAAAAAGTGTTCAAAGAAAAAGGCACCAAATGGCTTTGTTTAAAATTACAATTTTAACCTACAACTTTAGATATGACGAAGTTTTCCGTTTATGCTTTTAATCATTCCTATGCACCAAATTTAAGCTTAATTTCCAAGGACGGATGAACTCATTTACCCACCCACGTATCATATGACTCTCAATTATTAAATTTGACGGTGTATCAGCCGACCAACCACACGTATCATTTAGAAATGATTTTTTGAATTTTTTAGTAACAAATTTTCAATGAAGTATTAATCCTCCCGATGTACTTCGTTATATGACAAAGGATTCACATCAGGAAAAAAAAAGCCACACACGTAGTATCAGAAAAATACCAGTCACTCCATTATTGATGTCGCAACTTATCTCAGGACCTTTATGAAAAACAAAAAGACGTGGAGTCGTATTTTCAAGTCGATAAAGGAAAGATCTAGTAACCCAATCTGAATTGGAAGGAGACAATTTTGCTAGACCCAAAATTTAAGCCCATTCTATTCGTTTGGCCATATATTGACTTATTAACTGACCCTTTTCAAAAATACCCAATCCTCGCGTTTGACGGTATTCGCAATTACTGTGAGGGTTAGCGTGATTGACCTTAAGTTTTCAATCGCACATCCGAACAACAGGTTTTCTGATAGAGGAAGGCGGACACTACGTTTACCTGAAAATAAAAGAAAGAAATCAAAGAAAAAAAGCATTGAAATTATGATACGGTTAAGATAAAGGTATCATATTTTATAAAGTAATATATATTTTCATTTAGTATCTTTATTCACTATCGTTAGGGTTACTTATTTCAAATTGTCAAATTATCACAAAAGGTGTGTTGAAAAAGTTTCGTTTCTGAATCTATTTCTCAAAACAATGATGAATAATGAATGAAACGTTAAGTTATTTCAAAATAGCTTCTTTGGTATTCAACACCCTTATTCCACTGAGTTTTCCATTGGTTGAAGTGCCTCTGGACAGAGTTATTCATCTATGATGTAATGTGTCATCGGATACAAACTTGTTAATAGGATTTGACCCGAGGTTAAACACTTGCCTCGTAAGTTGAAATATTTTATTTGTTCCCAAATCCCTCGCACGATGTGACACAAGGTCAATACTATTAGCAGAGTTTAACAATTTTGAATTCAGAGTTTTCCTTCTTCTTAACTGCTTAACTGCCATACCAAAGTTAGAGACTCCAATCGGCCGGAAAATTTACTGGAGGAATTTACGCTATTCCAAAATGTATGCTAAATGTAAACAGCTTCGTTAGGATTCGACCTCAGGTTGCCGTATCCATTTCCTACAACACTAACAATTACCCTACGAGTGTCTACTGGGTGGAACGATAAAATTGTCGTCCGAAAAAAACAACACAACAGCCTTATTTTAAAACTTTTATTGAAAAAATCAATTCAGGTAACTTGATTATGTAGTAGAGCTGACATCTATTTAATGTAGCCGCCTTCAGCCTCAATCACCGCCTCGATACAGATCCGGAACTGGGAGTATGCCTTTTCCACAAACGCCGACGGGAGCTCTTTGAATACTCGGAGGATGGCGGCGATCAGGCTGGCAGGACTCGGCGTTTATACACAGTCAAATGATCAAACAGTTCAATTTCTATCAGTTCAGTTTATCATAAGTCAACAAAGTCAAATAGTTCTAATTGTTGCTATGTATCAATAACAATTCTTATATATATCAGTCATTTGTTTACACACAGTTAAAGGATTAAATAGTTTTATTTTAAGCAATTCAGTTTAGTATTAGTCATTCGGTTGCTAAAGTAAATAATTTAAAAGTCAAACAGTTCTATTTAATCCTATCAGGTACTACCACTCCAAGCCAGAGTGGACCTGGGAGCGATGGCAATAAAGAGGTACCCCGTGTTCCCTAAAGCTCCAGCATTATTGGAGTACCACCATCATATTGTTTAGAGTCATAACAGGATATTCGTTGGTTTTCCCAGTCGGAGAGTGGACTTCGGTCCGGAGCGTGGCTCTGCAAAAGGAACAATGGCAGACTTGGGGCCTTTAATTAGGCACCTAGTTTCGACTAGGCTACCTTCGGGTGGGCGAGCTGCACTTTTGTCTCCTTTGTCACACATGTACGGCACTAGATCAAGCGTCTAGTTTAAGCCGTAAACTGGCATACGTGCCCGGACTCACATTTGGGTTCGTGAAACTGCTTGCCTCATCAGGCTCACATTGCACTAAGTGAGCCGATGAGCAGCACAGACAAGCAGGGTTCGAGTCTCGGCTCGTTCCCGACCTCCCCTCCCCTTTATCCCCACTTTAATCGGCCTTCGGGCTTTTGACCTTGTGTGAAGTCGTGTCTGGTGGGAGGCAGCGACAATAAACGGAGGGGGCTGTAGAATACACCGACTGCACCTCTGCAGAGGAGTAAGACCTCCTCCCCAATGAATGTCCCAGATTTGACACTAAACAATCTAAGGGTGAGTTTCCAGAGATGCTGGAGCTTTGGGGAATGCAGAGTAACCCTTTATTCCCATTTCTCCCAGGTCACCTCTGGCCCGGAATGGTAGCACCTAATAGGGCCCTATCTATGGGTTGAATAGAACTAACGGCATACTTATGCTAAACTGAACTGTTTGAATTGAATTAGAACTTTGATTAAACTGAATAGCTTAAAATAGAACTGTTTTTGACAATTAAACTGTACTTACATTTAAACTGCATGCTTATGCTAAACTGAACTGTTTTTGACATTGAAACTGTACTAAACTGAATTGTTTAATATAGAATTGTTTAATATAGGAAGTCTTCACTTATACTATACTGAATTAGCTGAATTAGAACTGTTTGAATAAACTGAATAGCTTTAAATAGAAATTTTTTTGACAGTTAAACTGTTTACTCATGCTAAACTGAATTATTTGAAATAAAACTGATTATTTGTATGAAAATCGATTTGGCGTTAAATAACCTACGAAGGTTGATATGCCAATAAACCCAACAAACCAACCAACCAACCATATTCGTTGGGGGGAGTCATGCCCCTCTCTAGTGATGCAGACGGTGTATTCTACAGCCCCATATGTGCACGTTATATATCTAGGGAGAGGTGCTCGTGGTGCAATAGTTATCGTAGTCGGAAATGGACACGGCGACACGAGTTCAAATCCTGAACGAGACTGATTGGATTTCACATAGCACAAATACCCCCGGGAAAGGTATGAATCCAATTATCCTCTCCCTCCAGCTATGGGTAAATAGTAGGGCAGACTGTGTTCTTCAGCCTTGGTGAGGCAACTAGTCTAGAAGAAGGAAAACTCTGAATTCAAACCTGTTAAACTCCGCTAAAGAATTAACCTTGTGTCATATCTTTTCCGAGCGGAGGGGTTCGTAAATATGTATCTAGAGAGAGAGAGAGAGAGAGAGAGAGATGAAAAAAATTATTAGACAAACTGGAATATTTATTTATAGTTATTTATCTTTTCATCGTTCTCAGCTAGTTTTGAACTTTGGTCGTCGCCAGAAGAAAAATTCTTTTACCCATTGTCGTGATGAGAACAAGACGACGGATGCATGGCATTCTGAAAAGTCTTAGAACACATCAAGCTCAATCAGTCTTTTTCGATATTTGAAACTAAGTGAGTTTAATTTTCCACCTTGTTAACCTCTATGCTGTCACACCTCATTGATTGTGGCATTTTGAATAAACTTAACTTTAAGATAGACCACATGAAGTAATTCGAGATGAGGAGATTATGTTTATTCAGTTTTATCTTCAGCGAGGGCTTTTCCCTCGAAAATTGGCATTTTAAATCTTATCAAATACCTTAATTCGAACACCTACCACTGAAACTGATGGCATATTATAAAACTATGGAAGCCAGAATGCAGATTCCATTACGTTTTTATCCATGAGAACAGAACAAACATAAGTGTACAATCATTAGGGAAATGTTTTCCTACGGGAATTCTCTGCATGGAAATAAGAAAAAAGAAAAAAAAATAAGGAAAAAAGAAAAAAATTAAATAATTATAGCTTTAAAACAATTTCGGCGATTAATTGGTGATTATTTGGCTTATATGATTATAGATTACGCTTAATCCTATGCCACCGTGGATTATGACATTATACAAAACGATTATGAGAAGAGTGATATATTAAGTATTATTGTGATAAAACATTGATGATTGCTATAACCAAATCTTCGCGGTTATAATTAGCTTTCACACTGGTTTCTCAACAGCAAGGATGCGAATATTTTTGTGGTTTAAATACACTGTATCTGCTGGTATATGACTCTGTTTTATTGTTCTTTTGTGTTTTTTTTTTTATTAAAACCGAAATTACCCCATAAAAATCGATCTTTCCAGTTCTGAGAAATCGATATCTTTGTTCGTTTAATAGATCAACCTCCCCAATATATATATATATATATATATATATATATATATACATTTGCCCGACCCCTCTATGACGGAAAGGATGCGATGTAAGGTCGATTTTTAATTGGTTGGTTTGAATTCAGAGTTTTCCTTCTACGAGACTGGTTGTTTAACCAAGATGCCAGAACCAAGTCAGTTCCCACTATTTATCCATAGTTCGGAGGGAAGAAAAAATGACTCCATACATTTCTAAAGGGAATCACTCGGAAGTCTAAAAACAAGCAGCTTCGACCAGGATTCGAACTGAGTTCACTAATTCTATTTCCTTTGAAGATAACCGTTACGGTAAGCGATACCCGTCAAAAACTTGAGTGTAATAAAGTTAATCATTTAGAGTAATCGGACTATTATGTTCATCTTTATTGCTTTATTCTAAACGTTTTGACTAAAAGATTCATCGACAGAGATGTTGAGAATATAACAATAAATATGAAGACAATAGTCCGAATACTTTAAATGCTAAATATCACGCTTCATCTCTGAAATTTAAACAAAAAGATTATGTAATAGTCAGTATACCGCAAAGCAACTGTAAAAAACACTGACGTATATCGTACATGTTAATGTTTGTAGATGTTTAAAGATATAAAGGAATTATTGTGGTTACTGTAATAACTTTATATTCGTTAACTCTGGATTGTTAAGTTATCAAAAGCAGGAAATGATTAGAGATATTGCCTATTTTGTTTAATCTGTTGGTCTTTGACTCTTCTTTTGGAATTCGGGTAGCCATCTTGTTTTTAGTTGAGCGATACAAGATACTCCTTCTAAGTAACAACGCTGCATTAAGTCTCGACTTTGTGATTCTGCCATTGTTTATATATGCCTTAGTCGCCTCTGATTGGCTAATCTACTGCTTCTTCTGATGGGAAAGTCTATGAATAGTTACTAGCAATTTGCAGACGGTCAATACCGACATTGGTTTCCCTCTCCAAAACCAATCCAACATCTTTGAATGTAGAACATTCTGCTACCTAACATAAAAGCAAATCAGGATGTTGAAATAGTTTATTCCATGAAAAACAAACTGCTTTTCTTTGGTTTCCAATGAGTAAAATATGTCCAAATGTCTTTCAGTAGTTTTTTATCTCTTAAATCTGTATTATTTATTTTGATGTACGGTGTAGTATTAAATAAGCATGCTGAAAAAACCAAACAAATACCAACAACAATATATATCATTTTTTAACAATATACTTGAAACCCGCTTAACATTACGCTAGACGTAGTTTCTTACCACTCAGCCATTTTATATATTATTTGGACGACCGTAGTTAAGGGCGACCCGAAGACTCCCTTTATAGTTGTTACTACACCCATATATAAGAGAAGGCGCTACCCTTTTCCCTGGATTGGTCATCTTACCCTTGATTCGTGCCTTAAAATGACGAATGTTAAACAAGGAGGAGTAAAGTCCCATTTTTGTATCTTTGGTATGGCTTTAACTGGGATTGAACCTTGGTTTACCGGACTATTGGCGAAAACTCTAACAAATATCTCAATGAACCGGTAGCCGATAAGCGTATATATAAATAAATATATACGTAAAATTCCTTGACTTACACTGACAGGCACGATTGCTACGATCCAAGCTTGAAGCATCTCGCGTGTCCCTTAACATTGTGATACAACGAAACAGTCTGTCTGTGGATGACAACACACACACACACACACACACACACACACACACACACACACACACACACACACACACATATATATATATATGCGCCCCACCCCATGCGTGAAGCACTGGAATAAGGAATTGCCGGCTCCCACATACGCGCAAATGCAAAGATTTTCTCATGAATAAATCAGTCTGGAAGCTGATAAGCGTATATGTAAATTAACATATACGTAAAATTCCTTCGTTTACGTTGAGTGGGTCGAAAGCTAACCGAAAGTTAACCGACTGACGTAAAGTCTGCCGGATTTCGATCTCAGCTTGAAGCACTGCACGTGTCTAGCCACACTGAAGAGTTGCGATACAACGAAACTGTCGGTGGATATATATATATATATATATAGTGCTCACTAAAAGTTTAATTTTCTGATAGTGTATGGCACAAAACGATAGAAAGAAAATCAAATCATTTCTTTCATGAACTAATTTCTAGATATCCGAAAAGACATAACCATTTCTCATTTTACAAACCTAAGGGTGATAAAAGCACTGGTGTTAAGGTGGAGGTGCCCGTGGTGTAATGGTTATCGTCGTAGGGAATGGACACGACGACACGAGTTCAAATCCTGGACGAAACAGATTGCATTTCACATAGCGCTAATACCCTTGAGAAAAATATGAATCCAATAATTCTCCCTCCAGCTATGGGTAAATAGTAGGACAGACTAGGTTCTTCAGCTTTGGTGAAGCAACTAGTCTAGGAGAAGGAAAACTCTGAATTCAAACCTGTTAAACTCCGCTTAAAAATTGACCTTGTGTAATATCCTGCCCGTGCGAAGGGGTTGGTAAATATGGTTAAACCTCAGTAGACACCTTGTATAGCAAGGTCTGAGGCCACAACACTTTAGTGTGGGTGTTGACGTTTTAGTTGCAAGTCAATTTTCATGAATGAAGTTGCTAGTCCCATAATCTTGGCATTGCGATGAGTGGTAAGTCTCTGATATTAGTAGACCACTTACCTTACTCGGCAAAGTATCTCATCTACTGAATGTGATGTCATCATACGTATATGATGTCATCACGTATATGGAAGTCATGGACTGCTGTTAACAAGATGTAGATTATTTAGAAATCAGATCTCGGATGAGGGAAAACAAGAGCTATATCATTAGCTATATGTTTGCACCTCGTCGACTCTAAAGAAACGCTTGAAAAAAAAAAGAAAGCTTGATGGAAACTACACAAGAATGCTACGTTCTGTTTTGAATAAATCCTGCAAGCAGTGACTCGCTAAACAGCAGTTGTACGTCCACTTATACCCCATCTCACAAACCATCCAAGTAAACGAACAAGACACGCTGGACACTGCTGAAGAACTAAGGACAAACTTCTTGACTCATAATAGACACACTAATGTTGGCTGAGGACCAAAGATTTACATACATCAGTTCTGTGTGGACACAGAATGCAGTCTAGAGGACTTTCCAAAAGTGAAGGGGGATAGTATTGGATTGAGAGAGAGAGAGAGAGAGAGAGAGAGAGAGAGAGAGAGAGTCAAATGACAAATTTTACGACATGATAATATAAATGTGTGCGTGTGTGTGTCTATGTATGTGTGGGTGCGTGTTCTAAACTTGAACTAACCAATTCTGATGAGAATGAAGGTAGTAATCATTTGTATAAACTAATATATAAACGTGTTTAGCAACAATATGGATATCTGAAATGACCTCACTTTTTTTGATTCTGTTACGATGATCCATACAAGTTACAAATCCATTTTAAACCTTTGCTTCAGGCCATCAGTTTGTCTATTGCAATTTTGCTGATAGCTCTTCGAACTAAGAGGGTTTATGTTTTTTTTAAGTTCAACTAATCTTTCCTCCGCTGTATTACTTTTAAGCTCATTGAAGTTATTAACTCTGCGGTATTTAAATATATAACCTTAATATTGTTAGAAAGTAAAAGAAACAAGTTTTAAAGGATAACACTATTGTAAATTATGCTTAGTTTTTCGGAAATTTCACATTCACCTTTTCGTAATGAACCGTTCGAATCTAGTCATTAATTTGTTTACAACTGATTCTAATAATTCCACCAAATCATATGAATTGATAGGTTTTATGAATTTGTTAATTGTCTGTTTCAATTTTTGATATCAGTTGACTTGAAACAGGTAAAAATGGAAAATAGATTTAGTCTAAAATTTTGAAGTAATTTCCTAGATTTAAAAAAAAAATGTAAGTTTTAAATGTCATTTCCTAGATTTAAAAAAAAAACAGTTTAAAAGTTTTGAGTGTGATTTCCCGGATTCAAAAAGTATTTAAAAAACATGCATTTTATGTGACTTATTTTGATTAATATGACAGAAAAGGCTTAGATTCACATTTCAAAGATAGGTAATCATTACGAGAATTCAGTGCCGACACTTGCCCAGTCTGCTGCTGCTGTAGAATACACCGATTGAATCTCTGTAGAGGGCTAAAACTCCCCTAACGAGTGTCCTAGATATGACACAAAACAATCTTATCGGGAGGTTCCAGTAGCTGAATCTTTGGGGAACGCGGAGCACCCCTACTCTGAAATGGCTCCTAGGTACACTCTGATAGATAGAGCTAAACTACGTACGTATGCTGGATTGAATTGTTTTAAATAGAACTGTTTTTGACATTGAAACTAATTTTACGCTAAATTGAATTGTTGGAAATAGAACTGTTTTGACATTTAACTGTGAATAGACAAAAACTATACTTATACTAAACTGAAATGTATAAATTAGAACTGCTTGACTAAACGGAACAGCTTGAAATAGAAATATTTTTGAATTAAACTGTGTTCTTACATTTAAACTGCGTGAATTGTTTGAAGTAGAACTGATTATTTGTATATGCCATAGAATCCAGACAACCAACAACCAATCAATACCGACACTTAAAAAATTGATATAAATCGTATTGAAATAAGAGCCTTAAACACTTTTGCCTGCATATATATATATATATATATATATATATCATCACAAAATGTTTTGACTCTCCCTCATAAAATAGGATTTGTAGAGCACCCCACGTACGCGTGAGTTTGGTACAAGTCCCTTTTTATAGTGGGTGCCAGTACGGTCGTTTATCTGTCAACAGCAGTCCACGCTTTATCTCTATTAACATCTCTTTTAGTTAATGAGTTATTGCTACTGAGGTCTACTAATTTTGGAGGTTTGCTGTTTCATAAAGAGATAGAAATATTTTATTAAATCGTATAAAATGGTTTTCCTCTCAGTTCACGTTGATAAACACACACACACAAACGTAAATATATATATATATATATATATATATATATATATATATATATATATATATATATATATTGATTGCCCAGTCGGCTGGAGCTGTAGAATATGCGGATTTCACCTCTGCAGAGGGGTAAGACGCCCACCAATAAGTGTCCTAGATATGACATCAAGCAATCTGATGATTAGGTTCCAGTAATGAAGGGACTTTGTGGAATACAGAGCACCCTTTCATTGCCATTGCTCAAAGGTCAACTCTGACTCGGCGTGGTAGCACCTGATAGGGCCCTATCTATGGGTTAAATAGAACTAACAGCATACTTATGATAAACTGAATTGTTTGATTAAACTGAATAGCTTGAAATAGAAATGTTTTTGACCATTAAACTGTACTCACAATTAAACTGAGTGCTTATGCTAAACTGAACTGATTGAAATTGAACTGTTTTTGACATTGAAACTGTACTTACACTAAACTGAATTGTTATATATAACTGTTTGAATAAACTGAATAGTTTGAAATAGAAATGTTTTTGACAATTAAACTGTGTACTCATGCTAAACGGAATTGTTTTAAATTGAACTGATTAGTTACAAAAACGGATTTGGCGTTAAATCACATACAAAGATTGATATGCTATAAAATCCAACCAAGCATTAATCAACCTATATATATATATATATATATATATATATATATATATATATATCTGAAAGATAAATGGAAGAAAACTCAACCACAGTAATAGTGTCATTCGGGAAATGAAATTATATAACGTTGAAATGAATTTCTAATCGCACTATAACTGTGGCTGAGTTTTCTTCCATTTACGTTTCAGATATATTCGCTGTGTATGTGAATTTTTTTAAATATACATCCTCAAATACCTATATAATCATAGCCATACATTGAGCGCTTTCACAGAATTATATGAAATCCCTCATATATTCTATATTCGAATATTCCAGGCCCATATTCTTTGGACACTTACTGGATATATATATATATATATATATATATATATATATATATATATATATATATATTATCCGAGGAAAGTAGTTTAAGGATTAGACTATTGAGTTTCCAATTACGTACTTTGTTATGCTACTCACTTTTGTCCCATTTGTAGGACTGTTCTTTAGAATAATCCATAAGAGCATGAGAATATACGTAGTAATACGTGGTTAATATTATGTTCTTCAAGTTGACAAGAATTACACAATAATGCTGCAAGCTCTACTGAACAAGTCCTGGAGGCAGCGCCCCACAAAACGGCAGCTGTACGGCCACCTACCTCCCATCACAAAAACTATCCAAGTCAGACGAACCAGATATGCGGAACACTGCTGGAGAAGTTAGGACGAACTCATAAACGATGTGCTCCCGTGGACCCCTTCACATAGACGAGCAAAGGTAGGACGACAAACTAGAATCTATATACAACAGCTTTGTGATGATACAGTAGGGAGCCTTGAAGACACCTCAGGACCGATGGACGATAGAGAGGGTTGGTGAGAGGGGGTCAGGGAGATCTGTGCTGGCAGCGCGACCTGATGATGACAATTATATTCTTCGGAAAACAATTATCCGATTTTAAAATAAATTTTTATCCCTGAATTAATGAACTGAAAAAATATTCTAATCAGCCCAAAATAGGATCTCTGAAAATTTATTCATTCCTCCCATCGATTAACAAGGTTTAAATGCATTTTCTGTTTCTCCTTTGGAACGGAATATTTTCGGCGTAATAGGATCCAGATGCTTTAAAGAATTGGCTGTCGGTGGGTGACAGACCAGCACAATATTGTGATTGAGGATAAGTTTCATCTCCAAAATTTGTAAACTTCGGAAGTGTCATCCTAGCAACATGTGGCCGAGCATTTTCGTGAAGAAAAATTATTACCCAACTGGAAAAAACTCATCACTTAATTTTTCATTTTGATAATTATAGACGAATAACCTTTAAGCAGCAATTCTGAAAGAAATGAGATAAAATTAACAGAGAAGGCATTTAATCATTTCGAATGGGCTTTCTTTCATACATCTACAATTAAGATAATGTCAGGACAGAATTCAACAAGATCATTCTAAAATCGAATAATTTCATTATAATATGTCTCTCTCTCTCTCTCTATATATATATATATGAGCGATACACTGAAAATAAAATTAATTTAGTTTCAACTGCTGTACCACAGCCGAGAAGTCAATACCCACCTCACAAGGAGGCTACGTATCGGCTGGGAGCAGTGACCCCTTTATGCTTGAGGCGGGGGTCTGGATGCCTGGGCAGTTCGTGACCTGCCGACAAAAGTGGTCTCATGATTTGCAACAGTCCACTTTGACCTTTAGCTTGCTAGACGGGTGTTCGGAGAGGCTCAAATCGATTAATCAGTGAGTAGTGCCAAGCCTTGGCGCCCCTAACGTTCTTCCCACCAAATTTACTATCTGGGCAATCAACTTTCAACCCCTTTTTTGAGTGCTGAAAGGCAAATCCTGTGGATCAGTTCCGCCGAGATAACAATTGTTGAAACTATCTAAACAGTGCGTAAACAAATGAATGATACTAGAAAGAATCATTCGTGTTAAATAGCAATACTTGAATCCATTAAAATGTGTGCAAACAAATGATCAATATTAAATGGTATAATCATTATTAAATAGTAATACTTATAACCATTTAACCAAGTGAAAAGACGAGTTTAAAAATGGAATGATCTACGAACTATTCACACACACACACACACACACACACACACACATATATATATATATATATATATATATATATATATATATATATATATATATATATAAAGAGGACTTCATAGAAAATATTCATTAAGCGTTGATATGCTATCATACCAAGTAACTTAAACCTAAATCTAAACCTACTATCGACACAGACATTATACATGCACTGTAAAAAGGGATAATGTTTGTGATACGAAATACACGTAGAAATTAGTTGGAGACATTACTTACTGAACTGTCCATCCTATATAAAAAAAATATTTATAAAGGCAGGCTGATAGATAGATTGATAGATAGATATGCATGCATATAAATGTGTTTATGTATTGTACCCGTTGCTATATAGCGAAAATCATTTTATCGTAAACTTTACCAAGAAAATTTTACCGAGTTACACATACACACAGACATATATATATATATATATATATATATATATATATTGATTTTTATCTGAAAGAAAACTACTTGCCTGAAGAACAGATCATTTTTGAGAGCAATCAAATTGAATTTTTCTCTATCTGTAACAAAGGAAGACGAAAATCTTTGGCTGCGACTCGAAATTCTATGAAGAGGGATTTAAGTGACTGGCGTTTTACAGACATGAATACCAGAAAAAGATCTTCAAGTTTTCCATTTCCAGTCATAAAAACACACTAGGATATCCTTTTAGATTTTTTTTTTTCTCTGAAGGATAAGATTGGAGACTTGAGGAAAGTTAAAGAAAAGAAGGTGAAAATAAATGTAACGAAAAATGTGTAAAGAAACATATATGGTTTCAGTAAAAAAAAAGACAAAAAAAAATTGGGAAATTTGAAGAGAGGAAAGATACAAATGACTTTGATTTCTTGTAAACCGACTATTGCTACTAATAATACAGTCTTTGCTGCACACGCTATTTAATATAAATAATAATAATAATAATAATAATAATAATAATAATAATAATAATCGGTTGAATTGGTTAGGGAGTGCGCAGATAACTTGCGTTCGACTTGTTAAAATGATGTCATGTGCACTTATAAAGATTCCTCGAGAATATACATTACTAAAATTTTCATTATGACTTCAAATATCCCTCTTTCTCAATCTCTCTTTCTATCTCCCCTTCTCTCTCTCTCTCTATATATATATATATATATATAAGGGTTGTTTCTTTTTCAAAGATGATTGCAATTTCTTGATTCTTATAAAAGAGAAAAAAGAAAAGTGTACATCAGGAGATTAAAGTGGCAAAATATTGTACAGCATAAATACCCTTGAGTGATGCACATAACTGACTTCCTACCGAGCCAATCTAAGCTCAGGAGCGGCTATTTCAAAAAAGGCTTGATCTCTTCGGCATCCCCAATATTAGGGTGCTTCAGATACCAAGCCATGAACTCAGCCTTTAAAGCAGATATTGTCAACGAGAAAAACCCCTGGGAGCAGACAAACCTCACAATATAACCCACCCCAGTAACTGTGATTATATTTCAGTGACAAGCCGAAGTAAGATAACCAGTAATGACAAATAGAGCTAAATAATGAATTTTTCTTCTTTTAATAGTATTAGACCGGAGTTCATTCCAGGTCGTCATACCAAAGACTCAAAAAATTGTACTTGATGCCACCTTGCTTAGCACTCAGTTATATAAGGTAAGGATCAAGGGTGAAGTGGAGCAATCCAGGGAATGAAGTAGCGCCCTCCTCTACACCTTGGTGTTATGGTTAATGAAAATGGAGTCTTCGAGTCACCCACAACTAAGGTTATCAACTTCACTTTATTTACTAACTTAAGTGACTGTGCTCAATCGTTGACATCGCCATGCTCCTCAGCGAGACCATAATACTATTTTGCCATATTGTATTTCAGCTAGCACATGTCCTTAGAGTTACTGCAAACCATAGAATAGCAGGAATTGTTATTTGGGTTCCCTAGTCTTGATCTGTTACTTCTAATTCAGTTTTTCCTTCTTCTATACTGGTCACCATGCCAATGCTTGAGAGCCATAGATACACTGATATATATATATATATATATATATATAGAGAGAGAGAGAGAGAGAGAATGAGAGAGAGAGAGATAGACAGATATACGAGGATCATTAAAGAAGTTCCAGAATTTTTTCGTATGGCCACTTTTATTTATAGTACACTCATGAAACTCTTGCTGCAATGCACTTGTTGTACCGTTCCAACAACTTCTGCAAGGCCCCATGGAAGTCCTCTTGTGTGGGCGTGTCAATGACCTTCGTCACAGCCTCTTTCATCTCCTCAATTGTCTCATAACGACAGCCTCTGATATTAGGGAAAAACCAAAAGTCACAGGGACCAAGGTCTGAACTATTGGGAGGCTGAGGAATTGTCTTGATGCCCATCTTGGTCACATCGTGTGTGACAAGAATGGAGTTGTGGACTGGTGCATTGTCCTGGTGGAAATGCCACTGAGCCGATTTGAAGACTGCTGGCCTCTTCCGACCGAATCTCCTCCGGAACTTCCTTAAAACCTCAACATAGTAATCCTAACCCTAACCCTTTGGCCAATCAACTCGGGTGTATTGATTTCCTTACTCCTCCCACACTTCTCATCATCCCTCACAGATTCCCTGCCTTCCTTGAATGTCTTATGCCACTCAAAACCTCATACTCGATTCATGCAAGATTGTCGAAAAGCAGTCTGAAGCATTCCATACGTTTCTGTGGCATTTTTTCCAAGTTTAAAACAATTTTATTGCATATATTTTCTTCTAAAGTGTCATATTGCATTTTTGAAATTCACCAGCTGTGACAATCAGGCTTTATTAGGGTACATTCCAATTCTTGCTGAAGGTGTTCATTTGAACCTGAAACCATAAGATTTGGTCAGTTATCTCAGAAGATGTATAGCAATAACATACTGAAATTTCAAGAGTCTACAACGATTTTAAATGCCCATACAAAAAATGTCTGGAAACTTATCGCATGCACCTTGAAGTACTACACCTGGAAGATATCATAACTTTTGTCCTTCCGAGTAGGGGATGAATACTAAATACTATGTTAAAAGGCTGACTTTGAAATTAGATAACCTACAAAGATTGATACGCCTTTAAAACAAAGAAACCAATTCAAAATATAATGAAATTAACACTTAGACGACATTCACTTACTTTGTTTGTTTTTAGAAGTCAATACACTAATAACATAGAAGAAATACATTTCTTTTTAATCGTTGAAAAATTTTGTTTTATGATATATACGTTAAACAAAATATATCATATTATTAAAGTTAATGTTATATTTTTCCTAACTATGCTGAGAAAAATATTATGGAATGACCAAATACTGAGGAAAATTCATGGATACACTGGAAAAAGTTTTGGATAATTACTTTTCTAAAATTAGTTTATTCACTGCTAAAAACAAGGTGAACATCTTCGAAATCTGCCATTTCCAAAATTCTTGACTGGAATAGTTTTAATGTTGGAGTGCCTCCAACTTAAAAGATAGAATTTTTCTTCTCCGTAATGGCGACTATGATACACAGTCTGCTTAATGAGGAATGGTCATAACTTTTCTGTATGGGGGATTTAAGAAATTTATCAATCCTATGATAGACGTCGCACCTTTCCCATTGTAGTCCTGAGGGAAATAGCTACTTGGAGGGCCGAATTCAACGCTTTTGTATATGCCTTGTCCAATCTGAACACGGTAAAAAAAATTCTCTACGTGAAACTAAAAACAGAATGACGTTTGTTACATTCTTTAAAATTCATATTCTTTTCCAAAGCGTTATTTAAACGAGCCCATTGACCATTCAGTAGCAGTTTGTTCGGGCGCCAAAAATTCGTAATTACGTTTCAGACCTCTGTTACCCAAAGTCGGTGAGCACTAACACCCACAGATCCCAGCTAGATGGAGATGTAGAACACACCGAGTGCATCTGTGCAGAAGGGTAAGACTCCCCCAAATGAGTGTCCTAAATATGACACTAAACAATATGATGGTGAGGCTCCAGTAATGCTGGAGCTTTAGGGAATGCGGAGTACCGATTTCTTGCTATGACTCCCAAGTCCACTCTGGCCCGGGGTGGTCGCACTTGATAGGGTCCTATATATGGGTCGAATAAAACTAAACTGTACTTATGCTAAACTGAATTGTTCGAACGAGAACTTCTTTGAAATTTACCTGAACTGTTTTGACCTTTAATTGTGTGTGAATAAATGACTGATGTTAAATTGAATTGTCTGTGATACATAGCAATAATTTTAACAATTTAACTTTGTTGACGAAACTGAATAGTTTGAAATATAAATGTTTTTGACATTTAAACTGTGTACTTATTCTAAATTGAATTTTTTGAAATAGAACTGTTTATATGTATAAGAATAGATTCGGCATTAAACAACCTATTATGGGGGACAGGCAATAAAACTATACCAAACCAAACCAAACCAAACCAAATCCTTAATATTCCCCATGGATTATAATAAGACACATTCACTTATATATATATATATATATATATATATATATATATATATATATGCATATATTTAATATACATGTGTGATTTTATTTAATACTGCCATAGTAAAATCAGAGCTGTATATATATATATATATATATATATATATATATATATATATAATTCAGCTAATTCAGTTTAGTATATGTTCAGATTTTATTTGTACACAGTTAAATGTCAAAAATAGTTCTATATTAAACAAATCGTTTTAGTGTTAGTACTGTTTCAATGTTAAAAAAAAGTTCCATTTCAAATAATTCAGTTTAGCGAAAGTATGCAGTTTAAAAGTAACAACGGTTTCAGTTTAAGACTTTGATTGTTTGTAATCAATATATATATATATATATATAGTTAGATATCAGTGAGAGAGATCATAGCAAATGTATAATAGGAAAGTCTTTGGGGATAAATGACAGTTACCAAGTGCAGTTGATATGTTATCCTAATATATGTAATTCACTATACCACGAACCAACCTTATTGAGCTGCAAATCTAAAAATGGTGGCAAATATGGCATATATCACAATTGCATTGATATATGTACTGTATCACTCCTATCGGTCCAGATTGCATCACTTTAGGAAGAGAATAAAATGTTGAAAGACCAACAATTCCAAAGAAACCCCGGAACATTATCTCCTCCTTGTGTATCAAAAGTTGTATTTTGCTATATATCATCCTCATAATAATGTCGTGAAGCTTGCACTGATTTCCCTGACTCTCTCTCTCACCATTCGTCTCCATCATCCATTGTTCCCGGCAGGTCTTCTAGACTATATCCTGTGTCCTTACAGAGCAAGTTTAAAGCAATTTTCTTTCATCATCTATAGACGTTCATCTTCCCTCATTAAATGAAGTCAAATACCTTGGAGAAATATACAAATAAGACAGTCGCCTTGGGGTTTTAGCCGGAATGCCTTCTAAAATTCCGATGCGTTGTCAGAATCCGTGATGTTGTGGATCAGTTTCTCCGAAAAAAATTTTGATTCTTTCTAAGAATTTTCTCAATTTTTGATTTGATGCGGTTAAGTACCTGAGCATTTGCTGCTATGGAAGCAAGGGTTATTCATCGTTAATTCTTGGCAATTCTGTGGTTACCTTTCTTGCAATATATATATATATATATATATACTGTTGAGCAAAAAAGTTTTTGCTTTCAATTAATCTTTGTTTCTTTTTTCTTTACGTTGTTTCCTTGTTTCACCGCTCTGCGTCCTCTCTTCGCTCGTTTGTGTTGTCCTCCTCACTGCCTTTGTTATTTCGTATTCTTCTCAGAGGGAATGTCGAATAATCTTACACTTTTCTACGTGATCATATCACTTTAATTCTTTACAAATTTGGGTGTAATTCGTTTGCAATTACGTGGATGCAGTGGAAGCAGAGGTGGAAAGCAATCTGCTCACTAATGGAAGCCAGGCTTTCGAATAACCTGGAGGGTCTCATCTGTCAATTACACTAGATGACGCAACGGTGTTCACGATCGTTTAAAAGTATTTACACAACATACCAATAATAGATTTCACTAATCTATCATTCAACAAAATGAACCTGGTTTGTTTGCTTGTTATAATTTTAAAATTTTACTTTAGAAGTGAAATTTAAGTTATTTTCTTTGAAATTTCTCTCTTTTCAGAACGTACTCGTAATAAAGTATCACCGGTTTCAATTGAAAATGTTAATGGGAAGAGAAATGGTTTCAAATTATTGAAAAAAAAATTACGAATGAGACCAATGGAATGTAATATAAACAGATTATTTTTATGTTAATTAGTGAAAACGAACTGAAATCCTTATTTGAAGACAATTAGTCAATATTTTGTGGGTACGGATTATGAAAAAAAAAAAGTTTTCTACAGAAGTTGTCATGAAAAGAAATGATGAATAAATAAAAATTGTTGTGGAGGTGCCCGTGGTGTAATGGTTATCGTCGTAGGAAATGGACACGGCAACACGAGTTCAAATCCTGGACGAGACTGATTGCATTTCACATAGGACTAATACCCTTGGGAAAGGTATGAATCTAATTATTCTCCCTCCAGCTATGGGTAAATAGTAGGACAGACTGGGTACTTCAGTCTTGGTGAGGCAACTAGTTGTAGTAGACAACTACTCCGTGTAGTAGTTATTGAAAAGGGAGCCTTCGGGTCACCCTCGATTAAGGTCACCAACTTTATTTTACTTAGTTATGTCAAATGAGCTCAGAAATATTTGTTATCAAATAAGAATGCGGAGGACCGATTTAATTTTGCATCAAAATATTGTAATTTTCCTACAAAATTGTTGAGAGTATAATATAATCAAATAAATCCTGTTTTTTTTTTCCTTTAAAATGAAGTCAGAGAATGCTGTCGTCGAAAATTAGTTGGCAAAGTATCACCAAAATGAGTGAATATAACAGAAATCGAAATGGCGAAATAATAATGGCAGAGAGCCGCCACAGGAATTGGCCTCCATGTCAATGCACACGAAACTGAATATATGTATTACAACCAAGCAGGTGACATTTCCACACTAGACGGAACCTCTCTTAAACTAGTAGACAAATTCACCTACCAAGGAAGCAGCGTCTCATCAACCAAAAAAGACATCGACACAAGACTAACAAAAGCATGGACAGCTATCGATAGGCTCTCGATTATATGGAAATCAGACCTGACCGATTAAATAAAACGCAGTTTCTTCTCGGCAGCGGTCGTATCGATACTGCTATATGGATGCACTACTTAGACGCTAACTAAACGGCTGAAGAAGAAGCTAAACGGCAATTACACAAGAATGTTGAAAGCAATATTGAACAAGTACTGGCGGCAACACCCCACAAGGCACCAACTATACGGCCACCTGCGTCCCATCACGAAAACTATACAAGTTAGACCAACCAGACACACAGGACACTGCTGGAGAAGCAAGGACGAACTCATCAGTGATGTACTCCCATGGACCCCCGCATATGGCCAAGCAAAAGCAGGACGACCAGCTCGAACATACGTACAGCAGCTATGTGAGGATATGGGATGTAACCCTGAAGACGAGCCAGAATCGATGAATGATAGCGAAAGAGGGTCAGGGATATCCATGCTAGCGGGACGACATGATGATGATGACTTTGAACCATGTCAGAAACTGACAATCGGCACTCTGAAAGAAATACTTTGCAAACATCAACATGTAAAACAATCCGATATGAAAGATAAATTTAATAGGTCTAAAAGTAAAGTTGGTGACCGTAGTCGAGGGCGAACAGAAGGATCCCTTTTCAATAGCTACTACACCAAGGTGTAGGGGAGGGCACAATTCCTTTCCCTAGATTTTCCACTTTAATCTCAATACGTACCTTATATTGCTGAGTGTTAAGCAAGGAGGTATGAAGTACTATTTTTAAAGTCTTTGGTATGACGTGACCTAGGATTGAACTCAGATCTCCCGGACCTTTGGCGAACACTCTACCCACTATATATCAATATTTTTGGTATTATTCCAACTAATTTACTATTCTTCAATAAAAATTTAAATATGACCTAGGGGTGTCCTCGTGGTGTAATGGTTAAAGCGATGAACTGCGGAATCGTAGTACGCGAGTTCGTACTCCAGTCGCGCTATTATGTTCACTTTCGGGCAAATACCCTTGGGAAAGGTATGAACCCCCTTATTCTCCCTCCAGCTATGGGTAAATAGTAGGACGGACTAGGTTCTTCAGCCTTGTTGAGGCAACTAGTCTAGGAGAAGGAAAACTCTGAATTCAAACCTGTTAAACTCCGCTTAAAAATTGACCTTGTGTCATATCCTGCCCGAGCGGAGGGGTTGGTAAATAGTACCTAGGTTGGTTGGTTTGTTTTGGGGGGGTTTATTGCATATCAACCTTTATAGGTTATTTAACGCCAAATCTACTTTTATGTAAATAATCAGTTCTATTTCAAACAATTCAATTTAGCATGAGTACACAGTTTCATTGTCAAAAACATTTCTATTTCAAACTATTCAGTTTATTCAGGCAGTTCTAATTCAGCTAATTTAGTTTAGTATAAGTACAAATGTCAAAATAGTTCTATGTTAAACAAATCAAGACCTACGTTCATTTTTTTAAATTAACATCCTGTGTTCGGTTATAAACCTTCCATCTGGGGGAAGACATGCAGGGCACTGCTGGAGAAATAGGAACAAACTCATAAGTATCATTCCCCCTATGAATTTCTCTAGACGGACACTCTCCTGTTGATCAACCAGCATAGAAGCATACATTCTTCAGTTCTGTGTGGATACTTGGAATCAAATACTAGAGAAACCACCAAACATGTTAGGTGATACAGAGAGAGAGAGAGAGAGAGAGAGAGAGAGAGAGAGAGAGAGGAACCCGTGCTGTCGACAAATCTTTAGGATTATAATGATGATGGTGATAATGGTATGAATATGTATTCACCTTTTCATAACAGTCTCGTTACTAAATGTGTCATGTACTTTTGCAAAAAATGTTTTTTTAAGTACCGGAAAATGGGAGTTATCAGTTATAAGAAAATGAGTAAATATACATTTATCTTAGGTTAGAACCTAGAATAAATACTTTTCTGATTGGTTGTTTGGTTGGTTGGTTTTCATGGACTACCATCCCTATTAGATTATTTGATGCGAAATCCTTTTAATGCATCGATATTGAATATAGAGGATCTGCAAACGAATAGTTAGTAGGTAACATTTTAAACGAGACAGAGCTCATTTGTTTGCTCACTGTTAAATGGTTTCAAGTATTGCTATCAAACTCTACCAATTAATTTGCCATTAGCAATTTGTTTGAAAATATTAAAATGGTTAAACAATTCTATTTAAGCAATAGATGGAACCCTAAAAGGTAATACCAAAACGGGCCAGGGTGGACCATGAAGGTATGGCAATGAAGGTGTACTCCACATTACCGCAAAGCTTCAGGACTTAATCCTCACCATCAGATTGTTTGTCATATCCAGGGCACTTTTTGGCATTTTTTTCTGATTGACGAAAAAAATTTCATAAAATGATTTACTCCACTCTCTCTCTTTCTCTCTCTCTCTCTTTATATATATATATATGAAAGTAAATATGGATAAAAATCGAACAGCATGAAGAAAGCAGAAAAACATAATCCAAATAGGTGAATTTGTTTTGATGTAAAGTCGACGTTTAATGTTTCGGTTTTAGTAACCATCATCAGGACTAGGATATCTGAATAGTTGCCATAGCAATGGATTCTCGTTGAGATAACTGGAGCAAATGAACAGTATGCAACGAAAAGATACAAACGTGTACATAGGTTCCATGATTTAAAAGTATTAACAACATGTTTGGCACGAGGAAATATATTTGAAAAATCCTCCCGTTTTTTAAGAAATACGGAATGACAAGTAAGTTTTCATATATACAGATCGTTTTGAAGTCACCCATGCTAGATGTCGTGTAAGAATATATTTGGTATTTGTTTTTCCAAAAGGGCAGTATGAAAGTAAATATTAGCGTATTTCTTAAAAAAAGTGAGGATTTGATTTATGTTTTTCTTGCATTATTCATATACATATATATATATATATATATATATTTATACGTGTGTGTGTTTGGCTTGCTATATCTATATATAGGGTGCTCAATGTCATTAGTAGAGCATACTTATTAGGGTATGCTTGTTTAATTTCTCACCAATGCCATCTTCCGATCAAGCAGCTAAATGATCACATAGACGAGAAACTAACACCAAGGACTTTTGATATTGTGTCTATGCTAATATAACTCAGGCGTATATATGTTCTTTCACCGATAATGAGTACTATCAATTAGCGTAGATATAGTGTCAACGAAGCATGGAGAATGTCAGCTTCTTACCATTTTGATCATAAAATTGAGTGGTCAGATGTGCACATAGGTAAGAAACTGACATTCACCATGAGTTGTTGACACTATAGCTACACTCCTCGTATTGCAATATATATATATATATATATATATATATAGAGAGAGAGAGAGAGAGAGAGAGAGACAGACAGACAGACAGTCAGACGGAGAAAAAAAGAAAGATGTTCACCGTCTTAAATTCAAGAAATAAGTAAAATAGAATTACTGTTGCCCCGTTTCACAAAACCTGTAACAATATTTAAATTTCTAGAAACATTTTGTTCAACTTTTATATTTATCTATTTATTTATTTAAATATTTGTTTGCTTATTTATCGTCAAAAATAGAATGTCATCAATTTTCACTAGTTAGCGACTTTCTTTCGTTGTCCAAACAAGTTTGGAGATGGTAAAGGGCAGATTTAGTCCCATTTGTTTCTGGATTAACGATCTCACCACAAACGGATATGATTACACAATACGAATATTTATTGTCCAGACATCGACATTCTTTGAAAATAAAACAGAAAGAGGCTGTTGTACTGCAGGGGAAGAGAGAACCCTAAACACTGCACCCACAAGGCAAACTCTCATCCGCATGTCAGTGACACTTTACATGATTTAAGATCTGCGGTCGTTAACCCCTTTTACTTATAAAGATAAGCATACAAAAATACAAAAATACATATATACGAAACGAGTAGTAAAAATAAATATTAGATCTTCAAGTATGTAGACATACGTTCGTATAAAGTGACTCTCACACACACACACACACACATATATATATATATATACCGCCTTTTATGAACGACGCCATCGGGATATATATAGAAATACTTAGGTTTATTTGGTCACTATTTTTCAACAGTGTTTTATCGAGACATAAAAATTAACAGACTACAAACAATAGCTGTTCTATAGACTGGGAAAATATCAAATATCTCCATATAACGTCTGTCACCTGACCTGAGCATTTTTTTTCTATATGCTCTGCTTGACTTCCTTCTTCGAAATCCATGTATGTACCTTTCTTTATATATATCTATATATCTATATATATATCTATATATATCTATATATATATATATATATATATCTTTTTTATTTAACTATTTAAAAAAAAATTCCCTAGATTCTTATTGGAAAACTTTGTATACCCAAATAATTTAATCAGAAAAAAAACTTTAAAATAAATAATTTCTTGCAATTAAAATTGAGATAGTTAAAAAAAAAAAAGAAAAAGAAAAGATGTCTCTCGTTGTGGTCGATTCATTTCATAATATGTATTCGTGTGTATAGCTTTGTCTTCCTCTTGGTATAAATCATTGCGGTCCTCTTTATGTAGATCTTTGTATTCAAGTTGAAGTGTTGGATTTACGTCGGCAAACACTTATTAATATTCCAAGGCTTTACATGTCAGAATTTTCACACGAGAGCCTCATATTAGATGTTACACCTCACCTTAGTGAGTAAGCAGATTTTTAGGGATGCGTTGGATTTAAACTAGGCACCTCAAATATTTGTCTTATTCCAGAGCTATGATAAGTTCATTATATATATATATATATATATATATATATATATATATATAAGGAACTTTTGATATTTTTCAGTCTAAAAAGTGCATAACAAGTGGCCATTAGAGAAGGATAAAACAGATAAAGTTTATGTCGTAATTATAAATTTCCTGTATATTAAAAAGAATATGCCATTTTCCGATTATATATGCCCAACCATTCAGCACGGGCAGGAGGCAACACAAATTTTAAGTTAAGTTAAACAAGTTTGAATTCAGTGTTTTCCTTCTCATTGAACGGTTGTCATACAAATGAGAAAAAATCCAGTCTATTCAAATATTTACTTATAGTTGTGGAGAGAATAATAAGATTCCAACCTTTCCCAAGTGTGAATTGCAAGCAGCTCAATCCTGGATTTCAACTCAGGCTACCGTATACTTTCCTACAACAATAAGGATTTAAGCACAAATGCCACCATATATATATATATATATATGTGTGTGTGTGTGTGTGTGTGTGTGTGTGTCTGAATAGAAGTGAAATAAAAGGTTCTTTATATTCTGTTTCGAAGTTGGCCTTAAAAGTTATATTTTCCTTGAACTTGTAACAATATGACAACAAAATTCTTACTTACTTCTTTTAACAAACCGGTTACGAGATATGATCCGAATAGATTAATGGATATTCATATATCGTCATCATCTAGTCACTCTGACAGCATGGTGCCCATCTCTCTCTCTCTCTCTCTCTCTCTCTCTCTCTCTCTCTCTCTCCATCCCTATCATTGATCATTTACGGCAGGTCCTCTAAAATATATCCAGTGGCTGCAGAATGCTAATGTAAGTTCTTGCAGCTCGTCCAATACTGGCATACACATATGTAGGGGTGCATTGAAGAACGTTCATTATGGAAACTTCCTTGCTTCTCCAGCAGAGTTTCGCGTATGATCTTCATTTTACTAGGAAGGTTTACGAGATGGGAGATTGGTGGCCCTACAGCTGCTGTTTTTATGCCTATTTGAACATATATATATATATATATATATATAGAGAGAGAGAGAGAGAGATATGTTTGAGACGTAAAATGAATACAACTACCATTGCTATTTCTATCGTAATCAATATCTAGGATACATTACCGATTAAGTAAAATGCAGTCTTATTACATGTAAAGTTTACATTTAAAGTTTTTTTTTTAACTCAGAACTATAAGCTCTATTTAAAAAAAATTAGATGTAAACTTTGAAAACCTTGAAAAATGTAGGTGTTCATATGGCTTTCTCTTTTACTCTATGTCAGTCGATATGAAAACCGATTGTTGGATGCTTGCAATTTCAAACATTCTTTCAATTTTATCTTTAATTTCTCATAATGGGATGTTCATCTGTGCATTCAATGATGCAAATGGTAATTAAAAAGTAACTCTCTATTTTAAAATCTTGCGATTTATTTCTTAACTCTAATTCTTATAAGAAATGAATTTTTATTACTTAAAACATTTGACTAATTAACTTAATCTTTAAAACTTTTCGGCCGATATGTCCTTCAGGTTTTTCCTGACGAACGCTACACAGAACTTCGAACTGAACCTTTTATTTGATCCCGGAAAGTTGATTGATCCAGTTCTGTTTATCATGACTTGGTACAAGTGGTAAGATATAAAAGTATTACTCGTCACTCTTATCTACAGATGGTACTGAACCTGCAATCTCCAGATGATTTGCACTCGGTGGAACTTTTCCAACCATACATATTACCCACTTCGCTAACTGTTTCGGAAAGCCATGAACTTTTGAGACTTATAAAGTTGATGTCTCCATCAACCCATGAGATACTACTCTCGACTGTCATGTCTAATTTTTTATCAGAACCCATATTGCATTTAAAAAAAAAAAATTATTTTATCTTAAAATTGTGAGCTCTCTCTCTCTCTCTCTCTCTCTCTCTCTTATATATATATATATATATATATAATCATTACCATCATTATTATCCAAGTCGCACTGCCAGCATGGATTTCTCTAACTCTCTCTCTCTCTCTCTCTCCATTAGTCCCTCTCGTCCATCGCTTCCAGCAGGCCTTCCAACCTACATACAGAGGGGATGTGGAAAATGTCTTGATGGTTGGCCAACATTAGCACGTCTATGTGTAGGAATCTATCAAAAAACGTCACAGTATGGAGCCTTACCTCTCAAGCAGTGTTCCGCATGCAAGTTCGTCTTACTTGGATTTTTTTTGAGATGGGAGATAAGTGGCCGTACAGCAGTTATTGTTTCGTACAATATTGGTTTCAGGATTTGTTTTAAAAAGCTTGTAGCATTCTTGTGTATTGTTACCTTCGGGCTTTTTCTATATGCATTTTGTTTGCATCCATTTGAGGTATCCACACATTAATGTCTCCATCAACCCATGAGATACTACTCTCGACTGTCATGTCCAATTTTTTATCCGAACCCATATTGCATTTTTTTTAAAATTATTTTATCTTAAAATTGTGAGCTCTCTCTCTCTCTCTCTCTCTCTCTCTCTCTCTCTCTCTCTTATATATATATATATATATTACTTGGATTTTTTTTAGATGGGAGATAAATGGCCGTACAGCTGTTATTGTTTCGTACAATATTGGTTTCTGGATTTGTTTTAAAAAGCTTGTAGCATTCTTGTGTATTGTTACTTTCGGGCTTTTTCTATATGCATTTTGTTTGCGTCCATTTGAGGTATCCATACACTAATATCGACACATCTTCAGCTTGGAAGAAATCTATACCGGATTGGTCAAAATTCTGAACGATTGATAACCTATCGATAGCAATCTATGCTTTCGTTCAGTGTATATTAACATCCCTTTCAGTCGATAGGATATCGCTGTCGAGGTATGTGAACATAGACAGACCGACACACTGACTTAACTAAAGTAATCATTTAGACAGTGTTTCAAATTGATTTCTTTTAAGTGTTCAATAAAGAAATCTTTCAAAAAATCAATTTTTTTTTCTATCAACAGAATTCAGTTGGAATTTTTATAATTTTATATGTAAGATTTTTGGGAAAAGTTTTTCAGATAGAATTAGATATTTCAAATGAAAAAAAAAGACTTTGTTTCTATTCCTATGAAATTTTGTTAAGAATTGATTCCAGAGATTTAAAAAGGGAATTTACATTGCTATTTGGAAAAGTTTCCAAACTAGTAATCTTATTTGTATCTTAAACTCGCTCTGAGTTATTTTAATGCCATTAATTTGGCAATAAAAACAAAAATGACTTTATGTTTGTTCAGCCACTGATAAAAGAGACAAAAAAAGGCCTTACTTATTTCCTTATGAAATATCTTTATACATTATATTGAAATTTCTTTTCAAAAAAAGAGAAATATTTAAACTACAATATATATAATATAGAAATTTCATAGGGAAACAAATAAGGCTTTTTTGTCTTTTGTTGCCGGAAACAAGGTAGGAATGTCAACATAATAGCCGAAGCACCATTGTAGTGATTTTATTTGATGAAGGTCATAACAATCATAAATATACTTATTATGGAAATACTAAATTGAAGAATTTTTGTCAAATTTATAAAAAATGTTTTCGCTTTGTATGTGATTTTTTGGTATATTTTTAATCGAAAATTAGTTATATATCTGATAGGCGTCGTGATTGAGTACCCAATGGAAATTCCAATCAACCTTGAAATATGACAAAATACGTCTAAACCCTGGGCTGTTTTTCATGGAGTTTGCAAAATTATATATATATATATATATATCAATAGATTCCATAGATTTACTTAAAAGGAATAATATAATACGAATTTCATTTTTATAAATATTCAAATTAACACACGTATATCAACATGTAACATTAAAATATTCTTCGAAGATAACGGTTAAAAGAAGAGAATTTTTAAAATCCCATCTGAAGATTCCTGCAAATGGGGAAATAGAATTATCATGTAATATACTTATTGATTTATATATAGGTTTATGAATACACACACACACACACACACACACACACACACACACACACACACACACACACACACATATATATATATATATATATATATTAGTATGTGTCAGCGAAATGATCTTTATATATATCTATATATATATATATATATAAATAATTAGCATAAATGAATAAGTTGAATTTTTCCTTGGGAGTTGGCAAGTGGAAGTCCCGTTTACGATTGCAATTTCCCGCAGAAATTAGTAATCAGCATGATATTCATTAACTGCTGTGCCTGAAACCTTTTCTTTACCGGAGAGCCAATTTCTTTCCACTCTGTAGACTATCTTTTTTAAAACAGGTTCAACGTCAAAAATCCATGATAAGCTGATTCGTAAACAGGTTTTCACTAAAATATGCTTTGCGTACACATAATGCATTCTTCTGCAAAATTTGTATGGTGTGCACTTCACAACCAGCAATGATTTGATGCCAGACGAAGCGTGGAGAACTCTGTTTGATTTTCCACCATTTTCACAGGCCTCCAAACTCGTAATTTATATATCAATTAAAAATAATGCAGAATTTAAATGTATGTAAAATTTTGATTTTTTTTCTTTTTTGCAAATATATCATCTTATTAAATGATACGCGTATATTTTATTGCTTTGTTAGCCACAGTTGATAGGTTCCAAGATTCTTGGGGAATCATGAAATCAATGGATCATAAGCGTTGTCATAGCTTCCTCCAACAATCATCATCATGATCATCAACATGTCGTGCCGCCTGCACGGATATCCCTGACCCTCTCTCGCCACTCCTCCCTATTGTTCATCACTTCTGGAAGGTCTTCAGGGCTACATCCCGTATCCTCACAGAGAACATCAGTGTGCTGCATGTCTGGTTCGTCTAACTTTGATAGTTTTCGTGATGGGAGGTAGGTGGCCGTGGCAAGACAGAGTTTAATCCTTAGAAGTTCCAAATGTGAGAAATGTATGATCCCAAGCTTCTTAGTTCTTGCGAATTGACAGAAACTTATATTTAAAAAAAAGTATTTGAATCTTTCACAATGGTAACAGAAGTATATTTTGGGTCTTAGGCGAGACTGTAATTTTGTTCTACGATTTAATTCTCAGTGATATTTATTATCAATCTGGTATAAACTATCTTGATACTGTTGTGGAAAAAAAAATAAAGGAAGTAAAAAGGAAATGTCTAAACAATTCAAAAAGATGGAAAAGAAAGAGCTGGGTTAGAGCTGGTGCCGAACCTGCGGGTGATGTCCATATCTGATGTAGATAAACACAGGTACATGACCCCAGAGATGGATATCACACCTGGGTTTGGCGCCAGCTTTTAGCAAGTTTCTATTGTTTCCCTCCTCATTCTTAAATTGTTTAGATTATTTATTTTTTTCTTTTTTCAATGAGTAATGAATCCTTTGTAAGAATATTTTTATAATTTTTTTCTCTCTACAATGTGATCGTGATCTGAAGTGAGGCCAAATGAAATGAATTTATAATACCCAAATGACATTCTGTGGAGTTCTTCTTCCAATAATATATATATATATATATATATATATATATATATATATATATATATATATATATATATATATTTCTTTAAGAAAAAACAACGAAACCAATCACAAAGGATTATAAATTGATTTCCATCCTGTTACGCATTTTTGAAATTTTCAAAAACACGAAAAAAAATTAACAGGACTTCATCAGATCAATCAGATAAAAAAAACTAGAGTAGACACATAAGAGTGGGAGGGGATAGAAGGGTGGGAGGGGATAGAAGAGGGGTGAAAAGTTATCTCTTCATTAAACCCACTTCCGTTTTAAATTTAAATTTTCGGTTGGCAATGTAGTAAATTTATTTTAAAACAATTTTTTTTTTTTTAAATTAATTTTACATATAGACTTAAATTACAGATATTTCTAATTAGATTTAAATTTTAATTAATAATCTCACGTAAAGATGCAGTAATAGATATATTAAAACAAAAACAAATATTTAATTTACTTAAATATTTTAAAATTTCAAAAATTTCAAAAATATTTAGAGGGCATTAATCAGTTACATTTTTTATGTGTAGTGCATATATATTATATGCTTTTTCATAATTTTATATCTAATAATTTATTATATTTATTATATTTATTCTCAAAATTAACTCTAATTCTCAAATAAATTTATGCTTTATAAAAAAATTTTTTACTTGTTTAATTATTTATAGTTTAAATTTGGCCCTATGTCTACACCTGGCTATTAGTTCATTTCTCTTATTTAGTAAAATTTTTGGCTCAGGAAAAAGCAAAATGTGGATCTTTTCTTCAAGACATAGATTGCACCTACTATCGAAAGATTTTGGGGTACTAGATCTTTTCAATATGGACCATTGAATGTCAGGGGTTAACCCTTTATTTTTTAATCCCCAATAATGTTTTGATAGAGCAGTTTGATTTTTTTGATGCTCATGGGAGAAGGAATATTTATGATTTCCGTACCTAATCTTGAAATTAGTAGATGAAACGCCAATATAATATTTCTTATCACTTATGTCCTCTTTTGGATAAATAATAGCTTGATATACTACGTTATCTAAACTACACAAACCATTCATTGGACAATCACTTTGAGATTTACAATTACATTCTATTTTTTTACTATTAATATTATTATTATTTACTCGGTTATGAAATTTATTAATTAATTCATTATTATGGCTATTTATTATTTGAGAAATATTTTTAGTGCAAGAATAACTTATTTTCAAGGTTTTCCTATTAAATATTTTATGCAATATATTATCTTGTTTAAAATGTTTATCTATCAGTCTCAAAAAATATTTACCTACATCTATATTGGCTAGTTTACAAAAAGGGGGGTTAAACCATATAATTTTCCTTTTTCTATTTTTATTTTTTTGAACGTAATTATTATTTTCTTTAGTAAATTCAGTTGTTATATTTTGTTTTAAATATCTAAAATCCTCCTTAAAACCACTATTTTTAAGGGCTTCTATATATCTTTTTCATTTGCAGATAGCTTACCTATTCTTAAATTTACTGCTTTTGGGATTTGCTTGATTATATTTTTAGGGTGATTTGAATTAACATTAATGTACGATGGGTTCTGATTGGGTTTTATGAAAGGTTTATAGGAATTATTAGATAGATCTAAAGTCACATCCAAGAAATTGGCTATTTTAATATTAGATGAGATTTCTATTTTAAATCCCAAAAACTTAAAGGCCCTTATAATCCTCTTTTGTATGCTAGAGCTAAGAGGGCCATTACTATTTGGGATATATAATAACCCATCATCATGATAAAGACCTACTTGTTGAGGACTAATGATTCTAGTAATCATATTTAATATATATAATCCTACAAGGTCTGCTATTTGGGAGGAATCATACCCCCCCATTGGAACGTCAAAGTTATCTAATCCATTTTTTACCCAAGTTGAATCGTTATTTTTTAAAACAGTTTTCCTACAAGCTAATATTATTTCGTATTGTTCAATAGTTATATCTATATATTTACGGGCATAATTAATGCTATCTATTAAAATATTTTTTGTTATGGAAGGATAGAAATCAATGATGTCAAATTGTATAAAAGTAGCTTTACTTTTATTTTTTATCCTTCTAAACCATTCAATGGTCTCATAAGAATTCTCCCAAAGATTGCAATGGTTAGCCTTTTTTACACTATTGACAATATTTTGAATAATAAACTTAGATATCCTACCTAACTCTGTTTTAGAGGGGTTAATCAGTCTGGTTGGCAATTTATTTTCAAAATTTAGTTTATGATCCTTAAATAGAATATAAGCATCTTTCTTTTTAAATTTTCCTAACCTATCCTCAATTTGCAATCTACTAGCAAAATTAGAAGTATCCTTATTTATTTGTTCAATAGTATTATTATAGTCTATTTTATAATTATTAGTAATTTTGCTCTTTAAAATTTCTTGATATTTAGAGGGTTTAATTTTATATATATTTTTTGATTTATCTGACTTCACCCATATATAATTAGACTTTTTTACTTCCTTTATATCTTGGTTTAATTTCATTTGAAAATTATTACGTACCTTCTTAAATTTAAGAGGGGTGTCCTCGTGGTGTAATGGTTAAAGCTATGAACTGCGGAATCGTAGTACGCGAGTTCGTACTCCAGTCGCGCTATTATGTTCACTTTCGGGCAAATACCCTTGGGAAAGGTATGAACCCCCTTATTCTCCCTCCAGCTATGGGTAAATAGTAGGACGGACTAGGTTCTTCAGCCTTGTTGATGCAACTAGTCTAGGAGAAGGAAAACTCTGAATTCAAACCTGTTAAACTCCGCTTAAAAATTGACCTTGTGTCATATCCTGCCCGAGCGGAGGGGTTGGTAAATAGTACCTTCTTAAATTTAACCATTTTAATTAATTTAAATAAGTCCGTTTCAAACGAGTCTAGTAGTCTGTTATTTGGAGGAGTATTTTGGGATTTGAGGTTATAAACGTCTTTCTTGACATCGTCAGTATTTTTACATGAATCCAAGTAGAAAAAGGCCTTCCACCGCATGTGTGTGAGTGTGTGCGTGTGTGTGTGGTGCCTTCAATAAGTTTCTACACTTTATTTGTAAGGGAATTTATAATTATCGTAGACTCGTGAAAATTCATTATATTATTGCTATACATCTTATGAGATGACTGACCAATTTCTGTGATTTCAGGTTCAAATGAACAGCTACAGCAGGAATTGGAATACACCCTACTAAAGCCGGATTGTCACAGCTGGTGAATTTTACAAATGCAATCTGGACGTGAGGTCACTTTAGAAAAACGATATGCAATAAAATTCTGTTTTAAACTTAAGAAAAATGACACAGAAACGTATGGAATGCTTCAGACTGATTTTAGCCATCTTGCATAAATCGAGCATCAGTTTTTGAGTTGCAAAAGAGATTCAAGGAAGGCAGGGAGTCTGTGAGGGAAGATGAGAGGTGTGGGAGGAGTAAGGAAGTCAGAACATCAGAGTTGATTGGCCAAAGGGTTAGGGTTAGGGTTACTATGTTGAGGTTTTTAGGGAGTTCAGGAAGAGATTCCGTCAAATCGGGTCTGTAGTTTTTCCACCAGGACTATACACCAGTCCACAACTCTATTCTTGTCACTGACTATTTGACCAAGATGGCCATCAAGACAGATCCCCAGCCTCCCTATCGTCCAGACCTTGCTCCCTGTGACTTTTTTGTTATTCTCTTAGCTCAGAGGCTGTCGTTACGAGACAATTGAGGAGATGAAACAGGCTGTTACGAAGGTCATTGACACGATCACACAAGAGGACTTCCATGGAGCCTTCCCGAAGTTGTTGGAACGTTATTATAGGTGCATTGCAGCCGGAGGAGATTACTTGGAAGAGGACTAGAGTTTTATGTTTGTACAATCAATAAAATTGCCCATACGAAAAAAGTTTGGAAACTTATTTAATGATCTTCGTATGAGTATTCTAAACGGAAAAATATATATTGAAACCTGGGTAAATTTTTTTTTGGATAACTTGTGTACTCGGACAGGTTTCACCCTTCAGTCTTCATCAAAAAATGCGTATAACATGACTGTTTAAACTTCATCTGATGATAAGGCATCTGTTCTGGAGATCTGATGAGTTGGCTGTACTCTTTCATTGACATCAATCCCAGATCTACTTTAAATCTGATTAGTTGTACCAGATAGGATTCCGTCAATGTGTAAAATCGATATGCATGAAAATTATTAATCCAAACACTTAATGTCAATTAATTGTAATAAGAATAGTCAACCGAAACCATAATTTTTCATAAAGATTGTTATTAGTTACTTGATACCATTCATCTGTCTGAAAACGAATGGTTATTATAAAACAAATACTTGGAACCATATGATTATTAGAATTAAGTAAAAACAGTAAATTTGTCTCCCTTAGTCGAGGACGACCCAAGGCTCCCTTTTCAATAGCTACTACACCAACGTGTAGGGGAGGGCACTACTCCTTTCCCAGGATTGACCCACTTTACCCTTGATATGTAGCTTATAATGCTGAGTGTTAAGTCATGAGGTATTTTTTTAAGTCTGTGGTATGTCCCAACCTAGTGACTGAACACTGGTCTCCCGGACCTTTGGCGAATATTCTACCCACTAGCCAGTGAGCTTACTCTTATAATTGTTATAATTAGATAGAGATACTTGAAACCGTACAATGGTGAGCACATTTTTGGTATTAGATAAGAATATTTTATTACATATGCAAAAAATGTGTGCAAAAAATAACATTTGGATTGCTTTGCTTTGTTGGTGTTTTGTGCCCGATTAATCCTTGTCGAGTCATTCATGCCAAATCACACACACACACACACACACACACACACACATATATATATATATATATATAATTTTTAAGCCAATAGATTTTAGTAGGTATTTTTAAACGAGCCTGAGCTTGTTTGCTTGCACACAGTTATACGATTATGTATTTTTTATCCAACTTTATTATTTCTATTTGATATTATACGTTTTCACGCAAATAAATGGTTGCAAGTATTCCAATCTAACAGTAACAATTTATTTTTATATATATCCTTTTTTACAAAAAAAAAGGTTATTTGGGTAATGGTAAATCAACCCTTGTGGGTTATTCAATGCCAAGTCCTGCTTTTGTATATATGATTTGTTCTAATTCTATAATTCTGCTTAATATCAACCCTTTGTTTCACACAACTAAATGGTTTCATGTATTGCTATCTAACACAAATAATTCTATCTATGTGTAATCATTTGTTAGCTTATGGTTAAATGGTTTCAAGTATTTCAATCAAACACTAATGATTCAATTTAATATTAATCATTTGTTTCCACACGGTTAAATCGCTTTAAACGATTGAACGGTTTATAGTTAAACCCTAACAGACACTACCACCTCAGCTCACAATGGACATGGGAGTAAGGAAATAAAGGGGTACTCCACATTTCCGTAACTCCACGATAAAAGTCTCCCCTATTTGATGGTTAATTGTCATACCCAAGGTATATGTTTGGAGATGGAGTCGGCCTATTCAACAGCAAACATTGTCGGCTTATGCTGTTGAATACACTGACTGCAACTCTGCAAAGGAGTAAAACCCTCCCTCCAGCCTCCAACGAGTATCCTGACATGACTCTAAATGATCTGATGGTGAGACTCCATTGATGTAGGAGCTTTGGGAGTGGTAGCACCTAATAGGGTCCTATTTATGTGTCAAAGAGAAATATTTGTCTATTTAAACAGTGTGCAAATAAATGACTTATGTTAAAACGAATTGTTTGAAAGAGATATGTTTGATCATTTAACTATGTGTAAACAAATGACTGATATCTAATTGAGTTGTTTGTAATACATAGCAATACTTAAAACTATTTGACAGCGTGTAAAAATGAGCAATGTTCAATAGAATAATTAGTGTTAAATAGCAATACTAGTAACTTGCCCAATCGGCTGAGGCTGTAGAATACACTGGCTGCACCTCTGCAGAGGGGCAAAACCCCACCAACGAGTGTCCTAGATATGACACTAAGCAATCTGATAGTTAGTTTCTAGTAATGCTGGAGATTTGGGGAATGCATTGCCATCGCTTCCAGGTCTTTTCGGGCCCGGAGTGGTAGCACCTGATGGGGTCCTTTCTATATGTTAAATAGAACTAAACTGCGTACCTATGCTAAACTGAATTGTTTGAAATGTAACTGTTTTTGACACTGAAAATATACTTACGCTTAAGTGAATAGTTTGAAATAGAACTGTTTTGACATTTAACTATGTGTAAACAAAATCTAATCTTATACTAAACTGAATTGGTTGAATTAGAACTGTTCGACTAAACGGAATAGCTTGAAATAGAAATGTTTTTGACAATCAAATTGTGTATTTATGCTAAACTGAATTGTTTGAAATAGAAGTAATTTATTGTATACAAATGGTTTTGCCATTAAATAACCTAAAAAGGTTGATATGCCTTTAACTTAACCAACTAACAAATACTAGTAACTACTTCACTTGGTGCAAATAAATGATTTATACTGAACAGAATTATGAGCATTTGATAACAACGACTGAAACCATTTAACTGTGTAGAAACAATAGCCGTATAAGTAGGCAACAGAATTAATTCTAACTCATCTATAAAGGAAATTATCGACAAACTGATCACGTACATATCATGTACCTCTATTTTAATGTGTGCAAACGAATGACTGATGCTAAATGGTTGCCATTGTATAGCAATACTTGAAACAACTTAAATGTGTACAGACAAATGATTAATAGTAAGTAGAATTATTTGTATTAGGAATACTTGAAGCCATTAAATAGTGTGCAAAAAAAATGAGCTCAGGCTCGTTTAAAAAAGTTATAAAAATGTGTTTATGAATCCTATGTATTTAATGTATATGTATAAACAGGATTTTTGCCCAGTCGGTTAGGGCTGTAGAATAAACCGATTGTACTTCTGCTGAGTGGTTAGACCACCCCAACGAGTGTCCAGGTATGACACTATGCAATCTGATTATGAGGTTATAGTAATGCTGGAGCTTTGAGGACTGTAGAGTACCCCTTCATTGCCATTGCTCCCATGTTCACTCAGGCCCAGTGTGGTAGCAACTGATAAGGGTCCTGTCTATGGGTCAAATAAAACTAAACTATGAACTTATGCTATATTGAATTGATCTAAATGGAACTGTGTTTGTATGCTAAAATGAATTGTTTCAAATAGAAGTGTGTTTTTGACATTGAAACTGTACTTACGCTAAATTGAATTGTTTAAAATAGAACTCTTTTGAAAAAAACTAAATGTATACAGAAATGAATTGTTTGAATTAGAACTGTTTGACTAAACTGAATAGCTTGAAATAGAAATGTTTTTAACAATCAAATTGTGTACTTATGCTAAACGGAATTGTTTGAAATAGAACCGTTTATTAGTATAAAAATGGATTTGGTATCAAATAACCTGCACTGGTTGATATGCCATAAAGCACAAAGAAACCAAATTATATTCTAGAGCTCAACAGAATAGGGTGGAAAAAATCTTGAGAAACGCAAAAAAAATTTTAAATACAAACGCGTAATGTAATGGCCTAGTCGTCTGGGGATCTAGATTACGCCGATTGCGTCTCTGTAAAGGGGCACGACACCCCACGAATGAGTGCCCTGGATATGACACTAAACAATATGATTGTGAAATTCCAGTAATCCAGGAGCTTCATTGCCATCGCTCTCAGGTCCACTGTGGTCCGGAGAGGTAGCACCTGATAGAGTCCTATCTATGGGTCAAATAGAACTAAACTGCATACTTATGCTCAACTGAACTGTTCGAAATAGAACTGTTTTTTTTAACAATAGAAATAAACTGTTTACTTATGCTAAACTGAATTGTTTGAAGTAGAATTGCAATTTAACTGTTCGTAAACAAAAACAATACTTGAATTTTTAGAATTTTATTCGCCAATAAATAACCCGAAAAGTGTTGATGCACCGTGAAACAAACAAACCAACCAAACCAAAGCATAATTTACGCAATTTCCTAACCTCTAAGTTTGAAATAAATGCATTTGAGTAGACATGGCGATAAAATCAATCAATCAATCAATCAACCCTTGAGAAATTATGCTTTTTCTTTACTTGCTACTGTTTTGGCCTAATGGTTAAAGAGCTCGTGTCACAGGACAAATGAATCGTGAAATTCGTTCATTCGCCACGAGCAACAAACTTAAACATAGCAAGTATTTTGGAAATTGTTGAAATGTTTATCAGTTCAGAGGCGTTTAATCAATATTAAATTTGATCCAACACAAGGTACTCAAAACTTGTTGCTATAGGCCAAACATTACCTTCTCTTAGAATTTCCGTAAGCTCATCATGTTGTACTGTAATGGTTAGCAACCAAATCTCGCAAACCCATTGTTTCACCAGAATCGTGCACTTGTGCCAGACTATGATAAATAGATATCTCTCCTTTCTTTTTCGTCACGATTTGGATTTTATTTCTATAATTTGTTATCATCCTCCTCTCTTTCTTTTAAACTATTCTTTCATTCTTTATATTTTCTGCTCTCTCTCTTTCTCTCTCTCTCTCTCGCTCTCTCTCTCTCTCTTTCTATCTTTCTTTCTATATCTATCTATCTATCTATCTGTATATCTCTCTTCTCTTCTTTCTTCCTCCTTACTCTCCCTCTTTCCATATCTACTCCTATCTAAAAAAAATCCCTTTTAACTGAATGCCTTCCTTTCCCTCTCAGATATCGGATATGCATTTCAATAGATGCACCAATACATTCAAATTCAGGGTTGGCCTCGGACGCCACTGCCATATTCATCTTGGCCAGGCCCATCATTTGCCGCGTGTATTGGGTCCAAGACGCCACGTGCTCAAACGATGCCTCGTTCATTAGCTCAGAGTAATTGATAGTTTCAATCGAACCGGCCTATGGTTGGCCGACTTCGGGCCACACCCCTCACCTAATACCTCTCCTTGTAGCCGAGGATCTATTATCGTAGCATTTCAACCCTCCCCACTGTGTCTTGCTGTCGTTCTTTCCTCTCTCTCTCTCTCTCTCTCTCTCTCTCTCTCTCTCTCTCTCTCTTTATTTTTCTTTCGTACATTCTTGTTTCCGTTCTCTTTTTCTTCTTTCTTTCACTCTACTGACACTTTTTACTTTGCTTGCTACTACACTTCACTGTTTTCTTTCTTTGAAAATAGTTCATCTAGACTTTATCTAAAATGCTATCGTCTCTTGTCCTTTCATCCTCTTCTCTTGCTTTAGAGCTCTGTAAATGTCATTGTCATTGGAGTGTTGGTTACTTTGCTTTTAATGTACATTGTTCTTTAGTATTTCTTTCTTAACCCATCACATCGCTACTTTCTCTCTGTATTTCTTTTTTCTTGGCGATTTATCTTTCTTTCTTTCTTTCTTTCTTTCTTTCTTTCTTAACAATATCCCTTTCTTTTCCGGTTCTTTTTATTTCATTTTTTTTTCAATTTGTTTGTTTGTTTGTTTGTTTGTTTCTTTCTTTCTTTCTTAACTATATTCCTTTCTTTGCCAGTATTTTTTCTTTCGTTTTTTTTTTTTTTTGCACGTTTTTTCTTTCTTTTTTCTTTCTTAACTATATCCCTTTCTTTTTTTGTTCTTTTTATTTCGTTTTTTTTAATTTGTTTATTTGTTTGTTTGTTTCTTTCTTTCATTCTTTCTTAACTATATTCCTGTCTTTGCCGGTATTTTTTATTTCGTTTTTTTTTTTCATTTTCTTTCTTTCTTTCTTTCTTTCTTTCTTTCTTTCTTTCTTTCTTTCTAGGTAATTTTCCTTACTTTCTTTCTTTCTATTTTGTTTGCTTGCCTTTCCTATCCTTTTCCTCTTTTTTTTATCAATTTTTTCTACCTTTCCACTTTATTTTTTTCTCTCTTTTTTTCCTTCTTTCTCACTCATTTCTATCTTTCTTCTTCGTATTAACTGAAAAGTAATTTCGTAATTTTCTTTGTCATTTACTATTTTTAAAAACTTTTTTTTCTTAGATTTTTTTCGTATGTTCTTTTTCATTTCTCTAAGTCTTTCGTTCCGTTTTTCTTTCTTATTTCTCATTCAACTCTTTCTTTCTTTCTTTCTTACTTTGTCGTTTCGTCATTCTTTCTTTCTTTCTTTCTTTCTTTCTTTCTCAGTTTGTTCTTTCTTTCTTTCTTTCTTTCTTTCTTTCTTTCTTTGTCGTTTTGTCATTCTTTCTTTCTTTCTTTCTTTCTCAGTCTGTTCTTTCTTTCTTTCTTTGTCGTTTTGTCATTCTTTCTTTCTTTCTTTCTCAGTTTGTTCTTTCTTTCTTTCTTTCTTTCTTTCTTTCTTTCTTTCTTTCTTTCTTACTTTGTCGTTTTGTCATTCTTTCTTTCTTTCTTTCTTTCTTTCTCAGTTTGTTCTTTCTTTCTTTCTTTCTTTCTTTCTTTCTTTCTTTCTTTCTTTGTCGTTTTGTCATTCTTTCTTTCTTTCTTTCTTACTTTGTCGTTTTGTCATTCTTTCTTTCTTTCTTTCTTTCTTTCTTTCTTAGTTTTGTCATTCTTTCTTTCTTTCTTTCTTTCTTAGACGTTTTGTCATTCTTTCTTTCTTTCTTTCTTTCTCAGTTTGTTCTTTCTTTCTTTCTTTCTTTCTTTCTTTCTTTCTTTCTCAGTTTTTCTTTCTTTCTTTCTTTCTTTTTTCTTCTCATATCATATTTATTTCTTTCTTTCTTTCTTTCTTTCTTTCTTTCTCAGTTTGTTCTTTCTGTCTTTCTTTGTCGTTTTGTCATTCTTTCTTTCTTTCTTTCTCAGTTTGTTCTTTCTTTCTTTCTTTCTTTCTTTCTTTCTTTCTTACTTTGTCGTTTTGTCATTCTTTCTTTCTTTCTTTCTTTCTTTCTTTCTCAGTTTGTTCTTTCTTTCTTTCTTTCTTTGTCGTTTTGTCATTCTTTCTTTCTTTCTTTCTTACTTTGTCGTTTTGTCATTCTTTCTTTCTTTCTTTCTTTCTTTCTTTCTTTCTTAGTTTTGTCATTCTTTCTTTCTTTCTTTCTTTCTTTCTTAGACGTTTTGTCATTCTTTCTTTCTTTCTTTCTTTCTCAGTTTGTTCTTTCTTTCTTTCTTTCTTTCTTTGTCGTTTTGTCATTCTTTCTTTCTTTGACGTTTTGTCATTCTTTCCTTCTTTCTTTCTTTCTTTCTTTCTCAGTTTTTCTTTCTTTCTTTCTTTTTTCTTCTCATATCATATTTCTTTCTTTCTTTCTTTCTTTCTTTCTTTCTCATTTTGTCTATCTTGCTTTTCCTTTCTTTCTTTCTTTCTTTTTTCTTTTCATTTCGTCTTTCCTTTCTTTCTCATTTTGTCTATCTTGCTTTTACTTTCTTTCTTTCTTTCTTTCTTATCTCTTTCGTTCTCATCTATTTATTTATTTCATCCCCTGCTGATCTAAAATTATCTCCAAAATGATACCATTGTGTCACTGGATTCTGTTCAAATTTACATTAAGATGGTTCAACTTTTCCTGGCCGACATCCCACAAAAAACACTTAGAGGCCCCGGAAGCATTTAAGAATATCAACGATTATTAACTGAATATCATCCAATGATCAAAAATCATCACAGCCGTCCTATTTTCAATTGATATTCTTCAGTCAACTGTCTATGCGTATATCAACAACACCAGCCCATTAATCGTAGTAAATAAATAAAGATCACACACCTTCTTATCAGGTAACCTGAACCAAACACTAGGTTACAAGATTTGTTAGACTTGACTGACAAAAGGAGAAAGTAAAGAATTAGATTTTGTTTTGCAAAATAACACTGCCGCCAAGAAGTAGGATATTTAATTGCAGTTTCAGTGATTGGTGTCATCATCAATCAATTATATCCCGAGCTAAAGTGATGATCGTGCAACAAACTCTAAGAAGAAAAATATCTTGCTAATAGTCCTATTCGGATTTTACCCTCGTTGATTTTCTCTGTAGTGTTCGTCTGAAAAATACTTAACCTCAACATATAATAATTGATAAATCTGCAATCATGTCGTTGAAATGCACATTGACTGTCTGTAAATCTACACTGACTAAAATTGTCCACTTTCATTTATTAATAAAAATCAAAAACAAAAAAGAAAAAACAAAACAAAACAAAACAAAAAATAGAATAGCTTAAAGCAATCCACAGATTTTAAATCCTTCCCAGGAATCACAAAAAAATATTCTAATTAGTCAGTGTTTGGTGATAAATATTTGAAATATATGCTTAAAGAAAAGGCAGAATTTTCGAATTCTTACTCTTCTTTTTTTTCTTTGGTCGAAAATATCTTGACCGTCTCTAAATCCACAAAGACTAAATTGCTCAATTCCGTTTATTAATAAAATAAAAGAGAATTCGTCCATGAAATCCATAGATTTTAAATCCTTCTCATGTAACACATAGGATTATTCTTATTAGACAATATTTGTCTATAAATATTTGAAAAGTCTGCCAATGGCAAAAAGCAAAATTTCCAAATTTTTACACTTATTTCTTTCTTAGATTGACTGATATTTACTGGATCTCAACCCATCTAGGTTAATTTCTTGTAAATGATTCTAGCTTCAAGTAACTATTCTTAAAACAAATAATTTGCTGTTAAATGCTATGAAGTATTCCAGGCTAATATTAAAAGATTTCAAATAGAAACCTATTAGGTACCAGCATTCCGGGCTGGAGGAACTGAGATAAATGACAGAGAAAGAGTATCCCATACTCTCCTGAGATCCACATTACAGGCTCTTCCCACAAGAATTTTTATACTATTTTCGTTCCATTTTGTAGATGAAAATAACTTGATTGCTTGGGTTTTATGGCATATCAACATTTGTAGGTTATTTAATGCCAAATTCATTTTTATACAAATAAACAGCTATATTTCAAACAATTCACTTTAGCATAAGTACACAGTTTAACTGCCAAAAACTGTTCTATTTCAAGCTATTCAGTTTAGTCAAACAGTTTTATTTCAAACAATTCAGTTTGGTATAGAAATATTTTTTCTGAGAATTAATTTTTATTTCTTGCGGACTTTTTGTCCTCATCTTGGTAGTTATTTCTTTTGTGTTGTTTCTTCTTTCACTACGTTTCGGCGAAATTTCACCTCTGGCCTTCTTCAGGTGATTTTTAACACGACCTAGGATAGGAATGATGAGTCTTGTAAACGTATCCCCAGTAATTACTGCCTCCCATAGTTGTTGTCTATCGCACCACGTTTTTGACCAAGTAAACCTCTGGCCGGCTTGGGTAGGATTTGAAACCGCTATCTTCTGACAATGCTCACCTGGAACTGTAGAGACTCAACGCCTCTATCCGCCCCGAAGTGCGATCAAGGATGGATTTTTTGGTCTTATAAATCCTTATCTGGTCTTCCAGAGTCGAGTCCGTACCGAATTTTTGTAATTGTCTTTTAAAATGGAATCATTTTGAGATGAGGTGCGATAGACAACAACTATGGAAGGCGGTAATTACTGGGGATACGCTTGCAAGACTCATCATTCCTATCCAAGGTCGCGGTAAAAATCACCTGAAGAAGGCCAGAGGTGAAATTTGGTCGAAACGTAGTGAAAGAAGAAACAAAAAAAACAAAAAAAAACTACCTAGATGAGGACAAAAAGTCCGCAAGAAATAAAAATTAATTCTCAGATTAAGAAGCCTCATCTCAAAATGATTCCAATTAAGAGACAATATTTTTTCTGTTTAAACTCAGTTAAATATTAAAACTGTTCTATTGCAAACAATTCAGTTGAGTGTAAGTACACTTTCAATGTCAGAAACTACTATTTCAAACAATTCAGTTTAACATTTTAATGTCAAAATAGTTCTGTTTCGAGCAATTCAGTTTAGCATAAGTATGCATTTTAAATAAAGTAAGCAGTTTAAATGTCAAAAAACTTCCATTTCAAGCAATTCAGTTTAGCATAAGTGCACATTTTAGTTCTTTTTGACCAATAGATGTGATCTTATAAGGTGCTACAACTCTGAGCAAGAGTGGACCTGCTAATGAAGGTGTACTCTTCATTTCCTAAAGCTCCAGCATTACTGGAACCT
>OY757916.1:102539741-102637241 GCA_963585895.1 Sepioteuthis lessoniana | reverse complement strand
GTGTCATATCCTGCCCGAGCGGAGGGGTTGGGTAAATATGATAAAGATATGATAAATGTTTTATGAATGGTATGATGCCCTGGTAAATTATTTTTTCTATATCGATATTTCTGTTTCTTGAATTTGTCAACATGATAGTGCTTCTGTGTGTGTGTGTGTGTGTGTGTGTGAGAGAGAGAGAGAGAGAGAGAGAGAGAGAGAGAGAGAGAAAATATGTGTTTCAGTGTGCGAGTGTATATATGTCCGCGTTACAACATCACATATATGTCCAGGTACGACATATATCCTTGTTTGACTTTCAAACTATTTTTTCTTTGTAAGCCTGCGTAACAGCAGACGCACACCAAACTACATGCAAGCGCCTATATCTGAGTAGATGTCACGTGAAGAAAGACGACCGGTGATTTATATAATTAGTACTTCAAAGCTGGGCATGCGCAAACCACGTAAAGGTCATAAATCCCGATGAGGAATTGTATTCAAATGTTTTTGCACTTTCAGGGTCAAATTCGCGTTTTAATGCAAGCAATAAATCCGTCAGAATTGTAAAAGAAAACAACATTTTCTCAAATATTTGCCTAACTCATATTTGCACATAAGTATATATCAAAAAAAGTAAAAGTGACCCCGATAAACATTCTCACAGAAAAGATAATATCTTATTTTAAAAACTAATTAGATTCATTCATGCATGTAATCTGATCGATGAATTTCTTTTTTTTCTTATAATATTTTAAAGATAGGCTGCTGCTGCTGTTTCTAAAAATAAAAATACCTTAAAAATTCCCTTAGCCAACGTGGTCCGCTTGGTGGACGAGTGGTCTGAAACACAGTCTAACGTAAAGTTGGACGGGTTTCGATCCCGGCTTCGAGAGTCCTACGTGTCTAGCCACACTGAAGAGTTCTGACAGAACGAAATAGTCTGTCTGTGGATGACTATATATATATATATATATGCCTTTAAGAAAAACAAAAACCGGTCACATTTGGATAATAGATTTATTTCCATCCTACTATGGGTATTGATATGAATCAATAACACCAAAAATAACAGGACTTCTTCAGATAAAAAAATTACAGTCAGAATAGACACATGAAGGAAGCGTGGGAGGAGATAGAAGAGGGGTGAGGAGTTTCCCCGCATTTGTCCACTTCCGGTTTTTCAAAAGAAAAATTACCGGTCGGAATCACAATAAGGTAACGAGACGTATATTCAAAACTCACTTTCTACAGTAAATAAAATTTAAAAAAAAATTTCAACTTAAATTCTAAATACATTTCAACGTAAATCTCCAGATTAATAATAATTTAAGGAATTACAACAATTCTTATTAACCTTACGTAAAGATTACAGTAATACTTATCTTAAATTAATTCAAAATTTAAAATTATAAACTCAAAATTTATATTCGTGCCCATTAATTCCCATTTTTCAATTTTATTCATTTCACTTCAAATCTCAAATTAATCTTACTTTTAGTTAATGAAACATTATCTATTACATTTGTCTATAGTTTAAATTTATTCCTATATCTACATCTAGTTATTAAATCACATCTCTGATTTAATAATTTTCTAGGGTCTGGATATATCATAATTTCTATATATATATATATATATATATTTATAAATAAATACACACACACACACACACATACACACACACACACACACACACACACATATATATATATATAGTTTTACTTTTAAGACACGAAGAATAAATAAAGAAGGTTGCAAGATATTTCTGGTGCGGGAAAACCAGCTCTAAATACAGGGTGTCTCAAATATTGTGCAAATGATTTATCATTGAGACAAGCACAATGGTGGTCAATTGGAAAATGTCCGGTAAAAATGTATTCTTTGGGCTAGAGATATCAAATCAAGGCTTTTTAAATTGCTTTTATATCAGCTTCCAGGACATGCAATCCTTTTTGAGTTTCTTGCCTCGGTAATAAATCATTATCATATTAATGAGTTGCATCTATTTTGAGACAGTTTTGAATGATTAAGTAGTAACACAAAATACTTTTTTTCTCTCTTGTCTAAGGCATCGTGTTTGATGATTAATAGTTGTTATCATCATCATCATCATCATCATCATCATCATGTCGTGCCGTTAGCACAGGTATCCCCGACCCTCTCTCGCCACTTCTCCCTATCGTTCATTGCCTCCGGCAGGTTTTCAGGGCTACATCCCGTATCCTCACAGAGCTGCTATTTGTATGTCCGAGCTGGTCGTCATACTTTTGCTCGGCCATATGTGGGGGTCCATAGGAGTACATCACTAATAAGCTCGTCCCTGCTTCTCCAGCAGTGTCCTGCATGTCTGGTTCATCTAACTTGGATAGTTTTCGTGATGGGAGGCAGGTGGACGTATAGTTGGTGCCTTGTGGGGTGTTGCCGCCAGGACTTGTTCAATATTGCTCGCAACATTCTTGTGTAATTGCCGTCTAGCTTCTTCTCCAGCCGTTTAGTTAGCTTCCAAGTAGTGAATCCATACAGCAGTATCGATACGACCGCTGCCTGGAAAAAACTGCGTTTCATTTGAAACAAAAAAACAAACTTTTTTATTAGTAGAGTTATTAGCAGTCACATGGGTCCTATGTATATTGAGACAGGCTATATATTAATGGGTTGCATCTATTTTGAGACGGTTTTTATGATTCTGTCTCCAAATAAGTACTGACGTAAAATATTTTCCTATCCTGTCCAAAACCGAGGATTTATAGTTGTTATAGTATACTATTTTCAAATCTGAAACAAAAAGAACACAACATTATTATAAGTAGAGTTATTAACTGTCACATGGGTCTTATGTATATTGAGGCACACGGTATATATATATATATATATATATATATATACTGAGTGAACAGATATAATAAGACAGTCTCATGGGTCCCATGTATAAGGAGACACCCTGAACAAATCGAATGCTTCCAGTTACATGGCTATACATTTCTTTCTATATTGTTATATTCGATGTTACACACACACATACACACACACACACACACACACACGCATACACACACAGACACACACATACACGCATTCACTAAAAATCCCATATACAACCACACACAATACAGGAATATAATCTACACAAACACACACACACACACACACAAAGATTTTTACACAATTTTTACGTAAACATTCTTTTGACACTATCTTATTGATTTTCTATTTCTCCAAAAATTTTCTTTTTCTGCCTGATGATTGTCATATAAAGACTGCATAAAACAAGATAAAAATCCATACTTTTAAATATATAATAACTAATATATATTTATTTATCAGTCTAATGTGTAGAGTGTTCACCAATGGCCCAGGAGATCGGGATTCACTCCAAGGTCTAGTCATACCAAAGACTCAAAAATGGTACTTGATACCACCTTGCTAAACACTCGGAATTATCAGGTACGTATCAAGGGTAACGTGAAGTAATCAAGGGAAAGAAGTAGCGCCTTCCCTTACTCTTCGGTGTAGCAGCTATTGAAAGGTGAGTCTTCGGGTCGCCTTTGACTAAAGTCACCAACATTACTTATATATATATATATATATATATGCACATTATCAAAATTATCATATCTATGACCGGAATACGAAGATATTTGAAACACTAGTGAGGGATATAAAAACAGTGAAGAGAAAAGAAACTTAGCAATCAAAAATGTGTTTTATTTGGAGTTGAAAGATTTCTTTTATTTATTCAAATAAAAAGTATTTTTTCTACATGATTTTTTCTTTTTATTGTTTTCATTAAAGATATTATATAAAAGTATGTAACCAAATACTGGCGAAAAGTTTTAAGCATTTTCATGATTTCTTTTTCTTTATTGATCTCAGATAATCTTTATTTTTTAGAATTAGTGCTCAGTACATAACAAGTTTTTAGTCAATAATTTTCTAAAAACAGCATCGTTTTAATTTAGATTTTTATATATCTTTTCAAAACCTAACGACCAAACAATATATGATTTTACGTATTACAATATTCTTTTAATTAAGGTTTTTTGTTCACTATAAAAATATTGCCTTGAAAATTGTAACCCCTAAATCGTGAATGGTTAGAAACATTGTTATGATTTCATTCTTCATAAGACGTTTTGTTTATACGAGAAAAAAATTAAATTTCATTCTTAATTGCCTGTTCATAAGAAAATGTATGCGTTCATTTTTGTTTCTTCACCGATAAAAATGTAACAATTTACGAAAAGTTTAGGATAAAAAATGTTCCCCTTTTTTTGTGAAAAATTTCGTGAATTAAATCTTAGGAAGAATATTCGATTATTCAATGAATAGTTTATTCTCCTTGCAAAAGGTTTGGGAGTTGGACTGATTCAAATTTTGTATATTTTTCTAATAAATATGAAAATTATTTAAAAATCAGATTTTGGGTTTTTCATAAACAATACTTTTGTTAAATTTATGTCATTTTTTAAAACCCTGTAAACTATCATAGGTAGGTACAATAAAAAGAAGCTAAGAATAAAAAATGTCTTTTCGTTTCAAAAAATTTCCTTCCAACGTCTTTTTTTTTTTTAAATTAGTATAAAATTGCAAATCAATAATTTTCGAAAAAACATTGAATTAAAATTTCGTCAATGGAATCTGTGATATCTAAACATAACTGGTCTTAAGAAGTACTGATTTGCTCAACGCGTTTTTTCTACCCACCGATGAAGAACGGTAAAGAGTTCCACAAATCTAATGATTTTTAAATATTGAATTACATAATTTAACTAATAAAAATTAAGAACTAAATTTTATTCGTTTTTTTTAAAATTACAAACATATTAAAGTGAATGCACGATTTTAATGCACAATGATATCGTTTTCCTAAATTAGAAATTGACACGTTAATACCAAAACCAGTTATATTACATATATATTCTGAATTAGATACTAGACATTTATATTTCAAAAGTCATACATCGAGCACTCCTAGATAATTATACGAAACCTCTCATACATTCTCAATCTAAATAATTCCAAAGTCATCGTCTCTTCACATATATTTTGTATAATTCCTGTATATATATATATATATATATATATATATATGTGTGTGTGTGTGTGTGTGTGTGTGTATGTGTGTGTGTGTGTGTGTGTGTTTAATTTGAAGATTACATTTTTTTCCTGCAAATGCAGGAAACATATTATCATTAAACTGACTTGCAGATTAAGTGCTAATTAGCCCGACACCGGTCAGTTATACCGAATCTAAAGCGGCCTCCAGTATTTCATTGGAGTATGAAACTAAACAGAAAAAAATGTTTGCTCAATTGAATAGGTGCTGGCAGTATCATCATGTAAAGTCGTAGGGATACTGCCATTCATTACACATCTCACAATCCATCCAAGTAAGCCAAGCAAGAAATTCTGGGCATTGCTGGAGAAGTGAGAAATAACTCAGAAACAATGTTTTCCTGTGGACTCCTACACAGGGATACACCAGGGCAATTTGGGTAGCGTAATGATTGGCAGGTTGGACCTTAGCAAACCTTCACGAGTGAGTTCCTGTCTCAATGGGTGCCCCATTCATTTGGCTTCTTGCCACACCGAAGTAAAAAGCTTGGTAAATTACTCCACAGGGACACACCAATGTTAATCGACCAGCAAAAGCTCACATTGATCAGCTCTGTGCGGACACTGGATGCCGTTTTGAGGACTTTCGAAGAGGCGGATGGTTAGCGAATCAAAGGAATGTGTGCAGTCAATCTACCGGGATGATGATGATATTAATGATGATTTCTGCTCCACCGGCAAAACAGAGAATTCTGGACTTTATCATGTTAACATGGCACAATCGTAATATGGAATTTGTTATTTTATTAAGATCTTTGATTGCTGTTCAAAAATATTAAGTGTTAATATATCATATTTACTTATTGTCTTTAGTCTCTCACGATCTGAACAGAAACTGCGACATAGAATAAAACATCTTTAGATGAAAAAGTATATTTCATAATCATTTTGATTCATCAAAACTTAACAATATTATCAGACCAGTTGGATGGGGATGTATAATAAACCGACTCCATCTCTACAGAGGGATAAGAAAACCCCACAACGAGTGTTCTAGATATGAAACTATACCATCTGATTGCTGGACTCTAGCACTGACGTTTTGAGGAATGCTATTGTTCCCAGGTCCACTCTGATCCGGAGTGGTTGCACCTGATAGCGTCCTATCTATCTTTGACGTTTAAACTGGGTGCAAACAAATAAATTACGTTTGACCGAATTGTAAGAAATAGAACTCTTTTATCATTTAACTGTGAGTTAAAAAATGACTGATCAGTTATTAACGATACATAGGAATACTTGAAACCATTTACCTGTGCACTGACAAATGAGTAACGTTGGCACTACTCGGACGCTGACTAAACGGCTGGAGAAGAAGTTAGACGGCAATTATACAAGAATGTTGAGAGCGATATTGAATAAGTCCTGGCAGCAACACCCCACAAGGCACCAACTATACGGTCACCTACCACCTATCATGAAAACTATCCAAGCTAGACGAACCAGACATGCCGGACACTGCTGGAGAAGCAAGGACGAGCTCGTAAGTGATGTACTCCTGTGGACTCCCGCATATGGCCAATCAAAATCAGGACGACCTGCTCGAACATACATACAGCAGCTATGTGATAATACGGGATGTAACCCTGAAGACCTGCCAGAGGCGATAAATGATAGGGAGACGTGGAGAGAGAGGGTCAGAGATATCCGTGCTGGCCGCACGACATGATGAATGATGAAATCTCTTTAACTGAGAGCTTAAATTGAATTGTTAGAGTTACATACCAATACGTGAGACCATTTACCTATAAGCAGATAAAACAATTTATGTTAGATAGCAATATATGAAACCATTTAAGTGAGTGCAAACAAATGATTAATCCTTAATAGAACAATTCGCATTTGAAAACTTGGAAGCATTCATCTGTGTGCTAACAATAGAAATACTTGTGTACTAAAAAATGCTCTGGCTTATTTAAAAATAAAATAACCTATAAACCATTGACATACCAGTGTACCGTAGCCAGATATGAATACGTGAAGTAGACATATTCATACCGGTACGCAAAACATTCATAATGTCCATAACGCACATAGATAACATAGGAATGCCGAAACACGAAAAACACGTAACGACTTCTTAGTTCAGGTACGAAACTTTTTTTTATTACCCTTGAGTTAAATGGTTTTTCGACATAAGGAGAGAGGCACAATCTTTCTATGCTGGCTTTTCCATCTGCCCCAAAACACGTGCGACACCTGCCACAAGGCCACTGGCCTGGCTTCGGTGAGCAAGCGAAAGTTAAACTTCTTCTTCCGAGTCAGGAACCCAACTCAACTGACATTTTTCAAAATCCCCAAAATCCTCCGCGCACGCTTCCGGTGCATGACGTCATTTACATCTCTGGTCACTTCCTCTCTCTGAGATTTTTATTTTGACATCTGTTAATGACACATCCTCCCCGCGCGTGCATCAATACCTGTGCTCAAGTTTGCACCTAACTAACCTATGCACTGAGCCGAAAGGTTCTCAGCCAAACTAAACACAAAGGCAAGATATATAAAACGAAATCCCTCGGCCATTATATTACACAAGTCATGTGTATGACCCTTTAATTGTTTGCAAACAAATGTGATCGGGTTCGTTTTAAAATGTTATCCACATACTATACGTTTACAAATAAAATGCAATAGATATGAAGAGGATTTGGTATTAAATAACCCAAAATGGTTGGTATGCTATAAACCCAATTAAACCAATTAATAATGTTATATATAAATAAAACATTCAAAAAATGAATTATAGATTGCTTCATTCGGTTTGATTTTGCCCAGTCGATTGGGGCTGTAGAATACACCGACTGCACACCTGCAGAGAAGTAAGACCCCATCCCCCAATGAGTGTCCTGATATGACACTAAACAATCTGATGGTGAGGTTCCAGTAATGCCATTGGTCCCATGACCACTCTGGTCCTGAATGGTTGCACCTGATTGGGCACAATCTATGGGTTAACTAGAACTAATGGCATACTTATGCTAAATTGAATTGTTTAAATTAGAACTGTTTGACTAAATTGAATAGCTTGAAATAGAAATATTTTTGACAGTTAAACTGTATACATACATTTTAACTGCGTGCTTATGCTAAACTGAATTGTTTGAAAGGGAATTGTTTTTGATATTCAAACTGTACTTATACTAAACTGTATTGTTTACAATAGAACTGTTTTGACATTTCACTGAGTGTAAACAAAATCTATACTTATACTAAACTGAATTACCTGAAGTAGAACTGTTTGAAATAGAAATGTTTTTGACAATTAAAGTATGTACTCATACTAAACTGAATTCTTTGAAATGGAACTGAATATTTGCATTAAAATGGATTTGGCGTTGAATAACTTACAAATGTTGATATGCCATAAAATCTAAATACCCAACCAGCATTCAGTTTGATTGTGGTCATTATTTATGCTGTTTCTTTCGCGTGAAATTTAATAATATGATATATATATATATATATATATAATTGGCTAGGTTGTTTTTTGTTTCATATCGCTGGAGATAATACTCTACATTATTGATCTCACCTTCCTTCTCGATATTGGCTTTAATGATCAGATTATTTCAACTTCCTATCGCCATGAAGGTCTTCTGAGTGTTTGTTTCCGGTTTGTAGGATACCACTTGACAATGGCATGAGGCCAACAGTTATCTTTGAACCTTAAATATAAATATATATTGATAGAGTGAAAGAGAGAGAGGGAGGGAGGGAGGAGGCGTTCGTAGTGAAATGGTTACCGTCGGGGAAAATGGACACCGTAACCCAAGCTCAAATCCTGGTCGAGGTTGATAGTATTCCACTTAGTGAAAATACTCTTAAAAAAGTTATGAACCCAATTATTCTCCCTCCATTTGTGGGAGATCAGTCATCTAGGATTGCAGAATAAACCGACTGCATCTCTGCTGAGGTGTAAGACCCCACCCATCAATGAGTGTCCAGGATATGACATGAAACAATCTGATGGTGTGGCTCCGGTCTTGGAGCCTTCGGGATTGCGGAGAACTTCTTTATCCCAATCACTCCCAGGACCACTCTGGCCCCTAGTGGTTGCACCTGATAGGATCCTATCTATTGATCTAAGAGAACTGTTTGACATTTAAACTGAGTTAAGACAAATGACTTATGCAAAATTGAATTGTTAGAAATAGAACGGTTTGATTATTTAACTGTGTGTAAACAAATGACTGATGTTTAATTGTATTGCTAGTGATATATAGCAATATATATGTGCAAGTAAATTAGTTCTAACTCATTTAAAAGTAAAGTCACCAACAAACTAATCCCTTACATGTCATGAATAACTTTTTATATGCGTGCAAACAAATGATTGATATCAAATTGTTACTGCAATACAGGGAGCAAAAAAATAAGCCCATGCTCGTTTAAAAACGTTAGTCATCCACAGACAGATCTATTTCGTTCTATCAGAACTCATCAGTGTGGCTAGACAGTATCTTCCCGTAGCTGGGATCGAAACCCGGTTGACTCAAACGCCAAGTCAAAGCCTCTAACCATTCAGCCCCGAGGAGCGATTAGCTGCGAAGTAAATTTTAAACGGTTATGAATCACAATTACAATTGTTTACATACATCCGTTCAACGGCTGCCGAGACCTCAATTCAACTACGAAGAGGCTTGCAATAGACGCTAATGGCAACACGATTACTTCTTCGGCAGAGAACTCAACCCTATGGGGGTAGGGGAGTATATATCTCTATAGTCATCCACAGACAGATCTGTTTCGTTCTATCAGAACTCATCAGTGTGGCTAGACAGTATCTTCCCGTAGCTGGGATCGAAACCCGGTTGACTCAAACGCCAAGTCAAAGCCTCTAACCATTCAGCCCCGAGGAGCGATTAGCTGCGAAGTAAATTTTAAACGGTTATGAATCACAATTACAATTGTTTACATACATCCGTTCAACGGCTGCCGAGACCCGGTTGACTCAAACGCCAAGCCAAAGTCTCTCTTTAAGAGAAACCAAAGACCGATTACTTTAGGATTATAAATTCATTTCCATACTGTCGTGTGTTTCTGATGTAAACCAAAAACACGAAGAAAAATTTAACAGGACTTCTTCAGATCATATGGATAAAATAAATCAGAATAGACACGAGGGGGGGGGGGTGTCGAAGAGGGGTGAAGAGTTATCTCCTCGTTTTTCTCACTTCCGTTTTTTATTTATTTTATTTATTTTATTATTTAATTTTACTGTCGGTTGGAATTATAGTAATTTAACTGTTTTATTTTTCTGCAATTTATTTTATTTATTTTCTTTTTTAGCTAAGTTCGATAATTTCTTTTTTTAGGTAAGATCGATAATTGACTATATATATATATATATATAATTGGTACATGTGTTGGGAATAATTATTGAAAGCTATTATTATTTAATCCTTGAGATTGATTGGTTGGTTGTTTGGGTTTCATGTTATATCAACCTTTGTAGGTTATGTAACCCGAATCCATTTTTATACAATTAATCAGTTCCATTTCAGACAATTCAGTTTTGCATAAGTGCACAGTTTAATTGTCAAAAACTTTCTATTTCAAGGTATGTGGTTTATTCAAACAGTTCTAATTCAGCTAATTCAGTTCATTCTAAGTACAGATTTTTTTACACACAGTTAGTTGTCGAAACAGTTCTATATTAAACAATTCAGTTTAACGTAAGTACAGATTCAATTTCAAAAACAGTTCCATTCCAAACAATTCAGTTTAGCATGAGTACGCAATTTAAATGTAAGTACACAGTTTAATTATCTATTTTTTTCTATTTCAAGCTATTCAGTTTAGTCAGACCGTCCTATCTTAAACAATTAATTTTAGTATAATTATGCAGTTTAGTTCTATTTAACCCATTGATAGGTCCCTATCAGGTGCTACCATTCCAGGCCAGTGTCGAACTGGGATCAATGGCAAGGAAGAGATAGCCTACATTCCCTAAAACCCCAGCATCACTGGAACCACACCATCAGGTTGTTTAGTATCATGTCCAGGACACTCTACAGAGGTGAAGTCGGTGTTTTCTACAGCCCCAGCCGACTGGGCAATAAACAGAGTTAATATCAAAACAGTTTTATTTCAGATAATTCAGTTTAGCATAAGTACACAGTTTAAAGGTAAAAACTATTTTATTTCGTGCAATTCAGTGTTGCATAAGTAGGCAATATAAATGTCAAAACAGTTCTATTTTAAACAGTTTCGTTTAGCATAAATACGCAGTTTAAATACAAAAAATAGTCAACTCAAGAAACCATGGTTTAGTTCTATTTAACAAATAAACAGGAGCCTTATTAGGTGCTACAATTCCGGGCCACAGTGGACCTAGGAGCGATTGCAATGAAGGGGTACTCCGTATTGTCCAAAGCTCCACCATTACTTGAACCTTACCATCATATTATTCAGTGTCATATGCAGGACCCTCGTTGGTGGCGGAGGTACCTACCTCTCTGCTGAGAAGCAGTCAGTGTATTCTACTGTCCCAGCCGACTTGGCAATTCTCCTTGAGAGTTTTTCACATCAGTTTTAGATGAGAGTTTGTTTTTCAAGTTTGAGTGACAGCAAGTCTCCTCAAGTCTCCAGGACTCTTCTCAGTATTTTGGCCGTTCTCAATAAATGTTATAGTTTGGATGGTCTCCACTGATCTTGTTATTTCCAAGTCCTCCATTCCCTTTAATAATCCTTTGTGACTGTACAAAAAACACCAATTACGATTGGTATAATTGTCATTTTCATGTCCGACAGTTTTTTTTTCAATTCTCTAGTAATTCAATTCTCTAGTTTTCTTCTGTGTTCAGCCAGGACAGCAAAGTCGACAATTTTGCAAATTATTATTATTTTACTGTTTTGTGAGTTTTACCCACCAGCGTTTGCTGGTGGTTTTCCACTGGAATTTGAGTCTCCTTAATTCTCTCGGACTCTTTTTAGTATTCTGGCCCAATTCTGTAGTTTGTATAGTCTCCGCTCGACCTTCTATTTTCAAGTCCTCTACTCCCTGTACTTGTCATTTGGTGACTGTACCGAGCACAGCAATTATAATTAATATTATGAACATGATTATTATTTAAAATGATATGACTGTGCGAACAAATGATTGTATTAAATGAAAATAATTACTTGAGTATAAATTAGTTTTATATTGGAATACTTAAAATCATTCAGAAGTTTCAAAACTACAAAAAATGAGTATATTGGCGTGATTCTTTAATCTTTAGGCATAAAATAACTCACGACGGGTTAAGATGCCGTCCAAATCAATCAATCAGTCCATAAATCTAATATTCATTATTTAACATTATACTAAATCTTGAATTCAATAATTTCAAATTCAACTGATTCGATCTGGATAAAAAATGAAGTAATCATTTTGTTAAATTATCGCTCACTATGTCAAAGTTGTATTAAAAAAAGAAACTAATAATGAATAAATCATATAGTTTATCCATTTCGAAAAGAAAATCAGCTGATAAATAACCCTAGATGGTTTGACTTGCTATTAAAATTCACTAATCAATCAATCGACTGAGTAGATTCTGAAAAAATACATTCAGACTCTCAGCATGTCCTAACAACTCAATTCCACCGAAAGAAGTACAATCGCTAATTATATGTCACTTTCGATATCTCGTAAAGCGAATTCATTTTTTTATTTGATGCATGACAGCGGTGTGGTTTTGCTGATATAATATCTTGGTGACACAACACAACTTGATCACAACATGGTAAATTATTGTAATAAAAAAAGGAAAGAGAAAGAAAGAAAAACCAGCAAACAAACATACAAACGGGGTAAGTTAATCATTGATTTCTATGTAGGATTCGTTCCGAGGATCTACCACAGAAAAAAGGCTAGAAGAAGAAGAAGAAGAAGAAGAAGAAGAAGAAGAAGAAGAAGAAGAAGAAGAAGAAGAATGTCTAATTGATGTGGAAAGAAGGTCGCAAAGACATTTGACATCTGACCCAATAAAACAGCTCCGGCGTTGGTAAAGAAGAGTCGCACCGCGTGGCCAGATGACATTTACATCGCTGCAGAAAAACTCTACCTGGCCCTTGTGTCACAGTGTACAAGTGACATTTTGCCGAGGCCGCTTACGATCTTGAGATGAGCTGACACTCCACAACTCTGACATTTGCCATTTTGACACTTTGAATCAGAAAAAAAAAAGACGGCAGTGGCGGCGTCAGCAGCGGCGGCGGCGGCGGTGACAGTGGGTGAAGCGACGACGGCGTATCGTATGGACACTTGACATTATGGGACGCAGTCTTCTACTACCTCCTCCCAAACACCGACCCTTCGACTCAGCAGACTCATCACACATGTCCGGCATATTGTTGGTTTCTTTAGGGATCCTATTTTTTTTGTTTGCTTTATTGTTTTTATGTTATTTTGTTCTTTTATTTTTCTCCTTCGTCCTACTACACATCCCTATTTTTGTTTACTCGTCAGTTTAAATTTTCAAATAATTTATTTCTTTCAATGAAAAGGAAAATCTGTCAATTTGGAAATATTCCATAAAAGCAATTTATGTTTCATTAGAAAAAATATTATTTATATATATATATATATATATATATAATATCTAGTTTGTTATACTTATAAATAATGAATGCTAACTATCGCCGAATGAGATTATGTACCTTAGACTAGCCTGTATATATAATAATAATAATAATAATAATAATAATAATAATACCTGATATTGAGATAATTAATAAAAGAAAAGAGAACCTGTTGCATAGTAGTCTTTGTCCTCCCGGCGAATCACTCTGAAAATTAAAGAAAACGAAGTGGAACTAGTTCTTGGATCTCGTCCTGGAACTAGAAAAAAAATCTGTGGAACATGAGAAAATCGCAGACACCAATTGTAATTCGTGAGCTTGAAACGGTCGCAAAAGGTTTCAGAAGGGGTATGGAACAGTTGGATATTGGCGGACGAATCGAGACAATCCAAATTACAGCATTGTTAATATTATCCAGAATACTGAGAAGTGTTATGGATTCCTGAGGAGACTTGTTACTCAGACACAACTGAAAGACTATCAGTGAACACTCATATTAAAAGACTTCCTGTCACTCAGACTTACGTAAAAAATACACCAATTGTAACCGCTGTGAAAGCGTAGCAAATAATATTAATAATAATAATAAATGTAGCAAATTCGCACAGATGGATTATAAGACTAGATACGACTGGGTGGGCAAGGTGATCCACTGGGAGATGTGCAAGAAATTTAAATTTGACCATACGAACAAATGGTATATGCACAACCCAGAAACTGTCTTAGAAAATGACATATAAACTTCTATGGGACTTTGACTTACAAACGGATCACTTAATCTCGGCCAGAAACCCTGACGTAATAATAATCAACAAAAAAAAAAAAAAAAGAGAATTTGCAAAATTGTGAACTTTGCTGTCCCGGTTGGCCACAGAATAAAACTGAAGGAATGTGAAAAGAAGGAAAAGTACCTTGACTTTGTAGGGAATCGAAAAACACTATGGGACATGAAGGTGACAATTATATCAATTGTGATTGATGATTTTGGTACAGTAACTAAAGGATTATTAAAGGGCCTGGAAGACTTGAAAATTGGCGGCCAAGTGGAGACAATCCAAACGAGAGCATTATGGAGAACGGTCAAAATACTGAGAAGAGTCCTGGACACTTGAGGGGACTTGCTGTCACCCAAGCTCCAGTGAAAACCATCAGCTAAAACTGATGTAAAAAAAAAACCTCAAGGAGTAAATAATAATTGTAATAATGATAATAAGGCTAAGATATAGGGATGGATTTTGACATTAATAAACATGCCAAGTTGACAAAGAAAAGTAGGATAGCTGAATTTTTGCACGCATTTTAATGGTTTCAAATAATACAATGTAACACTAACAGTTCAATTTAACGTCAGTTATTTGTTGTTTTGTTTTTTCTTGCACTGTTAAATGGTTAAACCGTTTTTGGTCAAACATTTCTATATGACCTATAGATCAGACTCTAACAGATACTACCACTCCCTGTCAAATTGATCCTTGGTGTAATTATAATGTAGGGGTACTCCAAATTCCTCAAAGCCGCAGAATTGGTGCTTCACTTTCAGATCGTTTACTGTCATATCCAATACACGTTTTTTTTTCTTTTCTTTGCTTCCTTTTTTTGGGTCTAATTCCTCTGCAGAGATAACATCAGTCGACTGAGCTGAATTAAACTATTAATTTCAACCTTATAATTTGAATAAAAACTACTTTTATGTGAAATGTCTTTAAATTATTTTTTCTATTGCTTTTGTGAGAAGAAACCGTAAATAAGGAAAATATCATTTTAGATAGAATAAACCGGCCGACAAGTATTGGAATAAGGTGGATGTTACAAGAAAAATTGGACACATTCATACATTATTTACAGGTCAAATAAAATGTCGAGCCAAAGATATAAATGCTCAGTCCAGCGATTGATATTTAACCAGCTGCTTTAAAAAGATCAATAGATAATATATTTAAGATAATAAACAATTCGCGATATCACACACACACACACATACACACACACATACATACGCACACACACACACACACACAAGACAACAACAACAACAACATAGCTTGTTCACTGAGTCGAGGTTGATGCGCGGTTCTGTGTGATCATTGTTAGAGTTGAGAGTTCGCTCCTAATGGGAGCCTGTTTAATGTATTCAAGCGACATAGAAAATATTGTTTAGACTCTGAAGCTGCATTCTACTAGATAAGTTGATATTTTATAAAAAAAACTGATATGCGTATGACCTGCATATGTATTAACCTACCCCTCCACACAAGCAGCATGTGACACAAGGTCAATTTTTAAGCGAAGTTAACAGATTGGAATTTAGAGTTTTCTCTAGAAAACTAGTCTCACAGACGAATATAAGAATGATAAGTTCGATCCTAATTATTGTAACCAGGGAGTTAGTGCAACTGAGGGGTAACTCCGGTCTCCCAGAGATCTCCTGAAATAAAGCCTCACCATCAGACACAATTTAGCGTCATACCCAGGACACCGTAATTTTTTTGGTGGGGAGTCTTATACCCCAGCAGGAGGTGCAGTTAGGGTATTCAAAGACCCACTGACAGGTTGTGAACCGTTTTGAATGTGGTTTGAATCTGTTTGCATTCACTTTGCTCTAATTCCCTTCGAGAAGGCATGGGTCCACTTCTTCCTAATCAAAAGTGACAAGGAAGGGCACATTAAGCTCTCTAGTCTTAGTTGGGGCAACTAGTCTTAGATAAAGACAATTTGATCAAGCCATAGACAAACTTTGGGAAAACCACCCCACTATTCTTAGCAAGGACACACAGAGTAGTGAATAGTGAATTAAGAACGCTGTGGAGAACGATGATCCCCCATAACTACAAATACTACAGTACATTCTATTTAAACATTCTATATATACGAGTTCGTACTCTAGTCACGCTATTACGTTAACTTTTGGACTAATGCAGATGGGAAAGCAGTAATTTTTTCTGTATTCCTCCAGCTAAGGTTTAAATGGTACACTTACTGATCACTATAAGGATGCCATTGGCATTAAATAATCCATAAAAGTTGATATACTATTAAACTAAAAACCAAATCGATATGTATATGACCAGGGAATGTATTTACCAACCCCTCTGCACCAGCAGCGAATAACACAAGGTCAATTTTTAAACGGAGTTTAACCGGTTTGAATTCAAAGTTTTCTTTTTCCGAAACCGATTGCTATACTAAGGTTAAAGAGATCAGTCTGGCCTACTATTTATCTATAGCTGGAGGAAGAACAGTTGGTTTCATACATTTCCTAGTAGGTAGAGTGTTCTCCAAAGGCCTGGAAGACTGGGATTCTATCCCAGGTCGAGTCATACCAAAGACTCAGAAATGGTACTTGATGCTTCCTTGCCTAACGTTTAGCATTATATATTACATATCAAGGGTAAAGTGGATCAATCCATGGAAGGGATTTGCACCCTTCTTTCATTGAAAAAGTAGCCTTCGGGTCTCTCTCGACTGCAGTCGCCAAATTTTTATCAACGCTATATTAAACGCAAACAGCCTGGTTTAGGATTTGAACTCGATGCTTCGCGCCCATTTCGATGGCTCCTCCTAGGTATGATACTAAACTGTATCTGATGGCGAGGCTCCAGTTCTGAAGCTTTGGTTTGGTTTGGTGTGGCTTGGTTGAGTTTTATCAAATATTGAGTTTTATCAACTATTTTGGTTATTTAATGCCAAATCCTGTTTATACATATATATTCCTGAAGCTCTGCCGAATTGGGAGTATCTCTTCATTGCTATTACTCCTAGATCTACTCTCAAATGGAGTGAGAGTACCATCTATGGCTTTAATAGATATGCTTAAAATTATTCGTATTGGATAGAACCGTGGGAAAGCAAAAAGAAAATCTTGAAAATGCAACTTCAGGAAAAATATAATCATGAACGTACAATGAATGCAATTCCTTAACTTCTTGTCATAACCCCTGACGTTAAATTGAATGAATAAATCAATCAACAAATATAGACGAGTGTGGATCAATAACTTTATAGCCGAGCGTGTTTCACGTGGTAATTGATGTAAAATTTTAAATGAATAATATTTGGTCTTCGCATTTTATAGTCTCTATTCAATTATGAGTATTGACACGAAAGTGGTTTACGATGAAAAATAGATATTTGTAGTATGAAATAAATATTTATTCATAATTGGGCTGTATAATTTTTCACATACACACACTCATACACAAACACACATATAGATCCATGACCTCACAAATATTGACCATCCGTAGAATCCTTGAGGGCATACGGGCAAAAAACCTACAAGCAACATTACTATTTGTTGACTTAACCAAGGCCTTCGACTCCATTCACAGAGGGAAGATGGAACAAATCCTACTAGCATACGGCCTAACTAAAGAAGCCGTAGTTGCAATAACGATTCTCTATAGAAACATCAAAGTGAAACTACGTTCACCATATGGAGACACAAAATACTTCGACATTGTAGCTGGAGTACTACAAGAAGACACGATAGCTCCATACCTCTTTATCATCTGTCTTGATTGCGTGCTTAGAACATCGATTGATAAAATTAGAGAAAACGGCTTCTAGCTGACAAAGAAAAGAAGCAGAAGGCACCCCGCAAAAACAATTACCGACGCCGACTACGCCTATGACATGGCGATATTGGCAAATACACCCAACCAAGCCGAAACACTACTGCATAGTTTGGAACGAGCCACTGCAGGCATTGGCCTCCATGTCAATGCACACAAAACGGAATATATGTGCTATAATCAAACAGGCGACATCACCACACTAGACGGAACCCCTCTGAAACTAGTAGACAAGTTCACCTACCTAGGAAGCAGCGTCTCATCAACCGAAAAGGACATAGACACGCAGCTAACGAAGGCATGGACAGCTATCGATAGGCTCTCGATCATATGGAAATCAGACCTGACCGATAAAATGAAACGCAGTTTCTTCCAGGCAGCGGTCGTATCGATACTGCTGTATGGATGCACTACTTGGACGATAACTAAACGGCTGGAGAAGAAGCTAGACGGCAATTACACAAGAATGCTGCGAGCAATATTGAACAAGTCCTGGTGGCAACACCTCACAAGGCACCAACTTTACGGCCACATGCCTCCTATCTCGAAAACTATCCGAGTTAGACGAACCAGACATGCAGGACACTGCTGGAGAAGCAGGGATGAGCTCATAAGTGATTTACTCCTATGGACTTCCGCGTATTGCCGGGCAAAAGCAGGACGACCAACTCGAACATACATTCAGTAGCTATATGAGGATATGGGATGTAGCCCTGAAGACCTACCAGAGGCGATGAACGATAGGGAGAAGTAGCAAGAGAGGGTCAGGGATATCCATGCTAGCGGCACGATATGATGATGATGATATATATATATATATATATATATGTGTGTGTAAAGAGAGAGAGAGGGAGATAGAGAGACGATGTACATCAGATATACTGTCCACATTTTAAACTGTTATCTGCGAGGTGTAAATGAACATCGGCAAAAAAGTAATGATAGTTCAATTCCAGCTAATGTCTTACACTTTTTTTTATCAGATACAATTACAGTTACGCTCATGGCTTGGGCAGGTGCTCACCAATCATTTTCTATTCGAATGTTATTTCAGGGAGGTCAAAGAAGTGTCCTCTAGGTGTAATGGTTAAAGTGTTGGACTGCAGAATCGTTGTGAGCGAGTTCGAACTCCAGTCGCGCTATTACGTTCACTATCGGACAAATACCCTGGGGAAAGGTATCAACACTCTTATCCTGCCAGCCAAGAGGTAAATAATAGTTCTGCTGTTGTTCTAGAAGGATAGCTTTAGCATTAAATAACCTAAAATGTTGTTATGCCATTAAACAATCAAATCAAAGCAGAGAGATTAATACGTAATAGCTGCTCAGGGTTTTGCTCTTTCTCATTTCATGTTAAGTCAAAATCATGCTAGTTTGATTTGGTTTAATGGCATATCAACCTTTGCAGGTTATTTAATGCCAAAGCCATTCTTCGAGAAGAACAGTAGTGGTACTGTTTAACCCATAGCTGGGAGGATAGGGGAGTTCATACCTTTCCCAAGGGTATTTGCCCGAAAGTCAACGTAATAGCGCGACTGGAATACGAGCTCGCTTACTACGATTCCGCAGTCCATCGCTTTAACCATTACGCCACAAGCAAACTCCCAGAATCATACTGCTCAGGACAAATTTTTCATCCTATAACAGTAAAGATTTTCTTTTATAACTAATTATACCTGAAAACAGAAAAAAAATACATAGTAAGACACTTCGCTAGAGGGAGCTACCATTACAACTTGCCCGACTACACTTGTATTACTCTTTAATTACTCAGGTGATAGCGTAAAATTTGGAGTTATATATTTTTCAAGAATTTAAAAAAAATTGTGAAATTTTTCCAGTGGATATTCCTCTTCTTAGAAGTTTTTACTTTATGCTATAATTATGAATGTCACATGAATATATATATATATATATATATATATATATATATATATATATATGCTTGGAATCAGTGCTCATGTACTCAACAGTCTTCCAAAGGGTATTCTTTCCGAGCCTTACAAAAAGTCAGTTTTATATTCTGTCTATCTATCTATCTATCGATCCCTTCAATTCATATCTATCTATCTATCTATCTATCTGCATGCATGAACGCATATATTTGTGTGTGTGTATGTGTGTGTGTGTGTGTGTGTGTGTGTGTGATGACATTATTTTTTCTACAACATATATTTTACAAGAATTCAAAAAGGTGATAATTTTTTCCATTGTTATTCCAATTCAAGATAGTATCATGTAACTGTATCTCTAGAAGTTTCTATCCCTTAACTGTAATTAAGAATATCGTATAAAAATAATAAAGCCTATATTTCTTATAGATTTCTTTAAGGCAAGGTGAAAATTTTTTAGCTTGTAATCCTTGTAGTGCTACGTAATTATTTCCATGTTTTTGTTAAGTTGAAAATTACTGACAGATATTCGACAATAAAATTCTCCGCATGTGATTTTGAAATTGGCTTAATATACTTTACTTTTTGCATCTATCTATCTATCTATCTATCTATCTATCTATCTGGGGGATGAGTATGCGTTCGTGTACGTATGTGTGTTTCTGTGCGTGTCTGAATATTTATATCGGTAACCATAATTATGGGGATTTTGAACAGCACAAGAAAGAAAATTTATTACGGATATTTGATTGATTGGTCGATTTTAACGACCTAACAACCTGTCAAGGATTAGTTTATGCATAAAGTTTAGGGAACCGTGTTCATTGTGTATTCATATTTACATTTTTTTGTGGATGTTTCTAAAGATTAAGTCGAGATTGTATGGATTCTTCTAATGGTCTCCAGATTATCCCAGTTTTTTTTACTAGCTTGGCCATTCTACAAGCACCAACAACACCGTCATCTTCATGTTCCATAACTTTTCTTTTAGCTCTCGGGCAATATCTAGATATTTGTGTGTCTTTTCGCTTTCTTTTATTTTTACTCTCTATGGTCTGCTTGAATGACTAAAATCTACTAGATGAAGAGTTCTGTTTTTCTACTTAAATAAAACTAAATCTGCTCTTCTTGCTGGAGTTTATCTTTCAAACTCCCAGAGAAATTTATACATCTAATGTTCTTGGACAGATTTTTGTTTGTGCATTTACCATTTGTTAGAATGCTCAAATTTACTCTTTTTCACAGTATCACCTTCTTTACCCAATAACGTATACGCTTGTATTTCTTTCGTGCCGTATTCTCTTCCAATGTAATTTACTCATTCTTTTCTTTCACCACATAAATCGTGCTTAGTATTTTTCTGCGTTTTTATTTTATAAGTAGTTCTTATGACATTATTTAATGGAACTGAAAAAGGCATTGAAAAGTCATTTTTTTTTTTTTTCATTCAGTCATGAAGCTGAAGTTACAAAGCATAACTGGATCAAAAGTAGACTAGAAACATTTCTCACGAAAGGAGTGAAAAATGGATACAATGTTTTGAAAAATTTGTTGAAGTACTTACTGCGTTGACAAATGAATTGCAATTTTGAAAAGAAAATCATTTTCTTTTTGATACCACCTTCATTATTCTTGAGTTCTCATGTTTCAATGCAGATTATCAAAATAATAAATGACGTTCTGTCCTTTAGGTTTGGGAGACTGACTGTTTGTCGAACAAACAGGGGATTTTAGTGACATTTTAACGGTATATGTATTCACTTCACCAATCTTCAACGGACACGAAATAACACAAGGTCAATTTTAAAGAAGAGAAAAATTAGTACGAAATCAGTTTTCGTTCCCAAAGACCTAACCAAGATTAAAGAGCCAAGTTGGTTGGTTGGTTGGTTGGTTGGATTTTATGGCATATCAACCTTTGTTGATTATTTGATGCGAAATTCATTTTTATTCAAATTATCAGTTCTATTTCAAACAATTCACTTTAGCATGAGTACAGTTTAATTCTCAAAAATGTTTCTCTTTCAAGCGATTCAGTTTAGTCTAACAGTTCTAATTGAAACAATTAAGTTTAGTATGAGTATTGATTTGGTTTAAACACAGTTAAATGTCAAAACAGTTCTATTTTAAACTATTCTGTTAAGCGTAAGTATAGTTTCAATGTTAAAACAGTTCTATTTCAAACAATTCACTTTAGCATAGGTACGCTGTTAAAATGTAAGTACAAAGTTATCAATAACATTTCTATTTTAAGTTATTCAGTTTAGTCAAGCAGTACTAATTCAAACAATTCAGTTTTGCAAAAGTATGCAGTTAGTTCCATTTATGCCTTAGATAGGACCCAATGCTACCATTCCGGGCTAGAGTGGACCTGGGAGCAATGGTAATAAAGGGATGCTCTCTGTTCCCCAAAGCTCCAGCATTACTGGAACCTCACAATGAGATTGTTTAGTGTTATATCCAGAACATTCGTTGGAGAGGTCTTACTGCTCTGTTAAGGTGCAGTCCGTGTATTCTGCAGCCCCAGCTGACTGGGCCTTGCCCAGTCAGCCATATTTACCAAAGGTTGAGTCTCCATGGAATAGTGGCTAATGCACTGGACTCCGACATCGTACTAAGCAAACTGAAACTCCAATCGTGCTATAAAGTTCACTTTCAGACTAATACTCTTCGGAAAGGTAAGAATACTCTTAATACCCAGCTTGGGCATAAATAGTACTACTACTGTTCTTAGGAAATGTATAATCCAACTATTCTCGCTCCATAAACGGATAAATAGACTGTACTTTTTTACTTTTAAATGGCTGCCGGTCTAGGAGAGGAAAAACTCTGAATTCAAACCTGTTAAACTCCGTTTGAAAATTGACCTTGTGTTTCCCCGGCTTTTGCAGAGGGATTGGTAGATATATTGTCTTCTACAAAACTGCCAATACCTTTCAATAACCCATGAAGGTTGATATGCCATTAAACAAAGAAACCAACCTAAACTATTTACATATGGTTGGGGGAGGAGAATTACTGTATCCACATCTTTCCTGGTTGTGGAGTATTAGCGATATGTGAAATACAAACTGCCTAGTCGAGGATTTGAACTCGTGCTACCGATAACGATAATCGTTATTTAACTTAATTTATACAAGGCATTTAGTTTGTATAATTTCTTGAATGCTTTTACAGAAAAAAAAATTGCTGGAGTAGATTTATATACGTATCATATGAAGGTACTCTGACGAAATTGTTGTCGTAGAAAATGAAACTGGGGACCCGAGTTCAAATCTTCGACCAGATTGTTTGCATTTCAAATCATGCTTATATCCAAGGAAAATTCAAGAATCTATCAGATGGGTAAATACTAGGGCAGACTGTTGTCATTAACCTTGGTATAGCAACCGATCTAGGAGAATAAAAACTCTGAATTTAAACCTGTTAAACACCTCTTAAAATTTGACCTTGTGTCATATCTTGCCCGAGGGGGGAGTAGGGTAGGGTAAATGGATGTATATATGTCATATGATCAATAATTGTTTACAGTCGGGGAAAAACTCTTTAGACGACTTATACTGGAGGTCGACGACTACACGAGTGCACGCGATCAGTGACCGGAAAATTATAAACGCTGTAATTCTGAAGGTGATTGATGAATGTAATAACCAGTAAGAGAGAGCATCACAGATGGATGAAGAGAAAGTGTCCATCAACAGAGAGAGAAGAGAGAAAGAGAGAGAGAGAGAGAGAGAGAGAGAGAGAGTTGCTGGCAAATTCAACTTTAAAAGTCAACAACGGCGGTGAGGAGAATAGTGTTAAATGAAGATGCGATCCCAAAAAGCCGAGGATCAACAACGGAACATGTTCGGGTTCGGTGGATGGGTAGATGGTTGGTGAACGGTATAGCGTTTGACGTATGTGGGGGTTTTTAAAGGTGGGGGCAGTTATGCCTGGCGTAGATCAATTAATCATGTATTTGTCTATAAAGAGAGACGATGAAAGAAAGGTTTACTGTGTAAGGGCTCCTTGTTTACTTGCGTGAATTCCCACGCTAGGAGTGGCGGCGGTGGCGGCCGTGGGGGTGGTTGGGTTTGGTGTGGTGACGGATGGTCCTCGACCTGATAAAAACATAAGCAGAGCCGAATAAGAAAACAGTACAAAAACCAACAGAAAATAGCGCTACACAAACCGGCTGATAGAAGATGAACAAGAAAAAAGAACTAGATCTGTCAATCTTATGATAACTCCTCGCTTTCAGTGTACCTAAACACTCCTACACATACAACTCCAAAGCGGTTGGTAATCAGCTGCCTGATAGCTAAGTGGTTAAAGCATCGGACTGCTGAAATAGTTTGAACCTAAATCGTTCAGTTAGGACAGTCGAATATGCCGACTGCATCTCTACAGAGGGGGAAAGTCCCACCTCAACAAGTATCATGGATATGACACTAAACATCTTTTGATGGTTAGGCTCCAATTCTGTAGCTTTGAGGAATGTGGAGTACCTCTTTTTTTCGCTGTTACTCCAGTGTCTACACTATCATCATCATCATCATCATGTTGCACCACCAGCACGGATACCCCTGACTCTCTCTCACCACTCATCTCTATCTTCCATCGCTCCTGGTAGAGATTCAAGGCTCCGTTCTGTATCGGCACAGACATGTTGTATATAGATTCTAGCTGGTCGTCCTGCCTTTGTTCGTCCATGTGAAGGGGTCCACATGAGTATGTTGCTTATGAGCTCGTCCCGTCTCCTGAATGTCTGGTTCATCTAACTTGGATAGTTTTCCCGATGGTTGGTAGGTGGCCGTACAGGAGCTGCCTTGTCGGGAGCTGCCCCCAGGACTTGTTCAATATTGTTCGCAGTATACTTGTGTAATTGTCGTCAAGCTTTTTATCCTTACGTTTAGTTCGCCAAAAAAAAAAAAAAAATAATGAGCTCTAACAATTCGTTTAAACACAAAATTAGCTATAATCTATTCATTGACAATTCGTATATATATGTAAAGAGGGTTTGTCATTAAATAACGTACAAGGTTTGATATACCACAAAACACCAACCAACCAACCAACCATCAACTTGATTACTGCGGTCAGCACTTAGCGAGGCTCTTAGATACTGAAAATGTTTAATAATTCCAAGTGACCATAAATAGTCTTTCAATTAAGGTCACAAATATCTTAGATCTACTCTGAGTGCTATCTCTATTAAAGAGAGCCTTACTGACCTTGCTTTTGAAAATATTATAATATAATGTTACCCCGAAATGGGTGTTCCGAGTAAGACATTAAACGGCATCTGTTTATATATTTACCAACCCCTCCGCTCGGGCAGGATATGACACAAGGGCAATTTTTAAGCGGAGTTTAACAGGTTTGAATTCAGAGTTTTCCTTCTCCTAGAATAGTTACCACACCAAGGCTAAAGAACCTAGTCTGCCCTACTATTTACCCATAGCTGGAGGGAGAATAACTGGATTCATACCTTTTCCTGCTATGTGAAATGCAATCAGTCTCGTCCAGGATTTGAACCCGTGTCGCCGTGTCCATTTGCTACGACGATAACCATTACACGGCATCTGTTGATGTACCACCAGTTCAGGAGATCTGGAAAGTGTGGAGAACTCTTTCATTGCCATAATTTCCAGATCAATTCCAGTTGAATACAAACAATTTTTAAAAGATCTATTTGACCCATAAAAATGACTATATCAATTGTTACGATTCTGGGAGTATTAGCAATGACGAGGTACTCGACGCTCCCTGGAATCTCTAGATATGAAGCCTCACAACAAGATACAGTTAAGTGTCGTACACAAAGCATCCCTTTATTTGGTGGATGGGTATTACAGCTCTGTAGAAGATATAATAAACGTATTTAAATGCATGTCGACAGAGAGAAATAAGTTAGCAGAGCGGGGAGTCCCCAAAACCTTGTGGCCAACATGCTGTACTCCGACATCTTAATAAGCAGGTTCGAATTCCAGTTACATTAATGCGTTAATGCGTTCGGAGGTGCCCGTGGTGTAATGGTTATCGTCGTAGGAAATGAACACGGCGACACGAGTTCAAATCCAGGATGAGACTGTTTCCATTTCACATAGCACTAATATCCTTGGGAGCGGTATGAATCCAATTATTCTCCCTCCGGCTATGGGTAAATAGTCGGACAGACTAGGTTCTTCAGCCTTGGTGAGGCAACTAGCCCAGGAGAAGGAAAACTCTGAATTAAAAAACCTGTTAAACTCCGCTAAAAAATTGACCGTGTGTCATATCCTGCCCGAGTGGAGGGGTTGGTAAATATTTTTACATTAATGCGTTCCCTTTCGGAATAATACCCTCGAGAAACGTTTGAACTCCCTTATTCCACTGCTATGGATTAAATATCACGACTATAGTCTTTCTACAAGAATAGGTTTGGAACTGAATGATGAAAGTTGGGCATAAGTTCTTTTCAACCATAAAAGTCAGTTTAATTTGAATTATTCTAACGGTTGACAGAATCTTTCAAGAATGATCTAAAGCCTTTATAGGACCAATCAATTGTAATAAGAACTTAACTGAATTTTTTTCGACAATACGAGCATCAAATATTAAAAAAAAACGTGGTGTTCTGGCTATGACAAAGTACTATAACAAGGTGAAGCTTCAGTTCTGCTGATCTGTGGAGTCTTGAACAACTTTTCATTCCCATTACTCTCAAGTCAACTATGATACGAGGTTGTAGTATCTGTTCAGGTTACCATCTATGGGTCAAATAGGTCTTTTTTAAGAATTATTTCTTTTTGAGAAAGAAAAATCCCAAGAAACAACAAAAAAACAAACAAAAACGTATAAATATGTAGACACAATGAATGAGATTCCCTAAAGTCTGGGCAATGAAAATCCTTAAATAAGTTTTCATATCATTTAGCCTTGACAACGTGCTTTGAACGTCTATTGATAAAATGAAAGAAAACGGGTTCAAGCGGACAAACGAAAGAATCAGAAGATACCCCACACAAACAATAACGGACGTGGACTCCGCCGATGACATAGCGCTTCTTTCAAATGTACCAGCCCAAGCTGAAACCCTGCTACACAATCTGCAACGAGCAGCTGCTGGCATAGGTTTCCATATCAACGCAGACAAGACATGTGCTTTCTTCAAAGATGCGACATCTCCACTCTAAATGGTAGTTCTCTGAAACTAGTGGACGAGTTGCTCACCTACTAAGGAAGCAGTGTCTCATCAACTGAGAAAGACATCAACACGCGACTAGCAAAGGCATGAACAGCTATCGATAGGCTATCGGTCATATGGAAGTCAGACCTAAAATAAAACGCTGTTTTTTTCCAAACAGTGGTTGTGTCGATACTGCTATGTGGAAGCACTAAATAGACGCTAACTAAACGCATGGAGAAAAAGCTGTGAGCAATATTGAACAAGTCCTGGAGGCAGCATGCCAAAAAACAGCTGCTGTACGGCAACTTACCCCTCATCACGAAAACTATTTAAGTTAGACGAACCAGACATGCAGTACACAGCTGGAGGAGTGGGGACGAACTCATAAGTAACATACTCCTGTGGACCCCTTCACATGGATGAGCAATGGCAAGATGACCATCTAGAACCTATATGCAACAACTCTGTGCCTATACAGAATATAGTCTTGAATACCTCCCGGGTGGCGAAAGAGGGTCAGGGATTTCCGTGCTGGCAGCGCGACATGATGATGATGATGATATCATTTATATAATTTGATCAATAGATCTCATATTGGAGAATGAAAATTTAGAAATAAAGAATTTCAGATACTAATGTTTGGCTCATGATAAAAGTTAGAGTAAATATTTTCAATAAAGACTTCCTTTTTATGATACACTTGTATAAGAAATAACCAATAATAAGGAAAATTATCGACCATAAGGGTTATCGGGTTGAAAATTGAATCGGCTGAGTTCGAATCTGGGATGAGGATGTTTCTCTTCATACTTTGGAAACAAATGAATCCGTCTGTTCTCCTCCATCTATGAGCAAATTGTTGGACAGACTGGGTTCTTTCGTTTTGGTTTGGCAATCCGTCTTGCAGAAGGAAAACTCTGGATTCAAAACCAACTAGAATTCTGCTTAAAACTTACCTTGTCTCTCACCCTGCCTGTGATTGAGCGGTCAGTTGATAGATTTATAACCAAAACCATTTATTGCAAAATAAATTCATGTTCAACATTAAAAAACAATTGTTGTCTTTTGTATCTATATTTGTTGAAGATTTCGGAAAATATTAATTGGTCTCAACGAAATAGAGTAACATTGGAAAGCAGACAAATAATCCTTATTCGTCTCCAGACATCTTTATCTCGATCACATACGGTTGCAAACTTGATGAATGACGCACATATCCAGATGTCATGATCAAAAACTATAGGAATGACGATTCCGTAATGTTGAAACGATTGATTTAGTCAGTTTAATGGCATATAAACGAGTCAAAGTTTATTTCATGCTTAGATTAGGGCATTGCGTTCATTATATTTCACTTTTTTGTGTTGTTGGTTTTGAAGAGTTTTTCGCACACATTTATATATCAACTTATTGGTCAAATGGGTAGAGTGTTCCCGAATGGTCCGGGAGACCTGGGTTCAATCCCGGGTCGAGTCATACCAAAGACTTTTAAAATGGTACGTAATACCACCTTGCTTAACACTCGGCAATATAAGGTATGAATCAAGGGTAAAGTGGAGCAATCCAGGGAAAGGAGTAGCACCCCGCCTACACCTCGGTGTAGTAGCTATTGAAAAAGGAGCCTTCTGGTCGCCCTCGACTACTGTCGCCAACGTTACTTCAATACAAATAATTTTCAAACAGATGGTATCAATTACTCTAATCTAATTCAATTTTTTCACGTATATGAATAGAAAGTATTCCCATCGAATACATATAATTTTCACTCATATGATATCAAGTATTCCTATCTAATGCAAAAGTTTTTACACATATAATACAAAGTATTCCTATCCAATACAAATAATTTTCACACATGATATCAAGTATTCCTATCAAATACAAATGATTTTCAAACATACGATACAAAGTATTCCAATCTACTACAAATAATTTCACACATCTATATGATATCAAGTGTTCCTATCCAATATACAACTAATTTGCAAAAAGATATATATGACCCATTGATATCAGCTTTACAGGTATTACTCCTCTGGGCTTACACACTGTTGCATTGTTTGAAGTAAATAATTATCTATTTTCAATTCATTATTTCCATATTGGTCTAGTGGGTAGAGTGTTCGCCAATGATCAGAGTGACCTGGGTTCAATCCCAGGTTGCGTCATACCAAAGACTTTAAAAATGGTACTTGATACCTCCTTGCTTCACACTCAGTAATATAAGGTACGTATCGGTGGTAAAGTGGAGTAATCTTGGAAAAGGAGTAGCGCCCTCCTCTATGCCCTGTGTCGTAGCAATTGAAAAGGGAGCCTACTGGTTGCCCTCAACTACGTTCGTCAAATTTACTTTTACTAAATAATAGTTATTTATTTGCGTAGATTTCTATTGTTTCAAGTTTTTCCATCAAATGCTAATAATTAAAGAGTTACAAGTAATTATTACTACTTTTGTGCTTTGAGTTATATGTTTTCAAGTAATTTCGGAGGTCTTCAAGGCTTAATAGGAAATGGGCATGACCAACTGAGTTCAAATCCTGGACGAGGCTGTTTGAATTTCGCAGAGCGCTAATACTCTTGAGTAAGTTAGGAATGCATGTATTCTCCCTCCAGTGATGAGGGAATAGTAGGGCAGACTGGGTCCTCTAGATTTTTATGACAACCGTTTTAGGAGAAGGAAAAAATTAAATTCAATATTGTTAAACTCCGCTTAACAAATTGAACGTGTGTCATATCCTGCTTATGCGGAGTGGTTCGGATATATATATATATATATATATATATATATATATATATATATATATATATATATATAAATTATTGGTACACGCAAATTTATATAGCAAAATACTCAAATAAATCATATTTAGTAGGGAGATGTAAATGAAAGAAGAGAAAAAGAAAGCACATATTTCAAGTATTTTGCTATATACGAAGATCATTAAATAAGTTTCCAGAATTTTTTCGTATGGCCACTTTTATTGAGAGTACACACATGAAACTCAAATCCCATTCGAAGTAATCTCCTCCGGCTGCAAAGCACTTGTTGCACCATTCCAACAACTTCTGGAAGGCCCATGGAAGTCCTCTTGTGTGAGCATGTCAATGACCTTAGTCACAACCTTCATTTCATCTCTTCAATTCTCTCATAACGACAGCTCTTAGCTTACGGAATAAACAAAAATCACAGGGAGCTAGGTCTGGATAATAGGGAGGCTGAGGAATTGTTTTGATACCCGTCTTGGTCAAATAGTCTGTGACAAGGATGGAGTTATGGACTGGTGCATTATCCTGCTGGAAATGCCACTGACCCGATTTGAAGAGTGCTGGCCTCTTCCGACCGAAATACTTCCTGAACTTCCTTAAAACCTCAACATAGCAACTCTAACACTTTGGTCACTCAACTCTGGTGTATTGACTTCCTTATTCCTTCCACACCTCTCATCATCCCTCACAGACTCCCTGCCTTCCTTGAATCCCTTATGCCACTCAAAAACCGATGCTCGATTCATGCAAGATAGTCGAAAAGCAGTCTGAAGCATTCCATACTTTTCTGTCTAAAACAGAATTTTATTGTATATCATTCTTCTAAAGTGTCCTCACGTCCAGATTGCATTTTTGAAATTCATCAGCTATGTCAATCGGGCTTTAGTAGGGTGTATTCCAATTCCTGCTGTAGCAGTTAATTTGAACCTGAAATTATAAAAATTATTCAGTCATCTCATAAGATGTATTGCAATAACATACTGAATTTCCAAGAGTCAACGACAATTTTAAATGCCTGTACAAAAAAGTCTGGAAACTTATTGAATGCACCAAGTGTGTGTATATATATATATACATATATATATATATATATATATATATATATATATATATATATATATATATATATATATATATAGTTTCAACTAACTAAAATTAATCATTAGAGTAAAATTCTAGCTGCAAGAAACAATTCTTGATCCGTCTAATTAAGTTCTTTGTCATCAAGTATTTCAAGCATATTTAATAATTTTTAAACAAATATATTTAACAGGTACTACCACTTAAGGTCAGAGTGTTCTCCACACCTCCCAGCTCTCCTTAATTTGATCCTAATCGTCAGATGTAGTTTACTTCTATACCTAGGATACTCGTTTGGAGTGGCTAACCCTTTGCGGGGAAATAAAGTCAGCGTATTCCATGCCTCGATGTCAGGATTCATTTGTAATTGTGCCTTAGCGTGAAGGATATATTCTAGCTTAAGTGTTACTCCATCCATTAAGTTACCACACATTCCTGAACAATACAATTATCTGTGAAGTCCTATGATCGTAGATGTGTTGAAACCGTCAAAATTAACGACCAGTTCTTATCTTTCGAATATTACATATTAGTTTTGTAATTGTAATGTCATGAGTTTATTTTAAATGTGTAGGCAAAATGATAATTCTCTAATTATAGACAAAACCTTTTTTGTAAAGAAACGTTTTAGTCCAATGGGTTTATTTGTCCTTGGTTTTCTTTGCTTTATAGTATATCAAACTTTGTGGGTTGTTTAATAGCAAAGCCACCCTTGTAGAAGGATTGCCCAGTCGGCTGAGGCTGCAGAATATACCAATTGCATCTTTGCAATGGGGTAAGACTACCCCAATGAGTTTCTTCAATATAAAACTAAGCAATTTGATGGTGAGGCTCCAGTAAAGCTGGAGCTTTGGGGAATGTGGTGTACCTCTTTATTCCCATCGTTCCCAGGTCCACTCTGGCACGGAGTAATAGCACGTGAAATGGGTCAAATAGAACTAAATTGCGTACTTATGCTAAACTGGATTGTTTGAAAAAGAACAGTTTTGATATTTAAAATTCGCACTTATTCAAAACTGTATTGTTTGAAATAGAACTGTTTATATGTATAAAAATGGATTTGGCTTTAAATAACCTACAATGATTGATATGTCATAAAACCAAATCAAACCAAACTCGTAGAAGGAAAATATATTCTTGTATTTACTTAAAAATTCGTCTGGAGAAAGATGAGATGCAAGAGAACTTTAAGCAATTTTTAACAGATTTTAATTTAGAGTTTTCTTTCTACTAGATCAGTTTCCGTACCAAAGTTAATCAGCACAGTCTACCCGACTATTTACCCATAGCTGGACGGAGAATAGTTGCTAGCATACCTTTCCCAAGAGTACTTGATTCGATTTTTGATTTCTTTATTTAATGACACATAAACTATCGTGGGTTATTTAATGCCAAATCAATCTTTGTAGAAGGACAGTGGTGGTAATATTTAACCCATAGTAAGAGTGATAAGGGAGTTCTTTCTTTTCTCAAAGGTGTTAGTCCAAAAGTGAAGCCAAGTGGGAGACGCGAGTTTGAACTCGCTCATTAGGATGTCACAGTCCAATGCTTTAGCCATGACACAACAGTGTAATCTGACGTTTGTAAGAAGACACGAATTAAAGGTTTGACCGGCTTGACAGTTGCATAACTAATAGATCAAAATGGTATGGGCCCTTCCGGTTTGATTAAACTTAGTCTTAAAAGTCATTCATAATTCATGCTTAACTCTTCAAAAATCCGATATAAAAAAATTCCTAAATTGACATCTGGATTGACAAAACTGTTTATGATGTTTGTGGTTTTATAATGAAAATTTACGGCAGAGAACAAGTTAAAAAATTGTTTACAGCAAATGGTATTAAAATCGAATCGATAGATTTATTTTAGCCTTTTAATCTTTGAACGTTCATTTGGGGGGGGGGGCGTTGGATACAACTATACCAGATAAGCACAACCACGCGTTAATGTGGGCGAGTGCCATCTTAGATTTCACCACCCATTAACGGAGGGATGGTGGGTGGTCTCGAAGAATCTACTAATGAGAAAATAAATATTTTGAAGTTATGCTTTTTCATCATCATATTCCAATAAGTTTTCATGTTATCACGACTTGAAATCGTTTTGTGCTCACGCCTAAGGTAGAAAAAGATATCAACATAGATTTAACCGTGTTTTGTATAACACACACACGCACACACACACAAATATATATATATATATATATATTTGATTTTGATATTCCGACAACTACACATTAGTTTATTTTTTGATTTAGAATTACGTAATTTTCCGAATGAAGTAATGAAAGTTGCCAGCTTTAAAAGTAAAAGGATATTTTTTATGATTATGATTTCCAACAAATAAACCCCTAAAAAAAAACAAATAACCAACTAATCACCTAAAGTTTATCATTAATTCCTCAGACCTTTCCTTTGATTTTCTTTTCAGACTTATTTTCCTTAACTCGATTCGGCATTTAATAACCGATGAGGTTGGGATGCCGTAAAACAAAACAAACAAACAAACAAACAAATAAACAAAGTTTTTCCATGAAACTGTTACTTGTCAAAATCAATATCATTGTTTAGTCACAAATATAGACTAAGATCTATATAACTATCCATTTATGCCAGTGAGAAATGTCTATCATATCATTTTTATCTAATTGAAAGGCAATGTATTAATTAAACATCACCGCATGTAAGTCTGCTCTCTTTTTCTGCTTTGAATTCACAGACTGTATCCCTTACAGTGAAAGATCTTCTAAAATTGTATCCTAGGTGTGTCACTAATCTGCATCCAGTGGTGAGTGACCGCTTCCTGAACTCTGTGTCTCTACTTCATTACTATTACTCCCATGTCGACTTTGACCCAAAGTTCTAATATCTTAGAGGAACCCATTTATTGGTCAACTAGATCTTTTGGAAAATCATTACTATAAGATAAAGATTTTTGAAACAAAATGGGTGCAAGCAAATGATAATCATTAAGAAATCTTACTAAAATCATGTATTAATTATTTGTATTCGGGGTTGGGGACTCGTAGAACCATGTAACTCCAAAACTAAACAGAAATAGTTACTTGAAATCAAATAAAATTAAAGAAAATTTGGCGACCATAATCAACGATGACCTGAAGATTCCTCTTACATTATCTACAACACAAAGGTATAGGGGAGGGCACTACTCCTTACCATTGATTCCTCCACTTTACCCTTGATCAGTACCTTATAATATTGAGTGTTAAGGCGAAATCAAGTACCATTTTTTAGTACTTAGTATGACTTGACCTAAGATTAGACCCGATCTCCCGGTCCATAAGGCCACCACGCCACCCATTTGGCCAATGTAATTATCATTATTTATTCGTAACAATAAAATTTCGCTGAGTCCCCGTTACGAAGTGGCTATTGTTCTGGACTGAGACATCATAGGAAGTTGGTTCGAGCTCCCCTCATGGTATTACCTTCACTTTCATACTCATACTCTGTCTAAAGGTATGAACCCTCTCGGTACCACAACTGTTCTTATACAATAATAGATTTGGCATTAAATAACGCACGTGTGTTGATATGCCATCAAACAAAGAAATCAAACCAAACCTCATAATTTATTGAAAAATACTGAATTCGGTATTCCATAGAGTGCATTATCATGTATTCAAAGTTAATCCATTGAACGGATCGAGAGCTTTTTAGACAGTGTTATAACATAAAAAAACATTCTTTCATCAAAATTTTGATCTTACATGGTGGTTTTTGAGTCTTTTTGCATACGAGAAAATACGACATTTTCCTTCATACATATGTGCTAACTCTTGTTTTGAATTCGCGTTAAATAAAACGATTTCAAGCAGACGCTTTATATTTGAAGTTGCGAGGACAATTAAAATCTGTTACCGGTTAATTGGTATTTGATTAACGAATTTTTTCAAAGATATTAAACAGATGATTCAATTACCCAAGTTGCTTCAAATGTGAAAAAGTGGATAAAACGTTTGGGAAAATGTGTAGCACTCAATGAAAAATATGTTGAAAAAAAATAGCAGTTATTAAGAGAAAATAATTCTATACATTTTGATAACAGCTTCATGAACCGAGCAGGTCTACCAGTTCTTTTCATTGGATCGAAGAACTTATCAATCAAGAATAAATAAAGTAACTTGACTGATTTCATAGATGTCATTTAATGTTTATATATGAGTATATTATTTTGCATTATTTACGTCCTGTCCTGTCGGCTGGGGCTGTAAAATATACCGATTGCACCCCCAAAGAGAGTTCAAGATATTTCTTGATTGCATCCAATGATGAGCCTCTAGTTCTGGACATTTGAAGAATATGGAATACGACTTTATTACCATTACTCACAAGTCCACTCTAATCTGAAGTAGTAGTACCTATTATCATCATCATCATGATGTCATGCCGTCAGCTAGGATCTCCCTGATCCTCTTCCGCCACCCGTCACTATCGTCCATCGCTCCCGGTGGGTCTTCAAGCCTATATCCTGTATCGGCACATAGCTGCTGTATATAGGTTCTAGCTGGTCGTCCTGCTCTTGCTTGTCCATGTGAAGGGGTCCATAGAGGTATGTCACTTAAAAGTTCGTCCCTACTTCTTTAGCAGTTTCCCGCATGTCTGGTTCGTCTTACTTGGATAGTTTTCATGATGGGGGGTAAGTGGCCGTACTTCTGCTTCTTTATGGGGTGCTGCTCCCAGGACTGGTTTAATATTGCTAGCAGCATTCTTGTGTAAACTTTTTCTCCGTATGTTTTGTTAGTGTCAATGTAGTGCTTCCATAGAGCAGTATCGGCACAACAGCTGCTTAGAAAAAAACTGCGTTTTATTTTATCGGTCAGGTCTGACTTCCATATGACCAATAGCTTATTGATAGCTGTCCATGCCTTTGCTAGTCGTGTGTTGATGTCTTTCTCGGTTGATGAGACACTGCTTCCTAGGTAGGTGAACTTGTCCACCAATTTCAGAGAACTACCATTTAATATGGAGAAGTCGCCTCTTTAGTTAAAGCTGATGTACTCTGTCTTGTCTGGAGGCTTATGTCAACAGCTCCTCATTCCAGACTATGTAGCAGGGTTTCGGATTGGGCGGGTGTATTTTTCAGAAGTGCTATGTCATCAGCGTAGTCTGCGTCCATGATTGTTTGTGCGGGGTATCTTTTGCTTTTTTTCCTTTGTCAGCTTGAAACTGTTATCTTTCATTATATCAATAGACGTTCTAAGTAAGTATTCCAGACATGATAAACAGATATGGGGTGAATGTGTCTCCTTGCAGCACACGTACTACAATATCGAAGTAGTCTGTGTCTCCATCCTGGGAGCAGACTTTTACTTTCGTGTTTCTATCAGGATCCTATCTATGGGTCAATTAGAACTGGTATCCTGGTTGTGAAACTAAAGTGTAACTGATGGCGAGCCTCTAGTTCTGGGGGTTTGAGGAATGGGAAGTACCCTTCCTTTCCCGGGTACATTTTGATCGGGGGTGGTAGTACTTGTTTCAGTCCCATGTAAGTGTCTAATTGAAAAATCTAATCATTTTTAATTCTTGAAAGCATTTAAGTATATACAAACAAATAACTGCGTTTCAGTTTAATTACGAGTATTACACAACAATACTTGGAACCATTTAATTTTCTGCATACGAATAAACAATATTAAATAGAATTAGTAGGCCTGAAAAGAAATACATGCAACCATTTAGATATGTACAAACAGATACTGATTTTAAATTTAATTACTAGTATTACATATCAATACTTGCAACCATTTAGTTATCTGCAAACCAATGAAGAATATCGAATTGAAGTATTCGTGTGAAATAGCAATAGTTGAAACTATTTAACTATGTACAAATAAATCAGCATTGGCCCATAGAAAATAAAGGTATCTACAATCTATTCACTTATATATGACATAGTAGCCTAGTTGGCTGGGGCTGCCGAATACACCGTGTCTCCGCAAAAGAGTAAGTCCTCTCTTTAAACGAGTGTCCTGGATATTACATATAGTGGTCCTGTCAGTTGGAGCTGTAGAATACACCGAACCCATCTCTGCAGAGGAGTATGACACCCCTCTCAACAGGTGTTCTGGATATGACATTAAACAATCTGATGGTGAACTTGACGGTTGGGGCTGCAGAATATACCACCTGCATCTTTGCCGAGGGGTCAGACTCCCTCAACGACTGCCTTTGGGAAACTTTCGGAAATGCAGAGTTCCTCTTCATTACCAACGCTCCCAGGTCAACAATGGCGCGGAATTATAGCACCTAATATAGTCCTATCTTTGGGTCAAATAAGACTCTTTGACATACAAATTGTACTTGTCTTTAATTGGAATCATTTTGAGATGAGGCTTCTTAATCTGAGAATTAATTTTTTTTATTTATTGCGGACTTTTTGTCCTCATCGTGGTAGTTTTAGTGTTGTTTCTTCTTTCACTACGTTTCAGCCAAATTTCACCTCTGGTATTCTTCAGGTGATTTACCGCGACCTCGGATAGGAATGCTAAGTCTTGTAACCGTATCCCCAGTAATTACTGCCTTCCATAGTTGTCTATCGCACCACTTTTTGACCAAGTAAACCTCTGGCCGGCTTGGGTAGGATTTGAAACCGCTACCTTCTGACAATGCTCTCCTGGAACCGTAGAGACTCAACGCCTCTATCCGCTGCGCCAATCTGAGAATTATTTTTTTTTATTTATTGCGGACTTTTTGTCCTCATCTTGGTAGTTTTTGTGTTGTTTCTTCTTTCACTACGTTTCGGCTAAATTTCACCTCTGGCCTTCTTCAGGTGATTTACCACGACCTCGTATAGGTGGTGCGATAGACATCAACTATGGAAGGCAGTAATTACTGGGGATACGGTTACAAGACTCAGCATTCCTATCCGACGGGAAGTATCGGCCACCCACTGAGAATAAAACTTCCTAAAAAGTATATATTCACCAAGCCCATACTCATTACATTATGTGAGGTACCCTTTAAAAACAAAAAAAAAATTGCCCAAATTTGACTCGAGATCGTAAGAGTGACACCTTGTTAGGATCAAATTCTTTACTCAGAAGAGATAGAAAGACTTTATTGTTGTATCTTTAAACTACAATTTGTCTAAGTTTAAAATTGCTTTAATAACCGAACGAAAATAGCGGATTAATTTCAGATTTTTACTTCCCTTTGGTGTTTGGCTTCTATAGAAAAAATATGGTAGGAATCACTTAAAATTGTCTCATAAGCCAATAGACGAAAGTTTTTATTATCATTTACGGGATATAAACTGTTCTTTTTTTCTAATCTTATTATTTTTGAAAATTTATTCTTTATGTTTTTTTAGATATTTATCCGAAATATTTTAAAAATAGTTTTAGTTTGGTTGTTTAAATTTCTGAGACGAAGCTTGATGATTTTTATCATTAAGGGTTTTCGGACTATTGTCTTCATCTTTATTGTTATTTCCACGCTGGATATTAGTTGTTTAAATTTCTGAGACGAAGCTTGATAATTTTTATCATTAAGGGTTTTCGGACTATTGTCTACATTATTGCTATTTATAGTTTTAGTTTAATAAAGAGATTTGAACATGACAGATCTCTTAATTGATTCCACTTCTTCATTACCATTGCTCCCATGTCCACTTTAACCTGCAGTGTTTGTGCCTATTAGGGTCTCTCCATTAGGTAAAAAATAATTGTTTAGCCATTTAGCTTAATGCAAACAAACGACTGAGTTTAAATTGAGATGGAAGTGTTGAATAGCAATACTTGAAACCATGTAATTGTGGGTCCACAATAGATTAATATTGAGTAGAATTATTAGTATTTGATAGGAATACTTGAAAACATAAAACTGTGTGCAAAAGAAATAAAGTCTAGCTCGTTTAAAAAAGTTACCTACAAAAAAATTCTGCTCAAAATTTATGTATAAACTGGATTTTTTTAAATAACCGACAAGGTTGACATGCCCAAAACCCCAAATAACCAACCCCTGATGCCTCCTCAGTTTCAATCCTTCGCTCTCGTCCCTTCATGACTTTGTCTTTCTACTTTTATAACTCACACTCTACTCCCCCTCAAGCCCAGTCTGCTAGGGTTGTAGAATACATCGATTGCAATTCTGTAGAGGGGTAATACCCCATCAACAAGTATCATGGATATTACATTAAACAATCTGATGGTGAGACTCCAGTTATGTTGGATCTTTGGGAAATGCAGGGTAGCCTTTTATTGCCATCGCTCCCAGGTCTACTCTGGCCGAGAGTGTTCGTACCTGAAAGGGTCCTATCTATCGGTGAAATAGAACTGTTTGACATTTAAACTGAGTACAAGCCAATGACATATGCTAAATTGAATTATTTGAAATAGAATTGTTTTGATCATTTAACTGGGCATAAATAAATCACTGATGTTTAATTGAATTGCTAATGATACATTGCAATAATTGAACTGTTTAACTTTGACTTATGCTAAATTGAATTGTTAGAAATAGAACCGTTTTGAATTTAACTCAGTGTATATACAAAATGTATTTACAAAATATATTTGATATGTATGCAAAAAAGAATTTAGCCTTAAATAACCAACAATGGTTGATATGCTATAAAATAAAACCAAACACACTCTCTCTACATCCCACCTCTCTCCTTTTCTGAAAAGAAAAAGAGATGGTTTCGTGCCTTCTCTAAGTACAGATGCCTTGGGCGAAACGTCAACCACCTCGTCTAATATCCTAAGACGGCTTGCCGAGTCCATTTTGTATGTGGATAACCATTACTCACTTGTAACCTCCTTTCTCTCATGGGTTAATTTTAAAGGTATGTCAACCTACCGGGGTTATTTTATGTCTGCTTGTTAGGGAATCGCATACATTCTTTTATTTGGCTATACTCATATCTTTGTATGCAGTTAAAGATTATAAAATATTCCAACCTAAAACCAATAATTTATACACTATCGTATATTTTCAAGTAACTATTTCTATTTAATAATAATGATTTGCTAGCACACAGTTATGTGGTTTAACATTTTTCTAGGCAATATTATATTCGACCCATGTATAAGCATATTACACGTACTATCATTCTGGGTAGGAGTGGACCTGGGAGTAATAGTAATGAAGATGTATTCCAATCTCTTAGAGTTCCAGATCCAGAACTTCATCATCAGATGAGCTTTAATATCATAACCAGGACGCCCCCTTTTTGGGCAGTTATTTCCAATGCGCACGGACTAGAGACAGCATATTCTAAGCCTCGTCAACGAGATAAGCCTCTTTTAAAGTTATGAATTTTAATATACAGAAGACATTTTGCAGTTTAATAGCATTAACATTTCCACTCCTTCAGCTTGAGTTCCTAGCTGAAATATTGGCTGAAAAGTGTAAAATGTTGTAATCTGTAATTTAAAAATCTTAGTAAGTCAAGTTGGCGACTGTAGTCAAGGGCAACCAGAAGGCTCCCTTTTCAATAGCTACTATACCAAGGTGTAGGGGAGGGCGCTACTTCTTTCCCTGGATTGATCCACTTTACCCCCGATATGTACCTTTATATTGCTGAGTGTTAAGCAAGGAGGTATCAAGTACCATTTTTAAAGTCTTTGGTATGACGCGACCTGGGATAGAACCTAAATCTCCCGGGCAGTTAATTATTGTCAGTGATACTGTTGATAATAATATTCTTTACAAAATAAAAATGATGAAATAATGCTATTAATAAGAGACAACAGCGATGCAGAAATGGGGATTCACTGGTCGGAATTCAGGCCATCTGGGTATATATGCTTTTAGGCTGCGGCACGAATTTCGTTCGCTGATGTCCTCAGAGCTAAAATTCTTTCGATTGGTTTGGTTTGATTTGATTCCTTTGTTTAGTAGCATATCAATATGTTATCTAATACTAAATCCATCAATTGTAAAATAACATTATTGTTACTATCTAACGCATAGGTGTGGGGATAAGGGGTTCATGCCTTTCGCAAGAGTATTAGTCTAAAAGTGAATGTAATTGCGCGAATGGAGTACCACCTCGATCACTGTAATATAATTAGGGACACTGGTTGAGTGTGAGTTATTGTCAGAGCGAGTTACTGATCGACAACGGGATGAAGGAAAGGAATGGAAAGGAATATATATAAGAAACATAATCGAGACAAGCAAAGAGAGAGAGAGAGAGTGTGAGAGTGGGGTGGGTACGATGAAAAGGGATAAAAGAATAGAACAAAAGAAAGTAGGTTCCCGACATCCTAGTAATAATAGCAGCAGGCTTCCAAGTTAAAAATGGAAATGTATCAAGAGAAATCGGCCGCTGGCTCTGATTGGCAGGAAGAAACTGAAATAGAAAAAATGCCGTTAGAGGAAGAATGGGATGGTAAACAGGAAAGAGTCAGTTTGGGATGAGATGCAATGATGTAAAACAACAGTTGAACACAAGCCACGACGATGTGAAGAGGGCCGAAAATTACGTCGCCCATTTCGGCGGAGCTCCTGCGAAGAAGTCTCACAACTAGCCGCAAAGGTTTGAGGATTGATCTCGAACAAACACGTGCGAGAATTATAACAAATAACGAAAAAGTTAATATTTTGGTCGGTGTCTGTCCTCATTCTCCTCACGACGTTTTATTTCTTTTTGTCTAGCTAAAGCGGTCGACTCATGTTTTATACGCTGTTTCTCTCTTCTCGACTGCTATGAGCAAATATACTTTTGTATTAGCGAACCAAGAGGGTGTTATGGTCTTTTCGTCACTTCTTTTCATAACGGTGGAGGTTAAAACCAGGGTCCGACTGACACTTACGACGTAATGCTACACGCATAGACCCGTTAGACACGTGGTGATGTAAATGTCTATGAGGTGTATTGATAGTACAAATGCTCTTTTGAGAACTGTAATATTACAAACTTCCCTTTGAACACCATTACTATACATTCCTACGATGTCGCAGTCCAGTAAGTTACCCCCTATGACTTCCCTGTGTTTTACAAAGGCGTGGATATAGTATTAAAAAGTGGACATGGTCAACCGAGTTTAATTCCTTTATGAAACTGTTGGTGTTTTTTTTTTCACTCTTGAAATAGGCGTGTCCTTCATCTTCAACAGTAAGTTAATTGTTAAGCAGACAGATCTACGAGGTGCATACGATAGGTTTCCATATTTTCTTCGTATGGGTAATTTTATTGATAGCAAACACATGAAAATTATTGGTACATGCAAATTTATATTGCAAAATACTTAAATAAATCATATTTAGATGGGAGATGTAAATGAAGGGAGAGAAAAAGAAGGAACATTTAATTTTTATTATAATTTAAGTATTTTGCTCTATACGAGGATCATTAAATAAGTTTCCATACTTTTTTCGTATGGGCACTTTTATTGAGAGTACACACGTGAAACTTAATTCCCCTACGAAGTAGTCTCCTCCGGCTGCAATGCACTTGTTGTACCGTTCCAACAACTTCTGGAAGGCCCCATGGAATCCTCTTGTGTGATCGTGTCAATGACCTTCGTCACAGCCTCTTTCATCTCCTCAATTGTCTCATAACGACAGCCCCTAAGTTTTTCTTTGAGCTTAGGGAATAACCAAAATTCACTGGCAGCTATTTAGTTGCGATCTCTTTTTATCTACTTCCTTTGTTTGATTGTTTGACTGATTGATTGATTGATTATAATAGAATATCAATTATAGTAGGGTTATTTTATGCGAAGAGATCAGGGAAACGCGCACATTGTATGTAATATTTTGATTTTTAAGCATTTGCTTTTTGAGACTTTCTTTGTGCAGTTATATGGTTTCAAGTTTTTAGTAAACATTCATAACTTCAATAAGGAGTCTTAATACAAATCATGTACACACAGTTTTATAACATCAAGTATTCCGGTCAAATACAAATAATGTTCAAACAGATGACCCACATATGGGATTCTAAAAGGTAATGTCACTCCGGATGAGATTTGTTTACTTGTTTGGTTCGTTGGGTTTTGTGACATATCAACCTTTGTCGGTTATTTAATGCCAAATCCATTTTTATACAAAAAACAGTTCTATTTCAAACAATTCAGTACGCAGTTTACATAGATAGGACCTTTTCAGGTGCTTCTATTCCAGGCCAGAGTGGACCTGGAAGCAATGGGAATAAAGTGGTACTCTGCATTCCTAAAAGCTCAAGCATTACTGAAACCTCGCCATCAGATTGTTTAGTGTCATATACAGGGCACTCATTGGAGGTGTCTTACACCTCAGCCGAGATGCAGTCAGTGTATTCTACGACCCCAGTCAAATGTGCAATACACAAAGTTAAATGTAAAAAGATCTTCATTTCAAACAGTTCAGTTTAGCCTAAGTATGCATTTTAAATGTAAATACAGTTCTATTTCAAACCATTCAGTGTAGCATAAGTACAGAGTTTAGTTCTATTTGACCAATAGATAGGTCCCTATCAGGTAATGCCGTTCCGGGCCAGAGTGGACCTTGGAGCGATCGTAATGAAGGGGCACTCTCCATTCCCCAAAGCTCAAGCATTACTGGAAGCTCACCATCCGATTGTTTAGTGTCATATCCAAGACACTTGCTGCGGGGGGGGGGGGTCTTATCCCTCTGCTGAGGTAGAGTCAGTGTAATCCACTGACCCAGCTGACTGGCCAGTCGGGTTCAGAGTTGATCGAGGATTATTAGCAAAAAAACTGGTGTGCTACACTCTCTCCAGAACTCGAGAATTAGAACCTTGCATTCAGATGCAAGTTAACATCATACCCACAATATTTTTTGGCGCTGGAGTCTACTCCCAGCAAGGGATAGGGACCCCCGATTCCAGGCGTTGCTGACAGGGCGGCTTTTGCTTGCTTTTAATTAGACCGTTATCTGTTTTAGTTACTTGGCATTTTACCCAGGGTACTCTATTCTATTTGAATTTTGCTGTCGATTTACTTTGACAAGGCCTTACTTTTGGTTGAGTTTGAGGTCCCAAATCATAGAAGGCCCCGGCAATAAGAATCGTCATCCTTCATCATCTAGTCACGCCACAAGCACAAATTTCCCTGTCTCTCTCTCCCCATCCGTTCCTATCATCCATCGCTCCCAGTAGGTCTTCCAAACTTTATCCTATGTCTGCATATAATTGTTCTAAGTAAGATCTTGTAGGTCGACCAACAGTGCCACGTCCCTGTGTAGGTTTCTATAAGAGAATGTTACTTATGTGTTCGTCCTTGCTTCTCCAACAATGTCCCGAATTTTTGTTTGTCTTACTTGGATGGTTTTGGAGTCGGGAGGAAATCCTAGAAGCAACGATAAGAATATGTTGCAATTAAATCCAATACCTGACAAGTCCCTAAATCGAGGTATGTTTACTTTCTCTTGATTCAATCTCCCCGTTTGTGGACTGTTCGTAAAGTTTTCACAGATCTTTTTTTATTGCTTTAACAACTGACAGCACGTCGACCTTTTTTTTCCTCAGAAGTAACGAGATGCATTATTTGACCTACAATAGATATATGAGAATATGCCATTAAAAATAATATCCTAGAAATTCAAATAACTAGGTAGATTAAACTACAACATTCTCTCTATTTCTCTCTTTTTCTTGCAATGAAGTAGCCGCCTACCAACTTCTAGAGAACCTCGTGATCAGCTGTGTGACCGATTATAAACAATCCAAGAGAAGTCCCGTGGTAGGTGCGAGAAATGGTCTCAAGAGAAATGGGTCATTTAGATAAAGGATCAGTCAGTTAGAAACGGTAGACGACAAAAATCGACTTAAATTACGGGGAGTTCCTACACTGATTTAAAAAGTTATACTTCCGGTCTTCCTGATTTAGGGCCGGTCTAGAGAGATGATAAAACACCGACAATAAAGTGGGAGTAACTTTTCTGAGACCACGTGTCTGATTCTTTCCTTTTTCCTGATATGAACAATTCATCATCTTTTCATCTTGTCTTCATCATCAGCAAGGAAACTCTCTCTCTCTCTCTCTCTCTCTCTCTCTCTCTCTCCTTCTTTGCGAGTCTTTCTTTTCTCTCTCTCCTTCCTCGTCTGTCTGTCTGTCTGTCTGGCTGTTTGTTTTTCTCTTACTTGCTGTAGCTCTTTAACGTTTTCTTCTTTCACTATAACTTATTTTTCTCATCTTTCTTTTTTACGCCAAATCATATTTTTGTTTTGTTATAATTTCTTGTTTCTTCCGATTTATCTTCTCTTCCCTTTCTTACGACAGTTTTCTTTCTTTCCTGTTTACTTGAATGATTTTAAAGGATTTCAGTCGATCATTGCTCCTGTGTTGTCAGCTCGCAAACGCGGTCATTATCACTATCTCGAAGACATAGATAAGATAAAGTGCCGACCCACGGGTTAGAAATCCAATCATGAGTTACGTTAATTCAGATGCTAACATGAAAAATCCCTATATAATCATTGGTTTTCAATTCATTGGTAGTCCATGGTAGGCAAGTTTATTTTTAAAATAGCCTTAAAAGCAACAAGTAACTAAATTTAAAATTTACTTCCAATTTGACATTCAAATCAATATAGTCTGGGGATTTTAATGAATTGCATGTTTAAAGTCATCCTCACATACAGAATTATCTATTCCTTTTCACAACAATTAAACCCATCAAAGTTTAATTCATGCCTAAAGGTTAGAGAATCAATATTTTATGTATATACTTACACTTTTATATTGTTGTTTCTTAAGACTTTTGTTTGCACACATATGATATTAAGTATTCCTTGGGAAGCCCCAGTGGTGCCATGGCCAAAGTGCTATTCTGCGAGATGATAGTATGGGAGTTCGAAGTCCCGTCTTACTATAATATGCCCGTGATGTAATGGTTATCGTCGTAGGAAATGGACACGGCGACACGAGTTCAAATCCTGGACGAGAATTATTGCATTTCACATAGCACTAATACCATTGGAAAAGGTATGAATCCAATTATTCTCCCTCTAGCTATGGGTAAAAAGTAGGGCAGACTAGGTTCTTCAGTCTTGGTGAGGCAACTAGTCTAGGAGAAGGAAAACTCTGAATTCAAACCGGTTAAACTCCGCTTAAAAATTGACCTTGTATCATATCCTGCCCGAGCGGAGAGGTTGGTAAATATGTTATGATAATGTTCACTTTTGGACTGATATGTTTTGAAAGGTAAGAACTCCCTTATCCCTCCAGCTGTGGGTTAAATAGCACCACAACCGTTTTTCTACAAGGACTCCTCGGATGGTTTAATGGTTAGCATGCTAGACTAAGAAACTTTCACGGGTGAGTTCGCTTCTCACTGGGTGCCCCATTCATAGAGCCTAGAGCCTTATCTAAGCAAAAACTAAGTAAATAACTACTGTTCTTCCAAAAGGACGATTTTGGCATTAAGTGAACCACGAAATTTGCTATTCATAGAAAATACAGATAAATTTAACTCCACGAGTTGTGTTGTGGTTAACAAGCTAGACTAGCTATCCTTCACCTGAAAATTCGAATCTTACTGGGTTCTCTGTTCATTTGGCCTTGTGCCACATTTAAGCAAAAAGCTTACTAAATTACTACCGATAGAAATAATTTACACACGGTTGTACAGTTTCTCGTATTGCTATCTAATGCTGATATTTTATACGTTTTGGGTATCACCCACCTTTTTCCATACAATGAACTAGTCCATCTGCCATATATAGCAGTAGCTACTAATACCAGGGCAGACTAGAAGATGAAGAGCAACTTCTTATAGGAATAGTATTAGAGCGTTGGAAACTGGAGATCGCACTAGATAATCTTACTTGCTACCGTAATAACGGAAGCCAATACTATCATTGGACTATATCTTTATTCTGTATTCACTAATCCTATGTTCTTGTCTATTAATAGTCTCTCTATTGTATATACTTTTTCCTGAGAATATATCTCTATTTCCTCTAATATCGTGGTTTGTCCTTTATTAAATATTACAAGCGTTTACTAATCCTATATTCTTGTCTACTAATAGTCTCTCTATTGTATATACCTTTTCCTGAGAATATAGCTCTATTTCCTCTCATATCGTGGTTTGTCCTTTATTTAATATTACAAGCGTTCACTAACCAGAACGCAACAATACGTAATGATATATTTCAAGTAACTATATCTATTCAATGATAACCCTTTGCTTGCACAAAGTAATCAATTAAGTAATTATAACAATTCTTTGTAAACAATTATTGCTTAAACTAAGTATTTTTAATTTTAAAAAACTGCATAAAATTATATGGCCCCGTCGGCTGGGGTGGTAGAATACACCAACTGCATCTCTGCAGAGCAGTAAGACTCCACCAGTGGGTATCCCGTATATGACACTAAACAATCTGATCAAAAGGTTCCAGTAGTGCTGGAGCTTTGAGGAATGCAAAGTACCCCTTTATTGTCATCGTTCCAATGTTTCTGCTGGCCCGGAGTGGCAGCATCTGATAGGGTCTCATCTGTGAAATATAACTAAACTGTGTAATTTCGCTGAACTGAATTATTTGAGATAGAACTTTTTTTTAAATATTTAACTGTATATAAACAAAAAACTGTGTACTTATACTAAACTGGATTGTTTGAAATAGAATGGTTTTTAAATCTAACTGATTTCATTAGGCGTTAAATGACCCGAAAAGGGTTGATACGCCGTAAAATAAAACAAGCAAGCAACTAACCAACCAACTATCCAATTAAATGATATTAAGTATTTCCATTGAATACATATATTTAAAAAAATAGATTTACTTGAACCATGGATGGGTCCCTAATATTTACTGCCAATCTAAATCAGTGTAGTCCCATGAGTCAAATATAGCTTTTTAAAAGGCTTTCGTATTTGATAGGAATACTTGATGCCATCAAACTATAAATTATTTGTAATAAGAAGAATTAATTGAGACTGTAATCGTTTGCTTAGTATTATCATTAGTTAATTGAAACGATATAATTGTTTGCAAACAATCAAATATTCTGAGATTGAATTAAAAAAATACTTGAAGCCATATAATTGTTAGTATAAGATTGGAATACTTAAAAACATACAACCATTGGAAAACTATTTGTATTAGGTAAGAATACCTGAAATCATATAGTAAGTTGGCCGAACGTAGTCGATGGCAACTCAAAACCTCTCCTTTCAATAGGTACTACAACTAGGTATAGGAAAGGGCATTACTTCTTTACCTAAATAGCTCTACTTACCATTGTTCTGTACCTTATAATACTAAGTTTTAAGCAAAGATGTATCAAGTACCATTTTTTAAATCTTTGCCGTAACTCAACCTAGGATTGAATCCCGGTTTCGCGGACCATTGGCAAAAACTAAGTGTGTGCTAAGACTCTTAAAAATTACACAAAATATGAGAATGTAAACGGACAGAGTACACAATTTCCTAATTTGTCGGTATAAAATAACCCTCGGTTGGTTGGCATGCCAGTAAAATCAATCAATCAATCTCTCCCAGGATGAAATTTGGTTTGGTTTAGTTTCCTTTTTAATGGCGTATCAACTTTAGTGAGGAATTTAATGCCAAAGCCATCCTTGTGGAAGAACAGCAATGGTCATAATTAAGGTATATCTAGGAGGATAAGGGGCTTACTACTCTTCCGATTGGTCCAAAGGTGAACACAAGTACATGACTGGAGTTCGAACTCGCTTTCTACGATGCTACAGTCAAGCACGTTAACCCCTGTGCAACAAAGATTTCCTTTACATCATTCTACTACACAAAAGACACCTGAGAAGACCGCCGTGTACACCGACGAAACTATATCACGATTGTGTTCATTTTGTTAGCCAAATAAAAATAGCTTTCTTTCTATTCCTGTATTACAACAGGTTTCCCTTCTTTTCCTATATCACAACGGTTTTCCTTTCTTTTCCTATGTCATATCAGTTTTGCTTTCTTTTCCTATATCACAACGGCTTTCCTTTCTTTTCCAGTGTCATATCAGTTTTCCTTTCTTTTCCTATATCACGACAGATTTCCTTTCTTTTCCCATATCACAATAGTTTTCCTTTTCTTCCTGTATCAACAATTTTCTTTTCTTTTCCTATATCACACCGGTTTTCCTTCTCTTCTTGTTTCACAACAGTTTTCCCCTCATTTCCTATATCACAACAGTTTTCTTTCTCTTCCTGTATCACAACAGTTTTCCTTTCTTTTCCTAGAGCACAACAGTTTTCTTTTCTCTTCCTATATCACATTAGCTTCCCCCTCTTTTCCTGTATCACAACAGTTTTCCCTTTCCTTTCCTGTATCACAAAAGTTTTTTTTCATATATCAATATGGTTTTCCTTTCTTTTTTCTGTATCACACCGGTTTTCTTTTTTTTTTTTTTTATATCACAACAGTTTACTTTCTGTTCTTATATCACAAAGGTTTCCCTTTCTTTCTATATATCAGCGGTATTCATTTCTCTTCCTATATCACAACGGCTTGTCTTTATTTTCATGTGTCACAACAATTTTCTTTTTCTTTTCTTATCTCACAACGGTTTTGTTCTCTTTTCCTATACCATTACAGTCTTTATTTCCTTTTTATATTGTTCATCAATTTTATTTGTTCACTATTCATGATATTGTTTCTATTTCCCACTTACTCCAAATTATATTTTCTCACATTAAATATGCCCTTTTTTCGTTCTGTTTTTACCCTATCTCACTTTCTTTCTTTCTAGTTGTCTTTATCTTTCTCTCTGTCTTTTTTCTCTCAGTGTCATTATAATATATCCTTACGTCTCCGTTTTTCTACTATTCCATTCTCTTCCTTCTCTGTCTATTTTTCTGTCTTTATGTTCTTTTTTCGATTGTATTTATTTGTATTTCTACTATCTTTTCTTTCTCACTTACTCTTTCATAATAATTCGTTCTTCCTGTCCTATGTTTTTCTTCTGCACCACTCTCCGTCTCTTCATATCTTTCTTTTCTATTGTATTTGTCTTTCATAATTTATCTTACTCTCTCTCTCTCTCTCTCTCTCTCTCTCTCTCTCTCTCTCAATCAGTCTACCTTACTTTTTCCTCTCTTAAAGCAATATACTTTTCCTTTCTCACTATCTTTTCGTATCGTCTTGCCTTATTTAAAAACATCTTTTCTTTTCTATTGTTTTCTTTTTTTTAACCTTTTCCCCCTTTCCCTTTCTCCCTCTCTCGCAGCCGTCTGCAGCATTCCCACCTACGTCATCTCACCTTCATCACCACCAACACCATCACCACCACCGCCATTGCCACCAACACCACCATCACTATCTCCGCCGCCACCATCGCCTCCTTGTAAATTTCTTGCGGAAGCCTACGTAACTGACAGCAGTGTGGTTGGCGACAGGAACGATTTCACAATGCCGGCCTGTGCGTCTTGACGTTGCTGGCGACATCATGGCGGCTCCGTATAAAAGGAAAGGCGGTCCGTGGATACGGGATGTCGATGTCTGGCGATGTGATTACTGGCGTTGAATTGTAAGCACCGAGCATGTCCGTTCGCCTGCTGTCAGTGTGTTAGGGCCAGTCTATAAATGGCCAGACTGCCCAGCAACAACAACAACAACAACAACTAGCGAATACAATAACAATCCCAGCGACAACAACAAAAATATCCAAAAGCCCTTGTCTTAGCCGGTAGCCGTCGTCGTCATCGCTACTGCTGCTGACGACGTCAACTCTGAATAGGTGTAACATAGTTAAGTATGTTCTATATGACATAGCTATTTTGGATGTGGTAGACGGAAACACAAAGGACAGTAAATGAGGGTGTATAATCCTCACAGGGTAGAGAGAGAGAGAGAGTGAGAGAGAAAGAGAGAGAGAGAGAGGGAGAGAGAAGAAGAAGAAGGCGGAGAAGAGGAGAAACAGTTCTGGAATGAAAGTGTTGAAGGTTAAAGAATGATAAAAAGTTTTGAAGGAAAGTGAAGAGACGATAAAGACCGGTTAAAAATGTGTAGAGAGGTTATCATTTATTTTTCTCAAAAGCAGATTTAACCTGACATATCGGGAAAAAAATGAAGTTTCAACAGAGGCTTGAACTCACTTCAGCAATAATCATATACATAAATCTTCCACAGCAATGCATTCCAAATATCAAATGCATTTCTGTTTGTTAAACTGTACCATTCTCTGCTTCACGTGTTAATAATGCAGAGTAACGTAAGCGGCCCCACAGCGAGTAATTTTGCGTAGGCACCGTATAATTTCCCTGAAGTAATGTCCGGGAAGACAAATGACTGTGTGCCTTGTCAGTGGAGTTATTGAAGGATAGCCATTTCGAACTGCTGTGTTTGGTGGGGTCTTTTCGAAGGTAGGTTCTTTCCCTGTGGTGGTCAAATTTTGGTCGTCCTTTGGTTTCAATAGGATTTAGACCCCTATATTTTAAAATGGCAGTGATGCCACTTGTTCCCGAAACAAAGATGGCGGACGTCGGTAAACTAATCAGCCTCGGGAACCTATTGGTCAGGAAAGTCACGTGGTTTGTGCTCACAACTACTTCCGCAACTTTGATTTTTTTCCCGCGATTTTGGAGCCGATTGCTTGACAAGAATTTCCTATATATATACTCTTGTCTTATAAAAACTCACTCTTTTCCATTTCGACTCACAGAGACAAAACAAATCTTACACTGCGACTTACAGAGACAATTCACTCTTTCCATTTTGATTTCCCGAGACAAAACACCGTTTCTCTTACATTTTGACTTCCAGCAGTCAACCCCACGAAATGTATATTCTCTGCAACTATTTTCTTCCTTGTTCTACCTTTATGGTTAGACTCCCTTCAGCCTCGAAAACAACCAAAGAAATTTCGTCAAACCACCGAAAAAAACAAACAAACAGCCAACATGGGAGAAGACACGTTCCTTCAAACATACATAATTAAAATTCTGTAGAAATACTTAATCAACATGCATTTTATAATCTACTGGACACTTTTATTATTTAGTCTTTTTTTCATAGTATTTGTGTTAGTTACACACACATTTCCCATGAAGCAAGCAGGTACTCGATTTCTTTCTGGGTGCTAGTTATTTCTCCTTTCACGTTATAACGCACTGACTATAACGCAAGGAATCTTAGTTTTTTTAATTTCTTATTCGTCCTAATCAAAATAGGATTGATTTTGAAACGAGACAGAGACAGAGACAGAAAGAGAAGATGACACTTGTTTATTTCTCATTTCTATTTAGTATATATATATATATATATATATGATTTTGGGGTTCAAGACATTCTTGACTGTTCAGGATGCTGGTCAGATACACAGTTCTTAGCTTAAACACACACTCGTCTGTCTTCTCTAATAAGTGAATTCTGATAGATCACTCATCCTCTCTGACCTGCAAACCCAGAGTTTTCCTCTTACTATTTAAAACAAAAATGATTGACTTAATTTTCAAACCGTACAAAATGACTCCAAAGAATAGCCGTTGCTCTGTCTGAAATTGTTATTTACTTTGTCAGTAGGGCACTCAATGAGGATCGACCTTATCATTGGATTAAATTAGCCTGAAGACCGACAGAGAGAGAGAGAGAGAGAGAGAGAGAGAGAGAGAGAGAGAGAGAGGAATAAGTGTATGACTCTCACGTAGAAGAAAAGATAAAGAAGAAAGAGAACATGCATATGTACATGGGTGAGAGACAAATAGGTTTGGTTTGGTTTGTTCTCATGGTATATCAACCTTTATATGTTATTTAATGCCAAATCCTGCATACATTAGATATACAGGATTCGTAAATATAAGTCAACAAAGTTAAATGATTCCAAGGATTGTTATGTAACACTAATAATTCGAATAAACATCAATCATTTGTTCACATATAGTTAAATCATCAAACTGTTCTATTTCAAACAATTCAATTCTGCATAATTCATTTGTTTGCACAGTTTAAATGTCAAACAGTTCCTTTCGACCAATTGATAGGTCACTATCAGGTGCTACCAACTCGGGCAAGAGTGGAACTTGGAACAATGGCAATGAAGGGGTACCCCGCATTCTGCAAAGCTCCAGCATTATTGGAGCTGCACCATCCGATTGTTCAGTGCAAAATCAAGGACACTCGTTGGAGGGGGTCTTGCCTCTCTGCAGAGATGTGCTTGGTGGATTCTTCAGCCCCAGCCAACTGAACTTAGATAGATAGATAGATAGAGAGAGAGAGAGAGAGAGAGAGAGAGAGGAAAATGAGTGTATGACTTCCACATAGACTAAGTTCTTTCCCACTCGATATGGAGTTAAAAAGTATAGCTTCTCTTTTTCTGCAAGGATGTCATTGGCGTTAGATAACCCACGTAGGTTGATATGCCTTTGAACGAACAAACCAAATCAAACAAAGTAGAATAATAAAGAAACAGAATAAGACTGCACGTGTAAATGTGTATATGAGAGAGGGAGAGAAAGAGAGAGAGAGAGAGGATGAGGAGAGGGAGAGAGAGTGGGGAGAGAAAGAGAAAGATGGGTAGGGAGGGAGAGTAAAATGAGTGTATCACTCATGTAAAGTAAAAGACTACTTGAGAAATAAGAGAGAGAGAGAGAGAGAGAGAGAGAGAGAGAGAGAGAAGAAAACGTGACTACAGAAGGACGAGATGACGGAAGTTGAGGAGACAATTAGGAGAGGGATGGAGGTATTTAAAAAAAAAAAAAATCTTACTTTTGTCTTGCACTTGGGTACAAATATGGGGGAATCCACTGAGGATCGAATACACTTTAACAATTATAAGGACGTGTATTAAATATTGAACCTATTTATGTCAGTTAAAAGGCAGTAAGAGTGAAACAAATGAGGATCGATTCATATGTAGTTTTAAACTGGTCTCACGATATGCATCAGTATATATATATATATATATATATGTGTGTATGTGTGTGTGTGTGTGTGTGTGTGTGTGTGCTTACATATGTGAGTGGGTGAGGACGAGTGAGTGAGAGAGAGAGGGAAAGGAAAATGTATGAGAATCACATAGAGAAAAGAGAAACTGAGAAGAAAAGAGACAACGAGCGAGCGAGATAGAAAGAGACGGATGGAGAGTGAGTACAGAATTTAGGAATTTGAAGAATTTTAGTCACCAAAAATTAATCACTGTTAGGCCTAAGAATACGCAGACTTTATCGCCTGCAGAGGGATACGACACCCCCAAACAAAAAAGAAAAAAAAAAAAAGAAAAAAAATGCCCTCGATATAACACTAAAGTGCATCTAGTAGTAAAGCTCGGGTGTGTAGTACCCCTTCATTCCTTTACTGATCCAGAATATTGCCCTGTCGGCTAGGGATGTAGAATACACCGACTGCACCTCTGCAGAGGGGTAAGACCCCCCAAACGAGTGTCCTGGATATGACACTAAACAATCTGATGTTGAGGTTCCAGCAGTGCTGGAGTTTTGGGGAATGCGGAGTACCCCTTTATTACAATCGCTCCCAGGTCCACTCTGGCCCGGAGTGGTAGCACCTAATTGGGGCCTATCTATGGGTTAAATCGAATAGCATACTAATGCTAAACTAAATTGTTTGAATAAACTGAATAGCTCGAAATAAAGATGTTTTTGACAATTAAACCGACCTTACATTTAAACTGCGTGCATATGCTTAACTGAATTATTTGAAATAGAACTGTTTTTCGACTTTTAAACTGTATTTACACTTAACTGAATTGTTACATATAACTGCTTGAATAGTTTGAAATAAATGCTTTTGACCATTAAACTGTGTACTTATGCTAAACTGACTTGTTTTAAAAAGAACAGATTATTTACATAAAAATGGATTTGGCGTTAAATAACCAACAAAGGTTGATATGCCATAAAACCCAATAAACCAACCAACCAACCAACTTGATCCAGAATGATATTGCCCAGTCGGCTGGGGCTGTAGAATACACCGACTGCACCACTGCAAAAGGGGTAAGACACCCCTAACATGTCTCCTAAAATGACCCTAAACAATCTGATGGTGAGGTTCCCGTGATGCTGGGGCTTTGGAGATTGTGGAGCACCCCTTCACTGCCATTGCTCCCAGGTTCACTCTGGCCCCAAATCGTAGCACCTGATAGGGTTCAATCTATGGGTTAAACAGAACTAAACTGCATACTTATGCTAAACTGAATTGTTTGAAATAGAACGGTTAGACTAAACTGATGAGCTTGATATAGAAAAGTTTTCGACTATTAAAATGTGTAGTAACATTTAAACTACGTACTCATGCTAAACTGAATTGTTTGAAATGGAACTGTTTTTGACATTGAAACTGTACTTACGCTACAATGAATTATCTAATATAGAACTGTTTCGACTTTTAACTGTGTGTAAACAAAATATATACTTATACTAAACTGAATTGTTTGAATTAAAACTGTTTGTCTAAACTGAATAGGTTGAAATAGAAATGTTTTTGACAAATACACTGTGTACTCATGCTGAACTGAATCGTTTGAAATAGAACTAATTATTTGTATAAAAATGGATTTTGCATTAAATTACCTATATACGTTGATATGCTATAAAGCCCAAACAACCACAACCACCAGAATGATAGTACTTGCGAGGGTCCCATCTATGGATTAAATGAGTCTGAATGTTTTTTGTATTAGATAGGAATACTTGATACATAACTGTGTACAAAGAAATTCTTAAGAAAATACACAAAAAATATGAACAGAAACTTACTATATCTTTCATTCCATAAATTCTGAGTCGGAAATAACCCCACGCAAATTGATTTGCCGTTATAAACAATCAATCAGTCAATTAATAAAAGAAGATAGGCAAGGTGATTGCATATTTGCCGTTTGTTTTAATGTCTGTAATCAAATAAAATCTATAATCCCCACGAGGATTAAAGCGATTAGTTTGGTTTGATTTCTTTCTTTTAATGGCATATCAATCGTTGTAGGTTATTTAATGCCAAAGCCAGTCTCCTAAAAGAAGAATATTATTTAACCCATAGCTGGGAGGATAAGGGGGTTCATACCTTTCCGAAAGGTATTTGCCCGAAAGTGAACGTAATAGCGCGACTGGAGTACGAACTCGCTTACTGCGATTCCGCAGTCCATCCGTTTAACCATTACACCACGAAGAGACACCCGTAAAGCGATTAAACGCTGCTCTTATAAAGCAAGTATAAAATACAAGGTGCGAAGCAAAATTAGGAATTTTCTCGTATAATAATAAGAGACCCTATTATAAGACAAAATTAATTCTAATTTGCAAAATAAACAACAAAATAAGAAGATAGACGCAAAACAGTAAATTTGCTTAATATAGCCGCAATTTTTTAAAATCATTGTATCAATACGCCTTCGAAACGATTTGCATGCCTTCAAAATATATTCTTCAGACATTTTATTAAATTGCTCCTCAATAGAAGTCTTAGCGAACCAATATTTGGATGGGAAGTTGTATTAGTTTTGTTTTCTAAAACCACCAATATTGCCTGATCTAGGAGGTTAAGGTCTGGGCTTGATGGAGTCTTTAAAGAAACTTCAGTTATTTTGGAAGTCTTTTCCTTTTGGCTTGGTTTCGACATGAAGCAAATCATGGATTCGTAGACGTTTCTTTCCTTGCTCCCAAATATTGGACTAAATTTTAATGAAAAATTACTTGAATCATAGAGCTCATGAAAATTTAGCATCATTGTTTTTTTTTTTCAAAAACTGGACTAATCAGATAAAAAACGTTTAAAAAATTATCTCATATTTTGGTTCCGTACCCTGTAATGAAGGACTGATTGTGGATTGAACTCTGAGAATATTAATCTGAAACTATCTCAGTCTCTATTAAACTACAGGAGGCTTGGTTTGTAGGTTATTTAACGCCAAATCCCTTTTTATGTAAATAATCTGTTCTATTTAAAACGATTCAGTTTAGCATGAGTACACAGTTTAATTCTCTAAAACATTTCTATTTAAAACTATTCAAGCAGTTATATATAACAATTCAGCTTAGTGTAAGTACAGTTTCAATGTCAAAAATAGTTCAATTTAAAACAATTCAGTTAAGCATAAGCACGCAGTTTAAATGTAAGTACAGTTTATTTGTAAAAAAAAACATTTCTATTTCGAGCTATTCAGTTTAGTCAAGCAATTCTAATTCAGCTAATTCATTTTAGTAAAATTACACATTTTGTTTAAACTCAGTTACATGTCAGAACAATTCTATGTTAAACAATTCAGTTTGGTGTAAATAAATTTCAATGTAAAAAAACAGTTCTATTTGAAATAATTCAGTTTAGCACAAGCATGCAGTTCAAATGTAAGCACTGTTCAATTGTCAAAAAACATTTCTATTTCAAGCTATTCAGTTTAGCATAAGTATGCTGTTAGTTCTATTTAACCCATAGATAGGGCCCTATCAGGTGCTACCACTCCAGGCCAGAGTGGACCTGGAAGCAATGGCAATGAAGGGATACTCCGCATTCCCCAAAGCTCCAGCATTGCTGGAACCTCACCATCGGATTGTTTAGTGTCATATTCAGGACTATAATTATTGGTTTGTTTTATTTGTTTCATATTATTTCACCCTTTGGGTGTTATTTATTGCCAAAGTCAGCTTTGTAGAAGATGGTTTGGTTTGGTTTGTGGAATTTTATGGAATATCAACCTTTGTAGGTTATTTAACGCTAAATCCATTTTCATGTAAATAATCTGTTCTATTTCAAACAATTCAGTTTGGCATAAGCACGCCGTTTAAATGTAAGTACGGTTTAATCGTCAAAAACATTTCTATTTCAAGCTATTCAGTTTAATCAAACAATTCAGTTTAGCATAAGTATGCTGTTAGTTCTATTTAACCCATAGATAGGACCCTTATCAGGTGCTACCATACGGATCAGAGTGGACCTGGGAGCAATGGCAATGAAGGGGTACTCCGCTTTGTAAAAGAACAGTCACCATTGATATAATGCTGATACTTCAGAATTTCCTGACTCACACACCATCTCTTCCTACTGTCCATCGCGTCTGGCAAGTCCTCTAGATTGCATCCAGCGTCCTCACAAATTGCTTGCTATTCGGCCAATACTGGCGCGTCCATGTGTAGGATTTCATGAGAGAAGGTCACTTATGAGTCCTTCATTACTTCTCTAGTAATGCCCAACATGTCTTGTTCGTCTTTTAAGGTTTGGGAGATGTTAGATAAGTGACTTTACTTTGATTATATTGATTCTGAAAATGTTTTTCATGGTTAGCCATCATTTTTGCTGTCGTGTAATATATTTTTTGGAAAAAAAGATCAATTTACAATCTTGGCTGATCGCAAAATTTAGTTAATGAAATTCGTAAAACGCATCAATTTTCAGTAAGTCCGCGCAATTGATGTCAGCCACCTGAAATAAACAATTTTTATCAGAAAAAAAGGGGTTTTCAGTCAAAAAATCTAAAACATCAGCACGAATTTTCCCAATTTATCGCTAAAATTCAAATTAGCTAATTGACTTTATTAGTAATTCACTTTAGTAAACCTGATAATTAAGATGACATAAAAAATGTAACCTTCAAATCTTTTATTTAATATTCATAAATTTATCACATCTCTTTTATCCCTACACTATGGAAGGAAAATAAGCTCATTGAGAGCTGTGATGTTTTCACAGTTGGAAAGAAACTAAAATTTAAAACATCCCAATTGAATACAATTATTCCATTGTACATGATAAACATCATGAAGATGGTTTCTCCATAATATCAGGAAACTGAAAATCAAGGCTGAAGAATTTGTTAATTTAATGAATTACTTGGTATTACTTGCTAAGACATTGCATGTTGATGTGTTGAAAAACCAATTTCCGGGCTGAAAACTACAAGGAATTAACGGAAAAGCTGTTGAAAAGTCCACGGGACGTAGGCACTTATATCAGTATTAAGCTAATTTTTACATAGCCATCTAGATTAAATTCCTGATAATTACAGCGATGTGAGTGATGGGTAAAGAGGATGATTCCATCAGGATATCAAAACAAGGAATGAACGCTACCAGGGACGTTGAGGCAAATGAATGATGGCTGACTACTGCGGAAGTATCAAAAGGACTTCAAAAAAATAGAACATGGCAAACAATCAAGAAAGAGAAAATTCCTACCATAGTTCTTATGTTCACGATGGTTTTATTTCTGTTGTTAGTTTATTAAATGATTTGATAAAAATGCTTGTTGGTCTTGTTATATTGAATCGTGTTATTTTTAAAGACTTAGGGTCTGATTTTTCTTGCAAAAATAGTATTTCTCAATAAGCAGACCAATATTTGTTGGTTTAAATACGAATTGAGAAGTTTCTACGATTTTACTTAGAGAAATATTGCCATTGTTCAAATCAGATATTCAGAAAACAAATGAAATAAAAATGCTTTCTTCAAAAAATGAGCCTTTTCTGTACAGCAAAAACGGTAGCTAACCAAAAAAAGTAAGTTCCTTTTCGGACTCAGCTCCTTCAAATTTGCTAAAAAAGATGTTTGGTGCCTCGAAATTTCAAACATTTTTTTATTGACCAGATTAATTCGCAAAAATCGCCTCTTAAATTCTTCTTACACTTTTTTTTATATTATCCAATTTAATCTTATATTTTCTACACTGTTTTCAGCTTTTTATCTTATAATGCTGTTTGTTATAAAATCATATTTCTCTATCAGCAAAAAAAATTCAATTCGTTAGTAGTCTTAGTTTTTGAAATCTGTCTTGATAGCAAATTTCCAGTTAGCGGAGGAATATCGAAAAAAATGTCAATAATAATTCTAAAGTTTCATTTTCACTACTTCTCATTCTTCCTGGTAAAGAAGTTATTTGTAATTTTTCTAATCTTTCTCAATAACTATAAACTTCTGTTTCTGTTAGTTTTGTCACTCTTCTTTGCATGACCTCCAACCTCTATATTACACTCCAATTTCTAAGCTTTGACACTGGAGCTTAGGAGGTTTAATTACGATTTTATGTATTTTTGAAATAACATTTATCTCCTTTGAAATAGGTCTTCTATCCACCCAGACAATATTTCCATTTTGCTCCCTATTCAACAGACAAAACATTACTGTCAATTTTAAATGTATCATCAAAGACAACCATAGATCACATTCCTCATTCACTTTGTAATGTTTTTTGATCCAATATTTTGTAGTTTACAGTTTTCTGTATTGACACTAATATCCAAAATATCATCCCAATATGATAATATATATAGATCCACCTGTCATTTCTTATGATAATGATCTATCAAGTACTTTGAAATCAGAAGTTAGTTTAAATTTTGATTTAAATCATTTGGTAAATCATCTATGAATATTCCAAAGAACAATTGTCTCTTTTCTGGTGCTTGAGGAGCACGGGAGGGTATACTTATTGTTTCTGAAAAACCGTTATCCATTTTTACTTAATAGTTCGATGTGTTAAAAAGTATCTTACAATATCTACGATCTTTTAAAGAATTTCCTAAGTTTTTCATTTTCATTAGCCATGATAATGAAAAACAGTATAAAATGCTTTGCTAAAATCCAAATATATACAATCACATCAGGCCTTTCTATCAAATATACTTTTATAATATCCATATATTTACTAAGGGATAGATGTGTTCATTTCTTTCTCAAGGTTATTAGACCGAAAGTGAACGTTATGCCATGACTGAAATTCGGATTTGCTTATACCGATGTCGCAGTGCAGGCACGTGATCTGCAATGTCACTGGGACTTATCCTCCCACAATCGGTGACATTATATGTCACGTTGCTGAGAGAGATAATGAGTATACGATTCCAGTGAATGAATAGATAGATAGATAGATAGGAACAGACTGGGAACGTTACATATATGAACAGACTGTCATAGATAGATAGATTGGTAGATTGATAGATATGAATTGGAATCATTTTTAGAGAAGACAAGAAGTTATTATGACTTATGCCCAAGTGATCCCAACAGCATGGGTTCTCGTTTGATCACCGGAACAGTGATGATCCCGGTGAGTAATGACCAGGAATAACAAGAACGCATTCAACCAACATCTCCCCTACGAGAAGAATGTGAGACAAGACTACATTTTTAGCGGAATCAAGATGATTTGAATTCCTTACTTGAGTTGTCCCTCTACTTCTAGTTTTGCTTCTACTTCTAGTTTTGCTTCTGAGGCCTGTGTCAGATTAAAGGAGGCGTAGCAAATGTTTTGTGTGTCTTTAAATGGTGAAAGAGAGAAACGGAGAGATAAAGAGGTTGTGACGCGAAATTGACTAAAATCCCAAAACGGGACTTTTATTTTCGCACGTGTGAAGACGGGGCAGGTTGGCACTTGATCCCCTATATAATAAGTCCTCGTTCAGAGTTTTTCTCTCAGGCATATAAGACCTGGCATATTACGTGAGGGATTAATTTAGGGCCAGACCGACAGCCGCTGGCAAGGGATTCCAAATTTCACACTATCCACACACCCACCAGGCCGTTTAACTTCCTTCCCTAGACAACAGAAGATATGAGCCTATAGGTTTTAGTCGTAATAGTATTATCTTGTAGTAGTCGGCAACTCCGGTTTCCCGTGTGGTATTTTTAAGGAATTAATAGGACAATTCTAAGCAAGATAACATAAGGCGAATAGAAGCTGAAAAGGAAGCATAAAGTAACAAATTCGTAGAAGAACTGCAAAGAACAAACTTCGACCACGTGGTAACATAAAAATATATGATTCCTTTACTACAGTTATATACACTTTCAAAGTGTCAAAACATATAATAATTGGGCAGTCCACGAACATAAATGTCTTGACTTTTGTTTTTCTTCAAATTGAGAGAGAGAGAGAGAGAGAGAGAGAGAGAGAGAGAGAGAGAGAGAGAGAGAGAGAGAGTGGTATATAAAATTTGGGTATAAAGGAGAAATGGCCCAAAGTTACTTATCTTATTTTTCGACGGGGTTCCACTGGAGAATCTTTCTTCTTTCACGAGTTAATAGACTTTATGCTATTTTCAATACTGGCTTGAAGAACCTGGGGTCCCTCGTGTCTCAGATATTCTTTTGTCTTCAACCCAGAATATTGGCTATGGTTCGTCTGCCCGCTACGAACCCTGCTCAAAAACTGAACTTTCTTACTATCTATTTCCGCTGACGGGGAGGAGCCCCACTTCCGTTTTGGGGTCCCAGCCAATCATTTGGCTTCTCTCTCCCTCCCCTTCCGGTGTCCGGCGACCTGAGGTTACTAAGTACCAACACCTGTTGATATCCCCTCTGTGACCCACATTCTCTCTTAACGGTCACTTTTTTGACGGCTAGATACTGTTAATTTAAACACGAGGAGTAGTAATCTTATCTCCCTCCTCCCAGTGGGATATCTCGTGACAAGGTGAAGAAGAAGAAGAAAATGAAAATTTACGAAGAAATGATAAAACAGATAAGGCCATAATTTAACATTTTTTTCTTTCCTTATTTTCTTATACAAATCTGTAATATCTTTTTACTTTCACCAGAGAATCATGTGACATGAAGTCATTCTCATTTGCTTTCGGACTAATACCCTTCGGAAAGGCATTGATTCCTTCATCTCGAAGCTATAGGTTAAATAGTGCAACTACTGTCTTCCAATGAGGATGGATTTAATTTTTAAATAACCCCCAAATATGGATATGCCATTAAACCAAGAAATACAGTTTCAATAATGTTAAAGTCTTCAGAGTTCTATTCATCCTCGAGTTCCTAATTTCAATTATTTTTCTTATCTGATCAACTGAACTGTTCCAAGCCTTCCAAAAATAATGAATCTTTCACAGCTGTGATATAAGGAGATTTTACTAGATCCAATAACATCAAGTCTCTGCCTTACGGTAATATTTTCACAGTATTTTTATCACTGCTGTTTAAGTAGTTTCATTTCTTTGTCAAATTATCAATTCTTCGAATTGTTTTACAAGTATTTTAAAGACCTATTTAAGTAGTACGTAACGGCATCACTTTGATTGGTTGGGTTTCATGGCATATCAACCTTTGTATGGTTTTTAATGCCAAATACATTATTATACAAATAAGCAGTTGTAGTTCAAACCATTCAGTTTATCATAAGTACAAGATCTGTCACAAAAAATTCATTTCAAGTATTTCAATTTGGTCAAACAGTTCGAATTCAAACAATTCAGTTTAGTATGAATATAGTTTTTTTACTCACGGTTAAATGTCAAAACAGTTCTATTTCAAACAATTCAGTTTAACAAACGAACTCAGTTTACATGTCAAAACATTTCTATTTCAAGCGAATCAGTTTTGCATAATTACGAAGTTTAGTATTGTTTGACCTATAGATAGGACCTTATCAGGTGTTACCACTCCGGACCAGAGTGGATCTTGGAGCAATAGTAATGACGGGGTTCTCGCATTCCCCAAAGCTCCAGCATCTTTGGAACTTCACCTTCAGATTGTTTAGTGTTATATCCAGGACGCTCGTTGAGGAGGGGTCTTACCTCTCTGCAAAGGTGCGGGTGATGTATTCTACTGCCCCAGCCAACTAGGTAACATCACTTTGGTTAGAATATGAAATTAATCGTCATTGTAACAATGAGGAGCCCATGTCCATGAGTAAGGCCAAAAGTTTGACCAAGTTGAAGCTCACATTGCCTTTTCTTTTATGTCAATTTAATTAAGGTAAGAGCTACAGATGACACCACACACAAATCCCATTACTAAAGATCAGAAGAGGGCAGATGTGAAAATACGGTTTAGAATACACAGACAGCATCATCTGCAGGGATATAAGAACCTCCATACACACCAAAATAGGTTTCCTGAGTATAAAACAAACTACATATTATGGTGAGCCTTCAGTTCGGGGAATCTTACTTACCCATTCATTGCAATTACTTCCAGGTCCAATCAAATCCAGTGAAGTAGTACCTGTTAGTTTTCCAAATATGGCTCGAATAGTTCTGTTTGTTTGTTTATAAGGGTTTTAAGGTATATCAACATTAGTAGATTATTTAATGCCAAATCCATTTTTATACAAATAAATAGTTTTATATCAAACAATTCATTTTACCATGAGTACACAATTTAATTGTCAGAAACATTTCTATTTAAACCTATTATGTTTAGTCAAACAATTCGAATTCAAACAATTCATTTTTTATAAGTATATTTTCCACACAGATAAAAGTCGAAAAAGATCTATTTCAAAAAATTCACTTTAGCATAAGTACGGTTTCAATGTTAAAAACAGTTCTTTTTCAAACAATTCAGTTGAGCAAACAAAAACTTCTTTTCCATGCAATTCGGTTTAACATAAGTACATAGTTTAGATCTATAAATAGGACCCTATCAGGTACTACCATACCGGGCCAGTGTGGACCTGGGAGTGATGGCAATGAATGAATACTCAGCATTCCTCAAAGCTACAGCATAAATTGAACCTCTCCATCAGATTGCTTTTTGTCCTAGGAAGGACGCTCGTTAGAAGGGGGTCTCACTCCTATGCAAGAATTGTTCTGTTTTAATATTATTAGTATTGGATAGATATACTTGAAATTATATAACTCTCTGCAATTATTTGTATTATGAGTGTCAAAGAAAAAAAATTAATATGAACACAGGTAAAAAAATCATACATAATGGTTGTAATCCTAGTTAAGTAAGAACATTAAGTTTATAAGTCCCAAAATTCACTCTGAGCTCTCTAGCAGGACACATAGCGTAATGTTTATAGGCGTTGGTTCTCGAAAGCTTCTAAGGAGACAATCATCTGGATGTTGCAGGTTCCATCCTGACTGCGGACGAGTAATAATACTTAACACTTATATCCGGTTTTGGCAAACGGAATCAGAACAGGTGATTCCTTTAGATTCAATAAAGGACGCAGTTCGAAGTTCCGTGAAGGTTCCCGAGCTCGAAAAACACCTAAAGAAAGCAGGAGGACATATCGACCGAAACGTTATAGAAATAACAATGAAGAAAATAGTCCGAAAACCCTTTATAATAATAAATAAACGGTTAATTTTTTTTCTTTTTTTGATAAATGTAAACTCTGAGTTTTTATATCTATTTTGAGGTTATTCAATATGGTGGCAGATAAAATAAATGTTCCAGTTATCAACGGAAGGTTTGTTTTAAATTTTTTCTGGTTATGAAGTGCAAACTATGTGAAATTTATATGAGAATGAGAGATGTGTTGGGAGAAGCGTCTTTTTGTCGAAAAGGCTTTTACGAATTGGTTAATTATAGTATTCCACAACGAGCTTGAGTCGAAAAGACAATCCATTGAGAGGAAAACACTGGTTATTTTCCATAGGAAGCGTTCCGAGAACAGCGGTCTGTAAAGAAATTAATATTAACAGTCTTCTGGAACATAAAAGAAATCGACATTATTGATTTCTTTGAAAAAGTTACAACTGTAAACAATAATTTCTATTGCTAATTCCTTGGGATTGATTCATCTTATTGAATGAGCCTTTTATTATCGATATTGATTTTTAAATGACAAATTCAGACTCGGGTAGATCTATCTATCTATCAATCTATCTATGTTTTTTGTATCCATCTATCTGTCTGTCTGTATCTATCTATCTATCTATGCTTTTTGTATCTATCTATCTGTCTACCTATCTATCTGTCTGTATCTATCTATCTATGTTTTTTTGTATTTATCTATCTGTCTGTCTGTCTATCTATCTATTTATCTATCTATCTGTCTGTATCTATCTATCTATCTATCTGTCTGTCTATCTGTCTGTATCTATCTATCTATGTAAGACTGTCTGTCTATCTATCTATCTATCTATCTATGAGAAGTTCCTTATAATCCATCATTGCTCATATTTACTATATCCGCTCATTAGTTCGCTTTGTCCACCGTAGAATATGCAGACTATACCTCTTATAAAGAGAGTAAGACTAGTTCTCCAAAAGAATGTTGCTAAAATGTATTAGTGATGAGGCTTCTCTGGATCGTAGGGAATCTTCTTTTCATTGCTGCTACTTTGTTTCACTCGGGTCAGTTTTCCAATTGCGGTGAGCTATTTATCGATGGGGCAAATATATGTTTGAAAATTATTAAAATTGGATAGGAATGTTTGAAACTCTGGATCTGTGTGCAAAAAATGATTAATATTATTAATAGGAATAGTTACATGAAACCATACAATTGTTTGATTTGGCTTTATGGTATATCAACCATTGTATGCTATTTAATGCCAAACTCTGTTTTCACATATTCATAAAATATATTTGTAAACAAATTTTGTACATACAGACGGTTAAATGATCAAGCAGTTCCATTTCTAAGAATTCAATTTAGTATAAATCAACAAAGTTAAATGGTTCCAAGAATTGCGTTTTTTATCGCCAGAAATTCATTTACAAATTATTCATTGTTTACACACAGTTACGTGATCAAACAGCTCTATTTCTAACTTCGCATAAATCATTTGTTTGCACTCAGTTTAAATGTCAAACAGTTCTATTTGACCTATTAGGTTGTTACCACTCCGGGTCAGAGTACACCTGGGAGTGATAGCAATGAAGAAGTACTCCGCATTCCCTAAAGCTCCAGCATTATTGGAGTCTCACCATCAGATTGTTTCGTGTCATATCCGGCATACTCTTTGTGGGAGTCTTACCACTCTGCAGATATGCAGCCGGTGTATTCTACAGCACCATCCGACTGGGCTACATATAATTGTGTATTAATTATTAGCTTTATATAAGAATACTTGAATATGTAAAAATATGTGCAAACAAGCAATTATTATTAATTGGTAAACAATTGCCATAGGAAAAATCATAGCAATGGAATTTGGAAAATATATTTGAGCCTCATGAATATTTAGAAAGTAATAAAATTTCGTCATTAAAGTAAACCACAAGTGGTTGATGTGCCATTAAATAAATCAAACTAAACTCAACAAAACCAAACCGAAAGGGAACTTCTCACGATCAAATCTTTTCAAGCATCCCAAATTAAAGTCAATTAATCATTTCTATCGAGATTTCAACAGATGTATAAAGGACACAGAATACAGTGGAATTGGGTAAGTTTTTCCTACATCATCACCACCGTTTCACTAGCGATAACGAGCTTGTAAGAATTTCCAAAAATAATGACACCTATTTAATTATGTGGCTTCAAAATATCAAAAGTGTATTTTGGTGATATGGCAATAGAAGTTGAAAACTTTCCACCAATAATCAATAAATTTTTGCCTTGTAACTAGTCGCAGGTAAACAGCAGTCTGGTTAAATCGTATCTCGATTGAAAGCAGAAATATATCATTCAGTTCATCCAAATAGAAGAAATGAAAGTGACAAGTCACATTCAAAAGAGTTATCAACCCAAGAAATGAACCATGTCTCGTTCAGTCCATTTATGTTAATCGGATCGAGGATAGAGCATTGATGCAGCCAAAATTTTACTGAAAACGACGTTATCATCAATGTCATAACAAATATTTCGCGAGTGCAGTATATTAGCTTTTGCACATCTCTGGTAAAAAGTTTTCAAAAAAATTCAAAATATTATGTTTATCAACTATATTGTTATATAGTATTCGCTAGCTTTATCCGAATTATCATTTTTTTCATTTTTTATCATTTATCATTTAGTTTGGCATTAGGAAAGAAATATGGGACAAACAGTGATGATGGAACTTAAAATGGTGCGATAAGCTCACTAACCATTACAATACGTTCAGACCCAGAAAATTTTAACTTGGATTGAATTTGGCAAAGGCCAGAATTATGGAGCTACTAGTGAGAATCGATCTCAGAAGTATCTGATCTGGAAGTCTAGATTGCAAAATTTGTATCATAATAAATTATTATTTTAAGTATTTTAACATATCTGGGGTTTAGTGTGGTTGGGTTGGGTTTTATAGCATATCAATCATTGCAGGTAACGGCAAATCCTTTATATATATATATATATATATATATATATATATATATATATTAAGGATTTGTCGTTAAATAACCTGCAATGAAAAAAAAGTTAACTACAAAATGTGTTAACAAATCAAATATATATATATATATATATATATATATATATATATATATATATATATATATATATATATATTTGATTTGTAAACACATTTTGTAGTTAACTTTTTTTTCACAAAACTGAGCTCTTTTTGCACACAGTTAAATAGTTAAAGTATTGTTATACAACAGTCACAATTTAACATAAATTATTTTTTTGCACAGGGTTTGTTCAATTTGACATATAGAGAGGACCCTATCAAGTGCAACCACTCGGGGTCAATGTGGACCTGGAAGCAATGCAAATGAAGATGTTCTCATCATTTCTCAAGCCTCGAAGGGTGGAGCCTCACCATCATATGGTTTAATGTCATATCTAAGACATTCATTAACGGATGGGGGATCCTACTCATCAACAGAGATTCAATCAGTGTATCCTACAGCCCCAGCCGACTGTGTTAAATATACCAGATAAGTGGGAAAAGTAGGATTCATGCCTTTCAGAGGTAATTAGCACAAAAGGGAAATACAACTGTTTCGTTTAGGATTTGAACTTCGCTTGGCGATTTCATTTCTCAAGACATACATCGGTACATCTAACACATCCTCCGAACCCGAGACCAAAAATATGTTGCTCACATTGTAACATACGGCCAAAATAAGACCAAGATATGAAACGTTCATCATATTTACCCAACCCCTCCGCTCGGGCAGGATATGACACAAGGTCAATTTTTTTAGCGGAGTTTTCCTTCTCCTAGACTAATTGTGTCACCAAGGCTGAAGAACCCAGTCTGCCCTACTATTTACCCATAGGTGGAGGAAGAATAATTGGATTCATAACTTTCCCTAGGGTATTAGTGCTATGTGAAATGCAATCAGTCCAGGATTTGAACTCGTGTCACCGTGTCCAATTCCTGCGACGATAACCATTACACCACGGGCACCTCCAAGATATGAAACATTCATGATGCATAAAATATTCACATGCATAGGAATCCCGCGAAACACTCAAAACACTGACGACTCTCTTGGTTCAGGTACGAAACTTTTATTACCTTCTTGACTTTTTGGTTTTCAACACGACGAGAGAGAGACACAATTTTTACTATGCTGACTGTTCATCCCGCGTCAGCTCTCAACTCACTGACCCAACCGACGCGCGCGCACTCCGCAGCAAACAACTGGACTCGTCTAGATTCAAATCTCAACTAACTGCTTTTTTCAAAATACCCAAGAATCCCAGCCTATCTCTTCCGGGCATGACGTCATTCACATTCCCAGTCACATTTCCTATCCGGGGTTTTAATTATGACATCTGTGGTTGTCACATCCTCCCCGCACGAGCGTGAACACCTGCACTTAATGTGTGCACCCAACTAACCCGAATGATAAGATATAACCAACGAAAAATGCTCATATAAAAAGAATTCTTCCTCAATTAGATAACAACATTGAGAATCGAACTCACAATTTTAACGCGTCCTGCTAGTATATACATATATAACTAGATTTATTTTATTCAGTACTGGAAAGTATTTATTTCTGTTTATCAAAATTTATTATTTTATAAAATGCAACGCCGGGATATCTATTCTGTATGATTTATTTACAAATAGTTAATATACAATTTAATCGAGTTTTTCTATTTTCTTTACAGCATTTTAGTCGAAATTGCTTTTAAGTGCTTTTAAGATAAGATAATTTAGAAGTCAATGAAAGAGGCATTTTGAATCTGGAAGATGAAACATCTTCACATCATTTCCGATTTAATTTTTAAACATTATTCTTAAGAGATGCAAAAGTGTCGATTTTTTAAAGTAAAAAAAAGGGCAAATTGCTATTTAGCAACCGTTCATTTACTTTCATAACTGAACCATTAACAACAATGCTTTTGATAAATAAGTTGCCCATTTAAAAAAGAAAAAGAAAGACTTTAGCATCTATAATAATTTCATGTTCTTTTATTTTCTTTAGAATATTAAATTCTTTCAGTTTTTCATTTCTTTCCTTCATTTTATCGTCTGTCAATGTGATTTCAAAATATTTTGTCCTTTTTTGTAGAAGTTTCTATTTAGAGGGTTGGTATAATAGGGATTTTTACCAAAACCAATATAACAATTACATGTGCGAGCTTACCCTGTTGTGTTTGCTAGTATAATGAAAGAGTGATATGAATTGGTATGTGTATATACATGTGTGCATTAAACTGTAAATAAATAAGTGTAACATACCCATAGATGAATATGGGAAACGTACATAGAATGTTCATAACATATATACATAGAACATAGGAAACTCGAAACACGAAAAACACTTACGATTTCTTAGTTCAGGTACGAAACCTTTTATCACCTTTGAATTTAAAGGTTTTTCGACATAAGGAGAGAGAGACACATTCTTTCTATTCTGGCTTTTCCATCTGCCCCCATCTCGTGCGGTGCCTATAGCGCGTAAGTTCGTCTGGCCTTAGCGAGCCCCGAAAGTCGACCTTTCTCGTTCGGTGTCTAGTTCTCAACTCAACTGACTTTTTCAAATCTCCCAAAATCCTCCGTGCACTTCCGGTGCATGACGTCATTCACATCCCCGTATCTGGCATTTTTATTTTGACATCTCTGAATGACACATTCGCCCAGCACGCGCACGTGAACACCTGCATCCATGTTGCAACTAGCTAACCCCTGCACTGAGCCGAAAGGTTCTCAGCCTAACCAAAAGGCATAAAACGAAATCCCTCGGCCATTATATTACATTAGGAGGTCTCCTGTTACATGAGTTTAAGAATAATTTGCTTCACCTTTTTAAGGAAAAACAATTTATACAGCCTTATATATATATATATATATATTAATTAAATTACCATGACCAGAAAACCCAGCAAACATCCACATGCGACATACGGAACACTGAACAACTGTTTCGACCTTATTGGGTCTCATCATGCGGATGCTTGACACCTATTTGGGAAGTCGTGGTCCTTGGGGTGGTCGTATCCACTGAAAGGTAAAAACGTTCTTTCAAGATACATATGATCATGTGATTGCGCACTGCTATATGGATGCACTACATGGCCTCTAACAAAACGGCTGGAGAAGAAGCTAGACGACAACTACACAAGAATGCTGCAAGCAATCTTGAACAAGTCCTGGCGGCAACATCCCACAACACACCAACTGTACGGTCACTTGCCTCCTATCACGAAAACTATTCAAGTTAGACGAACCAGACATGCAGGACACTGCTGGAGAATCAGGGACGATCTCATAAGTGATGTACTCTTATGGACCCCCACACATGGCCGTGTAAAAGCAGGACGACTAGAACGAACATACATTGAGCAACTATGTGAGGATACAGGATGTTGTCCAGAAGACCTGCCTGAGGCGATGAACGATAAGGAAAAGTGGCGAGAGAGTGTCAGGGATATCCGTGCTTCCAGCATGACATGATGATGATGATGTCTGGCTTGAATTGGTGGCTCATTGGTAGAAGTTCGGTTTCTACATTCTGGGATTGCTGGTTCGATCTCTAGGGTGGAGATTTTGGTGTGCACTGCTGATGAGACCCATTAAGGTCGAAATAGCTGTTCAGTGTTCCGTATGTGGGTGTTTGCTGGATTTTCTGGTCATGGTAATTTAATTAATATATAATCAATTCCTCTGATATATATATATAATGTATATATTGGCAGCATTTCTTCATTAATACAAATTTCATTGAATATAATAGACATTTTCTGTCTACATATTTTCTTGTTGATCCTTTCATATTGCCGTATTGATTTTATAGTATTTGGCGGGAATTGATTGATATATTTTCCATAATTGTTTATTTCCCAAGTACTTTCTGCTCGACTATGGGCCATCATCAGAGGAGGATCTATTACAAAAGTGATGTAACTTTTGTTTGTACATTATTACTTTGTAAGAAAAAGAGCATTTGGGCCGTTGCAGTGTGTAGCATTTACTTTTTAAATTATTCTATAAATATCATCAGTAGCTATATATATATATATATATATATATATATATATATATATATATATATATATATTATATTAATATGTGTGTATGTGTGTGTGTGTGTAGGGCCACAGTATTTCATTAAAGCATGTTGGATTATGCAATAAAGATTGTAATAAAATAAAATGTAATAAAATTGGTAGATGAATTTACCGAAATTGTTCCCATCACTTTCGGACCTTTCATAGGTCATCATCAAGGATTGTTTGCATGTGTAAATAGTGTTTTTTAAAGGGTTTTCTTTAATCTTTTATAACATTACAAAAATTACGTAAATTCAAATTTGGATTGAACTATAATTGCTCAAGAAATTAATAAGCTACGGCTGAAAATCCTACAAGCCCTACATGCAAAAACAAAAAACCTTGAATTAATAGAATTAACTTTGAAAATAGCAGCAATGTTTTGAAATGTCTTTTGTCTTTTTCTATATTCTTTTTCTCTTGATACTATTCTATTTCCGTTGATAGCGTTCTGTTTTAAATTTGTTCGATGTCATTGGCATCTCAGTTTAATCCAAATTTACCTTTACGTAATTTCTGCCCTGTTTATTTGTGTATTTGAGGGCGTCAATGCGATGTTGTGGCTAATGTGCTAGACTGCTACTTAGGAGTAAGCGAGTTCGAACTCTAGTCACTCTATTACGTTCACTTTTGAAATAATACCCTTGGGAAATATAAGAACCCCCTAATTCTTTATGATATCAGTTAATTAGTACCACTTTTACACTTCTTTCAAAAATGGATTTGGCATTAGATAACCCTCTAAGGTTGATATGCTCTTAAAGAAAGAACCCGAAAAAAACTGGTGCACTTTTATTAATGACAGAACTGGGAGCACCAAAAGTTTGGATGAAATAATGCATTTCTTGCATAGAAGAGAAACTTTGCATAATCGAATAAAAGACAAACTTCTGATCGAAAGGAATGAATTTGGATCAAAATGCAGACACGGGAATAGTTTCCTAGAAAAAGAAATCAAGGAAAATAAACGAAGAACAAATAACAAATTAATATTCTAATGTGTAAGAAAACGGAATGTGAAAGAAAACAGCCAAATATTAATGAAAAACCCCCAAAAAGGTTGCTTATTTAAAAATTGGAAAAAATGAGAAATCAACAGTCATAAATGATACCGTTAAAATTAGTTCACATGATCAAACAATATATATATTTATAAAGAGAGAGTACGAGAGATAGAGAAAGAGAAAGAGAGAGAGAGAGAGAGAGAGAGAGAGCATGTGTGTGTGTGTGTGTGTGTGTGTGAGAGAGAGAGAGAGAGAGAGAGAGAGAGATTCAATGAAAGAAAAGACACTGAAACCTTGATAAAACTTTTCATTATTACCGAAGTATAATATATTTTTTTTACCGACTCATTGGCCAAGTGGATAGAGTGTTCGCCAATGGCCCGCGAGACCTGGATTCAATGACAGATTATGTCATACTAAATACTTTAAAAATGGTACTTGATACTTCTTTTCTTAACACTCAGCAATATAAGGTACCTATCAAGGGTAAAGTGGAACAATCTAGGGAAAGGAGTAGCGCCCTCCCCATACACCTAGGTGTAGTAGCTACTGAAAATGGAGCCTTCTGGTCACCCTCAACTACAGTCACCAACTTACTTATAATATATTTTTATTTAACAACGCCTCCACACAAAATAAAAATGGCCTAATTATTACTGATGTTTACCACAACCTCATAGACACCAAGCAATATCTTTATTTCAAACGTCATCAGCAACAAAAATGCATAAAACCCATTCTTTACAATCTAGATCGCAGGATCTACATCATAGTCATAAGCAAAACCACGGCCGAAATTCGCAATGAAGAATTACGAGTGACCCTCCACCAGAAGAGATATCTTAAAACATAAATAAATAAAGGATTCGAATTAGCAGAAAAAATACCGTAAGAACTACGAACCCCCCAAAAAACGTAGCTGGGAATAACCCTTTGCATAAGTTGTAACATACAATAAAATCAACCAAGATCTGTTCCAAGAAATAACAAAGAATCTAGAAGAACTTTAAAAACAATGAGAGAAAGCACACCCTAACCTCATCTAAATCTAATGCATAATATTATTAACTTATGCATGGAAACTTTTTTACGATTGCAGCAAAAGAGACTTTAAAATAATGCCACTAAAATAGACTGATAGCAACTCATTACACTGGATAAATGAAAATAAATTCATAAATTTAAAATAACGTTAAACAGAGCATAACCACACACACACACACAACTATAAGCATATCAAATATCAAAGAAGGGTAAAGCAGACCACTTTTACTTGTACACCATACAGGGGTTATGAGTTTAAAACCTTTCTGTAAAATTCATAGATATAGGTAAGTACTTTATTATATATATATATATATATATATATATATATATATATATATATATATATATACAATAAAGTTCTTACCTATATCTATGAATTTTACTGAAAGTACAAAGCAGACCAAAGTAAACACACTCCAGGAAAGAGGAACAAAAACCCCTAAATAAACCAGTCTGACCAGACAAGAGTCATTTATACTGGAAACAAGAATGAGTTCAAGTCTCATTGAGTACCCCATTTAAAAGTCCTTGTGCCACACATGTTCTCTGACGAAAGCAACACGCTGGAAACATACATATATATAACATGTATGTAAGATCAAAATTAATAAACTAAAAAATACAAATCTCTTCGTGGACCTTTCTATTTTAAAATATATCCTTATTCTTTCTTTGGACCTACAACAACCATCTTTATATATATATATATATATATATATATATATATATATATATATATATATATATATATATATAAGGAGCTTCATTATCCACTCTCTTATTACCATTTAGTGCTTCATTATTGTAGTGGCTAACATGCTGGACTGAGACATCGTTGTGAGTTCGGAATCAAATCACGCTATTATGTTCACTTTCGGACTAATAGTTATGATAAAGGTATATTCTCCTAAGCTATTGGTTAAATAGTACGACTACTGTTGTTCAACAAGGATGACTTTGGCATTCAATAACCCAGGAAAGTTGATATACCTTTAAACAAAGAAGCCAAAGGATAACATTGACTTGGATAAATTTTTTGCTTTGTCAAATACTCATTATTCAGAGGACTCATCACAGTGTAGTCGCAAACGTGCAGGACAACGACATCGTAGGAAGCAAGTTCGAAGTTGAGTCGCGCTATCACATTCATTTTTGAACTAATATCTTTGGGAATCACTGAGTTATCTTATATACAAAATGGCTTAATTATTACTGATGGGATAAATAGTACCACTACTATTCTTTTACAAGGATGGAGTTGGCATTAAATAAAGCACCAAGATTGATATGCCATCGATGATGAAAAAGAAGAAAGGCAACAATCAAATCAACAAAAACCTTGGATCAGAATTTACACTGTTTTCAAAAGTATAATACGACAAATTCTGTATCGTATTTTTCAGCAAATATTTAAGACCCATACTTTCTATTGCATTTTAAAGCAGAATTCAATTGAAATTTTCAGTTTGATCAAATATTTATGAGAAGTAATCTATATGCGTAGATTTAATCGTGTGTAAGTAAACTCCTTTGTCTTCTTAATTTCACATTATATGACAGGATGCCTTTCAAACGTTATGAACATGATCAAGCATTGATGGGTGAATAAATGTCTTTTGTTGAATGCATTTTCTAATTATTTCTTCCTGACAAACCATTCATATTCAAGCTGAGACGAAAAATATCAAAGTATTTCCCACCAATTTTACAGCTGATTGCACTGTAAAATTCGCCTCCTGTTTCCTCTCGTTTGATGAAGAATATTGATAAATGCTTATCTCGTTGCATATATATATATATATATATATATATATATATATATATATATGTATATGTGTGTGTGTGTGTGTGTGTGTGTGTGTGTGGCTGGGTGGATGTAGGTGGGTGTGTCTGTGTTTGTCTGTGCCTGTCTGTCTGTGGATAGAGACTTAGAAAGATAGATAGATAGATAGATGTATGTGTTAATATTCTCTGTCGTAAACATATATTTTGAAGACAGAAGCTTTGTACCCAATTTAAAAAAAATATTTTAGAACAGGATTGCATATACAATTACAAGCATATATTTTCATAGATGCATGTAAAGACACACACACACACACACACACACACACACACACACACACACACACACACACACATATATATATATATATATAAACCAATTAATTTTAGTATTTTAGTCAAATTACAAAAGCTTTTCTTTGTAAATATGTATGTGTAGTAAACATATAAGTATATATTTTGACATTTGATGCATTCATATATATGTGTGTGTGTGTGTGTGTGTGTGTGTGTGTGTGTGTGTGTGTGTGCGTGCGTGTGTGTGTGTAAATTAGATAAAGGAATATAGTGATGAAGTAATATATATATATATATATATATATATATATATATATATATATATACACGGTGATTGAACATCATTAATATTAGTGGGTGTTTAAAAACTAAACACTGTAGCCGAACTTTAGGGAATAAAACAACACTTCCAGCTGTATTATATATAACAATGCACGATAAAAAACATCGTAGTGGAAATGCCAACATATTAGATATAAACATAAATAAAATCCGACTTACAAGTTTAATTTATATATATATACATATATATATATATACATAGATATATATATGTGTGTGTGTGTGTGTGTGTGTGTGTGTGTGTGTGTGTGTGTGTGTGTGTGTGTATTGATTTTGTTTAATGGCATATCAAATTTATTGGCTATTCCATGCCGAATTCTTTTTATACAAATATATCATATCTATGATTTTTAAGCGAATTGGTTGTTGATATTACCTTTAAGCGAACCAGTGCTCATTAAAAGGTTTCAAATATTGTTATACATATCTGCACATCCTTAAATGGTTTCACTCATTGATATTTAACACAAATATTTTTATTCAATATTAATCATTAGTTAAATGAATTCAAATATTGCTATTTATTGTTTGTACCCCGTTAAATGTTTTCATATGATACCATCTAACACTTCTAACAGTTCTTTTTGTAAAGTGTAAACTCTGTTTAAGAACAAAAAAAGATTAAGTTGTTTTATTCAACCCACTGATGAGACCCCAACTGGAATTAGCATCCCGGGCTAGAGTGTACCAGGAAGTAATGGCAATGATGCGATATTCCACAAATCTCTCGGACAGGAAGCTCGCCGTCAGATGTTTTAGAGTTATAACCGCTGCACAAATGCATCCAGCCTAATCCACAGCCCCAGCCGCCTGATATATATATATATATATATATATATATATATATATATATATATATATATATATATATATATATATATATATAGCTCAGGCGGCTGGGGCTGTATATATATATATATATATATAGTCAGCGTCCGGAGACTGGGTGTGGATTATTCGAGTATTGAATATATGAGGAATTTCATATAAATCTAAGGGAGTGCTCGATGAATGGCTATTGTTATATATTTTTCTATCCAGGTTTAGATAATAAAAATTGCATACAGAGAGTACCTTTTTACTCTCGCCTGAGAATTTAAAATTTATATAGGCTTTTCTTTCTTTGTTTTTTTTTTCATAGACATATTGACTGCAATCCATATTTGCTGTTTTTCAACCTCAAATGAAACATGTACAGTCATCTGATGAGAGTGAGAGTATGATGATATTCTCTGGCTAAATAAATTTATAATGCCAATTTAACCAGGTTTGAGTTTCCTTCTAATTGCACAATATATATATATATATATATATATATATATATATATATATAAAAATTAAAATATTATATAATTGTAAAAGTAAAGTTGGCAACCGTAGATCAGAAGGCTCCTTTTCAATAGCTACTACACTGAGTTGTAGGGGGGGCACTAATCCTTTCTCTTGATTGCTCTACTTTACCCTTGATACGTTCATTATAATGCTGAGGGTTAAGAAAGAAGGCATTAAGTACATTTTTAAAGTCTTTGGTATGAAACGAACCTGGGATTGAACCCATGTCTCCCGGACCAATGGTGAACACTCTACCCACTAGGCCAATGAGCTGGTTGATGTATAATACGAATATACAACATAACTATGTAGTTATATGAGCGTGTATCTGTTGTTCAAAATGATAGCATTGAACCCCTCACATAGGACGATATCAAAATGTTTAAATGAAGATAAGTACGTAAACAACATGAATTATCAGGATAGAAAAATATATAATCATTCAGGTAAATCATTTCTCATTGAATGAATTATAAGCACCATATAAAATCGATGAACAAGTATTTTTACAACATTTTCAAAATAAAATATTGTTATGTATATTGTTATTTATAGAAATATATCTATAAATACAATGCTGATGATAAAGTTGAAGTTTTATCCGATATCTTCACTAAAAGATAATCAATCTATATAATTAATGGAGGTTTTTTGGGATTAAGTGTATTGACCAACCAAAAGATTATGTATCAATATATTCTTTTTCTTTTAACTAAAGGGTTTTCATCTTTAGTTTGTTGACTTGTTGATGTAAGTTTTGGAGGGACAAAGACGAGCTCACAAGCGCCGTTTTCCAATGCATACTATCACAGGAATGGTCAAGTGTTGGTCAACAAACTAGACCTTATCTACATATCTACAACAACTCTGTACGGACACAGGATGTAGCCTGGAAGACCTGTTGCGTCCAGTCTTCAATTATATATATATATATAAGTAAAGTTGGTGGCCCTAGTTGAGGGTTACCCGAAGGCTCTCTTTTCAATACCTACTACACCAATGTGTAGGGGAGGGCACTACTCCATTTCCTGGATTGCTCCACTTTACCTTTGATACATACCTTAAATTCTGAGTATTAACCAAGGCAGCATAAAATTACCACTTTTTGAATCTTTGGTATAACTCGACCAAAGGCTAAACCCCGGTCTCACGGACCAATGGATAACACTCTACCTTTCGGCCAATATATATATATATATATACGTATGTATAAATGAATCAGATTTTATCCCAACCATCTGTGGATGGAATAACATCATTATGTCAGTAACAATTCAGAGCCATTTCAGTAAAATTGATCACCTTTTTTTGATTTCATCTGTTGGGGTCACATACCTTGCCCACCAGATGACCGCTTGGTTGCAGGACCAAAGTAGGAGGAGTGCTTTTTAAAGCAGGGGTCTCATGCCCCAACAAACGTCTTGTCACACCACGTTAGGTAATAAGCTTTGCTGTAAGACTTCACCCAACAACTTCCATACTCTTAAGGGCTGACTCTTCACTTAAATAAAAATGCTTTCTTGTTAATGTTTTCTTTTAGTATTCCATCTCATTTTTACATTCAGTGCAAGTTTGCTAAGGCAATAACTATATTGTTTGATTCCTCGTGTATTGTTACTGTTGTATACTCATATACATGAAGATGTAAGCAGAAACATAATGACGACCTTCAATGAACGAACGAGCACACTTCTTTATAAAAATATACCTCTCACACTTTATTCGAAAGGGTTGATGTTTCTCGGGTGTGAGAGGTGAGTTGGAGACGGGGACAGACTGCGACATATTGACCCAAAGTTCCTATGACCCTAGCAGCACTTCTTTCGCATTCTGGCTGGGCTGCTCAACCGTGGGTCACTGAGGGCCGCAAGCTGACTGTCACGCTGGCATCTTGGCTCCAACTGACTCCAACTGCAACTGGAACTGACTGACTGCCTCGAACTGACTGACTGAAACCATCTGTGGCACCTGGTTATATTTTTGTTTAACATCCACCTGCTTCATGTGGGCGTACGCATCACCGAATTCAACCACGACCACAGGTCAAGGTGATATTCCGATATCTTCGACCGGATGCACCTGTTTCACTATTCTTCCGCTTATTTACACAGGTGCATCTCTTGATTGACGGCTCGGTCGGGGGTCAATATGTTACATTTCTTATTGGAGGTGCCCGTGGTGTAATGCTTACCGTCCTAGGAGATGTACACGGCGACACGAGTTCAAATCCTGGACGAGACTAATTACATTTCACATAGCACTAATACCCTTGGGAAAGGTATGAATCCAATTATTCTTCCTTCAGCTATAGGTAAATAGTAGGGCAGACTACGCTCTTCAGCTTTGGTGAGGCAACTAGTCTAGGAGAAGGAAAACTCTGAATTCAAACCTGTTAAAGTTCGCTTAAAAATTGACCTTGAGTTACATCCTGCCCGAGCGGATGGGTTGGTAAATATGAATATGTTACATTTCTTTAATTCTTAGCACGAGGATATATTTAAACAATAACACATATTTTAAAATGCTTGTGTCTGAATTGTGTTCCTCATATTCAAATAATTGAGGCAATGAGTGTTAGCCCACACATATCACAAATATGAAAATACAGATTTTCAAGTTGTTAAGCTCACTAGATTCTACTTCAAAAACCCCGATCTATAACGGCATAAATCTTATTCCTACATTTATCATATTTGCCAACCCCTCCGCTCGGGCAGGATATGACACAAGGTCAATTTTTTAAGTGGAGTTTAACAGGTTTGAATTCAGAGTTTTCCTTCTCCTAGACTAGTTGCCTCACCAAGGCTAAAGAACATAGTCTGCCCTACTATTTGCCCATAGCTGGAGGTGTAATGGTTATCGTCATAGGAAATGGACACGGTGACACGAGTTCAAATCCTGGACGAGACTGATTGCATTTCACATAGCACTAATAACCTTGGGAAAGGTATGAATCTAATTATTCTTTCTTATCCTTACATTTATATTGATTGACTAGATCCTGACTCATTCGTGTGTTTATCAGTACCGATTACAAATTATAAAAAAGTCACTTGTATTTAGATATTGTCCTTCTTACTCTCAGCATTCCAATGCATTTATTGTTATTATCTCATCAAATAACTCGAATTACAATAATCGATTTAACAATATATTATTGAGAGCATGGGCTCTGAATTCGTATATGAGCTTTACGAATATACAGTTTTCTTTTAGCGTTCTGACGTACTATCAAGTCAGCTTATTTGAATCTTATATCACTTAATCGTGAATTGAACAAAAGATTACTCGTACAAGTTACGTAATCTTTTAGCATTCCCAAGATATGAAAAACAAACCAAACAAAAAACCAGCAACCAAGACAAGTGTTTTTGTAAGATACTACTGAAGTACTTTATTAATCATAATCATGCGTTATCCTCAACACATACACACACACACACACACATATATATATATATACTGAAATCCACATACAAAGTGTTTTTTTGTATCATAACTCTCATATATATATATATAGTAAGCAATATATATATATATATATATTTTAATCATACATCCAAGATGCATCAGGGAGGTCTTCAGTGATGCACTGTCTTCATCGCCGATTTCGGGTTATTTCTGCATCATATTGGCTCCGACAGTAACCCCGGCATGACCCTGGAAGAGCCAAGCCGCCTCCTTGATCGCGATGTGCTACGCTCGTGCCTCTACCAAAGCAAAAAAGCTAATAAGGCCGGACTTCGACCGTTCTTCTAGACATCTGTCCTTCAGTAAACAACCAATAAAAACAGGGCATTCCACACTCCTCTACTATATATAATACCATCTTTACCTCATCCGGTTTCGACTGACTACTTCCGGATTCGGTACCGAGGTAATATGTTATTTTTAATACTCGTCCACGTCCATGATTTACACTTCACAAGACTTACACAAATCTCCCGCCAAATCTATCCTATACTTATACTTCCAAAATAACATGAAATAAACCCCTACTCAAAACTATTCAGTTTATATATATATATATATATATATATATATATATATATATTACTTAATGTGCTATTTTGATGTTTTGGTAACTTCAATAATTTCATGGCCCAGTCGGCTGTAGAATATACTTTTATATTTATATACTTTTATATTATGTTTTACCGCAGTCCGAATGAGTTTTCTGGATATGACACGAAATACTCTGATGGTCAGGTTCCAGGAATGCTGGAGCCTTGGGGAATGCAGAGTACCCCTTTATTGCCTTTGCTCCCAGGTTCACTTTGGCTCCGAGTCGTAACAATGAATAGTGCCTTATTTATGCGTCAAAGAGAATTACTTGACATTTAAACTGTGTACTTATGCTAAACTGAATTGTTTGAAATAGGACTGTTTGATCATTTAACTGTGTAGTCAAATAACTAATGATTATTTGCATTGTTAATAATACACAGCAATACTTGAAAAAATTTATCTGTGTACAAACAAATCATTAATAGTAAATAGTATTTTTCATATTAGACAGAAATAATTTAACTGTATGCAATAAAAAAAGCTCAGCCTCGTTTAAAAATGTTATCTACAAAATGTGTTTAGAAATCATCAATTTAATATAAGTGTATAAAAAGGATTTAGCATTAAGTAGCCTACAATGGTTGATATGCCATAAAAACAAACCAAACAAAACAAAACCAATTGATTAATAGATCAATTTTTTCATGTGTCAGCTGGGTTTCCACTGATTTAATAGGAATTTTACATGTCCCTATAAATCACCTCACCAGTAAATATCAAGCCTGATTTTCTTAACAATTTTCTTAAGTCTTCAGAATAGTTAGGTTAGGTTTGAATATGTTTGGAAGCAGTGAATATATATATATATATATATATATATATATATATATATATATATATATATATATATATGCGTGTGTGTTTGTGTGTCTGGCTGCGTGCGTGTGTGTGAATATACTATATATGATTGAATCCAAAGAATCTTGATTACGATTTTAAGCTATTTTTCCATAACATTTTTCCATTCTGTCATGGAAGAATGGTTTATTCAAGTTATATCCAGCAGTTAGAGTAGTCGTTCAAGTAGAACAAATGTTAACCACCCGAGTTTGAACACGTTTTGCCAATTCCATTTTACCTGCAATGATAATTTACAGTTTCTTTGCTTTTTCGCTGACATAAATATGTGTGTGTGTGTATTTGTATATACACTTACTTATATATATATATAGATAGGTAGATTTGCTTACGTGGGTGTGTATTTCTCTCTCTCTCTCTCTCTCTCTCTTTTACTTACTGTTTTCTTTCTGTCTCACTCCCTCTTTTTATAAATATATATATCCAAATTAGATGAATTTATTTTGATGTAATGCCACGTTAGACGTTTCGGTTTTAATAACCTTAATCAGGACTTTGATATCACAAGAATTCTTCCCACAGCGATGGATACTTGTCAAGATTACAGAAGCAAATAAAATTTATATTACGAAAAAGATATAACCGTGACATTTAGCGTTCTGAATTTAAATGTATTATGTATGTGTTAGGCACGTGGAATTATATTTAAAATCATATTTTTGAGAGATCAGAAAAATCCTTTTGTTTTTTAAAGAAATATGCAGAGTGCTCCTTCTCTGCCATTGCTCCCATGTCCACTCTGGGTCGGAATTATAGCACTTGATAAGGTCCTATCTATGGGTCATATAGAACTGTTTGACATTTCGAGTGCAAATAAATAACATATGGTAAATTGAATTGTTAGAAATAGAACGGTTGGATCATTTAACTGTGTAAACAAATATTGAATTGTTAGTAATATATAGCAATTTCTTGGAATCATTTAACTGAGTACAAAGAATGAGCTTTGACTCGTTTAAAAACGTTATCAAAAAATGTGTTTATAAATCATATATATCTATGCAGTTTCTTCCAGGCAGTGGTCGTATCGATACTGTTGTATGGATGCACTACTTGGACGCTAACAAAACGGCTAGAAGAAGCTAGACGACAATTACACAAGAATGTTGCGAGCAATGGTGAACAAGTCCTGGCGGCAACACCCCACAAGGCACCAACAATACGGCCACCTGCCGCCCATCACGAATACTATCCAAATGAGATGTACCAGACATGCAGGACACTGCTGGAGAAGCGGGGACGAGCTCATAAGTGATGTACTCCTATGAACCCCCACATATGGCCGAGCAAAAGCAGGACGACCAGCTCGAACATATATACAGTAGCTATGTGAGGATACGGGATGTAGCCCTGAAGACCTGCCAGAGGCGATGAACGATATGAAGGAGTGGCGAGAGAGGGTCAGGGATATCCGTGCTAGCGGCACGGCATGATGATGATGATGATATATGTATAATGAGGATTCAGCATTTAAAAAAACTAAAATGGTTGATATGCTCTAAAAGTGAACAAAACCATATGAGACACTGCGGATTGGAAACAAATAAAATCCCTCGCCATACGAAATCGTGGCTGCCTTCTTGAATGAGCTTTAAGATTCTTTCCATTGTGATAACTGTCCGTTATTTTGTTGGGGCCATATATCCTTTCAGACCAATTAGGGCAGTAGAATTTCTGTAGATAGATATGATATCTCACCCGCCGACGAGTGACCTCGATTTGTTGCTTCAGTACTACAGCTTTGGAAAATGGACAATACGTTTTCATTCGTATTTCTCCCAGATGCACCCGGGGAGAAATACGTATTAGAGATCCATCAATAGATCAAACAGAACTAGGATAAAATACTAAAATGAATTTGATGGCCCTGGAACTATGGGAAATGTGAAGTACCTCTTTAGTACCCTGGCTCACTGGACCACTCTGACCCGAGGTGGTTCTACCTGTTACTATGTATATAAAAAAAGAATTGTTTATTGAATTACCATGACCAGAAAATCCAGCGAACAATTATGCAAGACATACGGAAACACTGGACTACTGTTTCGACCTTATTAGGTCTAATCAGGCGTGTATACTATGATCTCGGCCTCTGGAGATCGAACCAGCGACTACAGAGCCGAGACTCTACAACTGAGCCAACACTTCATATCACACACAAATGAGGCTAAATTAACTAGTCATCGTAATTGTACGGCCAATTAACCTGAATGTGTCTTTTAAGTTACATCTGTACAATTTACAGAGGACACAGTCACCTCCAGGGCCACGTCTTCCCAAGAGGAGCAGAAATACGCATCCGCGTAATTATTATGACCTCAAGGGCATATAGATGCATATTTTTCTTTTCTTTTTTTAAGTAGAGGAATTATATGGTGATTTGAAAAAAAAATACATCTAGAATTATATAATCATTTAATTGTGTGCGAAATAATGAATGAAAATAAATTGAATTGTTAGCATTAAATAGCAATCCTGAAAATATGAAACTGTGTGCAAACAAACGATAGTAAATAGTAAATAGAATTATTCATATACGATAGAAATAAGTTAAACCATTATATGTGCGCCAAAAATGAGCTCAAGTTCGTTTAAAAATATTATGTAAACAAGGTGCTTAGAAATTATATGATCAATATACATATATATATATATATATATATATATATCTTTTCGCGCCATCAGCACGGATATCCATGACTCTCTGTCACCACAACTCGCTATCGTTCATCGCTTCCGGCTAGTCCTGAGGGCTACACCCCGTATCCATACCAAGTTGCTGTATGTAAGTTCGAGCTGGTCACCTTGCTTTAGCTCGGCTATGTGAAGGAGTCCTTAGGAATACATCACTTATGAGCTCGTCCTTATTTCTCCAGCAGTGTCCTGCATGCCTGATTCGTCTAACTTTGATAGTCTTCGTGATGGGTGGTAAGTGGCCGTATAGCTGCTGCTTTGTGGGGTGTTACCTCTAGGACTTGCTCCATATTGCTCGAAGTTTTCTTGTGTAGTTGCCGTCAAGCTTTTTCTCCATCCGTTTTGTTAGCGTCCATGTAGTGTATCAATATAGCAGTATTGACACGACCGCTGCTTGAAAGAAACTTCGTAGCGTTTTATCGGTCAAGTCTGACTTCCATATGACCGATTAACTATTGTTAGCTGTCCATGCCTTTGCTAGTCGCGTGTAGATGTCTGTCTCGGTTGGTGAGACATTGTTTCTTAGGTAGTGAGCTTGTCAACTAGTTTCAGGGAGCTACCGTTTAGTGTGGTGATGTCACCTGTTTGTTTGATTATATATATATATATATATATATATATGTATATATATATAAAGTAGAAACCTTTTAACTGATTGCAAATAAATGATTAATCTTAAATTTAAGAATACTTGAAACTATTTAACTGTCTGAAGACAAACGATTAATGTTAAATAATAATATTGATATCAGAAGCAATACATGGAACCATTTTACTATGTGCAAAAAAATTAGCTCAGGCTCGTTTAAAATGTGGAAATATTCTAAGTTAGTTTCTTAAAGTTACATTTTATCAATACAGAATGTCTACAGCGGAGAGAAAAATGTTTGTTTTCTCTTTTATTAGTTTATTTACTGTTAGACAAAAAAAAAAGAACTATGTGAACATCCTTTCTATGTCTTACTTCCATAAAATTCACTAGTGGTATTATATATATATATATATAGACAGACTGTTTCGTTCTATCAGAACTCTTTAGTGGGGCTAGACACGTAGAACGCTCGAAACCGGGATCGAAACCCAAGCAACGTTTACGTTAGACTAAGTCTCAAACCGCTCGGCCAACAAGCGGACCACGTTAGCTAAGGGAATTTTTAAGGTATTATGTAGCAACATCAGCAGCAGCGTCCGTTTGTTAACATTTTTATACCCTATCGGCTATATATAATTTGAGATGTACGCTAACGTCAAAAAAGCGGGTGTCTTTTCTGACGCTCTCAGAAAACGATATATTTTAAACTAAAAAAGGGAAGTAATGATTTTTATCTACTTTCTACATATCTATTTATTCTTTGTATCATATTCTTTACCCATCAATATATATATATATATATATATATATATATATATATATATATATATATATATATGAATTATATATGTTTTAGTTAGATACGAATTTCTAAATAGTACTTGTTTATTACGATATTAAATTGATTCATGAAATAAATAATAAATTAAAAAACAAACAAACAGAAATAACCTTATCTTATGAAATTTTACTTAATAAAACCTTTAGAGAAAGTGACTGAGCTTTATTCATTCATTTGTTTATTTAAAATTATGTAAAGAAAGTTACTCGGAATTTGTGCTCAGCTATTTGCTATTTTTATATTTCAAATTTGCAAATGAATTATTTCCTTACTGTTACAGTACATTTTTTTATAATGCATTAAAATATGAAATTAAGTGATGTTAACTTTATGCATTTGTTATTTACTCATTTTAATTTAACACTTTTTCTTTTCATTAAATTACCAATGACTGTATATATATCAATCAAATTATATATATTTTTTTACTTGTCATTATTTCTTTTAAAAGTTATTTCACTTGAACTGTAGGAGAAGCTTTTCGAATTCTTTCGTTCTTTTCTACCATATACATGTATATTAGTATTTTCAATAATAATAATAATAATAATAATAATAATAAGAAGAAGAAGAAGAAGAAGAAGAAGAAGAAGAAGAAGAAGAAGAAGAAAAACCCTTACGCATATAAATCCTATTTAGCGTTGCAATATCTTTTTAAAAGCAGAACTATAAAATCTGGAATATGATTCTGCGAAATTCGGAAAAACCTAAGACTCCAATACACCCTCCCACCAAAAAATATATACTAGCATATAATACTGGAAGCCATGGGAGACTGCATAGGGTATATCAAGTAAGGTAGATTAATCCAAATCACTCCTGCTCAGCCTGGAGCAATCAGCTGGAGGTATTGGCCTTCACGTGAACGGAAAGTGCATGTGTTTTAAACGAGAAGGAACCATCAGTATTTATGGAGAAGGCCATTAATACAAATTCATAACTTCACACACCTTGGCAGTAATATCTCATCTAGTGAAATGATATCTGTATATGCCTTGGGTAATAGAAGTAAAATCTAAGAAGCAGATCATTTTTTACACATCAGCGTTGTTGTCTTTCTATACTACACAACACTGAATATTACACTCCTCCCTATATATATATATATATATATATATAGGTATTATTCGATCCAGTTAAACCGGAGTTGGGTTAAATTATCATAGATAATGCTTAAATAAAAAAAACATAGAATTAAATTGAGATTTAAGGTGAAATGAATAAAATAAAAAAATAAAAAATATGAGAAGAAACCATGTGATGTGTATTTTCTCTTCAATGGAAAGGTAACTGAATTAATAGGCACGTTCTGATTTCCTAAGCTTCTAAGGAGTCAATCATCTGGAGATTGCAGGTTTAATCCTGACTGCAGGCGAGTAAAAATATAGAAATACTTAACACTTGTACCCGGTTATGAATAACGGAATCAGAACAGGCGACCCCCACCCGTGGATTCAATAAAGAACGTGGTTCGAAGTTCCGTGAAGGTTCCCGAGTTCGACAAACACCTGAAGAAGTCCGGAGGACATATCGGCCGAAACATTATGGAAGTAACAATAAAGATGAAAACAATAGTCCGAAAACCCTTAATGATAAAAATCACCAAGCTTCGTCTCAGAAATTTAGACAACTTATATTTTTATAGGTGTTCCTGGTAATTTGTCAAAACCCAGCTGTAATATACTGCATCTGGCTGCACACGCAATTGTTTGAATCGATATATCATGTCGTGCTGGTAGCACGGATATCCCTGACCCTCTCTCGCCACTTTTCCCAACGGTTCATCGCCTCAGGCAGGTCTTCTGAACTACATACCGTATCCTTACATAGCTGCTGAATGTATGTTCGTGCTGGTTGTCCTACTTTTGCTTGGCCATGTGTGGGGGTCCATAAGAGTACATCACTTATGAGCTCGACCCTGCTTCTCCAGCAGTGTTCTACATGTCTGGTTCGTCTAGCTTGAATAGTTTTCGTGATAGGAGGAAAGGTGGCCGTACAGTTGGTGTCTTGTGGGGTGTTGCCGCCAGGACTTATTCAAGATTGCTCGCAGCATTCTTGTGTGATTGCCGTCTAGCTTCTTCTCCAGCCGTTTTGTTAGAGTCCATGTAGTGCATCCATATAGCAGTATCGATGCGACTGCTGCCAGGAAGAAACTGCGTTTCATTTTATCGGTTAGGTCTGATTTCCATATAATCGATAGCCTATTGATAGCTGTCACCAATTAATTATCCATCAAAAAATGCCGAAATCTATTCGAAATGTTACATCCCCTCATTTTTAACTGACACCCATCTTACCTTTCTGTTGTCTTCTCGTCGCCACTGACTGTGTCTCTTATGCTGTCATTTTGTTCTTCTCATCGGGTCATTACCTTACACCCCAAACTGTTTTTCAGCTCTTGCTGAGACAAAAAAAGTAAAGACTGTTTTCTGTGAACATATTTTATTCCGTTGGATCAGAGCCCAGGCGGAAATTAGATTCGTTCGCTTCGGCGATTCTTTGCAGATTATAATATCGTTATCTCTAAACTTTCAAGATTCATTCCATCACATGACTTTCCCGTTTGATTTAAGCCAAGCTCTGAATCGAACCAAAATTATTAATCCCACTGAATTAAACATCAATCGTATCTTTTCAAAATTATCTACATTACGTGCTTATAACAAATACCATTAATCTCTTTCAAAAACAAAAGAAAAGAGAAATGTCGACTATTTATTTGATTTCCGGTTGAATTCTGTCAGAAGAGGAGTGTTATATTTTCCACGTTTATGTAACTTTCTAGGTTTTGCAGTTGGCAGTCGACCATTAAATCTACTTTTTTGAGCTAATTCTACAAACGTGATAACATGATTTAAGTTGAGTACATATAAAAGCAGGTCATCTCTAAACTGAAAATTACGGCCTGTTCATAAAGCAACGTTTAAGCTAGAATCACCTTTTCTGAAACGATCAACCGTTTATCGTTTAAAGAATGTACCCCATCAACATCCTGAATATTTTCATTTGCTCCTGTAGCATTGCCTCTCCATTTTCCATTTTTGAATTCAAAAAGCATAAAATGAGATATGTACTATGTGCTCTGTTGAAACTGTGATATCTAAAAGGGTCAATTTAGCAACAAATATCAGATGACACGTACGTCAATGACGTAATTTACACGTATTAGATGTAATAGCATGTATTGTTATCGTTTAAGCATTTTAGAACTGTGTAAATATATAATTCGTCGCTATCAGATTTCGGAAATTACTTATAAGATGTACTGATATATACCTGACCTGAGTTTAACGCGTATGTGCATATTAATATCTTGCCCATATAGACAGTTATACTTATGTGTTAGTCGTTAAATATAAGTCTTTTGCATTCATAATTTTTTATTTCTCAGAAGGTTTTACCTATTTAAAACCATTTCTATCTATCTATCTATCTAAAGCTTTCAGACATATACCTTCTTTCATATGAATCTTTGCCCAGGCGGCTGGGGCTGTAGAATAAACTGACTGCTTCTCTGCAGAGAGGTAGGAACCCCCGCCACCAGCGAGTGTCCTGGATATGACACTAAACAATCTGATAGTGAGGCTTCAGTGATGCTGGAGCTTTGGAGAATACGGATTACCTCTTTATTGCCATCGCTCCCAGGACCACTCTGGCCCAGGGTGGTAGTACCTGATAAGAGACCTAAGTATGAGTTAAATCGAACTAAACCATGCTTTGGATTTTTTGCATATAAACTGCATATTAACGCTAAATTGAATTATTTAAAATAGAACTGTTTTTACATCTAAATTGTGTACTTACGATAAACTGAATTATCTGAAATAAAACTGTTTTGACATTAATTCTGTGTATTGCCCAGTCGGCTGGGGCTGTAGAATACACTAACAGCACCTCTTCAGACGGGTATAACCCCCCACCAATGACTGTCCTGATAATGACAGTAAACAATCTAATAGTGAGGTTCCAGTAATGCTGGAGCTTTGGGTAATGCGGAGAACCCATTCATTGCGATTGCTCCTAGATCCACTCTGGCCCAGAATGGTAGGACCTGATAGGGCCCCATCAATGGTTTAAATATAACAAACTGCATACTTATGAAAAACTGAATTGTTTGAATGAGAACTTTTTGACTAAACTGCATTACTTGAAATCTATCACTCTATCTAACTAGTAACATCTGTCTAATAATCTATCTTTTCATTTACATATACCATTAAGCTTTGATTTGAATTATTTTAACTTTTTCATACTTGGCAAGATCGCCTGTAATTTTTCTTTTTTTTCTTTTCCTTTTTCTTTTCACTCTGTTTCTGTTTCTGTAAATCTCTTTAACTCTCTCCCTCTCTGCACGCATACACACACACACACACACACACACACATATATATATATATATATATATATATATATATATATATATATATAAACGACAGCTCTGCACATGCAGAATGTGACAAAAGGTCAACTTTTTAGTTGAGTTTAATAAAAACTTATTAAAAGGCTTTCCCCCCTTCATCAGATGCCATAACAAGATTAAATAGCAAGTGTCTGTCTTAATATTTGCTCATAGTTGGAGTGAAAATATTTGGATTGATTCCAAGGGTATTTGTGGTAGATTAAATACAAAAAGGCCCTTCTAAGATTTCAACTTGGCTTCCTGTGTTTATTATATATATATATATATATATATAAATCGGCATCATGATGGGCTGTGTGATTTCCCCATTTCTTTTCGTTCTAGCCATGGAACTCATTTTACGAGGTGCAGCAAATACGTCGAAAGGAGTAATGAAAAATGATCCTCTGACTCTTCCTCCTTCCAGAGTTTTTATAGACGACATCACCATTCTCTTCCCATCCAAAATCTCTGCCGATGGTTTACTACAAAGGTATTATGACCTTTTCACATGGGCGAGAATGAAGGCTAAGCCAAAGAAAAGTCGAAGCCTATCGTTAGTCGGAGGATCTGTCTGGGAGATCCATTTCAAAATTGGGGGTGATAAGATCCCAACAGTCAGGGAGAAGCCGGTAAAGAGTCTCGGACGTCTTTATTCAATCCCACAGACTGATCGTCATAGGGGTTCAGAGGTCCAGAAAGTAGCTTTGAAGGGACTTAAATCAATTGATAAAACTTGTTTACCCGGAAGGATGAAGGCTTGGTGTTACCAACATGGTCTGCTACCCCGTCTTTTGTGGCCCTTACAGATGTACGAGATTGCGATATCTCGTGTTGAACGGATCCAACAGTATAGCAACAAATACCTGCGTAAGTGGTTCGGAGTTCCTCCTTGTTTTTTGAAAGTGGGTTTATATACCAATTCTGGAAACCTACAGCTCCCAATATCCTCACTGGTAGAAGAATTCAAAATTGGGAAAGTACGCCTTCACATGATGATGAAGGACTCAGCCGACGAAATCATTCGGAAGGCGTATCCAGAAATAAAATCAGGTACGAAGTGGTCGGCCGTGCGACCGGAGTACAGCCTACGAATCAAAGACATCATAGGCGTCACTCAAACCAATCGAGCTGGGCTGGGTAGCAGGAGCAAAAAGGTATTCTTCAAAATGGACCCAAAAGGAAAAAGAGACATGGTGAGCGAAGAAGTCAGGATGTTTGAGGAAGAGCAAAGAAAAGCCAGTGCTGTTACTCAGGCCAAACAATGTGCTTGGACAAAATGGAATGATATCGAACCAATTAAATTATCGAGGAAATCCTTAATTGCAATGGAACCACTGGCAATATCAATCCTTCTTCGCTCTATTTATGATCTCTTACCAAATGCAAACAACCTAAAATTATGGGGATATACCCATTCGGACCTGTGCTTGTCGTGTAAAAGTGATCGGGGTACTTTGCGCCACGTCTTATCTGAATGTCCACATTCACTTCAGATGTACACATGGCGACATAACAAGATATTAGTAGTTATAATAGAATTGTTAAGAGCACAATGTGAGACAGCAAATCAGCAATCCATAACAGCCAAGGAACCCATAATTCAGTTTCTCAAGGAAGGTGAATGTCCTGTGAGGAAACAAAAAAATCCTAACATGAAGCTACTGAACGGAGCTAGTGACTGGAAAGTTTCAGCAGATCTCAAGACATCTCTACAATTTCCAGTTCACATTATTCAAACAGAAAAGCGGCCGGACATTGTAGCCTGGTCCGATTCAAAGAAGAGTGTCCTCCTTATAGAATTGACTGTCCCTAGGGAAGAAAACCGGGAGGAAGCACACGAGCGGAAGAAAAACCGCTTCGAGACACTGCGTGCCGACTGCGTGGAAAAGGGTTGGATATGCCATGTGATTCCTATTGAGGTTGGTTGTCGTGGTTTTATAGGACACTCAGTCATTTCGTTTCTTTCAAAAATAGGAATCACTGGCAACAGTTTGAAAGTTGCCTCAAATCGTCTTCAGACAACGGCGCGATATGCATCAAGTTGGATTTGGTCGAAAGCGAGAAAGTTTTCAGCATGAAGGTAATACACGCGAAACCACCTTTCCCGTGTGATTACATAAGAAACGCTTACGGTAAATGCGTAATAACATCAACCGCCGAATGTAAACGCGTTTTTTAAATCACAAACTTCATTCAGAAAATGAAGATTAACGTCCAATGTAGTCTCGGCATTGTCCGGTGGCAAAAGCTGCTTGGTAGCGCCAGGGGTGGCAGTAACGCATTGAGCTACAGAAACTGTGTTATCACCCCTGGATGGCGGCTGATGAGGACATGGTATCGCACGTGCTTTCACACGATGTATGATGAAATATATATATATATTATAACGCTTGTGATGTAATGGTTATCGTTGCAGCAAAAGGATATATATATTGTAGTCAAACACTTAAAAAGTGCACAGAATCGCCTCGTCAGTGATGTTCTTGGGGTCCTTACAAGTTTCGGGTCTTCCAACATCATACTTGCTCTCCCAAGTGACCCTGCCGGAACTTTTGTTCCAGCCGGCGATCCTACAGTAAAAAAACACACAGTACACACCAAAGAAAAAATTAAATGCTACTGCTAATGAGTTTTTAAAATGGTATTGGCCAATGAGAAACGACCTACGTCACTTCCCTCGGAGTCACGGCGAATTATAAAGGTAAACATACTGCAAACTGTCTTTATTCTATATCTTGTATGAGTACACTCACTTGCACTGAGCCAGGTTTTGATTTAGGTAACAGGTAATATCCTTCTGACAATCGAGACTTGGAAAATAAATAAATAAATAAATAAATAAATAATCACACATATATATATATATATACTTACACACATATATACATACACATGTACATACGCAAACACGCACGCACATATAAATAAATAAATAAATAAGCTAATAAAAAAAACGAAATAAATAAATACATAAAATAATAAATGAATAAATAATAAATATACACACAAAATAAACAAAATACCGCTAAAACAAGTTAAATAATTACAGATATATATACACACACACACACACACACACACACACACATATACATATATATATATATATATATATATACAAAAATATATATATATATATATACAAATAAAAGGAAATCTATTGAAAAAAAAAAATAAATAAATTAATAAAAATAAAAATAAATAAAAAATTGAGGAATTGCTTTGCCAGACGTCCGAAGTGGGACGCTGTCAGTCATAATACGAGTAGATTAATCATGGAGGGGACATGTTCTTGATACTGTATGCAATGAAATTTGTCCTATTCCCCCTTATTTTTTAACTTTTTTCCCCCTTTTCCACTCTTACTCCCATTTATTTTTTTTTCCCTCTCCTTTTCTCTTTTTTTTTTCTTTTTTCTTTTTCTCTTCTTTTCCTTAGTCCAAATTTACGTTCGATTAAATACATATGTACACTAGGGAAAACTATACTACCTATACAAATCCTCTTTTCCTAACCCTTCAATTTATTATTGCATACCTCCACACTCGTTAGTCTGTTGTACTCCATGGTTCTGCTCTTTTAATCCATAACCATCTCGATGCTTTTTCTGCAGACTCTGAAATCGCTCTGATGGCCTTTCTCTTTTTTTCTCCTATCATCCCTAAACGACTTAGAACTCTGCATACTGATCTTCCAGCAAAACCGCGGCAGCCAACTTCTATTGGATAAGATGCTGTCCGCCATTTGTTAACTTTACATTGCTCCTGATATTTTTCGTTCGCAGGCCACCTTGATGTTTTCCTCCCACGGGACTGTCAGTTCTATCAGCAGCACCTGCTTTGTTTCAGTTGACCAAAGAATTAAATCCGGTCGCAGTGTTGTTGTTGCAATTTGCTCTGGAACTTTCAAACGATTCCTGATATCTACCCTCCACTGCCAGTCTTGAGCGGTAGATAGTAAGCAAGAGTTGATTTTACACGCTAAGGGGGGGGGCATTCACCGGCTTGGACGAAGTAAATCGGCTTCGCTTCAGGCTTGTAATTGTTCGTACGGATTGCAGCGTCCACCGTATCAGCAACCGTCCTCAGTACCTGGTCGTGTCTCTAACGGTACCTCCCGTCGCCTAATGCCTTTGGACAGGCACTCATAATGTGCCTTAATGTGCCTTTTCCGGCACACAGTGGACACGATGGTATTCCGCTTTTCCCCCAAGTAAATAAATTCGCCGGACTTGGTAGTACATCATAAACAGATTGTACTAGAAATTTCAACCGGCTAGCATCGGCGTGCCAAATGTCTGCCCAGCTTATTTTTCTTTTCACAAAATTCTCCCATCGTGTCCATGCTCCTTGCCGACATAACCCCACCATTTTGCTTCTTCTTTTTTCCTCAACGCTAGGTCGAACCTCTTCTTGAATTAGGTTTCGTCTTTGCTTCCCTTTGGCTTTATGAATTTGAATACTGGGGAAGTAGCCCAGGCCAGCTCGACCTATCGCTACCGTCCCAACGAGAGCCTTCATCCTTAATCGTTCCTCGGCATTCCCCAGTTCTTTCTTTGCACACCATTTCTTTCCTGTGCGAACTTCAATGCCAGCTGTCGCAACTTTAGGGTCTTTCGAATCCCTATACAACATTACTTCTCTCGTTCGAGAGACTACAAATTCTTCCATCAAGCTTTTAAAGGGGAGTTGTAGTGCGTTTGAGGAGCCATATAATGCGGCACTACTCAAGCTTCTAGGGAAGCCAAGCCATCTTCGGAGGTAGTTGTTAATCTTCCTTTCCATGGCTTCCACGATTGTCATTGGGGAGTTATACACAAATAACGGCCACAGAATCCTGGGGAGTACTGCGTGCTGATATATCCACGCCTTGAAACGGCCCGGAAGGCCGGACTTGTCCACTCTGGTCAGCCACAATTCCAGGTCACCTACCGCGACTCGGACCGCCTTGGTGTCTCTCAGTGTGGTATCGAAAATCTTTCCTAGGCTCTTTACGGGGCATTCTGACAAGGTGGGTATCATTGTTCCCGCTATTGAAAAATTGTCCGCCGTTCTCCCTTTCTTCCTGACGAATGACCTCGATTTAGCAGGCTTGAACTTCATCCTCGCCCACGCTATCAGTTTTTCAAGGCTGCGTAGGATCCATCTGCTCCCCATGACTGATGTTGTAGTTACAGTCAGGTCATCCATGTATGCTCTTATCGGGGGTTGGCGCACTCCCGTCTTCATCATTGGACCTCGACACTCAATCTCAGCCGATTTCACAATCATGTTTATAGCCAGGGTAAAAAGGGTAGCTGACAGCGTGCAGCCAGTAATGATACCCCTCTCGAGTCTATGCCAATCGGAAATTAATCTCTTGGATGAGATTCTTACCTGAAAGCTGTCATAATAGCCCAGGATTAATTCGCTGATTTTTCCAGGTACATGATGTCTCTTTAAGGCTTCCTCTACCAATTTATGCGGGATGGAACCGTATGCATTCGCGAGGTCCAACCACAAAACGGCGAGGTCACCTTTACCTTCTCTGGCCTCCCTCAATATCTGGGTAACTACTCCAGTATGCTCGAGACATCCCGGAAAACCGGGAATCCCGCCTTTCTGTACTGAAGTGTCTATATAATTATTATTCAACAAAAGCAGCAATGCAGCAAAAGGATATATATATATATATATACACACACACACACACACATATATATATACATACATATGTATATATCCATGCAGATGTATATATGGATAAACATGTATATATATATATACATGCATATATATATATATATACATGCATATATATATATATATTAAGTATGCATGCATATATATATATAAATATATACATGCATATATATATATATATGCATATATATGTATATATACATGCATATATATATATACACATGGATATATATATATATATATACATGCATATATATATATATATACATAAATATATATATATACATACACACACACACACACACACACATATATATATATATATATATATATATATATATATATGCGGTATCATAACAAATAGCGAAAAAAAGCTTTCAAACTTTTAATTCAAAAATCCTATACTTAAAACTTTTGCACAACTTAACAACTTATAAATTAAGTGAAATATTTTGACTCCGTTACTTCAAGATAATTTCTAGACGAACCAGTGGAAAATTATAGCAACAGTCGCTCGAGAGTAAAATGAAT
>OY757916.1:102494741-102534741 GCA_963585895.1 Sepioteuthis lessoniana | reverse complement strand
TGGTTAATACTATCACGTGATGAGCTTAAGGAATTAATATAGAAGAAGACAAACGGTTTTGAGAGTTTGAGAGCTTTAAACCATTTTTTATCCGTTTGGGCATCGGCAGAAAAGAGTTTAGGTAACCTCAAGCAAACTTGATCACTCCCCAACAATATCATTAGGTCATGCTGATAACATAGGGAAATCTTTCCCTTTCTCTTTCTCTATCCATTCCTATCAGCCATCATGGTAGGTCCTCTTGACTGCATCCAGTGTCCGTACTGAGCTGTCTTTGCTGGTCGTCTAATACTGGTGCATCCATATGTAGGAGTTTACTGGAGAACGTCACTCATGAGTTCATCCCTGCTTCTTCAACAATTTTACTTGCATGGTTTCTGTGATGGGATATATATGATCGTACAGCTGCTGTTTTGTGGGGTGCTGCTTCAAGGATGTTATGGTTTAGTTCTCTTCAAGCTTTTTTCTATACGTTTCGTTAAAGAGTACGTGATGCTACCCTACAGTTGTATTTACATGGTTTCAATTTGACGAATCTTTTTTTTTAATTTATCAGGGTGATCAGATTTTCATATGATCGATAACTTGTTAAAAGCAGTCCATACATTTACTTGGTTTACTTTGGTTTGGTTTTTATTGCATATCAACCATAGGTTATTTAATGCCAAATCCTTTTTATACCTATATATCAAATATATGATTTCTAAACACATTTTGTTGAAAACATTTTTAAACAAGCCTGATGGTTTGGTTTGTTTGGTTTTATGGCATATCAACCTTTGTATGTTATTTAATGCCAAATCCATTTTAATGTGAATAATTTGTTCTATTTAAAACAATTCAGTTTAGCATAAGTACAGTTTAATTGTCAAAAACATTTCCATTTCAAACTATTCAAGCAGTTATATGTAAATACAGTTTAAATGTCGAAAAACAGTTCTATTTGAAATAATTCAGTTAAGCATAAGCACGCAGTTAAAGTGTAAGTATGGTTTAATTGTCAAAAATGTTTCTATTTCAAGCTATTCAGTTTACTCAATTCATTTTAGCATAAGTATGCTGTTATTTCTATTTAACCCACAGATAGAGCCCTATCAGGTGCTACCACTTCGGGCCAAAGTGGACCTGAGAGCGATGGCAATGAAGGGGTACTCCGCATTCCCCAAAGATCCAGCATTGCTGGAGTCTCACCATCAGATTGTTTAGTGTCATATCCAGGACATTTGCTGGGGGGGGGTCTTACCCCTTTGCAGAGAAGCAGCTGGTGTATTCTACAGCCCCAGCCGACTGGGCAAAAACAAGACTGAGCTCATTTGTTTTTTGCACATAGTTTAATAGTTTCACTTATTTCTATCTAATACTGATGATTCTATTTACCATAAATCATTTGCTTGTACAAAGTTTAATGTTTTCAAGTTGTGTTATTTATCATTTACAATCTAATTAAACATTCTATTTTAATACAAGTTAAAGGATCAAACAGTTCTACTTCAAACAACTTAATTCAACAAAAGTTATTTGCACAGTTTAAATGTCAAACAGTTCTATTTGACTCATTAATAGGACCCTATCTGGTGCTAACACTCCTAGTCAGAGTTGACCTGGGAGTGATGGCATTGAAGGGGTACTCCGCATTTCCCAAAGTTCCTGCGTTACTGGAGCCACACTATCAGATTGTTCCCGGGACACTCATTGGTAGGTGTTCTTACCCTTCTGCTGAGATGCAGTCGGTGAATCCTACAGCCTTATCCGACTGGGTTGTTTTTAGCTGGTTTAATTGGTTGCGTTTTATGGCATATCAACCCTTGTAGGTTATTTAATGCCAAATACTATTCACACACTCACACTCATATATATGTGAACATGATTTACAAAAGAATAGTTTGTAAGCAACATAATTTTGAAAAGAGCCAGTGCTCATTTATTTGCAGATAGTTAAATGGTTTCAAGTGTAGGAATCGAACATAAATAAATCCATGTAATAATAATCATTTGTTTGCACACAGTTAAATGAATTCAGGCATAGTATAAGTTTGAATTGTTCTATTGGACCAATATTCGGGGCACGAAATGTATTACCACATTCCCTAAAGTTCTCAGAAAGAAGCCTCACCATAAGAGGGTTTAGTGTCATTCAGGTGTCTTGCCCCTCTGTAGAGATGTATTCGGTATATTCTACAACCCAAACTGACATGCTTTTCCTTTGTATATGATGATATCACTTTTTGTAGATTCGATATATATTGGAGAATCAACTTTCTTGACGTTAAAATTTAAGCCAATAATTGCCTAGTTTTCTGGAAAATCAATAATCATATAAGAATAAAACTGATGTGAATATTCAAATTCTTTGTTCGTAAGTGAGAGAAGTTTGAGCTGTTGTTAATACATTTTATCATTTACAAAGCTTCCCTTAATCTAGTGTACGGATTGTTTCTAAGTGTTCACCAATCTCTGCACAGAGAAGGCTCAGCGTTGCATAACTTTAGTGATCTTGCAAGTATTGTCGGAGCTTTATTAAGCCAAGAGAAATTTCACCGATGGATGAAATCAACTACGAATACACAATAGAGATAAAATACAAATTGAAATTTTGACAGATACGGAATTTCCTTTCATAAAACAACTTTTTCTGATATTAATTTAAGAAATAAAAGTCGTACAACAATTTCAAGAGAAATGTTTTTTACTGTCATTCAACGACTTAATTTGTGCGTGCATTCATTGAGGGATTGGTTAGTTTTGTTTTGTTTTTGTTTTGTTTTGTTTTGTTTGGTTTGGTTTGGTTTGGTTTTATGGCATATCAAACATTGTAGGTCATTTAATTCGATTTATACATATATATGGAATATATGATTTCTTCACAAATTTTGTAGATAACAGTTTAAAACAAGCTTTAGCTAATTTCTGCTTAAAATTAAAAGCTTCACTTATTTCTATAAAATAGGAATTCACAGTTAAACGTAAAAACAGTTCTATTTCAAAAGATTCAGTTGAGCATCAGTACAATGCTTCTTGTTTACAGACATTTGTTTAAATACAGTTTTTAGTTCACACACAGCTAAATATAAAAATAGTTCTATTTTAAACAATTCACAGTAGCCTAAGTATAATTTAAATGTCAACAGTTCAATTTCGAACAATTTGGTTTAATATAAGTACACTGTTCAAATGTCAAACAATTCTATTTGCCCCTTAGATAGAACCCTACCAGCTGGTACCACTCTGGGCTTGATTTGACTTGGGAGCAATGGCAATGAAGGGGTAGTTCACGTTGCCCAAAGTGCAAGCATTACTGAAGCCTTCCGATCAGATTGTTTAGTGTCATATCCAGGAAACTCTTTGGGGTAGTCTTACCCATCTGCAGAGATGCACTCAGTGTATTCTGTAGCCTCAGGAGACTGGGTAATAATCGTGGAATTAAAATCTAAATAAGCTTATAAGCTTCTTTTTTTAGAGAATGTTATCACATTGTAAATTGCCCAGCCGGCTGGGGCTGTAGAATACATCGAGTGCATCTCTTCAAAGGGCTAAGACCCTCCCCCACGAGTGTCTTGGATTGACACTGTACAATTTGATGGTGAGGATCCAGTGATGCTGGAGCTTTGGGGAATGCGGAGCACCCCTTCACTACCACGTCCACTGATAGGGCCCTATCTATGAGTCAAATAGATGGGTCAAATAGAATTAAACTGCGTACTTACGCTAAACTGAATTGTTTAAAATAGAACTATTTTGATCATTTAACTGTGTGTAAACAAAATCTATACTATGCCATAAAACTCAACCAACCAACCAACCAACCAACCTTATATTAAATATAAAAACAGTAATAAATCTATTTATAATTGTTGTTACTCAATTTGATAATGAAAAGATTAATCTGAATAAGGTTTGGTTTCTTTGTTTAATGGCATATCAACCATTGTAGGTTATTTAATGCCAAAGCTATTCTCTAAGAAGAACATTAGTGGTACTGTTTAACCCATAGCTTGGAGGATAAGGGGGTTCATACCTTTTCCCAGGGGTATTTACCCGAAAGTGAACGTAATAGCGCGACTGGAGTACAAACTCACTTACTACGATTCTGCAGTCCATCGCTTTAACTAGTACACCAAGAGGACACCCTCTCTCTTTAAAAGGGTGTAAGTCCAAAAATAGGCCTCATCGTGCACGTGTGGCTCGAATTCGCTTACTCCAGTATCTTGATTGTAGGGAAGATATGGCCTCTGAACATTTGGTGCCTTCTAATATTCTTAGAATTTGGAAAGAAGCGAAATCATATGGTTTAATACACTTGTGTAAACATTACGGAGGCTTGGTTTACGCATTGATTATCAATGATAATATAAACAGGTCTAACCTACGCAATTTCTTTTTTAAAATTTCAATCATCATCATCATCATCAAGTCAGGCTGACTGCACGGAATTCCTTGGCTCTCACTCTGCACCCCCCTCTCGCTCTATCTCCCCATCCGTCCCTAAACTGTGTACTTATTTCTAAAGAAAAAAATTCATGTCAAAGATTAAAAAATAATATGCTTTGCTAATCCATCTATCTATCTATCTATCTATCTATCTATATATATATATATATATATATATATATATATATATATATATATATATAAATGTTTGCTCACTCTATTTAGAGATTAGATTGTTTTTCCAAATTATTTGCTAATACTTTACTTCGTCCACTCCCTCTTTCTCTCTACAACTCTCTCTCCTTACACACGCACGCACACACACACACACACGCACACACACACACACACACACACACACACACACACACACACACACATATATATATATATATATATATATATATATATATATATAAGGAGACTATTTTAAAATAAAAATGTTATGTGATTTTTCAGTTTATTTCGTAAATGCGTGTTTTCCTAGTATACTACACTTGTTTAGTGTATCCCCAAAACATTATTGGTTGGTTGGTTGGTTGGTTGATTTTCATGGCAATTAAGCTTTGTAGGTTATTTAATACCAAATCCATTTTTGTACTAATAAACAGTTTTATTTCAAACAATTTGGTTTAGCATGAGTACACAGTTGAATTATCAAAAACATTCCCATTTCAAGCTGTTCAATTTATGCAAGTAGTTCAAATTCACCTAATTCACTTTAGTATAAGAATAGATTTTGTTTACCCACTGTTAAATTTCAAAACAGTACTCTATTAAACAATTCAGCTTAGCGTAAGTAGAGTTTCAATGTCAAAAACTGTTCCATTTCAAACAATTGTGTTCTGCATAAGTTGAAATGTAAGTATACCCTTTCATTGTCTAAACATTTCTATTTCAAGCTTTTCAGTTTAGTCAAACAAATTCAAACAGTTCAGTTTAGTATAAGTATGCAGTTCAGTTTTATTTAACCCATAGATAGAGCCCTATCAGGTGCTACCACAACTGGTCAGAGCGGACCTTGGAACTATGGCATTGAAGGGGTGTTTCGCATTCCCCGAAACCCCAGCATCACTGAAAGCTCACCATCAGATTGTTTAGTGTCATATTCTGGACACTCGTTCGAAGGTTGGTATATTTTACTGCACTAGCTGACTGGGGGTTATACAGAGTTAATGTCAAAACAGTTTTATTTCAGATAATTCAGTTTTGCATAAGTACACAGTTAAGATGTCCAAACAGTTCTATTTCAAGCAATTCAGTTAAGCTTGTGTACGTAGTTTAAATGTAAAAACCGTTTTATTTTAGACAGTTCAGTATAGCATAAATACGCAGTTTAAATTGAAAAAGGTATACTCAAGAAACCACGGTCTAGTTGTATTTAACCCATAGATAGAGCTCTGTCTGGTTTTACCACCGCAGGCCAGAGTGGGCTTGGGATCTATGGCAATGAAGGGGTACACCACTTTTTTGAAAGCCACAGCATCACTGGAACCTCACCATCAGATTGTTTAGAGTCATATCTAGGACAGTGGTTGGTGGTGGGGTCTTACCCCTCTGCAGGGAAGCAGTGGGTGTATTTGACAGCCCCAGCCGACTGGGCAAAGAACATTATTATGCAAGAAAATGGTCGGTTATGTCCTACTAAAGTTGGTCGTCTGTAATGTTCTCATCGGGTTTGTGCAAAGGATTTTCTTGTCTCGTTTCTCTCCTTATAGTGAATGTTTGTTTACCTCATTAGGTCTAGCAGGCATATCTTTTTTTTAATTACCAATATCTGTGTGAGTATAGTATATGCATTCATGTGTGTGCGTTTGTGCGTGTGTGTTTAAATAGATATGTGTCTGAAATAGAATCCTACAGATGTATTTATACTTGTATTAGTGTGTGTTTTTGAAATTGGAGTGTGTATATGTTTAAGTATTTGTGTGTGTGTGTGTGTGTGTGTGTGTGTGTGTGTGTGTGTGTGTGTGTGTGTGTGTGTGTGTGTGTGTGATTAAGTGGTGATCAAATGTAACAAGACAGATGCTGTATTAATATAGATATAAATAATGAAATTTAACTCTTAAAACGGTCGAAATTAGTAAAGTATTCTATATACAAGAAAGAAGAACGATATTACACTATTTCAAATATAAAACTCTAAGTTTCACGGGACCGACCGTCAGGTGATCTTGTATTGACTTGTCGGAAGTTCATTCATAATTAATCTTAGCAAATAAAAACATATTTACATATCTTCGTTAAATATAAAATAATTCTTTCGCTTATGCTTATTCTTTTTAGATATGAGAAAATACCTACTCGAATGGGTTGTTATATATATATATATATATATATATATATATATATATATATATATATATATATAATGTATTATTATGGATCGGCTAACACTCATGATTATTATTAATACTTTCTTTAGACATACTTTTAGAAATATTTACATAACTACTGAAGAACACACGTTTAAACTTATATATATATATATATATATATATATATATATATATATATATATATATATATATATATATATACTTGCATGTAATTGAACGCATCTTTACACTTGGATCAACACATTAGAAGCAAATGTACGTAATAATGAAAATGCCGCCTTTTTATGCTAAACTTACGTTACGCTACAGATCGAAACGTTGTGCGCAAATATATTTTGATTACAAAATTGGCTCTAATTTGACGACGAAATTGTTGAAGCCTCCGTCTCTACCATCTTTTCTCAAACCCATTAAGTCAGTCTTTATCTCTTTTTACCTTTTCTTTTCTTTTTTTTTTTTTTTGTTCACTTTCAAATTTACCATTCCTTGTATACAGTCTTTTTTTTTTCTTCTAGATTTATTTCGTCTCTACTGCGGCAGTGAAAAATAATTTTAAAAGAATTACCATTCCTCAGAAATAAAATTTAGAATACGCAGTTTTTATTTAATGTTTTTTTATGTTTTATTTTGTTTTTTTAACTTTTTTAACTTTTTTTTGTTCATTTTAAAGTCCGAGCCATTTATCTGCTGATGAGTTTAAGAATTCTTTAAAACATATGTGCAGAGACAAGCTGCGTCGATTTAATATCAGAACAAGACAAGTTTTTTTTTTCTTTTTTTTTTTCATAACAAAACAAAGAATTGTCCCAATTACTCGTCTTTAGCGCCTCGCCTGTGCTTTTCACATTCTAAAACAATCTTCCTGATTATTCACGAGGAATTGAAAATTGACGTACCTGTTTAGGTGTCGAAAGAGATGCAGTACTTGCACTCACACTCATGACAATGTTTTATTGCACTACAAAAGGATCAAAGTAATATTGATTTAAAGAAGTGAATATCGTAGCAAGTTCTGACATAGAATTCATATTGTGTTCAGTACCCGTGGGATAAATTTAACATCATAGTTCGTGAGTTCGAACTAGAATCCTGCTAATAGATTCACTTTCAAACTAATACCCAAACGAAAGTTATGAACCCTCTTATCCTCTAAGCTATGGATTAAGTAGTTCATGTTCTTCAACAAGGATTGCTTTGGCATAAAATAACTCACAAAGGTTGATATGCCATTAAAAAAAGAAACTAAATTAAATCATAGAATTCATATCGAAAGAAAGAAATAAAGAAAGAAAGCTAGATAGATAGAAAGAAACAAAAAAAAAAGGAAGGAGAAAAAATAAATCTCAAGAACACTTCCCAAACATAGTTTCTAATCAAATACGGATGCCTGTTTCAGTACCTTCGTTAACTTGAACGTTAAAATGTTATAATATTCCATTTGCCAGCCATAGGCAGCATAAAAAATAATACCGAATATATATATATATATATATATATACACAGTTGGGTGGGGGAAGTGAGTTTATATATTTTTCAAGGGTATTAGTCCGAAAATAGAGGTAACAGCGTGACTTGATTTCGAACTCACTATCAACACCACCGCAGGCCAGCATGTTACCTTATAAATACACACAAAGACGTAACTTCGCTATTGAATTATCAGATAAGGTTGATGTACACTTAAATAAACTAGATCAAGCCAAAAGAAACTATATATATATATATATATATGTGTGTGTGTGTGTGTGTGTGTGTGTGTGTGTGGAGAGAGAGATAGAGAGATAGAGAGAGAGACATAGGAAACTATATATATATATATATATATTTCTTTAATAAAAACTAAAACCGTTCACATTAGGATTATAAATTTATTTCCATCCTGTTATGGGTTTTTAATATAAATCAAAAACCATAAGAGAAATTAACAGGACTTCTTCAGATCTTAATTTATCCATAAGATCTGAAGAAGTCCAAGACGAGACTGTGTGCATTGCATAAAGCGCTAACACCCTTAGAAAAGATATGAATCTTAGTATTACGCTCCAGCTATATAGTAAATAGTAGGTATGACTCTCATTGCAAATGGTCTGGTCGAAGGACAACTCTGAGTTCAAACCTTTTAGATTTCGCTAAGAAAATGACTTGTGTCTCTTCCTGCTCGCACAGACAGTTATATATATATATATATATATATATGTATATGTGTGTGTGTGTGTGTGTGTGATGCCAAGTTCTTCAAACGAGTTGGGTAATCCGATTTCCGTTAGCGTAAACGTTTAAAAAAGGGGAAATAAATACTTAAACGTGAAAATTCAATTGTTTCTATTGGCAATTCTGATTGCTGTGAGGTTATGTTACCAGGTTGACGTAATGTTAGCCGGTTTTCGATCCTTCTTTGTAAGTATCTCGTGGGTCAAGCCAAACTGATGAGTTGGGGTACATTGAAACAGTCTATCCGTAGATGACTACATATAATAAACTCGTAAAAAAATAATTTACTCTTGACATGAGTGTTGAATGGCACGTTTTTTCTTTATTTATCGCTGGTTTCATGTCTGTCGTAAAATAAACATATCCAATTAATTGCAACAAGTGAATATCTGGGAAGATATTCGTAAAATCATCTGAAATTAATTTTTCATTGGATTCATAATTTTCAATAGTTTATATATGTAAATATTACATCAGGTATGTAAAAGTCTTTAATTCAATTAGAAAAAAGAAGCACTTTCATAATTGAAGAAACTCCGGTTCTATATTTACTACCAATGCAGTTTAGACGTCATGCATAAATTGTAAGGAAATGCACTTTTTTCAAATTCACCAAAATCTAATGAAATAGCTTAAACGAAATGACCCAGAATACACCGACTGCATCTCTGCAGAGGGTTAAGACTCCTTTAACAAGTATATATTACTAAATAATTTGATGGTGAGGCTTCAGTATAACTGGAATTCAGAGTACCCAAATCTATCTATGGGGCAAAAACTACTAAACTGTAATAAAGCTTAGCTGAATTGTTTGAAACAGAACTGTTTTGTCATTTAAATTGCGTAATTATGCTAAATGAAAATGCTTGAAAAAGGACTGTTTTTACATCTAACTAAAAATCTATACTTATGCTAAACTGAATTGTTTTAAATGGAAGTGTTTATATTTATAAAAATGGATTTAGCATTAAATAACCTACAATGGTTTATATACAATAAAACCCAACCCAACCAAACTAAACTAAAACAAAAATCTAAATCTTTGGTCAATTTTTTTAACATATTCAAGTCATCTATAGTTACAGATGAAAAGTTTTTGTTTCATATTACTTCCTAAAACAGTTTAACACAAGAACTGATCTCTAGAAGAGTAAAAATGCAAACTGAAAAAATATAGAGTCAGCTATCCACTTGTAGAAAAGATGTAAAAAATGGCAAAAATCTAATCAAAATTAAAACTTTCCAATGCTTAAAACACAAAAATCGTCCTCAAGAAAAACTGAATGAATTTAAAAGAGTTATCAGAAACGGGGAGTTATTTCGACCTAAACTAGAAGAAATAAAAACAATCTTAGGAAAGTAATTTATTGACATCAAAAGAATAACCATTAGAAGATGTGTTGAAGAAAGACAAATATATAGGTTTTGGCATAGAACAAACACTTAATTCCAAAGAAAGTGAAAATTGGATACTGCCTCTAAAATGTATTACAAGACATCCCCGTACCTTTGAGGTATTTTAAATGTCAGAAATATGAACTCCACAAAGAAAACAGCAGAGGACGTCCAAAATGTGAAAAGTGTAACCAAAAAGACCCAAACCACAAGGAGGGAGATTGATCCAAGGAAATCATATGCTCAACCGGCTAAAAGAATCACCAAACAGATGCAAAACTTCTAATTTAAAAGAGAATAAAAAAATCATGAAGAAAAAGTATCGAAGGAATATATCATTACTTGAAGTAAGGAAAATAGTTAAATGGTCTATAAAAGATAACACCTTCGTCAATTTAGCACCAGAAGAGTCCAAGAAAATATCTGCAGGATTCCAATCTCTAACTGAAACTGATATCATAAAGGGAAGATTGCAGAGATCACTGATCCGCCAATCAATTCCCAAAATCGATAACCATGGAAAAAACCCATATCACAAATTCAAAACCAAACACTAAAGCTCACAATGAAAAACCACAACTCATACTAGCTACCCCAGCTAAACACAAACCTTCCCACTAATCTAAAAAAAAATATATATTCAATCAACAGCTGAACATAAATGATTTAAAATATCGGACCACTCATTACTTCAATCTAGGGACAGCATAAAGAATAGAATTATCCGTCAAAATGTAGAAACAAAATAACATAAGTAAGCAAAAGAAAGGAAAGCCAAAGTATCAAGTAAAACCGTAAATAGATCCCAGTGAGCAGAAAGTAAGGATACAGAAACTGACAACATATTTTTAAACCTCAGTTTAGTATATATATATATATATATATATATATATATATATATATAGAGAGAGAGAGAGATCTATGAAACTAGCCCAGTCGGCTAGGGCTGTAGAATACACCAAATGCATCTCTGCAGAGGGAGAAGACCGCCAGGAAATATCCTGTTTATGACACTAAACAATCCGATAGTGAGGCTCAAATAATGCTGGAGCTTAGGGTGATGTGGAGAACCTCTTCATTGCCATCGCACTCTGGTCCACTCTGGCCCAGATTTTAGCACCGGATAGGATCCTACGTATGGATCAAATAGAAACGTTTGACATTTAAACCAAGAGCAAACAAATGACTCATGATAAATTGAATTGTTAGAAATAGACCTGTTTGATCATTATACTGTATCTACAAGATGTTTCCAAATCATATATTTGATATATATGTTAAAAAAAATTGACATTTAATAACCAACAATGGTTAATATGCCATAAAAACAAATCAAACCAAACTATCAACGAAATGAAAACATCAGCAAAGAATACGTCTGTAAAGCGAAATGTGTCTCCTAACTTTTTTTTGCATTAGAATAATTTTATTACAACCAAAAATATACCCCTTCAAACTATCCGCTCATATCTTGTATATATATATATATATATATATATATCAAAGTGATGGGAGCGATGACACAGTAAAGGGGTGTCCGCATTCCCCAAAGTTCGAGATTTACTGGAGCTTTACCATCAGATTGTTTGATGAGATATCCAGGACACATGTTCTGAGAGTCTAATCCTTCTGCAGAGATACGGCCGGTGTATTCTACAGCCTCAGCTGACTGGGCCACTTCATCGTTTTGTAACCTCCGTTCTCAAGATGTTCTCATTGAGTAATCACTTGATATATGTATCTGGAGGTTTAATCTTTGTATTATAGATTAGTTTGCACAGGTGATAAATTAGTTTAATCAGTATTACCAGTATTACGAAAGAAAATAATGATTGCATATCGATCAGTTTTTATCATTCTTTCTAAAACCTTTTACTTTTTTCAGTACTTAGCTCGGTCCTCCTCCTTCTATCTTTACTTTTCTAAGTGACTTGTTTTCAATTTTTTTAAGACATTGGTTGGTTGGTTAGTTGAAGGAGTACTCCGAATTCCCCAAATGTCCAGAATTACTAGAACCTCACCATCAGATTCTTTAGTATCCTATTAGGAAATTCGTTGGGTTGGTGGGGCTTTACCCCTCTGCAGGGTTTTTGCAAAACGCTCTCATCTAAATAAATACATATTTTTTTTGCTTGGTTTTATTTTTGGTTATTCAGTCGTTTTATCCCACTGTTTGTTTTGCTTGGTCGTCTCTTTCCACAACTTCTTTTCTAAGTCTGGATTTCAACCAGATTTAACTTATTTATTTATTTTTTCCTCTCTATTCCTGTGTTTATATATATATATATACTTCACACACACACACACCTCTCTTGAACGTTTCCAAAAATTCCCAACCTATCCAGTCTAACTCATACTTCCCCTTCGTGAAGATTCATTACATCTACCTATCAATCCTGCTTGCCTTTGTCCATCGATCTAAGTGGGAGGTAGTTTTTTTTTTAATTAAATCTTGATGTTGTCCTCCGGATTTCCAGACTGCGGCCAAAATTAGTGTGTGACGTCAGAACTTTTCTGGGTTTTTTTTTTGTTTTTTTTTGGCTAATTTGTTTCTCGGCGCTTCTGATGTAGATTGTCTTATTTATGCATGATACTGTTGTGTAATTAATTGAATCTGGATTAACTTAAATATCTTAAGGTTGTGTACGCACATGAATTGAATTTGCATGAGATAACATTAAAAGCTACCACCTCCTTCTCTCTCTCTCTCTCTCTCTCTCATATTTTCTCGTTCTGAAAGTCTTTTGATCTATCAGATTAGTCCACAATTCTTTTTTCCTTCGGAGGTAAAAATGCGTGTTTTTTATTAGATCAAATGTGCTGATTCTGATTTCGTTATTTGTTGAATTTTTGAAATGATGGTTGGTTGTTTGGGTTTTATGGCATATCAAACTTTGTAGGTTATTTAATGTCAAATCTATTTTTATACGAATAATCAGTTCTATTTCAAACAATACAGTTAAGCATGAGTACACAGTTTAACAGTCAAAAACATTTATATTTCCAGTTCTTCAGTTTAGTTGGTTGGCTGGTTGTTTGGGTTTTATGGCGTATCCACCTTTGTAGGTTATTTAACGCCAAATTCTGTCTATATGTATATACCTTTTACCAATGAATACTTAGGCGGTAAAATCTTCTATTAGCAGGATTTCACCTGTTTGCACATGATTAATCTGTTTTAATTCGTCATATTTTTCGTACAACCCTGTTTCTCGCATGAAGGACAGAACGTCATCTATTTTGATATTTTCAAACAATTCGGTTAAACTAGTCACTTTGAAAAATCGCTTTCTGATAACAGCGAAAGCTCTGCATTCTATAAGGATGTGTTTAACCATAGAAGTTGTCTGACACGTCAAACACTGTGGTTGTTGTTTCTGTTTCAGTATGAAAGCATGAGTAAGCCTTGTATGACCAATGCGCAGTCGGGATATGACGACTTGTTCTCTTCTCAATGCTCTAAAAGCTGGTCTCCATTCTCCCAAGGTGGGCTGAATTTGGAAGAGTTTATTATTGATGTTCATGTCCCATCGTTGTTGCCATTTTTTTGTGAAGGAATTTACTGATTATCGGTTTCATATCGGTATATGGAATGGAGATAGCTTTAGGGCTTAGATCTACGGCCGATTTGGCTGCCGAGTCTGCTTTTTCGTTTCCTCTCATTCCGATGCGGCTTGGAATCCAACACAAAATTATTCTTTTATGACTAGACATTGAGTCTAATCTGCAGTTTAGTTAACAGTTCTAATTCAAACAATTCACTTTAGCGTAAGTATAGTTTCAATGTCAAAAACAGTCCTACATCAAATAATTCAGTTTAGCATAAGTGCACAGTTTAAATATCATAACAGTTCAATTTCAAGTAATCCACTGTAGCATAAGTGCGCAGATTAGTTCTATTCAACCCATTGATAGGGCCTTCTCAGGTGTTACCACACCGGGCCAGATAGACCTGGGAGTAATGGCAATGACGGGGCCCTCCGCATTCCTTAAAGTTCCACTATCACTGGAACCTCACCATCATATTGTTTAGTGTTATATCCATGACACTCGTTGGAGGGATCTTACCCCTCTGCAAAGGTGCAGTCGGTGTATTCTACAGCCCAAGCTGACCGGGCATTTTTGAGATCAAGCTTGATGTACTATTTAGTGTGTGATTTTTCGGACTGTTATCCTTATCTACATTGTTGTTTGTTTAACACATTGTTTCAGCCGCTGCATCCTCCAGCCTCCCTTAGGTGTCCTTTGTTTGTCTGGAAATAGAAATGAATCAACCAGGGAAATCATTTTTAAAGTTTGACTATTGATCAATCAAGGCGTTCAAGAAATATGAAGATGTTATTCAAGTAATGAAATTTTTTCACTCCTGTTAATCCGAGAAGCAACACAATTTTGGTGAATTTCGCGTACTTGTTAATGAATGGTTACCAATACTGTATCGTGTGCATGGGTCGACAAATGGGGCTAACAAGGGCCCCTTAGAAACAATGTTAAAAAACAACAACTCCCTTTTCTCTAACCAACAAAAACTATTGGGATTTCATGCACCCTCCAAAATTGTATGTTGTATATATGTAATTTTTTTTAGAAATAAAGCCTTGTTTGATCAACAGTCAAACTTTAAAAATGATTTCCCAGGTTGAATCATTTCAAAAAACAGATAAACAAAGGATACCTGAGAATGACCGGAGGATACAGCGACCGAAACGTTGTGTAACCACTAACAACAATAAAGATGAGGACAATTGTCTGAAAATGACTCACAAAATATTCTGATCCCGTTGTTGAAATGATCGTAGCTCATAAGGATTTTGTAAGAAGTAGATCAAGTGTGACAGGCGTATAACAAGTGCTACTGGTAGATCCGTTAACGCCCCCTTTTCAATCCCTTCAAATCAATATTGGCTTCATTAAGAACATCATCAAAGCAATCTTGAGATTCTTGTAGATTCGAACAACTAAAACTAATATTTTATACAAAGTAATTTGGCGACCGTAGTCGAGTGCGACCAGAAGTCTGCCTTTTCAATAGCTACTACACTGAGGTGTAGGGTAGGGCGCAACTCCTTTCCCTGGATTGCTCCACTTTAGCCTTGATACGAGTTAAGCAAGGAGGTATCAAGTACCATTTTTAAAGTCTTTGGTATGACGCAACCTGGGATTGAACTCAGGTCTCCCGGACAATTGGCGAACACTCTAAGTTATACAAAATTGTAAACAGACATTTTCATTCGATCAGAGATTAAAAAATTGTTGTCTGACCACAATTCTAGGGATGAACAAAAGGAATTAGAGAATCATGCATAATTTTGGTGTAAAATTTTCTTGGACCTGAAAATGATGCTGATTCAATAAACAACAAACAATACGCTACAACAAAGAATGGAATGATATTATATTCTCATATCGAATTTTTCAATGTAATCAATATATTTCAGGTAGTGGAAATAGATACTGAGAAAGCTTTAAGCCAAATATAATGGGTAATTGGAGTTGGATTCTCTAGCGAGTGACCAGTACCTCCTACAAATGAGTGAGTAAATCTTTCGAACACTTTTGAACGCAAGTGAACAAGGTAAATACATTGAGTAGATATATTCTATAAATAAAAAAAAAATATTTTTCTTATTTGCTTTTTTTAAAACTGCTGCAATATATATATATATATATATATATATATATATATATATATATATATGTATATATATTATTATTCCTATTTCCAATCACTAAATGTTTCTTAATCGTTTCTTAACTTCGAATTTAGTTCTGATGAATGAGGAACGAAACTGGTTACCTGTTATTTTTTTTTTTTTGTCTTGCAAGTTTTAATTTCATTATGGTAATTGAAATATGGTCTTTTCAAAGCAATCATTAAACTTTGTACTAAAATCAACATTTTATAATATATATATATATATATATATATATATATATATATATATATATATATATATATGTATGTATTCTTCAATCCAGCAAGTCCGGAGTAGGGAACAATTCCGTCAGGACAAATAAATTATTCAAATTTTGAATATTTATATATTCCTGGTTGAGATCTCAATGTAAATAAATTCACAGAGCCAATAATATTATTTCTCCCTTTCCTCCCTTCCTTTGATTAACTCTCCTATCTGGTTGGAATGTATTTTAGTTTCCTACTGGATCTGATGAAGACCTGTAAATCAATGCTCTGAACAATGTAAATAGATTTATTATCCTAATGTGACAAATATTGTTTTTTTCTTGAAATGATACATACACATATATATATATATATATATATATATGTGTGTGTGTGTGTGTGTGTGTGTGTGTATAGTAAACCATAGACAGACTGTTTCGTTCTATTAGAACTCATCAGTGCGCTTAAACATACGAGATGCTTCAACCTGGGATCGAAACACTGCTTACTTTACGCCACCCGGGTATCTTACTGTAGAGCTATAAGCAACTTCAACATAAGAGAAGGAATTATACGTATACTTTGTTTACATATATGCTTAACGGCTACCGTTGTCCTCAATTTACAAGAAGTGCTTTTCCTTACGCAAGTGGCAACCGATAATTCCTCACGAGAGTGCGCAAGTCTCGGAGTTTGATGCATATATATAGTCATTCACAGACAGTGTTTTTCGTTGTATCACAACTAATCAGAGTGGCTAGACATGCTAGATGCTTCAAGCTGGGATTGAAACCCTACTGACTTTGCGCCACTCTGGTATCTTACCGCAGAGGAATAGTTATCGTCTAAAAATCGTCTGATAAGTCGAAAAATGATCAAATGCTTGCTGGCAGGGTAAAATAAGCATTTAAATAAGAATCTCACGTTTTTACTTTTATTTCTTGGCTAATAGTTTCATCTATCCTCAATGAAATAAAAGGCACAATTTTTATTTATAAAATTTCATCTGATGATTGTGTCATTAATTTTATAGACGAAATATAAGACTGATAGTCATGAAATATAAGAAAATAGGTGAAATTCTGATTACTTTTATTCACTCACTCTCTCTCTCTCTCTCTCTCTCTCTCTCATTCTACTCACACACACACACACTCAGACACACACACACACACATATACATATATGTGTGTGTGTATGTGTGTGGTGTAATGGTAATCGTCGTAGGAAATGGATACGGCGATACGAGTTCAAATCCTAGACGAGACTGATTACATTTCACATAGCACTAATAGCCTAGAGAAAGGTATGGATCCAATTATTCTCCCTCCAGCTATGGGTATATAGTAGGGCAGACTAGGTTCTTAAGCTTTGGTGAGACAACTATTCTAGGAGAAGGAAAACACTGAATTCAATTCTGTTAAACTCCGCTTAAAAATTAACCTTGTGTCATATCCTGCCCAAGCAGAGGGGTTGGTATATATATATATATATATAGTAATCACAACTGAAAAATATTTTCAACATACGATTTTATATTATTTCATAAATTTTGTTGAAAATATATAGCGAGCCAGTGGACATATAGATTTGGTTCGTTCAGTGTTTTGTTAAGAGGCATTTCAATCTTCGTGGGTTATTTAATGCCCTTATTGTAGAAGAAAAATAGTGGTACTATTTAACCTATTTCTGGGGTGATTTAGACCTTTCTAGAATTATAAATCGGAAAGTGAAAGGGTGATTGGAGTTCGAACTCATTCACTACGATGTCACAGTCCAACGCTTTAACCACTTGGCCACGTGGATTTTCCTTTGACCTATAAGTTGTATAACTAATATGGAGGTGGCCGTGGTGTAATTGTTATCGTCGTAGGAAATGGACAAGGCGTCACGAGTTCAAATCCTTGACGTGACTGATTGCATTTTACATAGCACTAATACCCTTGGGAAAGGTATAAATCCAATTATTCTCCCTCCAGCTACAGGTAAATAGTAGGGCAGACTGATTTCTTCAGCCTTGGTGAGGCAACTAGTCTAGGAGAAGGACAACTCTGAATTCAAACCTGTTAAACTCCGCTTAAAAATTGACCGTGTGTCATATCCTGCCCGAGCGGAGGAGTTGGTAAATATATATAAGTTGAATAAGTAAAGTTGGCAAAAAAGGCTCCCTTTTCAATAGCTGAAACACCAATGTGTAGGAGAGGGCGCTACTCCATAATCTGGATTGCTCCATTTTACCTTAGATACATATCTTATCATGCTGAGTGTTTCGCAAGAAGGCTTCAAGTACCATTTTTTAGTCTTTGGTATGACTCGATCTGGGATTGAACCCCGTTTCTCAGGCCATTCACGAACACTCCACCCTCTTGGTCAATATTTTTATAATTTGCATAAAATTGATTTCTTAATCCTCGGAACACTTTTAGAACTTAACCTAAAATATGATATAAGGATCCTGATGAGGAATCTTAAGTGGGGAAAACTTTCAACACTATAAGTAACAAATTAATCGACGCCTCGAAATTGGTGCGTCAGATAAGCAATATATATATATACATATATATATATATATATATAAAGGATAAATAGGTGACAATTAACTGGGATGGTAACCCGGGCAACACCGGATAATCAATCTTGTACATTCGGTATTCTCCGCTGACGTTATCAAGAAAGTAGGCCTCTGTGCATGTGCTTGATATTCGTAAAGCTGTCGAGTGAACCTGATGTCTTTTTGCAACCTTACACGGGTAAGCGTCGACATGTTGCTATTGTGAAAGACGATTATGAACGCTCAGAGATAGAAAATGGAAACAAAGTAAAAAAGAAAAAAAGACAAAAGATAGAAAAAACTAAAAAGGTAGACAATTGGCCGGGAGCAGAAACGTAAAACCGGTGAAATAAAATCTAAGTCGATTCAATTGGTTGTAGAAGCAGACAAACACCAACTAGAGTTTTCTAATAGGAAGGCATGCAGAAAGGGAGAAAGGATTTCTGAGTTTATCGGTAATTATTTAAAAAGAAACTTTTAAAGTATGCGAAACACAAATCATATACATATATATCTTCACCAGGTCACACTGCCAGCATGGATTTCCTTGAATCTCTCTCGCTACTCGTCCCTATAATCCATCGCTTCCAGCAGGTGTTTTTGACTACATCATGTCCGTATGTATGTAAGTCCTTGCTGGTCGGCCAAAACTGGGATGTCTGTTTGAGGGGGTTCATTGGAGAAAGTCACTTATGAGTTAGTCCTTGCTTCTCTGGCAGTGTCTATCCTACGTGCGTTGTTCTTCTTATTTGGATGTTTTTGAGATAAGAAGCAGGTGGCCATACAGCTGCTGTTTTGTTTTTTGCTGCTAGGATTTGTTCATTATAACACGTAGAATTCTTACACACACCACACACACACACACACACACACACACACATATATATATAAGCACAATATGTGCATACATACGCAAAAATAAACACACATTAGTATAATAAAAATGATAATAACAATGGTTGGTTGGTTGGTTTTTATGGCATATCAACCTTTGTAAGTTATTTAACGCCAAATCCATTTTTATGTTGATAATCAGTTCGATTTCAAACAGTTCAGTTTAGCATGAGTACAGAGTTCAATTGTCAAAAACATTTCTATTTCAATCTATTCAGTTTATTCAAATAGTTCTAATTCAGCTCATTCAGTTTAGCATGATTACAGATTTTGTTTGCACACAGATAAATGTTAAAACAGTTCTATATTAAACAATTCAGTTTAGTATAGGTAGAGTTTCAATGTCAATAACAATTCTATTTCAAACAATTCAGTTGAGCATAAGCACATAGTTTAAATGTAAGCACAGTTTAATTGTCAAAAACATTTCTAGTTAAAGCTATTCAGTTTAGTCAAACACTTCTAATTCAAACAATTCAGTTTAGCGTATGCAGTTAGTTCTGTTTAACACATAGATAGGAACCTATCAGGTGCTATCATTCCGGGCAATGTCCAACGTGCCTTGTTCTTCTTATTTGGATGGTTTTAGAGATAGGAAGCAAGTGGCCGTACAACTGTTGTTTTGTGGGATGTTGCTTCCTGGAATTGTTCATTATAACTTGTTGCATTCTTACCTTAATATAGGCACAATGTATGAATACATACGCAGAAATAAACACACATTAGTATAATAAAATGATAATAATAATGATAGGTGCCCGTGGTGTAATTGTTATCGTCGTAGGAAATGAACACGGCGACACGAGTTCAAATCCTGGGCGATCCTGATTGCATTTCACATAGCACTAATACCCTTGGGAAAGGTATGAATCCAATAATTTTCCCTCCAGCTATGGGTAAATAGTAGGACAGACTAGGTTCTTCAGCCTTGGTTAGGCAACTAATCTAGGAGAAGGAAAACCCTGAATTCAAACCTGTTAAACTCCGCTTAAAAATTGACCTTGTGTCATATCCTGCCCGAGTGGAAGGGTTGCGTAAATAGGATAATAATGATAATAATAAATGTGGTTTAGATTTGATTAATAGTAGATGCCTGTAATTCTCTATTTTGAGTTAGGGGTTTTTCCGTTGCATAGTGACTAACGTACTGGAATGTGTTATCCTCATAAGAGAGTTTGAACTTTAGCCACGCTTGTAAATTTATTTTCGGATTACTACCCTTGGGAAGGGTTTGAACTCCCTGATTCCCTCGGGATGGTCTAAATAGTACCCCGACAAAGGTTGACATGCTACAAAACAAAGAAACGGAAAAAAAAAACTAATTTTGAGTCATCTAGATAGTTCATATCACGCTATATTGAGATCTCTTTCGAGATGTTTCTGCTCCAACAACAAATACTATTACGACAACTACTGCGTCTAATAATAGTACTAATTTCAGTCAAAAAACCTGACCAAATTTCAGTTTACAAAAAGAAGCGAATATGTCCGCTGATTTATCGTATGGAGAAAAAGCTTGACAACAATTGTGCAAGAATGCTGTGGGCTGTATTGAACAAATCCCGGAGGCAACATCCCAGAAAAGAGCAGCTGTAAGGCTACCAACCAGCCTTCTCAAAAGCCATGGAAATTAGACAAAAAAGACATGCCAGACACTGGTGGAGACGTAAGGGCGAACTCATAAGCGACATACTCCTGTAGACCCCATCAAACGAGCGAACAAGTGTTGGACGACCAGTGAGAGTCTGTCTACAACGATGTGACCGGGAAAATCTGCCGAGATCGATGGAAAATAGAGACGAATGGCGAGAGAAGGTCTGGGAAATCCGTGCTTGTGACATATCACGATGATATATATATATATATATATATATATATAGAGAGAGAGAAAGAGAGAGAGAGAGAGAGAGAGAGAGAGAGAGAGACGTTAGCAGAAGTGAATATCAAATTTTTCTCGAAAGAATAATACACTATGAGTATCTCTCTCTCTTTGTACATACACACACACACACATACACACACATACACATACACACACACACACACACACACACACATATATATATATATATATATATAGTATGTGTGTGTGTGTGTTTCTGTGTGTGTGTGTGAGAGAGAGAGAGAGAGAGGGGAGGGAGGGAGAGAGATGTCAGTGGAAGTTGATATTAAATTATTTTTTAAATACCCATTATAAAATGAAACATTTATTAAGAAAGTTTTACAGATTTTCGTTTATTTTTCTTGTTTTTAATACATATATATTTACTATCTGTATATCTATTTTTCTTGTCTTTTTTATATCAGTATATTTAAATGAATTGTGTGAATTAACCTATTTCAACATTATCAATTCAATAAAAACAATATTGGACTTACGGCCAACCGCAAAATAACATTCAGCCCGACGTACTTGGTCCACATCTTTTGTTCAAAAAAAAAAAATAAAGGGTTGAATTGTATCATACACTCCACACTCTCGCGTAAATATCTCACTTCTAGAGAAATCGAAACTTATACTCTAAACCAGGCTATTGGCCTAATGAGTAGAGTGTTCACCAATGGTCCAGGAGACCGGAGTTCAATCCCAGGTCGAGTCATACCAAAGACTCAAAAATGGTACTTGGTCGCCTTCCTCAACATTCAGCACTATAAGGTAAGGGTAAAGTGGAACAATCCAGGGAATGGTGTAGCGCCTTTCCTTACACCATGGTGTAGTAGCTATTGAAAAGGGTGCCTTCGAGTAACTCTCGACTAAGGTCACCAACTTTACATACTTACTATAAACCAAAGTTTGAATTAAGAGATGAAGATGGCGTAGTTTGAGGTTTTTAGGTTACGTTATTTAACAGTGTATTAACCCTTGTCTGTTATTTAATGCTAAATCCTTTTTTTTTTACAAATTATACATGATTTTTAAGTGAGTCGTTAGTCCGTAACATTATCTTGAACGAGTCAATACTTATTTGTTTGCTCATAGTTAAGGGATTTTAAGCATCGTTATTTCCTGCTTGCTCACAGTTAAATGGTTTCAAGTATAGTTACTTATTGCTTATACACATTTAAATGGTTTCAAGTATTGCTATTTGATTGTTTATATAAATTTAAATGGCTTCATTTATCACTATTTAATGTTTTGACCTAGTTAAACGGTTTTAAGTATTGCTATTGATCACGAATTTGAACACAGTTAATTGTTTTCAAATATCATTATCAAGCAAGAATAGTTCTATTTGCCATAGTTGAATAATTTGAAGCATTGCAATCTCAAAGTAATAATTTCATCTAATATTAATCAATCGTCAAATGATTTGAAGTATAATGAATGATTCATTATCATCATTATCAAGACCTACTGACAGCACAGATTTCCCTGACCCACTCTCACTATCCATCCCTATCTTCAATCTCTCCTGGCAGGTCATCTTGACGGCATCCAGGGTCTGCGCAAAGCTAAAGCAATTAAATCTTGCTGGTCGATTAACACTGGCACGACCATTTGTAGGAAAACGTAAGAAAACGTCGCCTATGAGTTAACCCTTGTTTCTCAAGCAGTGCCCCACACGTCTTGTTCGTCTTAATTGAATTGATTGTGAGATGGGAGGTAGATGGCCGAATAGTTGTTATTTTGTAGAGTATTGCTTCCAGAATTTTTTCAAGACAATACGCAGCGTTCTTGTTTAGTTCACATGTAGCTACGTGATGAATCCATTTAGTAGTACGGACACCGCTACAGCTTTTAAGAAATCCCGGTTTATCTTTTCTGAATGATTAGATTTTCATATGATCGATAATCTGCCAATAGATTTCCACGCAATTGTAAGGTGTATGCTGATATCTCTCTTTCAGTCGATGAGATGTTACTGCCGAAACATGCGAACTGATCTACTAATTTTACGTGGAATAGTTATGATTTCTTTTGGTTTAAAATATTTATATTTTGTTTTGTTTGTATTCACATAGAGATAAATGCCTCCTACTGCTTGCACAGGGCTATTTTGTTGGGATTCTGCTTGACATGGTGTATTAGCGAGAAGTGCTTGATCATCTGTGGAATCAGCGTCTGTCATAGTTTCTGGGGGACATCGCCTGCTTCTTGCCTTTTTAATGTGAAACATTATTCTATTAGATTTATGAACAGTCGTAGTAAATACTCTAGATATATTATTAACAAACAGGGTGTTGATGTATTTCTTTTCTAGACTACAGAGACAATGTCGAAGAGGTTGATGTCTCCATAAGGTGAGCAAACCATTGCTTTCGTGTTTTTGAAAAGTATCATTATGGTGTTAACAGTTTCTTAGGGAGACAAAATGTAAGTAGTTTTTGCCATATGTTTCCTCTGAGTACGGAATCGAATGCCTTGGAGAAATCTACGAATTGTAGTGTTGCTTCGAGATTCATTGCCTGTACTCTTTTAATAATACGACGGAGAGTCAAAATCTGAGAAGTTTTGGATTGATTTTTTAAAAAGCCGTTTTGATTTTCCTGAGAATTATATTTTGGGTCAGATAAGTTCGAGAAGGGGGCATTATAAACCTTAGCAGCTATAGCAGGAAAAGTTATGTCTCTGTAGTTCTTTGTGATTCCGAGGTCACCTTCCTTGAGGAAGGGAACTTTTTATCTACTGCTCTACAGATTTTTGCTTATAAAATTATTTGCTTAATTGGAGAAGTATTTCGTCAAATTTTCTAGTCATCTAAACTTCAGGGGATATTTTGTCGACGTTTTCTGTTTTAATATTTTTTTTTCAAATACTACGTTAAGTTCTTTATCCTTAAACTTTCCTATTCTGAAGTCTAATTAGCAATTAATAATTTTTTGGATAGGTTTTTCGGTGACCTCATGAGGGTTTCCAAATAATATTTGAAATATTCTTTCCACTTTTGACGTATTTCTTCTTGGCTAGGAGCTTTTAGGTGCTTTTCCTTCTGCTTACTTCATTTATAGTCTTCCATTGTAATCGACATTGTTAATCTTCATCAGAGTTTTCGATTTTATCAATTTTGCTATGAATGAATTCTAGTGGTTCATTTTGGTATGTGTCAGGAATTTCTTAAATCTCTGTGCGTGAATTTCCTCTTTTTTGAGTAAGGATGCTAATGTAAGTTATCTCGTTTTTTTTTTCTTATCGACCAATAACTCCACTGGAACTTTACATTTGGCTCTTATTTTGGTTGGTATGCACACACCTGCTTTTGCTGTGGTTTCCATGTAGGTTGTGACGAAGTTTTCGTATTCGTCATTCGGAGAATGTTTTTCCAATATCTCCTGAAGAGTATCAAATTTGTTTCTGACAGTTATATATTGATTGCTTTTATGTCTATTGGTACGTGAGGACCTGTCATAACATGTAGTTTTGAATATTTGTCTCTTATTTCTGCGTAGACTCAGGCGCATCTTTGTCGAGATGAATCTGTGAGCTGAAGATACTCCTTCAAAAGAGGAGGGAGTTTCCTCGTGGTATAATGGTTAACAGATTCGAAACACTACAAGAAAAGACGGAAAAAAGTACACCAAACGACGAATACGAAAATTTCGTCAATGCACACCTTGAGGCAGCAGCAAAATACATTCCAACAAAAATTAAAACTAAATATAGAGTCCCATGGGAAACCTTAGCGGTGAGAGAAAAACGTGCACTAGTGAAAACAGCCTCCAAAAACTATCGAAAAAACCCAACAAACACAAATGCCTTAAAACTAAAAACGGCACAAAATCAATTAGCAGGCATATATATAAAGGAACAGACAGAATACATTCAAAATCAGATAGATAAGATCAGAGACTCGATAGAAGATAGACAATCTAGAATTGCCTGGCAAACAATAAACGAAGTGAGCAGAAGAAAGAGCACAGCCAAAGCTAAACTTAAAGCAGCAAACCAACAAGAAAGAATAAAACTGTGGAAACAGCACTTCGAAAACTTACTTGGAAACCCACCAAAAATAACACATGAACCAATCACCAGAATAATTAGCAAACAATTAGACATTAAACTTGGACCGTTCACACAAGGAGAACTCGACTCGGTTCTCAGAAAAATTAAAAATAGGAAAGCTGCAGGACTGGACGAAATTCCCCCGGAAGTATGGAAGACCAGACAATTCGACGACATACTGCTCCGACACTGCAACGCAGTATACAATCAAAATCCGATAGATAGATGGACGAAGGGATGCATACTCCCCTTCCCTAAAAAGGGGGACCTCGGATTAGCCAAAAACTACCGAGGCATAACACTTACATCCATAGCTGCCAAAATCTACAATGCCCTACTACGAAACCGCATAGAACCCAAAATCGACAACATACTTAGAAAAAACCAAAATGGCTTCCGAAGAAATAGATCTACGACCTCACAAATACTAACCATCCGCAGAATCCTTGAAGGTGTACGGGCAAAGAACCTACAAGCGACATTAATATTTGTCGACTTTACCAAGGCTTTCGACTCCATTCACAGAGGAAAGATGGAACAAATCCTACTAGCGTACGGCATACCTAAAGAAACCGTAGCGGCAATAACGATTCTCTATAGAAACACTAAAGTAAAAGTACGATCACCAGATGGAGACACAGAATACTTCGACATTGTAGCAGGAGTACTACAAGGGGACACGCTGGCTCCGTATCTCTTTATCATTTGTCTAGACTACGTACTTAGAACATCGATTGACAAAATCAAAGAGAATGGCTTCGAACTGACGAAGAAAAGAAGCAGAAGATATCCCGCAACAACAATTACCGACGCCGACTACGCCGATGACATAGCGATACTGGCAAATACACCTGACCAAGCCGAAACACTTCTGCATAGCCTGGAACGAGCAGCAGCAAGCATAGGCCTCCATGTTAATGCACACAAAACGGAATATATGTGCTATAACCAAACGGGGGACATCTCCACTCTAGAAGGAACCCCTCTTAAACTAGTAGACAAATTCACGTACCTAGGAAGCAGCGTCGAATCAACCGAAAAGGACATCGAAACGAGGTTAACGAAAGCATGGACAGCTATCAATAGGCTTTCGACTATATGGAAATCAGACCTAACCGATAAAATGAAACGCAGTTTCTTCCAGGCAGCGGTCACATCGATACTGCTATATGGATGCACTACATGGACGCTAACAAAACGGCTGGAGAAGAAACTAGATGGCAATTACACAAGAATGCTGCGTGCAATCCTCAACAAGTCCTGGCAGCGGCACCCCACGAGACACCAACTGTACGGCCACCTGCCCCCTATCACGAAATCTATTCAAGTTAGGCGAACCAGACATGCTGGACATTGCTGGAGAAGCAGAGATGAACTCATAAGAGATGTACTCTTATGGATCCCCACACACGGCCGCGCAAAAGCAGGACGACCAGCACGAACGTACATTCAGCAGCTGTGTGAGGATACAGGATGTTGTCCTGAAGACCTGCCTAGGGCGATGAACGATAGGGAGGAGTGGCGAGAGAGGGTCAGGGATATCCGTGCTGCCAGCACGATATGATGATGATGATAATGGTTAAAGTGCGGGACTGCAGAATTTTAGTAAGCGAGTTCGAACTCCAGTCGTGCTATTACGTTCACTTTGAAATTGACCTTGTATCATATCTTATCCGTGGCTGAGATTTGAATAAAGACGCAACATTGATACTTTTAAAATTTGGTTGACTTTTGATTTTATTTAATTAGGTATACCAATGTTTGAGGGAATTTTACATTTCCTTATTATTTCGTAATTTATACCGAACTTTAACTTTATACCGAACTTTAACTTTATCCAAAATGTACGGACGAAAAATGAAAATAAATGAATAAATAAATAGAATCAATGCAGATATACTGGAATACAAACTACACTTCCAGACATAATTCGATTTTTTTACAAGTCTCTCAGCAGTGAACAGGTCTTTAAATTTTAAGATTAAAAAGATTTTACAGTAAATCAGCCATTGTTGGTTGTTTAATGCCAAATCTGGTTCATTCATATAGATTACATATATACGATTTGTAAATATAAGTTTTAAAAAATGGTTCTAAGTATTGCTACGTATCACAGACAATTCAGGTAAACGTCTGTCATTTCTTTACACAGTTAAATGATCAAAAAATTGTATTTCAAACCATTCAATTTAGCATAAGTCATTTGTTTTGACTCATTTTAAATGTTAAAGAGGTTTATTTGATCCATAAATAAGAGTACCACTCCAAGTCAGAGAGGACCTGGCAGTGGATGCCATGAAGTGATAATCCGCATTCCTCAAATTTCAAGCATTACTGGAACCTAGCCAACAAATTATTTAATGTAATTTCAGGACACTAGTTATCGGGGTTTTAACCCACTCAGAGACGCAGTCGGTGTATTCTAAAGCCCCAAATGAGTTGGCTGCAAAATTAAAAAAGAGTGAAGATTCAATTTCAGTAAAATTTTGATAAATCTCGCATTTTATCTTTCTTAACAATGTGTAGTTTATAGTCTTTGCTGTTTTTTGTCTTCTCTTATATCATATCCGTTGCAAATGTTTAGTTAAATACATATTCACTTAAGACTTAACACCCAGTCTTCGATCAGGAACCACTCCACGCATTAGTACCATCGATAAGGGACTTTAGGGTCGAAATGGAATCCACCAAGACAATTTTTTCATGTGGAACAAACCAATCCAGTACATTTTCATCAGATGTGAGTGACGTTATTGTTATGGTCGTGGAGTTCGAATGATGACACGACACAGAAATAAGTGATAAGAAATATACTGAAGGAAAATAGTACATACACAACGATAGCTGGGAGAAACCCCTCCTCAGCTTAACAATCAGGAATATTACCGCTCTTGGTAACGGCTCACTGAGACTAAGACTGAGACTGAGCCGAGACTGCGACTGCGCAGAAGTGACCTCAGTTGGTATATGTCACATGAGGACACGTCCATCTATAGGGGACACCCTAACAGTTATGTATGAACAGCTTCAATTGTAATGGGTTGAACATTCGAAAAACAATTTTTTGGGGTCACGTGTCTGTGTGAAGGTTTTCGTATATGTCTTAAATGCACTTTAATTCCTATGGCCGTAGTTTAAATATTCACTGCATTCCATGATACTACCATAATTTTCAGGATTTCAAACGAAATAAAACGACACTTACGACGAACACAATGCCAAGTGATGGTCGAAAATACTCAAACTACAAAAGTAAATAGATTGGCAACATTTTGGCGGCTTCCTTGACTCGGCAGCACTATAAACTCGATAAAGAATATATAACCCATCCTTGTTTAACAGAAATTAAACACGTAAATGTCATTTAGCTGTCTCTAAGATTCAACAACACAAGAAAAGATACTGACATTAGAACAAAATATAAAATAAAAATGACGACAAAAGCGGTAATAAAGGAATATACTGGCGAAAAAGAGTGTGTAAATAATATCTTTCGTCTCTCTGGAACAAAAGGTTTTCTTTTTGTTTCTTTTGCTACTCTTCATTTTACACAGACGACATGCTTATGCGCGGGACAGTGCAAGGCCGCTTCAAAGTAAATATAAAGGGAATAATGACCTTCGTCTATTGCAGGCATTTACAATGAAGTATCACGTCAGATGAGCTGGAGTCGACGTCTTGTTCACTGATCGCCCTCTGGTTTTGAAAGAATCTCGACGCAAGGCTCTTTTCAGCGCCGAAACCACGTGACCTGAAAAAATACTTTTGGAGAAAGTATGATGACATTTTTTTAAACCAGTCTTTCCTGATACATTTTCACTGAAATTAGAGTGACAGCAAGTTTTCCCAACGATCCAGACATTTTATTTTAGCTGATCATAACAGTGCTGCAGACTGAATGGTCAATATTCTTCCCTTAGTTTCAGGTTCTCCAAGTCTCTTTCTAGGGTTTTTGAGTTTCGTTGTAAGTGCACCAAATAATCATACTAGGACTTGTTTTCTGCGCGTGACTGGGTGATCTGTTTGTATCTCAAAGTCCAAAATAATATTATGGCGTTCATTTTTGACGACATATTCTGATTTGCGCATATAGCACTAATCAACATGTTCAAATTTAAATCTCTTGGATAATTCTCAAAAGTTCACCTACTTAGGAAGCAGTGTCTTCTTGTTGTATACTCAGCACAATAAAGACGCAATGATAACGACGAGACACAGTCTTTTAGAAAAATATACCTCTCACTTTATTTGAAAGGGTTGTGTGTGAGAGGGAGTTAGAAACCGAACAGAACTGCAGCATATTGAACCCTACGCTTATGGCCATCAGCGTTTCTTTCCCGTTCTCAATGGCAGCTCAACCGGAGGCCCGGGTGCCCAGCTTTCTGCTGGGTGCTGGCTTTCTCTACCACATCTTCTCTCCAAACATCCGATCTCCAAACTAACTGATTTCCTGTCTTCACCAAGTTATATAATATTTCAATCGCCCACTCAATATCTCCCCATAACTGGCCATCGGAATGTATCACTTCCGCCGTCTTTGGAATGGCATGTTTGATCGTCATTGCGCGGAAATAACTGTCATGCAGTTCACAGGTCACTGTCTTCCGATGCATCAGTCTGTGACTGTACCGTGGGATTTTAACCCTGTCTCATATTGTCAGCCAAGCTCGCCCACGCCAATGGAATATGCACTTCCATGTTTGGCGGGGTCGGAGGTCAATATACAACATAATCAACTGAGACAGATCCGCGACTAACAAGGGAATGGACAGCTATCGATAGTTTATCGGTCATATGGAACTCAGACCCGACCGATAAAATGAAGCACATTTTCTTCCAAGTAGCGGTCGTGTCAATACTGCTATATGGATGCACTACATGGACGCTAACTAAACGTATGGAGAAAAAGGTTGACGACAACTACACAAGAATGCTGCGAGCAATATTAAACAAGTCCTAGAGGCAATACTCCACAAAGCAGCAGCTATACGACCACCTGCCACCCATAACGAAAACTATCAAAATTAGACGAACCAGATATGCGGGATCCTTCTAGAGATGTAGGTACGAGCTCATATGTGTTGTATTCCTGTGGACCACTTCACATGGACGAGCAAAAGCAGGACGACCAGCTTGAACCTATATACTGCAGCTCTGTGCCGATACTGGATGTAGCCCAGAGGACTTGCCGGAAACAATGGACGATAGGGAGTAGTGGCGTGTGAGGGTCAGAGATATTCGTGCTGATAGCGTGAGATGATGATGATGATGATGACTCAGTCGAGCTTAGTCTAGTGTTCTTTTTGTGCCAGTTAGTTATTTTCGATTATAATGAGATTAACTGTTTTATTTCTGTTAGAACACAATCTACATTTTCTATTCGGTTCCGTATTATCAATTTTAGTTTTTTTGGCATTATCTTAAGCTGGTATTAAAAGAGATTCAATTTCTTTCTTCAGGTTATCTCTTCTTAGTTGTGTCTACCGACTCACGTGTGCAATTTCCTTCGTTTATAACTTGAAGTATTTATACAGTTCTTATGATTGAGATGTTTTTACACCAGAGTTTGAGTGACAGCAAGTCACTTTAAGTCTCCAGGACTCTTCTCAGTATCCTCTCCGATCTTAATAATACTGTAGTCTAGAAGCTCTCCACTTGTTCTCTGATTCTTAAGTCTTCTAGTCTCTTTAGCAATTCTTTTGGTGATTGTTCCGGGTGCTCTAATTACGACTGGTATCACCAAAACCATCATGTTTCAGTGGAGTATAGCAGGTCCAAATTCAGATTTTTTCGACAAGTTGCTTAATCAAAATTAAGAATTCACTCTACCCTTCAATTCTCCCACACTTGGGGATGGAGGAAACAGATGCGTACCCGAAGTGAATAAGCAGGGAATGAAACGCAGTCTTGTAAAAGATTTCAACTCGACTCGCCCAGCGACGATAACCGTTACTCTAGGCGTATTTCCTTTTCATAGCACGTAAACTTTTACGGAATGGAACTGGTACCTACTTACCCCTTGTTTATTTATTTAAAAATTTCCATTTCCCAAGATCAGTTTTCTTACATTACTTATACATAAATGACCTGAGAGAAAGATGTAGGTTCAAGCCTTTTTCATTAGCAAGACAGTAAACGTAAATACACACGTCTAGGATTTGAACTTGGCTGGCCGAAATCATTTTCTTTGGCGATAACCGTTACCCGACAATCCCCTTTGCTGGACTGCGATATTGTAGTGAATGATTTTGAACTTCAGTCACGCAAATACGTTAACTTTAAGACTAATACCCTTTAGAAAGGCATGAACACACATATCCCACAAGCTATGTGCTAAATACTTCCACAAGTATCCAACTACATGGTGTTGGCATTATATAACCCCCAAAGATTGATATACCTTAAAACAAAAGAAACCAGACCAGACCAGACCACATTAGCCTTTCCGTAAAAAGTGGATACCCTGAAGGAAAATTAAAGTGAAAGGCCTTAAATTTGTATTTTCATTTATCAAATGAACCGGTAACATAAGTAGGTTTCAATGGATGATTTCATATTCTGATTATTATTTGAATACGTTTCTCAATAAAACCCGCATCGAGAGTATAAAAATTCATGCTCATATTGCAGTCAGGTTGAAATTGGTATTGTCTTTTCATCATTATCATCATCAAGTCGTGCTTACAACACGGATTACCTTGAATCTCCCTCGCCATATGTCCCTATCGACCATCACACTTGCTCAGAATAATAAAGTGTATCCAGTGTCCACACAAAGATGATGTATGAAACATTTTACTGGTTGGTCAACACAGGTGTGTCCATGAGTGGGAGTCTACAAGATATTCTTTCTTATAAGATTGAGCCTTCTTCTCCAACTGTCCTCATCATATCTTGTTTGTCTTACTGGAATTGTCTATGAGATGGAAAGTAAGTGGCCATACAGCTACTGTTTTGTAAGGTACTATTTACCAACCCCTCCGCTCGGGCAGGATATGACACAAGGTCAATTTTTAAGCGGAGTATAACAGGTTTTGAATTCAGAGTTTTCCTTCTCCTAGACTAGTTGCCTCACCTGAAGAACCTAGTCCGTCCTACTATTTATCCATAGCTGGAGGGAGAATAAGGGGGTTCATACCTTTCCCAGGGGTATTTGCCCGAAAGTGAACGTAATAGCGCGACTGGAGTACGAACTCGCGTACTACGATTCCGCAGTTCATCGCTTTAACCATTGCACCACGAGGACACCCTACTGTTTTGTAAGGTGCTGCTTCTAAGACTTGTTCAAAATGGCATGCAGCATTATATATTTCCCACCTATGCCTATTCCCCAGCGTTTCGTAAGAGTCTAGATAGTACAACCATATTGAAGTGAAGATTAAGTTTCAGCTTAAAAGAAATCCCGTTTTATTTTATTAAAGAAATCAGATTATCAAAGGATCAATAACCTGAAAAACCATTCCATGTTTTACTGACATCGCTTTCAGTAGATGTGATATTGCTACCGAGATATGTGATTTAGTCTTGTAATTCAAGAAATTTGCCATTTAATATGCAGATGGCTCCTTCCTGTTCAACACACATGAACTCTGTTTTATCTTTGTTTACGAATTCGTTCCCGTTTAAAACACAAAGATTCTGTTTTATCTGAGTTTACGAACTCATTCCTGTTTAAAACACAAGGACTCTGTTTTATCTGAGTTTACGAAGAGGCTAACGCCTCTTTCTTCTTTCTTCAGATTATGCAGCAAGGATTCGGCTTGGACATGTGTATTGTCAGGAAGCGATGGATCACTTTTTACAATAGTTACAGTTCAATTTTTCTCTAGAAGGGGTGATCATTTACTCTGCTAAGTCTTGAATGACATGGCAATATGTAGAGAGCCGCCAGTAATAACTAAAATCAGTAAAAATGGTCTTCTGTCTTAAGTTGCTAACGCGATATAATTAGGTATTATATATTTAACCAACTCTGCAACCTTGGAATCATCATCATCATCATTATCATGTCATGCTGGTAGCACGGATATCCCTGACCCTCTCTCGCAACTTTTCCCTATCGTTCATCGCCTCAGGCAGGTCTTCAGAACAACATCCTGTATCCTCACATAGTTGCTGAATGTATGTTCGTGCTGGTCGTCTAGCTTTTGCACGGCCATGTGTGGGGTTCCATAAGAGTACATCACTTTTGTGTTCGTCCCTGCTTCTCCAGCAGTGTCCTGCATGTCTAGTTCGTCTAACTTGAATATTTTTCGTGATAGGAGGCAGGTGGCCGTACAGTTGGTGTCTTGTGGGGGTTGCCGCCGGGACTTGTTCAAGATTGCTCGCAGCATTCTTGTGTAATTGCCGTCTAGCTTCTTCTCCAGCCGTTTTGTTAGAGTCCATGTAGTGCAGCCATATAGCAGTATCGATGTGACCGCTGCCTGGAAGAAACTGCGTTTCATTTTTTCGGTTAGGTCTGATTTCCATATAATCGATGGCCTATTGATAGCTGTCCATGCTTTCGTTAACCTCGTGAAGTTTTAAAAAAACTGTAGTTTGAATTATATAATCTAAAAATAGAGTAAGAATTCTTCTCAACAAAAAATAAAATAGCACTTCTCTAATAAAAAATAAATTAACTCTTTTCTAATTCTCAGGTCAAAATATAAAGTGATAACACTTCTCTATTCAAAAAAATAAAATGGAAACACTTTTCTAATAAAAAAAAAAATGACAACAAATCTCTAACCATAAAAAAAAAAATAACACTTCTCAAACAAAAAAAAAAAAAAATAATGAATAACACTCCTCTAACTTAAAAATAAAATTGCATAAAAATATGTAAGGGTGTGCCCTAATTTTCGCACTTTTATATTTTAGTTACAGTGTTTCAGAGTAGAGTTTGGTTATAAATAAAACCTAATTATATCTTTGAATAATTCAAGGCAAGGATCTTTCCACTGGATCGGATTAAGATGAAAATTCTTCAGAAGAACTCTTTGGATTAAGATTTCGTTGAGTGAATTATATAGGAGTGGTACTTTTTCAGATGGACAAGACTAACTGAACATATCTCCCGGCGAACACATTGTAGAGACATTTCTTCTGGGAAGTCACTCTGAGGTAACAGTTGTTCAGCTAATAAATTTTGATGACATTTCTTTAGGTTGATGATATTAAGGTAAGAGATCTTCAGGCAAAAACACTTTCGTGCGATTTCTTCATGTGGTTCAAACTGAGGTAACAGTCATCGGCTGATAACTTTCTGGAGATATTTCTTTAGATTGAGATATCAGATATTCAGCTGAACACTTCTTTAGCTGATGATTTTCTTGCGACATTTCTGAAAGTGGATAAGATTTGGGTGACAGTTCTTCAGCTGATTATTTGGTGGCGAGATTTCTTTTGTAGGATTAGATTGTGCTAACAGTTCTTATGGAGATAAATTTGTAGTGGCATTTCTTCAGTTCAATTAGATTGAGGTGAGAATTCATCTGGGGATAACTTTCTTCTGGTGGATCAAATTGTGGTAACGGTTCTTTTGGAAAACTATTTGGCGTTTGATTTGGTTTGGTTGGGGGTAATGGCATATCTATCATTCTAGGTTATTTAATGCCAAATCCTCTTTGTACATATATATTAACAATACTTATGAATGGTAAACACATTTTGTTAATAACATTCTTAAACGAGCATGGAGTCTTTTTGCACATAGTTAAATGGTTTCAAATATTGCCATATAACAGTCACAATTTAACATCAGTCGTTAGTTTGCACGAAGTTTGTTCTATTTGACCCACAGATAGGACCCTATCATATGTACTCCACATTCCCCTAAACTCCAGCTTTTGAGATTTGGGGGATGTGGAGTAAATCAAATTATTTAATGTCATATCCAGCACACTCGTTCGTGGAGGGTCATACTTCTCTTTAGAGAAGCGGTCAGTTTATTCGCTAGTCCCAGCTGACAGTGCTCTACACATATTGAGGTGACATTTCAGATTAGAGTGGTTTTGTTTCAGGTAGTAAGTAAAGTTCGACCAAAGGGCTCCCTTTTCAATAGCTATTAAACCAAGGTTTGCTCCACTTTAACATTGATACATACCTATTAATGCTAAGTGTTAAACAAAGGAGGTATCAGGAACCATTTTTTGGTATGACGCGACCTAAGATTGATCCCCAGTCTCCCGGGCCATTTGCAAACACTCTAACCATTAGGCCAATGGACCGGTCCAACCAAATTGCTTTGATTAACAAAATTAAAAAGAAAATCATATTTTCAGTTTCAACATCTTCATATCTTTTTTAAACTTTAAAAAAGAGATAGTAATTTCTATCTTGTGGATAAAAAAGATTTCATTAGTTTCCACTGGTGCGAGAGGTCAGGTTTTGATCCCACATAGAATATAGAATTGCTTTGATTAACAAAATTAAAAAGAAAATCATATTTTCAGTTTCAACATCTTTATATGTTTTTTAAACTTTAAAAAAGAGATAGTAATTTCTATCTTGTGGATAAAAAAGATTTCATTAGTTTCCACTGGTGCGAGAGGTCAGGTTTTGATCCCACATAGAATATAGAGTTACAATTACAGATTTTCTGGGCAGCTATTACCTTCCTAGTTTGACTGACACAACCCAATCTTCATCGTCCCGAATTTCACATTATATTTGCCTTTGAGTTATACTAAACCAAGCTTAGTAGATATTGTAGATTACATGCGGTGGGTAGGCGGACCGTCGCTCGTCATCAAAGCTAAACAAATGTTAACTATCCAAAAAGTCTACAAACAAGACTGTTTTTAAAGAAAGTGACGCCAATCGCTTGTCGGCCTTCATTTTCGTACATCTATTGGTACTGGGACTGGAGGTTAACTACCGCACACAAAATGGTCGACCGGCAAGATAACATTGGCGAAGCGATTCGCAACACAAATTACTTTACTTGTAACCAAATCGGCGACATAATACTACCGTTTAAAAAGGAAAAGAAAAAAAGATATCAAAAACAAAACAACGAATGGGGTATCCTTTCCTCGACTGGGACTCGCGCACCTACCTTGGCTCCCTTTCAGAGAAGGGTAGCGTGTAGCCCATTCACAAAAAGTTAATATGTTGGTTTGGGGCCCAATTAATCTGTCTGTCACTACGACTTGTTCAATTAATGTCGACACAAAGCTGGTTGGCTGGCTGCAGTCTCTTTACAGTTGGAGTTTTACCGAGCTTAAGTACGGGCATGCTTATTTAAGTAAACCTGTATGCATGTGTGTGTGAGTGTATATATGTGTGTGCGTGATTATATATATATATATATATATATATATGTGTGTGTGTGTGTGTGTGTGTGTGTGTGTGTGCGCGCGCGTGTGTGTGTGGGCATAAGTATTTTTAAGCAATTACATTCATGAAAATACATATACTGTCTTAATATATTTGCTTTTGCACAAGCAAATATCAATCTATCCACACACACACACACACACACACACACACACACACACACACACACACACACACACACACTTACGAAGCATGTAACTTTTCATACAGACTAAAACTCAAACACAACCGTTCTTTTGAATGTATGTATACAAGTATATAAAAAGTAGAAAAGGATTCCTAAAGAATAATGCATTGAAGCATGATATAATTATTAAAATGTAAAGAAAACACTCCATACATATATATATATATATATATATATATATATATATATATATATATATATATATATATATATATATATAAAGGTGTTCCGGATCAAATTTTCTTATCAGAGCAATATCGGTTTTCTATCCAGAACGACATCATTTTGACGTAATATGAAATGAGCTTGAAACACTCTCGGGGTAGCAATTAAAGATTTACCTGGGTTTAAATTTTTTTTCACTAACAAATTCAAGATGTGCATCAGTTCAAGATATAATCGTAACTGATCGTATCTGAAAAGAAATTGATGTCACTAAGTAGATGGAGCTACAATTACCACTTGCCTATGTTTATTTTCACTCCACATATGACAGTCTAAAATGGGAAATTATTTCTGATGCACCTAATATGCATGACTGTGGGTGTCTACGTGTGTATGTGTGAGAAAGTATGTGTATATACGTATATATGTGCGAGTGAGTGTGTGTGAATATGTGTTTATTAATATGTTTATACACAGCAAAACCCCACAAGGCACCAACTATACGGTCACTTACCACCTATCACGAAAACTATACAAGCTAGACGAAGCAGACATGCCGGACACTGCTGGAGAAGCAAGGACGAGATCGTAAGTGATGTACTCCTGTGGAACCCTGCATATGGCCAATCAAAAGAAAGACGACCAGCTCGAACATACATACAGCAGCTATGTGATGATACGGGATGTAACCCTAAAGACCTGCCAGAGGCGATGAATGATAGGGAGACGTGGAGAGAGAGGGTCAGAGATATCCGTGCTAGCCGAACGACATGATGATGATGATGATGATGATGATCCTATTTACCCAACCCCTCCGCCCGGGCAGGATATGACACAAGGTCAATTTTTAAGTGGAGTTTTACAGGTTTGAATTCAGAGTTTTCCTTCTCCTAGACTAGTTGCCTCATCAAGGCTGAAGAACCCAGTCTGTCCAACTATTTACCCTTAGCTGGAGGGAGAGTAATTGGATTCATACCTTTCCCATGATGATGATGATACATGTTTGGATATATATATATATATATATATATGTGTGTGTGTGTGTGTGTGTGTGTGTGTGTGTGTGTGTCTTTTTTATGTAAAGATGTATGTACGCATATGTATGAGATTGCGCATATACATAAATATATATTTATACATACATTTATATTTATCGATATGTGGATAGATATATACATGAACAGTGTATATTTAGGCAGTAAGTTATGATTCAAGCATGTTTTGTTAAAGACGATGGAAAACTGTTTATTCTTTTAATTTTATTTATTAAGTCTCCTGGTAGTTATTCTTGTGTCGGGATCCAGGTGGTAAAGGAATTGTCCCATATCTTCTGCCCAAGCTCTTTCGACAATACTTTTGGTCATCGTCAGGGGAAATGTAGTTTTCAGATTGCAGTTTGAGTTTTTATCATTTTAATTATTTGAAACGTTTTGATTCGAAGTTGTCGGTTGGAACGTTTTCAGCGTTTTGTTTTAAATCGTTCCGTTGGAGAAATAATATGTTTATCCTTACATATATATATATATATATATATATATATATATATATATATATATATATATACATAAGTATGTAAATGTATATATGTGTGTGTGTGTGCGCGTATGCATGTGTGTATACGTGTGTGTGAGAATATGCGTTTATAAATATGTTTATACACAAATATATATATATATATATTGTTTGGTTTCTTTGTTTAATGGCATATCAACCTTTGTAGGTTATGTAATACCAAAGCCCTTCTCCAAGAAGAATAGTAGTGGTACTATTTAACCCATAGTTGGGAGGATAAGGGGATTCATACCTTTCCCAAGGGTATTTGCCCGTATATGTATATACAAACACTTATATGTAGAAGTGTTTATAAAATACATATATATTCATAGGTATGTAGATAAATAGACACACACACATATATATGTTTATACGTACATACATTAATTTGCATAATTTTATATATATACTTAGGGGCTGTCGTTATGAGACAATTGAGGAGATGAAAGAGGCTGTGACGAAGGTCATTGACACACTCATACAAGTAGACTTCCGTGGGACCTTCCAGAATTTGTTGGAACGGTACAAGTGCATTGTAGCCGGAGGAAATTACTTCAAAGGGGACTAGAGTTTCATGTGTGTACTATCAATAAAAGTGCCCATGAGAAAAATGTCTGGAAACTTATTGTGTGCTCCTTGTATATATATATATATATATATATGGGGGAGTATATTAATACTTGTTTTATACAGTCATACATTAGCACAGCTGATGGCTAACGTGCTGGCTTGTGGCATCAAAGTTAGACAGTTTGATCTTCAGTGATGCAATTGTATCACTTCTGTGTTTTTGTTTATCAAGGATGTTATTGGCTTAACACAACCCCCAAATGTTGATATGCCATTAAATCATTAAATCATGAAACCTAAACCATATATATATATATATATATAAGTGTTTTTTACAAGAATAATGAGAGAAATTATTTACACAAAAGAATAATTGTTTTAAAACTATTCTCATTTTTTCGTCAATGAAATTCATTCACGTATATCAATTACATAGATCAACCATGGAAAAATCCAGATTTTTTAAAAATTATATAATTTTCCGGTACAGACTTATTTATCCTCCAAACCCTTTAAATAATTCAGTAATCACTTACAC
>OY757916.1:102464741-102492241 GCA_963585895.1 Sepioteuthis lessoniana | reverse complement strand
GTGTGTGTGTGTAAAAGAACCCATTTAAAAAATTGAACAACATTCAATAGTTTGTTTTAATTCTATTTCTTTTGGTTGTGGAAAATATTTTATACTTATCATGAAATATAATAAATTATAGATATATTTTTTGTGTTTTTCCTTCATCATAAATGACTTCTGCGTCATTCCATAGAAAGTGAGAGATAAGGAATCTTGTAAAAATGAATATCTCTCTGAATTGAAGACTACAAATGCATCTACTATGCGGAAATTTAGTACAACCACTCATAGGAGAGCAAATACACAAATCTACAAGCAAACCACATATACTGACGTTGGACTGTACATGCAGATTCTTTTTCATTTATGTAACACTGCATACCAACGCAAAGAAGAGTATGTGCTGCATAGTGATTAAATACTGGACTGTGACATCCAATTTAGCGAGTTCAAGTCTATTGCTTTCTATTTTGCTTTGGTTTCTTGGTTCAATGGCATATCAACCTTCATGGGTTATTTGATTCCAAAGCCATCCTTCTAGAAGAACAGCAGTAATACTATTTCACTCATAGCTGGGTTCATACCTTTTCCAAGGGTATTGGTCAGAAAGTAAACGTAATATCACGACTCCTAAGTCCAGCCCTTTTACCCAATGATACCACGAGAAAACCCCTCTATTTTGGAATTATACTCTTAGGAAAGGCACGAAACCTCTTTCTCCATCTAAATTCTTCTACAAGGATGGTTTTGGTCTTTAATAACCTTCTAAGAATGATATACATTTAAAAATAGAAACTGTCAAACATATATCATATTTACCAACCCCTCCTCTCGGGCAGGATATGACACGGTCGTATCGATACTGCTATATGGATGCACTACTTGGACACTAACTAAACGGCTGTAGAAGAAGCTAGACGGCAATAACACAAGAATGCTGCGTGAAATATTGAACAAGTCCTGGTGGCAACACCCCACAAGGCACCAACTATACGGCCACCTACCTCCCATCACGAAAACTATCCAAGTCAGACGAACCAGACATGCAGGACACTGCTGGAGAAGCAGGGACATGCTCATAAGTGATGTACTCCTATGGACCCCCACATATGGCCGGGCAAAAGCAGGACGACCAGCTCGAACCTACATTCAGCAGGTACGTGAGGATACGGGATGTAGCCCAGAAGACCTGCTAGAAAGGATGAACGATAGGGAGAAGTGGCGAGAGAGGCTCGGGGATATCCGTGCTAGTTGCATGACATGATGATGATGATGATGATGATAAAGACTCTTTTAAATGATTAATAATATCACTGTTCCCACTAAATCAAGAACACCAATGACTACTAATAATAATGATAATAAGTATCTACATGCAGTACTGGAAGAATATTTAGAAAGGCATGTCTTAGAAGAATAAGAGTGATAAACAAAATAGTTAAATGTAAAAAAAAAATGAAGCAGTTAACACTTTAGCAATACTTGTAGCTATTCAGATCTTGAACGTGATAAACTGTCATGAAGAAAAGATACGCGAATAAATAGGAAGATCATAAATTTTGTAGCCATGTATAACATGCATCACCCGAAAGTAGACGTTAGCTGTTTGTACCTACGTAGAGCAGAAGTGCATAAAAGAGTGACCCAACTCAAACTCACATTCATGACCACAACTAAAGGGTTTGATTTATATATAAGACTTAAAAATGTCTGAATATTAAATCTAGTTTACCAAAATGAATAAAAAGGCTACATTCAAACATCAAAGAAAAGAAAAATTCGAAAAACATCTACTTAAAAAACCATTTACTTGTCTGAAATTGCAAAAAAAAAAACGGACCAGTTTGAAAAAATCTTTTCAGAGGTCCTGGCTGCAACCAAAAAGAGAACTTATTCAAACTGATGAAGGCTAAAACCTGTCAGTAAAATCCTTTCAAGCACATATTCTAAGTTTGATTTTCTTTAAACGTCTCAACAATTCTTATGGGTTATTTAATGCCGAGATTTTTGGAAGTGCTCGTGATGTAATGGTTACCGTCGTAGGAAATGGACAAGGCGACACGAGTTCAAATCCTGGACGAGTCTGATTGCATTTCACATAGCACTAATACCTTTTAAACTTCGCTTAAAAATTGAACTTGTGTCATATCCTGCCCGAGCGGAGGGTTTGGTAAATATGATTTAATGCCAAGATTTATAAAGGGTGTCTGAAAATAGATACAAGCCATAAATACGATATTCATTTATTACCGAAACATGCACAAGAGCGGTCATTTGGAATACATCCTGTAAAAATGCATCCTTTGAGCTAGAGACATCAAATCAATGTTTTTTAATTGGTATTATAACAGCTTCCAGGACATACAATCTTTTTTGAGTTTCTGTCCCAGTGATAAATTATTATCTTATTAATGAGTTGCATCTATTTTGAAATAGTTGTGAAAGCTTTTGTCTCTAAGTTAATAGTGACGCAAAATATTTTTCCTCTCTTATCCAAAGAATTTTTGATCGAGAATTAATAGTTGTTATAGTATACTATTTTCAAATTTGAAACCAAAAGTTGAGTTATTAGCTGTCACACGTGTTCTATGTATAGTGAGACACACTATTGATGGGAACCTAGGAGGTTCTTACATTCCGGGTGGAAATGAAAGTAATGGAAATTAATGAGTACTCCATACTCCCTCAGAGCTCTTGAACTGTAGCCTCACCATCAGATGTATTTGCATGTCATATTAAGAGCACCCTTTTTGGGAGGTGTCTCAGCCCTCTGAGGAGGTTACAGAGATCGGATTCTAAGCCTCTTGAAATTAGTGGTTGGAATGTGGGGAGAAATCAGTATAATGTAGGAAAAATATTGATCCTAAGAGACAACTTAGAGTAAGGTCATGCAAATAGGTAACTCAAAGGACCACCCAAATGTGATCAATGCTTTATGGGAAAAAATGTTCTGATTAGAATAATTGCATTGTAATAGCAAACCCACTTTCATAAATTATAAACCCCCCACAGCCACACACACACAAATTATATATATATATATATATATATATATATATATATATATATATCCTGGCGCCGGCGCACACGCAAAATCTCTTTTTACACTCCTCTTCTACGCATATATGATCTTATATAAACCTAAAGATTTATACAAACTCGAAACCCTGTTTTAAGCTCCCCGTCCACTTTCACACCGTCTCAACATCTTTCAAACATCGCACCGTTTACAAACCTCGATGCAACAAGTGTCATCGCCGTTTACAAACGCGCATTCTGACGCCAAACCGGAAGTGACAGTATAAGCACCAATGGTGTCTGTCATGGCGTTGCCTGTCATTCAGTCTGTCGCACTGACAGTCTCCCTGTGTGGTCTTTCAGTCGACCTGTGTTTGTTTGCTTTATTATCACTGTGTCAGCCTCCTGCTCCCGTGTCTTGGAAACAACTGTCCCCTGGCGACAGTCGTCTTGCCAGACACAGGACACTTCATGTCCACGCGTCTTCACAAATGGCAGTCTGTCGGGGGGCCTTGAAAATATTTTGCGTACGAAAAATGAACGACGGTGTAGAACAAAACTAGCGAGTATGGCATCCAGAGAAGAAAGGGATTGAGAACAGCGCTAACATGTCGATAAGCTGAAAGAAAAACGGAGGAATACACACAAACAGCAAGAAGCAAAAACCATAGACTTTCGTGTAAGAGAGATGACTGTTTGAAAAAGGACTAGTGTAAATCAAGCAAAATATATTTTTAAAAAAATCAATTCAAGATCACTGTAGTTCACTAATGACTTCGTCTTTGTCAAGATATTCAATTATTACGCAGAGCTCAGGAGGCGGTAGATTCATGCCTTTTCTAAAGGATTTATTGTGAAGTGAATACAAACAGCAAGAATTTTCTACGTATTTTTTAATGTATGGTTACCACTTTCTCCTGCGGGCTTTTTCTCAGTCTCTCTCTTTCTTTATATTTGTCTTTCTCTTTCTCTCAAGTTATATTTTATTCCTTACACTTGGCTTTCTTATCATTATTATGACAGATTTGCTCATGTAGATTTACATCCCCATCTTGGTTGTTTTTATCCAAGATGACTTTGAAACGTTGTAATTATAATAAAGTGTGTCATTCAGATTTCTATTGCCAAGATTAATAAACTATTTTTTCTAAACTATAAGATGATATTTTATAACGCCTATAACGATTTATCTTTTTCCGGTTATTCGTTTGTTTGTTTGGTTGCTTGATTTTACGGCATGATAATCCTTGTTGGTCTATTTAATGCCAAGGTCGATTTATTTTGCCCGTAATTTCATGGTTTCAAGTACCTAATAATATTAATCATTTGTAAACTTCAAGTTTATATCTTTAAAACAAATTATTTTCAAAGATATTAGGGGAAAAAAGTCTTTCGAATTAGTATATTTAGAGGATATTTATCTAGTTTTATCATTTGGCAGTAAATGAAAAAATGGCAGATAAGCCTCCAAAGAGTTTTTATTTAATAGCTGAATATTTTAGCTTCGTAAGATATAACTAAAAATGTAGATCAAATTGCACACGCACACACGGACGCACACACACACACACTCACACACACGCACGCATACACACACACACACACACACACACACAGAGTCTAGACAGAGGCCCGTGGTGCAATAGATATCATCCTACGAAATGGACACGGTGATCCGAATTGCATTTCATATTTCTTTTATACACTTGGGGAAAGTATGAAACCAGTTATTCTCTCTCCAGCTATGGATAAATAATAGGGCAGACTGGACTCTTTAACCTTAGCATAGCAACTGGTATAGGAGAAGGAAAACTATAAATTCAGAATTGCTAAACTCCGCTTAAAAATTAGCTTTTTCTTGCATCTGCTCGTGCAGAGGGGCAGATATGTATCACAAGAAATTCAATAAAATATCAGGCATTTGTTAACATACCGATAAAGGATCAAAATGTTTTATCAATTCAATTTAGCATGATTCATTTATTTGCTCTCGGTATGAATGTCAACAAGTTCAATTTGACCCATAGATAGGCCCTTTCAGGTGCTTACATTCCGGGCCAGGGGAACCTGGGAGCGATGGCAATGAAGAGGTACTCCCCATTCCTCAAAGATCCAGCATTAATGGAGCCTCAACATCAGATCATAGTGTCATAAAAGAGGACACTAGTTAGGAGGATATTACCCCTCTGCTGAGACCCAGTCGGTTTATTCTACAGTCCCAGCCGATTGGGCGGGGTACCACTTCTATATTTCTACAGAGTGGAACGATAAAATTGTCGTCCTTAAGAAAACAGCACTACAGTTTTATTTTAAAACTTTTATTGAAAAAATCAATTCAGGTAACTTTATTATCTAGTAGAGCTGAAATCTATTCAATGTATCCGCCTTCAGCCTCAATCAATGCCTCGATACAGATCCGGAACTGGGAGCATGCCTTTTCCACAAGCGCCGGCGGTAGCTCGGCGGATGGCGGCGATCGGGCTGGCTTTGGTGTTGTGAGAGGTCATGTTGGTGATGTTCTCGACCTATGTCCAAACGGAGTAGTCCAGCGGGGGAGGAGGGAGCCGGTGAGAGAAGGGTACAAGTCGTAGCACTCCTTCTGAAGCTGGGCCTGGGTCTCTTTGGACTTTTGGACCGGCGCCTAGTCCTGCTTCCCCACCTAGGGTCTGCCACCGGCCACCTAATTACACCAGGGGATCAGCACACTTTTCAGCAGATCGAGGTACACTTTGGTGTTGACTTTCAAGACGACTTCGAAGATATGAGGTGGCATGATGTGGCCCTTACTTGAAACCACTCCAAAGACCATAACCGTAGCCGGAAACTTTGTTTTCACCACTCTGGGCACGTCCCTGTTATTCGTGGCAATTTAGATACGCATTTTGAGGGTGCTGGCAATGGTTCTGGCTGTCATAACCTGGATCGGTAGAGAGCATGAGTTGTACAGTGGCGCATCTCCGATCTTGCTCGTTGAACATTGTGTCACTTTCAGACATGATAGAAGGCTCCTATCGCTCTTGGGATTTGTACACAACTGGCCAACTAAAAGATGGTCTGCAACAAAAAAAGAAAACTGGTTTTCATTAAAGAGAAATGGAATCATATGTTTTTTTCTTGGGCGACAATTTTATCGTTCCACGCTGTATAAGGATCCCTTTGGTGTTAAATAACTCTGTAAGTTTAAAAGGCTATTAAACAAATAAACCAAACAAGATTACGGCGAATGATTCCATTTTTAACTGGCTACGTTTTATTTCTACCTTTATTCCAAACTATGTAAATCTAAGTAAATCATTAAACTTGCGATTATTTCATAAACTTTGCGAAACCAATGCGTGACCGTGTCAAAAGTGAAAATCAAAAAATCAAAATTTTAAAAAATGTACACACCCATTCAGTTATTTAGAGACTAATGCGTTCCGTTTAGATTTGCTTGACGGCAAACAGTCGCTGGTTGATCATACACAGGTACTTAGTTATTAATTATTAGGTAATTTGCTTTAGTTCTGTGACAACGTGAGTCTTCAACATATCTGAGAAACCAAATGAAAGTGTAGGATGTCAATTTCAACGCCCAATTTGTTTGTTGCTTATGCGACGGAACTCTTAAGAGTGAAGTTGGCCTGAGGTGCTACGTGTCTGACGATGGCCACATTTTCAGGGATAATATAAAGAAGTGCCCGTCACTCGATAGTTCAGTGGACCAATGCTAATAAATAATCATTTCTTACAAACAGCTGGTAGGTATTTTCCAAAATAATCTTATTCCATGTTGATGTTTTTCTTGTCGAAGGTGATATTATTCCCATGGATTGAATATCATACAAGGAAAATTTTAAGATAAAAATCAGCTTATAGCTACGTGACAGGGAATGGACATATTGTCCCACCTTCGTATATCGATGTAAAGAACCCCAGTATATATCAACGCAAATGAGAATTACATATATTCACCCTATATGATGTATGTATGTATGTATGTATGTCAGATTACATCAGCATGAGCCCAGAAGGTTTCTGAAACTTGATCAACTATTGTAACCTAGAGTAAGGCCCTTTCATTGTCAGTTAGTTTCACCTCAGGCATTGGACGTACCGAAGAGAGAAACTCGAGTATAAAAACATAGAGGTTAGACGATTCAAAATGCTGTTTTTTTTTCTCAACAACACACTGAAACGATAAAAAAAATATATGAAATTAGATAATAAAAAGTGTTCTGGAGGAAGGAAATAATAATAATAATAATAATAATAATAATAATAATAATAATAATAATAATAAATACTAAAATAGTAAGAAGGGCCTATAACCAACATAGTGATACGATGAGTTTCCTTTGCATTGATCAGATTAACTGGTGTCGTTAGGCACGAATAGGAAGTAAACACAATTCAAATGTATCTCTTTTGTAATCAGTACTGACCAAGAACCTTGGGAGTGCCATCTTGTATAATAAACAAAAGCTCAGTCCCAATGGTAAAACTGGATGTACTTATAAGAGTTCTCTATCATTACCTTAAGTTGAAAAGAATACTTATATGAAATTCTAGACTAATTGCTTGATTGAATGATTGATTGATCTTAAAAACAAGACACAAATAAATCACAAACTGAACAAAACAAGCAAACAAAAACATAAAAAAACAAAAACAACCACTAAGGTTTTCTTTTCTATTCTTTTAACATTGTATGTAGAATCAACTTAGCATATTGAAAACGCAATCTCACATTCTTATGTAAAAAATGTTGTCTAATTAGTATATTAATTGTTCCACCTGCTCAAAAAACATTAATAACCACTGTGACTTTACCTATAAGAAATACATCATGGGGATCTTCAAATACTAGTGATCAATACTTTCTATATCATTTATTATAATTACCGTATAAAAAGGTACTGATCATTAGTATTTGAACAAAGATACAATTTCTGTGTTTGTATAAAAAAAATTGAAAATTTGCGTAATTCTATCCTTTTTATCTCTAATCAGTTATTTTCGTATGATTGAAATATAATCTTTTGCACATAAAATTTTTCTACTCTTTGGGATTATTCAGGTGTATAAAGGTAGCTTCATGTGACACTTATCTTTTAAACGAGTGGTTCGTAACAATTCATAGAAAGTGTGATAACCTTTCTTTCTTATGCATATTTAAAAGAGGCAAAATGTAACCTGAAGTCTCTCATTTAACTGTGATTTTTTCATCAGATACAAATGAAACCTGAATTAAATTGAAATAATAAAAAGGTAACTAGATTCATGCATAAAAAATCGAGACAAAAAAGACTTGACAATGAAGAAATATACAAAATAATTTTTTAAAAAAATGTCTTTTGCTGGGTTGGTTAAGACAGGCTACCAGGATATGATGTTCTTTCTTTGGTCTTTTCAGAGGATACTTCCTTATTACGATATTTGGTATTTATTTATTTATTTTAACCGTTTCAAAAGTATATGTGACCATAGGTTATCGTCGTTGGAATCTGGATTTAGCCACACGACTGAGCGAAGTTGTTTGTATTTCACATAGTGCTAATACCCTTGGGAAAGGTATGTATCCAAGTATTCTCCTTCCAGCTATGGGCAAATATTAGAATAGACTGTGCTCTTTATCATTGAAAAGGCAACTGACCTAAGAGAAGGAAATCTCGGAATTTAAGCCTATTAAACCCCGATTAAGAATGACCTTGTTTCACATTTTGCTTTGGCGGAGGGTTTGGTAAATACATAGCTTTGAGAAGATCATTCCAACCATTCTCTTTCCGGCTATGGGTAAACAGTAGGGCAGACTGGGTTCTCTTATCTTGGTGTGGCAACCAGTATAAGAGAATTCAAACCAGATGTTGACCTGGAGAGGGATGAGGTCCATTAGACTATTCTTACCCGAGACACAAGTAGCACAGCCACGACCATAACAGGTTTCAAAACGAGAGAGAATAAAATGTAAATTCTATCGACGTACCGTCTGCAGTTAACATCGTATTGAGTTCTTTATTCCGTTTGCTGGTTCGTATTTTCCAGCAATTGAGAAATTTTCCAGATATTTTTTTTATCTAAACGCTGAATTTGATTATGTTTGCTATCCATTATTTTAAGAAGAAAACCAAAAATATTGGATTACAATTACAGAGAGAGAGAGAGAGAGAGAGAGAGAGAGAGAGAGAGAGAGAGAATGGAGAAATTAGGAAGAAATATGTTAATAGAAATAAGAGTGAGAGATAATCATATTGAAACTTTCAAAGTAATGGAAATTCTAATTATAGTTGGTTTTTTCTTTTTAAATATTTCTCCTCGAACTGAAAATTTACTATGAAGGAAAATTTCGAAATCTGAGTCTAATAACCAAATGGATTCTTTTTGCAAATAGAGTAATATATTTTTGGAAGATTAAAAAAACAGAAATAGTGTAAAAAATCTGAATTGGAAGATTTCGGAAATATTGGCGCGAAAATTAGATTAAGAGGGCATTTTTTGAACTATCAAATAAATAACTTGATTGTATCGTATCTGTTTATAGATATTGGATTAATACTGCATTGGATCTGGGCGAATATTTTTTGTTTGTTTTAAGGTTAATGTGAAAAGATGATAAAAAAGGAAGGTGCCCAAAGAGATATAAGAAATAAATAAATGACTTGTTGTTATGAAAGCCTGTAAGGGTAACCGATATTAATCAGCTTATACTAAGAGGGTTCTGGTGGAAAATTTACGAGATTCATTCTCAGTATTGAGTGGAATCATCATCTACGAAGTGACTTTAGTTTCAATGATTCTGTTACAGACAATACAATCGATGCTATAATGATTTAAAAAAAATGATTATCAACATCATCATCATCATCATTAGACTACAGACGTTATATATATTAACCATCATCATCATCATCATGCTATCATGGATTTCCCTGACTCTCTCTATCATCCATAGCTTCGGCAGTTCCTCTAGACTACATCCTGTGTCCGTCCAGAGTTGTTGTAGATAAGTTTTTGTTGGTCTTCCAACACTTGTACATCCACGTGAGGGAATCCATTAGAGAACGTCACTTATGAGTTCGTTCTTACTTCTCCAGCAGCGTACCGTATGTTTTCTCCGTCTTATTTGGATGGTTTTATAGATGGGAGGTAGGTGACTGTGCAGCTGCTGCTTTGTGGGATGTTGCTTCCAGGATTTGTTCAATACAATCCCTACTGTATAGTCTGGAGCAGGCAGCAGGTGGCATTGGCCTCAATGTCAATGCTGAAAAAAAAAAAAAAAAAAACGGAGTACATATGTTTTAATCAAATAAGGAGACATCCCCATACTAAATGGTGGCTCTCTGAAATTAGTGGACAGATTTACCAACCACGCAAGGAGTGTCTCATCGACGGAAAATAACAACAATATGCGACTAGTTAAGCATAGACTGCTATAGATATGTTGTCGATCATATGGAAATCAGACCTATGCGATAAAATTAAACGCAATTTTTTTCAAGCAGTGATCGTGTCGATCCTATTTACCCAACCCCTCCGCTCGGACAGGATATGACACATGGTCAGTTTTTAAGCGGAGTTTAACAGGTTTGAATTCAGAGTTTTCCTTCTCCTAGACTAGTTGCCTCACCAAGGCTAAAGAACTCAGTCTGTCCTACTATTTACCCATAGCTGGAGGGAGAATAATTGGATTCATACCTTTCCCAAGGGTATTAGTGCTATGTGAAATGCAATCAGTCTCGTCTAGGATTTGAACTCGTGTCGCCGTCTCCATTTCCTACGACGATAACCATTACACCACGGGCACCTCCATTAGCAGTGATCGTGTCGATTCTACTCTATGGATGCACCATAAGGACGCTGACTATGCGTATAGAAAAAAAAAGCTAGGCAGGAATCGTTCAAGAATGCTACGTGTTATATAGAACAATTTAAAAAATAGTGAAAGGAAAATATTCAACCAATTAGATATGTTCGAAAAATAATGTCCAATTTTAGAATGAATTTTAACTTTGATTTAAATCGTCAAAAATTAACATTAAACATCGATGCTTTTTTTTCATCGATTAACAAGTCTGTTTACACCTGTACTTCTTAACTCTAAAGGCTTTAATGCAATGAAATCTTTAAATAGAGTTTGAACTTCTCCTTTGGAAAGAAATATTCTTTTATGTAAAAGAGGGTCAAGATGCTTGGAAAATGGTTGTCAGTTGGAGGTATATCAGGAGAATATGGTAGAGGAGTAAAAGTCTCATATCCCGAGTCATGGAAATTCTGCAGTGGCAACCTGGTGTAACATCGCTGTGATACGGATAAGTGAAATAGACATAGAATGTTCATAACTCATATACAGATAACAGGAATCCCGAAACACAAAAAAACACTTACGACTTCTTGGTTCAGGTACGAAACTTTTTATTACCTTTGAGTTTAAAGGTTTTTCGACAAAAGGAAGAGAGAGGCATAATCTTTCTATGACGACTTTTCCATCTGCCCCAAACCACGTGCGGCACCCGCCGCAAGGCCTCGGCGAGCTCCGAAAGTTAACCTTCTTCTTCCGAGGCAAAAACTCAGCTCTCTTACTTTTCTCAAATCTCAGCCCTCGCTTCCGGTGCGTGACGTCATTCACATCCCCCTGGTCACATTTTCTATCTGGGATTCTTATTTTGATATCTCTGAATGACACATCCTCCCCCCGCGTGCGTCAACACCTGCGTTCATGTTGCACCTTACCCATGTGCTAAGCGAAAGGTTCTCAGCCTAACTAAACCGAAAGGCAAGATATATAAAACGAAATTCCTCGGCCATTATATTACACTGGCAACATTTTGCCGTGCATTGTCATGAACCTTTTAAAATTAAACGCATCACTTCTTTTTCATGTTCATGATTAGAGGTATGTAAACGTTAGAATCAAATTCTGCAAGAATTTATTGAAAATTAACTTAAAGGACACTTTCATCATTCGGAATATGGAGTTTTTTTTTAATACAATTACTATTAAAATAACATTTGAATAGTATTTAAACTGTCTACACAGAAATCAGACTGTACTTTTCGGAAACGTATTTTTTTCTTTTGTTGAAAACTAGAAAAAAAAGATCCTTTGTGACTTAAAGGAGTTACGTAGTTATCTTTCTTTCCATTTCTTATTTTCTAGATTTTTAAACTTTTGTTTACCAGTTGTCATTGCTGTTACATGATGCAGTAATCAGACTCTCTTTGCTCTTGTTTATATATTTTTGAGTCCTTGATATACTCCATTCACGCAATCCTCACTGATTGTGAGTTGTCTTCCTCCTTCTTTTTTCGTTACATAGCGCCTATTGATTTCACATCTCGGGCGTAAGCTCTTGTGCATATTCATCAATCTCTTTGTTCTTTTGTCACCTTCATGTACCACAACGTTTTCTATTTCCCTGATATTATTCAAGTATTTACTCAGTTTTGTACCTCCTTCACTTTCCCTCTGTGGTTTAGAGGAACTGTGAAATCAATTAGACAAGTTCTTAAATTCTTCTAAATTAAGATTTGATCATTTCTTCTGTCTTTGGTGATCGATTTGAGAGAATTTTACGTGTCTCTTTATTTCTTGGACTGATTCTGGTTTGTGCATATTCCATTTGTTGGAATTGCACAATTCCCAGTGGATCACCTTTCCAGCCCACTCATACCTGCTTCTAAATTTCTTTAGTGCTTGTCTACTGCAACACTAAATAGTTTACACTAGTCATGTGCATTATCAGTTTTAGTTTTGATATAGTTGGCGATTTAAGTAAAGTTGGCGACCGTAGTCGAGGGTGACCTGAAGGCTTCCTTTTCAATAGCTACTACATCGAGGTGCAGGGGAGGGCGCTACCCCTTTCCCTGGATTGCTCCACTTTACCCTTGATACGTACCTTATAATGCTGAATGTTAAGCAAAGAGGTATCAAGTACTATTTTTAAAGTCTTTGGTATGACCCGACCTGGGATTGAACCCCGGTCTCCCGGACCATTGGTGAACACTCTACCCACTGAGCCAATGAATCCTATTTTGAGCTGCTTTAAAAAAATTACATTTTGCCAAGAATGTTTTTCAATCTTTTATTTTTTATTACAGTTCAATCGGAACTTCATTTCGATGACAGCGAGAAACAACTTGTATCAGATATATTAAAAAACGAATCCGTCTTTAGTGAGAATTGTACATTCGAGTACCTCTGTTTATTTTTGAAATTGTAAACCACTCGGTTCGTCATTCAATAACAGCAAGGAAAACGTTTGATCCGAGATAATAAGAATAAAAGTGAGACTCGTGACCAACCTGGGTATCCCTATAAGCTGCTGTATCGATTAAGCTATGTGAGCCATTGATATCACAGAAGACTACCTTACACCTATAACTCATTGCCTCTTTCATCCATTATATAAATATATCTTGCCAAACATTACGCCAGGGTCAGAATATGAAACAGAGGCATTTTTTAAGTAGAGCACATCAAGTCTGAATTAAGATTTTCATGTTATATAATAGCCGAGGGATTTCGGTTCGTCCCTCTGGTTTGGTTGGGCTGGGAGCCTTTCAGCTCAGCGCATGGGTTCTTTGGGTGCAACATTGAGGCAGGTGTTAACGCGGGCGCGCGTGGGCGGATAGAGGTGTCACTCAGATGTCATAATAGTCCGAGACGAAACGGGGTGGCGCGGTGCGGGTGGCGTCACGCACCGGGGGCACGCGGAGGTTTTGTGAGAATCTGTAGAAAGTAAAAGAGTTGGGTACTAGACGCCAAACGAAAAGGATCGACTTTTGGAGCTCGCAGACATGAGGCGAACGTGCACCCTATGGGGGGGCCGCTCGAGTTGGAGTAAGAGACGAGATGTGGTAGGGAAAACCACACCAGGCTGAAGGGGCCCTCGGGGCCCCTGATTAGTTGGGGTCCAGAGAAGTTGCTGATGAGATGCAGTAAAGAAAGCCATCAACCGGCAGAGAGCTGGGCCGCTGGGCCTCCGGTTAAGCAACCCAGGAGAAGGAGAAAGACACAACGCTGAGTGCCACAAGAGTGAGGGTCAATATATTGCATTTCTGTTCGGTCTCCAACTCCCTCTTACACGCAAACCTTGAGTAACCCTTTTCGAACCCTTACAATAAAGTGAGAGGTACCTATTTTGTTAAAGAAGTCTGCACTCGTCCTTTATCATTGTGTCGTTGTGATCCATTCAGCATATATATGTATATGTGTATATAAGCATATCTATTATGTGAGTATACAACGTTCATTCTTCCTGACTAGTTGTCGTACGAAAGCCAAAGAGCCCAATCTGCCCTAATATTTACACATCGCTGGGATTGAAAGAGGATTCATGCCTTTCCCAAAGCCATTTGTGCGAAGTGAAACACAAATAGCTTTGTCCAGGACTTGAACCCAAGTGGCCGAGTCCATTTACTTCGACGATAACCGTTGCGTTAAGAGGAAGATGATTCGCCGGCGTTGATGATGGCGTTGACGCATCAATACAAGGACAACATTAAAAAGAGCAAAGGAAGACTAATTACAGTCGCTAATACCTGCATGGGCAATATAGATATAGACAGAAAAACAATAGAAAACTTGGAAACAGAAAGGAAAAGAGAAGCAGTTATAAGGATATTTGAAGCGACAACCTATTGAGATTGTGTACAAGAAGACGTGAACATGCTAAAAAAGTGAAATAACAAGAGAAAACCAGAAAAAACAGACATGGCTAAGAAATGGAAATCTCAAGAAACAAACGGAATCTCTTCTAATCTCTAAAAATCAACGCCTTAAGAAACTGAAGGTTATATGAAGAAGGCTTGGCTTAACGGGGTGGGAAAATTGAAACACAGAAAACTGCAATAGTTTAAAATTTGAATATACTACAAGATGGTATATGCCTAAACCTAAATCAGTTCTAGAGAATGAGACGTATAGAAGTCTCTGACATTTTGAGGTACAAACGCGTCGCATAATCTCGACCAGAAGACCAGGCTTTGTGTTGATTAATAAGAAATTAAAAGAAATCTTAACGTCTAACGGATTTTGCTGTCGCAGCAAACTACAGTGTAAAAATAAAAGTAAGCGAATAGATAGACAAATACTTGGACCTTACCAAAAACAAAAATGGTAGCAGAACATTAGGGTAACTGTGATATCAATAATTATTGGTGCACATGGAACTGTCTCAAAACGCTTTGAAACAAGACTGGAGGAATCGGAAATCAGAAGAAGAATCGAGACTATCCAGCGTACTGCATTGTTGAGATCGGGTAGAATACTGAGAAGAGTTCTGGAGAGCTGAGAAAACTTACTATTACTTGGAATACAGTAAAAGACCATCAGCCTACACTGAAAAACTCCGAAGGTTTATAATATATGAGAAAAACAGCAAAATCACCAATAACAGAGTACAAAGTATCTACTATTCGGGGAAATTTTGATATTCAAACTGATAGAAAAATCAAGAGCAATAGTCCAGATATCGAGGGAAAAGAAAAAACATTCATCATTACTTATATGTCAGTATTAATGGATGATGATATATATAAAGTATAATAAAAATGATAAAATCCAAAGTCGTGGCCATAGAAATTTAAACAAATGTGACATTTGAAAATAACGATCGTGCCAGAAATAGTGGGATCCCTGGATATGACGTAGAAAGGGATAGATGAACACATTAACAACATAACACAGGCCGAGACTATATAAACTGCAAAAAATAATCAAGGATACACTACGTAGAAATGCTCCTTCGAAGAGTAAAATCAATGCGAAAAAAACTATTACCCAATTTTAGCAGAAAAAAAACTTAGTCATAGAATATATATGGTTACTATATTCTTTCATTCTAAGTCTTTGATAAAAATCAAATGATGGATTGGAAGAAAGCAAAGCAAAAGCTGAAAATTAAATACTCAGAAAAGCCAGAAAATGACTCTACAGAAAACTCTATAGCAGGAACCTTATCAAAGGGATGAATACCTGGGCTGTCCCCCTCGTAAGATACTCGGGACTATTCTTGACGAGAACTAGAGAAAAACTTAAATCGATCAAAGAACAAGAAAACTAATGACCATGCACAAGACATTGCGTCCCAGAGATAACGTTGATTGATGATATGTGTCAAGAAGAGAGGGAGGAAGACAACATGCCATCATTGAAGACAGTGTGGACACATCGATACAACGACTCGATGACTACATAAAAAAAGTGCTGAGAAAGACTGATTACAGCTACCAGAAACAATACTAACGACACCGGGACCAATATAAAACACAATAACCAGAAAACAAACATGGCAAAAAAAAACAAACAACAAATCTGTGGATATGCGACTAACAAGTTACATCTCATACAAGGAAAACGTGGTTAAGAAAAGGAGACTTTAAGAGGGAAACTGAATCTCTTCTAATAGAAGCACAAAACAAGGCCATATAGACTAACCGTATCAAGGCGAGAATAAATAAGACGCAACAAAACAGCAGACGTAGGTTAAATGGTGAAAGAGACGATTAATCACATAATAAGCAAATGCAGCAAATTAGCACAGAAAGAATATAAGGCTATACACGTTTGGGTGGGACAAAGTGATCTACTGGGAACTGGGCAAGAAGTTGAAGTTTAACCATACGAGCAAATGGTGTATGCACAACCCAGAATCTGTCCTGGAGAATGAGACCAACTCACTCCTCTGAGATTTTGAGATACAAACGGATCACCAAATCTCAGCCAGACCACCAGATCTTATAATAATCAACAAAATAAAAAGAGAGAACTTGCAGAATTGTGGACTTTGTTGTCCCGGTGGATCAAAGAATGAAATTGAAAGAATGTGAAAAGAAGGATAAGTACCTCAACTTTGCTAGGGATTAGAAAAGGCTGTGGAACTTGAAAGTAACGATAATACCAATTGTAATTGGTGCTCTTGGTACAGTCACCAAAGGAATAGTACACAGACTGGAGGACTTAGAAATAACAGGAAGAGTGGAGACCATCCAAACTACTGCATTATTGAGATTGGCCAGAATACTGAGAAGAGTTATGGAGACTTGAGGAGACGTACTCTGACTCAAACTCCAGTGACAAACTATCAGCAAATGCTGGTGAGAAAAACTCTCAAAAGAGAACAAATAATAATTATAAAAATTACTGGAATTTAACTCAGGAAGAAAAAACCTGGGCAGGGGTGAATTTCTAGAGAGACATCTTCCAGGGAGATGTGCTTTCACCATTAATTTTTGTAATAGCAATGAGACTACTCAGTTAGATATTTGAAAAGTGAACTGGAAGCAATACATCTACTAAATCACGAGAAAAATTACTCAATGTTCGTGAACTTCATCAAAATGTTTGTAAGAAAATGAAAAAGAATTAAAGAATCTGATATAAAAAATAAGATTATAAAAGCAGTGTGTAAGAAAGGAATTTGGCTTTGAAAATATGCCATGTGAAAATGTCAAGTTAAAAAAAAAGCTAGAACTGCCAGATCATAAAGAATCAAAACGCTTAGAGAAAAGAAAAACCACAAGTAGTTGGAAATGGAAGAGGATGCCACCAAACAAGCTGACATGAAAAAATATATATCCAAAGAGCATCTCAGACGAAAGAGAAAGCTTCTTGATCTATTAGGCTCTGCAGTAGGAACCTCATCAAAGGGATAAACGACTGGACTGTTCCTCTTGTTAAATACGTGAGAACATTCTTAAGAAGGATGAGAGAAGAACTTCAGCAAACTGACCAGTGGACAACATAACTAAGGACGATACACAAAGCTTTACATCCGAGAAATGACAGACAGACTGAATGTGTCCAGAAAAGAAAGCAGAAGAGGACTCGCCAGTATTAAAGATGGCTAGGATACATCAATATGATGACGCGAAGACTATATTAAAAAAAAAACAACAAAGAAAACGGCCAGTAACAACACTGACAACAGAAAGACAAAGAGACCAACAATAACTAGGGAACAGAAAAGGGAGAAAAACAACTATGTGGAAATTTCAAGCAACAAAATGAAGAGATCTCCAGTAAGAAGACCTAGGCATGGCTACGAAAGGGAACCTTAAAAGGGGAACTGAATCTCTTCAAAAAGCAATATAAAAACGACGACATAAGGAGCAATAATTTTAATTCAAAATTGATAATACGTAAAAGAATAGCAAAAGTTGGTTTATGTGGTGATAGAGACGAAAACTTTAATCCTATAATAAGCGAAAAAACTAGCGCAATGCGAGTACAAGACTAGATACCACTGATTGTGAAAAGTGATGCACAGGGAATTGTCCAAGAAGTTTCACTATACTATTAAATAGTCCACAAACCTGAATCTTTCCTAGATAATAAAACGCACAAAACTCACTGGGATTTCGAGATACAAACAGATCACGTTATCCTAGCTGGAAGACCAGATATAAGTAAAGTTGGCGACCTTAGTCGAGGGTGACCCAAAGGCTCTCTTTTCAATAGCTATTACACCAAGAAGTAGGACAGGGCCCTACTACTTTCCCTGGTTTGTTCCACTTTACTCTCAATCCCAACTTTATAATGCTGAGTGTTAAGCAAGGTAGCATTTTTTTAGTCTTAGGTATGATTCGACCTGGGATTTAACCCCGATTTCCTGGACCATTGGCTAACCCTCTACTCATTAAGCCAATGGCCCGGTTGAGATCAGATATAGTCATACGTTAAAAAAAAACGGAAAAGAAAACGATAAACTGTCATATAATGAAGACCAGATAAAGTCATAATTAAAAGATCGGAAAAAAAAACAATGAACTGTCATATAATGAACTCTGACGTCCAGGGTACCATTGATTGAAAATCATAGAAAACAAAAAGAGTAACAAGTACTTACAACTTGCCAAAGAACTAAAAAAGCAATGGAACATGTAGGTGACAGTGATACCATTTGTAATTAGTGCATTTGGAACCGTTCCCAACGGTTTAGTCAGAGAGTTGGAAGATTTGGAAACTGGAGGACGAACCGTGGCCATTAACGCTATAGCTATGTAAAAATCTGCCATAATACTGAGACGGGCCCGGGAGACCGGAAGAAAATTGCTGCAACTCAGACTCCAGTGAAAGATCATCAGCTAATGCTGGTGTGAGAGACTTACGATTAATAATAATCTTAATAATAAAGATGCAACAAAATAGTAAATGCAGATTATATGGTGATAGAGACGAAACGATCTGTTATATAATAAACGAATGCAGCAAATTAACGTTAAAAGAGAGTAAGATATGAGTGGATGGGGAAGGTGATCAATTGGGAATTATGTAAATTTAAATTTAACAATACGAACAAATTGCATATACACAACCCAGAATCTGTCCTGGAAAATGAAACGCACAATATTCTTTGGGATTTTGAGATTAGAATGGATCATCAAATCTCGGCCAGACGACCAGACCTAGTGTTAGTCAACAAAAAAAAAAAAAAAAAAAAAAAAGAAAAGAAAAGAAAAAAGAAAAATAGAACCTGCCGAATAGTGAAATTTGCAGTTTCGGCCGATCTCATGGTGATTTGAAAAAAATAACGAAAACCGATAAATTCCAGGAACTTGTGAAAGAACTGAAAAACCTATGGAAGAAGAAAGTGACGGTGATACCAATTATAAATGATTCTCTTGATGCAAACACCAAAGGTACAGGAACAAGAAGGCTTAGAAATAAGAGGATGAAGGGAAACCATTCAAACTAAAATATTCGCAAGATCTTCCAAAATAGTGAGAAGAGTCCTAGAGACTTAAGAAGAATTGCTGTCACTCAGACTCCAATAGAAATCAATCATCCAACGCTGATGTTAAAAACTCTCAAATAAGCCAAATAATAAAATCAATATTATACGCAGAGAGGAGACGGTTAATTACAGAATAAGCGGAAGCGTCAAACCGGCGCGAAACGAATACAAGATTAGGTACAACCGTGTGGAGAAAAGTAACCCACTGGGAATTGTGCAAGATTAAAAATTGAAACACGCGATCAAATGATATAGGCACACACCAGAATTTGTTCAAGAAAATGAAGTGCATAATATTCTCGGCTTTTTTGTGATATAAACGGATCACATGATTCCAGGCAGAAAAACAGACCCAGAGTTCATTAAAACCAACAACAAAAATGAGAGCTAGTGTGAAAATAAAAGAAAGTGCAAGCTCAGACAAATACTGGGACCTTGCTAGAAAACTAAAAAGAGAAAATGCTGTGGAACATTAGAGTAACGATGGTGTACTTGGAACGGCTAACAAAGGCATGGATAAAGACTTGGGCAAGTTGATATCGGACGACGAATCGGTACGATACAGACAACACACATACACACACACGCATACACACACACAAACGCGCGCATACACACACATACGTACACACACACACGCATACACACACACATGCACACGCATACACACACAAACACGCATACACACACACACGCATACACACACGCACGCGCGTACATCTGAAGAATTCATCAATAACGGATGAAATAAATTTATAATGGAATACACAAACTGATATTCTTGATTCTCAATGATTTTGTTTTGATAAGTTTATTTATATGAACCAGACACGTGGAACACTGTTGGAGAAGTAGGGACGAGCTCAAAAGTGATGTACTCCTGTGGACCCCTTCACAAGGACAAGCAAAGGCAGGACGTCCAGCTCGAAACTACATACAGAAGCTCTATGCCGATACGGGATGTAGCCCTGAGGATCTGCCGAAAGCAGTTGACGATAGGGAAGTGTGGCGAGAGGGGGTCAGGAATATACGTGCAGACAGCGTGAGTTGATGATGATACTATTTACCAACCCCTCCGCTCGGGCAGGATATGACACAAGGTCTATTTTTAAGCGGAGTTTAACAGGTTTGAATTCAGAGTTTTCCTTCTCCTAGACTAGTTGCCTAACCAAGGCTGAAGAACCTAGTCTGTCCTACTATTTACCCATAGCTGGAGGGAGAATAATTGGATTCATACCTTTCCCAAGGGTATTAGTGCTATGTGAAATGCAATCAATATCGTCCAGGATTTGAACTCGTATCGCCGTGTTCATTTCCTACGGCGATAACGACTACACCAGTTGATGATGATGATGATGATAATATATTGTAAACTTTACATTGAGCACTCAGTTTGGATAGTTCCGTTTAAGTATATCTATAGAGAGATATTGCCAATTTGATTAAAGCACATGTGCGCCGTTTTGTTTGTGTTTATATGGAAGCCTATGCCGCCTGCTTCCTGCTCCAGATTACGCAGCAGGGATTCAGCCCTGGGTGGGTGTATTTGCCAAAAGTGCTCTGCAATCAGTGCAGTCCGGATCCATAATAATTCGTGCGGGATATCGTTTGCTTCTTGTTTTTGCCAGTGTAAGGCCATTTTCTTTTATTAAATCTATCGACGTCCGAATTACGTAGTCTTAGCTGATTATTAAAAGGTATGGTACTAAGGTTTTCCTTCGTTGCACACCCGCAATAATGTCAAATAAGACTATGTCTCCATCCGGTGAGCATATTTTTACTTTCGTGTTTTTATAGAGCATCATCATGGCTTCAACGGTCTCCCTGGATAAACCATATAGGCACCTCTGGTGGTGTAATGGTTAGCAAGCTAGACTTACAAACCTACACGAGTGAGTTCGAATCTCATTGGATGCCCCATTCATATAGCCCTATGCCACATCTAAGCAAAAAAAGCTGAGTAAATTGTTACTCCATTTTCCTCTGTGTATGGAGTCAAATATCTTGGGGAAATCAACAAATAGAAGTGTAGCTTCGAGTTTTTTTTTGCACAAATACATTTTAGAATTAGACAGATTGTTAGAATTTGTGATGGTGAGGACAAATTCTTTCCCAGGCCATTTTGGTTCTTCCAAAGAATATTCTCAATTTCTGGTTCAATGCGGTTGATTAGCACAGTATTGTAAATCTTGGCTGCAATGGAAGTAAGGGTTATACTCCGGTAGTTCTTGGCAATTCCGAGGTCACCTTACTTGGGGAAAGGGAAGGTGCAGTCCTTTGTCCTTCTGTCTATTTTGCTCTGGTTATATTCGGCATTGCTGTATCAGAGCAATATGTCATCGAATTTCCTTGTCGTCCATACTTTAGGATGTATTTCATCTTGACAAGCAGCTTTCTGGTTTTTAGATTTCTTACGACTTCGTCAAGTTTTTCTTGCATAAACTGTCCTATTTTGATATTTTAATGATTATCAATAATTTTCGTGATAGCTTCATTCGTAATTTTGGGGAACTTTCTAACCAAATTCTTAAAATGTTCTTACCACAAGTGTACCCGTCTTCTTGGCTGGCAGCTTTTAGTTTCGTTCTCTCTGTGCTTTTTCTTTCACTCACTTCATTCACTGTCAGCTATCCGAGATTGTCTATCTTCACCCGAGTGTCGAATTTTATTGATCTGGTCTTGGATCTATTCTGTTTATCATTTTAGGTAAGCATTAGTTAGTTCCCTTTAAGCCTTCTTTATTTTCTGAGCCTTTTGGGTTCCTTTTATCGCATGGGGATGCGGTTTTCACGTCGTCAATTTTTTTTTATCTCCCAGGGAACTCTATGTTTTGGTCTTTATTTGATTGGTATGCATTCCGCTGCTGCTTCCAAGTGGGCATTGACGAAGTTCTCGCATTCTTAATTCGGAGGAGGTGTTTCTGATATCTCTTGAAATGCATCGAAGTTGTTTCTAAGTGTTATCGTATACTTATCACTAATATCTCTATTGTTAAGCATGGATCCGTCATAACGCGCAGTCCTCGTTGTATGCGTCGCATTCCTGCGTAGGTTCAGACATATTTTTGCCGTGACAATTCGGTGATCGGACGACACTCCTTTAAAGAAGAATATGCCACATAATTCAAAGGGCTTTTGGTCCATTTCTTATTCATAAGGATGTAATCTATCTGTGCTTCAGCATTATTTGTGTAGATGTAGTTCCATAGTTTTCCCTTCCTTTTCTGAAATGTAGTATTTTAAGCTTGTAAGTATATTTTCTAGTATAAAATCCGTTAGGTGTTCCCCATTTCTGTTCGACAAGTTGTGAAAGCTAAATTTGTTGTTCACGTTTTTACCTACTTGAGTATTCATGTCTCCAATCATGATGAGAATGTTATGTTTATGGACGCTACGGACAATCGGTCATATGGAAGTCAGACCTATCCGATAAAATAAAACGCAACTTTTTCCAAGCAGCACTTGTGCCAGTACTACTATATGGGTGCACCACACGGACGCCGACTAAACGTATAGAAAAAAGCTTGACGGAAATTACACAAGAATACTATGAATTAGATTAAACAAATCATGGAAGCAACATCTCAAAAAACAGCTGCTATACGGCCACCTACCACCCATCTAAAAGACCATCCAAATCAGATGAACATGACATGTGGGACACTGCTGGAGGAGCAAGGACGAACTCATAAACGACGTTCTCTTATGCCCCCTTTCTCACAGACGTGTAAATGTAGGACAACCAACTGGAAGTTATCTACAACAGCTCTATACGGACACATGATGTGGCCTGGAAGACTTGCCGGAAGTGATGGATGAAAAGAGACGGATGGTGAGAGAAAGTTAGGGAAATCCGTGCCAGCAGCATGACATTATGATGATGATATCTATAAAATCTATTGAAGATGGTTTGGTTTCTTGGGTTTTATGGCATATCAACCTTTGTAGGTTATTTAACGCCAAATCCATTTTTAAGTAAATAATCTGTTCTATTTAAAACAATTCAGTTTAGCACAAGTACACAATTTAATTATCAAAAACATTTCCATTTCAAACTATTCAAGCAGTTATATGTTACAATTCAGTTAAGTGTAAATACAGTTTTAATGTCAAAACAGTTCTATTTCAAATAATTCAGTTAAGCAAAAGCACGCAGTTTAAATGTAAGTACGGTTAAATTGTCAAAATCATTTCTATTTCAAGCTATTCTGTTTACTCAAACAATTCATTTTAGCATAAGTATGCCGTTAGTTCTATTCAACCCATAGATAGGGCCCTATCAGGTGCTACCACTTCGGGCCAGAGTGGACCTTGGAGCAATGGCAATGAAGAGGTACTCCGCACTCCCCAAAACTCCAGCGCTGCTGGAACCTCACCATCAGATTGTTTAGTGTTATATCCTGGACACTCGTTAGGGGGGTCTTACAGTCAGTGTATTCTACAGTTCCAGGTAACTGGGCAATCTATTGAAGAAATATAATAATATAATTACAAAAAAACAGACCACACACACACACACACACACACATATATATATATATATATATATATATGTGTGTGTGTGTGTGTGTGTGTGTGTGTGGTCTGTTTTTGATCGCATATTAACTTTCGATAGCAGAGATAAATAAATGATCTTTTCAAATGACTTGCATGCAAAAAAATATTTTTTATTCAGTGGATGAATATCCTACTTTACTGCTCATTTTTCGTCGCTTATATTCTCTAGAATAAACTTTATCTGAAAGCTATTAAAAAAAAGACTTTCCTTTAAAAAAAAACTTTTCTAATGACCATGAACTATGGTCGAAACTTGTTGAAGAAATTAAAAATTAAATGACTTAAAAAAATAAATATTCCTATTTGTCTTATCAAATTTGTTAATCGATATATATATATATATATATATATATATATATATATATATATATATGTATGTATATATATATTTCGGTAGCCGATAGCGTAAAATGTAAACAATTGAATGTTGATGCATATGCGCTTAATTCCCGAGCTGATGGTGAGTCGCATACCGGCTTAAGGTTATGTGATCGGCCTGACGTAAATTTAGGCGGATTTTGATCCCGGTTTGTAGCACCCCGTGTGTCTAGCCACACTGAAGTATACCCATCATGCAAAAGTCACTTTTATGCTGTGTTTTAAAATCCTGTTTTTCCTATTTTTATTTTAAACTTGTTTGCAAAGTACTTATAAAAATTATTCAGTCTTTCTCACTATCTATCTATCTATCTATCTATCTATTTAAGAGTTCAATAGTAATTTCACAGATTTATACAGACATTCAGCTGGATTTTGATCTGATGTTTTCATTATGTAATCTTCGATCTATTCACGATATTCACCTCTGAATTAGATGCATTGACAAGAAAAATATTTTTTAAAACAAGTTTTTCTGAATAAAATATTTTCTAATCATTAAGTGACAGACTTTTTTTATGTACCTAAGGGTACACATACTAGCTCACACTCATATTTACATTTCTATTCACAGACACACTCAAGCATACTAGATTATGTGTATGTATGAATGTGTGTGTTTTTGTGGGTCAGTGTGTGTGTGTGTGTGTGTGTGTGTGTATGCTTGCATGTTTGCTTTTTCTTTTTGTTCTTTTTCAAGTGTACGGACTTCTGTCTCGGAAGTGGTCGGTGTATTTTGGATTGTTGATCTATGTGCGTGTATTTGTGCATGAATGATGTGAGATAAACTTACTTTTCTACCCTCTAAGGACTACTAAGTAATTCGATAAGTCTGATGTGCGCCCATTGTGTTTCAGCTGATTGTTTGTTGGCCTTGCCGCCCAGGCACTCGGCCCCGTAAAAACGGTACAACGATCTTTGAACGAAGAAGAAGAAGAAGAAGAAGAAGAAGAAGAAGAAGAAGAAGAAGAAGAAGAAGAAGAAGAACAACAACAACAACAACAACAACAACAACAACAACAACAAGAATTGATAAAAAAAGGCAGGCAAAGAAAAAAACTATAAAGAAGAATGTAAGAAAAATAAATAAGGATGAAGGAAAAGTAAAAGAACAAGAAAAACGAGTAATCTTAGACAAAGTAACGAAGGAGAGAGAATGTAGAATAAAAACAAGAGCTAAAAAAAAAAGAATAGCAGGGTTCAGATAAAAAGGCGGCAAATAAAAAGAGGGACAAAAAAGGTCAATAACAAGAAGAAGAAGAAGAAGAAGAAGAAGAAGAAGAAGAAGAACAACAACAACAACAACAACAACAACAAAAAGGAGGACAAGAAGAAGAACAAGAAAAAGAAAAAGACGAAGAATAATAGTGAACTTCAAACAATTCTTATAAACGACGTATGAAAATCGAAGAAAATAGCAACATACACAAATCATAGAACGCCAGTTAAAACAAAGCTGAATATATGCTAAGATGAGAAAAAAATAACAGAAAAATAAATGAAAATTTTAGAACTCTACCTAAATTCAGTCAGTATATATATATATATATATATATATATATATATATATATATATATATATATATATATATATATATATATATCCTGGAATTTGGCATGAAAGGAAAAGACGACAAAACATAAGAATTTAGGAGGTAAGAGAAAAAGGAGAAACAATTCTAAAAAATACAAACAACGATGACGTGAAATAAAAAAAGTGGAAGAAACAAGAAGATGAAAAGGCAAACGGATACATCATAGTATTGATAGGTATGTGTCCCCCCTCCACTTCATGAACATATACACTGTCTAAAATGAGGTCTTGTCAAATCTGATTTAGTGGGAAGTCTGATGCATCCTACATACTCTTCATCGACTTGAACTGATTATATATATATATATATATATATATATATATATATTATATATATATATATATATATATTTATACATACATATAAATATATATATATATATATATATATATATGTGTGTGTGTGTGTGTGTGTGTGTGTGTGTGTGTGTACAGACATATGAATTATACTCCCATTGAATTCTGTCCATTACGCTGAATTTCATTTGTTGCATGCAAATGTCCAATAGACTTTTCATCTGACTATTGTAACTGAATGAGTTTTATATGTAGTAACCAAGTGAGAACATAATTTCAATACTTTAGGTTTAAAACATGGTCTGCTAATGTCCAAACAATCTTTCTTACAAATATTCTGTTTCAATTTTTTCAAAACATTATTCATATATATATATATATATATATATATATATATATATATATATATATATATATATATATATATTATTTAAGCAAGTTCTTTTGAAAACCACAGAGTATTTTCTTTTTAGTGAAGACGTGCAAGTCTTCTTATTAATTGCATAATGTCTGGGTCGTGGCAGTGGAAAAAGTGTCCCATATGAACCAAAGCGCTTTTGACCATTTCTCTGGTCGTCCTCAGGGGTTGTGTGGGATTTTTGCTGTGAGATGCTAAGAATTTTTAAAATATCTATTTAGTATATTTTTCTTTTTTTATATATGTTTTTTTTTATATATAGTTAGCTCGTTCTGTCAGGAGGAGTGCTAGGGTTAGTTATTGAATATGTTTAGTATGTTAATATCTGTGTTGAATAGAGAATTTGTATGCAATTTTAACTATTATTTTCATGTAGGAATTTTTTTATTATTAACAAGGATCTTCTTATAACACGGGATTTCATTTCTTGTCGAACGCAGGAGCCTACACGGAACTTCAAATCACGTCCCAGGGCACAAAGTGCTACGGTTAGAGGTGTTGGTACCCTAAGCTTCTAAGTGACAATTATCTGGAGGTTGCAG
>OY757916.1:102273982-102464541 GCA_963585895.1 Sepioteuthis lessoniana | reverse complement strand
ACAACACCACACACAAACATATTACCCTTTCAATGTAGCGGTAGATTACGCCAACTGCACCTCTTCAGGGTGGCAGTATGACAACCCAGTCAACGAGTGTACTTGTTGGTTGTATGGAGCAACCCATTATACTTGAGAATGAGATCAAGGTGAAAGAGCAGTCCCTGAAGCAGCAGTCAAAGTGGTCACATGACCTGTGACTCGCCACTTTGGTACTTACTTTGGCTAGATGTGTATTCAGTGTAGCCAGATCTGAGGAATCGGCTGATCATGTCAAATCTATACAATTGTCCCAACCGTATTCTTTAAATTTCTCTTGCATCAAACACCCAACCCTTTTTATCTTAATTATGCTTGAAGGATATTTGAAGGCTATTTGAAGCAGTAATATATTGTATCAAACATTACCAGGAATACCTGCATATTTGTGCATCAAACAGATTTCCATCTCCCTCCTCTCTCTACCATCTGTCTGTAGTCGGACTCTCTTTCTGTGTATTTGTGTGTGTATGTATATGTGTGTCTCCCTCCTCCTCTCTCTGTTTCTTTCTGTCTGTCTGTCTGTCTCTATATATATACCAGCTCATTGGCCTATTGAGTAGAGTGTTTGCCATTGGTCCGAGAGATCGGAGTTCAATCCAAGGTCGAGTCATACCAAAGACTTAAAAAATGGTACTTGATACCTCCTTACTTAACACTCAGCATTATAAGGTACGTATCCAGATAATATGGTACAATCCAGAGAAAGGAATAGCGCCCTCCCATACACCTCAGTGTAGTAGCTATTGAAAAGGGAGCTTTTAGGTCGCCCTTTACTACAGTCGCCAACTTTATATATATATATATATATATATATATATATATAGTGAGGGTCAATTACATGGAGAAAACAATACTTTGTGTGTCCTAGGTATGACATCCAACAGCATCTGATGTCGAGTCTCCAGTCTTAGAGTTTAAGGAACGTAGATTACTTTTTCATTATTCTCAAGTCTGACCATAAGTCGTTGTATTTATTAGACTCTCTTGTGTGGATCAAATACAACAGTTCAATTTTTTTTTATAAAGGATTATTATTAGTTATTAGAAACCATAGAGCTGTGTACAGATTGTTTATATTAGATAGGAATACCTAATAAATAAAATTACTAATGTTAAATTGCAATACTTGAAACCATTTATTTGTGTTTAAACAAATGAGCTCTCACTCATTTTAAAACAAAGCTCCTCACAAACTTTATTGACTTCTAGTCATATTACGAGGAGCATACAATAAATTTCCAGACTTTTTTTGTATGGGCACTTTTATTGAGAGTACACACATGAAACTCTAGTCCCCTTCGAAGTAATCTCTTCCGGCTGTGATGCACTTCTTTTACCGTTCCAACAACTTCTGGAAGGCCACATGGAAGTCCTCTTATGTGAGTGTGTCAATGACCTTCGTCACAGCCTCTTTCATCTTCTCAATTGTCTTATGACGACAGCCTCTTAGCTTAGGGAATAACCAAAAGTCATAGGGCGCAACGTCTGGACTATCGGGAGGGTGCGGAACTGTCTTGATGCCCATCTTTGTCAAATAGTCTGTAACAGGGATGGAGTTGTGGACTGGTGCATTGTCCTGGTAGAAATGCCACTGACCAGATTTGAAGAGTGCTGGCCTCTTCCGACGGAATCTCTTCCTGAACTCCCTTAAAACCTCAACATAGTAACCCTAACCCTAAGCCTAACCCTTTGGCCAATAAAATCTGGTGCTTTGACTTCCTTACTCCTCCCACACCTCTCATCATCCCCCACAGACTCCCTGCTTTCCTTGAATCTCATATGCCACTCAAAGTCTGATGCTCGATTCATGCAAGATGGTCGAAAAGCAGACTGACGCATTCCATACGTTTCTCTGGCATTTTTTTCCATGTTTAAAACAGAATTTTATTTCATATCTAAAGTGTCAGATTCAATTTTTGAAATTCACCAGCTGTGAAAATCAAGGTTTAGCAGGGTGTATTCCAATTTCTGCTGTAGCTGTTCCTTTGGACCCGAAATCATAGAAATTGGTCAGTCATCTCATAATATGTATAGCAATAAGATACTGTATTTTCAAGAGTCTACGACAATTTTAAATGCCCATACGAAAAAAGTCTGAAAACTTATCGTATGCCCCTCGCAAATATATGATTCAGCATTAGATAACCCACTACGGGTGAAATGACATAAATCACCAACTTGAAATTATTTAACTGTATGCAAACAAATGATTAACAATAAATTGAGTTAATAGTGTTAGATTGCAATACTTGAAACCATCGAACTGCGTGCAAAGAAATGACCTCTGGCTAGTTGAAAATTTTACCTACAAGCTATTCGTTTCCAAGTAATATATAATTAATAAATATTCATATATAAACAGGGATTTGGCATTAAATAACAAGGGTTAATATGCTATAAAGCCTAACCAATCAATCCATAACAAACATATAATTGGATTCGGTATTGAATAACCAACAAGGATTAATATGTCGTTAAAACACCAACCAACCAACCAACCAACCAACCAACAAATCGATTGAACACAAACATATGCATATATATGGATGCACACACACACACACACACACACACACACACATACACATATAATATTTTAATGTTTTCGTAAGCTAAAATAAGCATGAGAATATATCTATTTTAATGCACTTTTCTTTGACAACACACACACACACACACACACACACACACACACACACACACACACACACATACTATATTTATATAATATATATATGTATATATATAGTATAATATAATATAAGTATATATATATATATATATATATATATATATATCTGTACAAATATACGCATGTGTGCGTATGTGCATCAGTAAGTGTACCTATGTGGAATTGTATTAGTATGTGTGTATGCTTATGCGTGTCTGCTAGAGAATGGAAAATAAAACGATTGAATAGGTTATTAGTAGTGAAAGAAATAGGTGTGCCAGGTGAAACACAGACAATATTAGAGTGAAAGCTTTCAGAGAAAAAAAAAGTGTCAGCATTAGAAACGTATTTTTCACCATCAAGCGACCAGCCTCTTGAACCACAATGATAAATTCTGTATACTCTTAATTCTCCTATTCATTCTTTGATTCCTGGCACAAGTCATCAAGAAAAGAAACTTGGAAAACAAAAAAACAAAACAAAACAAAACAAAACAAAAAGAAGCTCAGCTGAGAGGAGGGCCGCTTATCAATACAAGGGGTGACTTACAATAGTGCTGCTCAGACTCGTCTTCGAGTTGCCTTGATCTCAGTCTCTGATTGGCTCGATTGTCTTCCCACGGCCCGTTCACTTCGTTTTAAACAAATAAGTCCGGATGAACGTGTTTTCTACTTGTCATTAATCTATTATCTATAGAAGTTTTTTTTTTCCGTGAATATCTATGTGGTTCCATGAAAATATAAGTACTGCCTAAAGGATAAGGGGAATTACAGCAATGCCGCAGATAATAACAGCCAGAAAAAACAAAACAAAAAAAAAACTATTTTCTTGAAATGAATAAAACTGAATTGTGTTTTCCTATGAAAGCGAATAAAATATTTCCCAAATATTCAGGTAACTGATCCGAAAGTATTTTGTTAAGAATTTATGAATACCGATTTATAGGAAGAGCATCGAAAATATTTTTAAAACAAATTGTAAAAAAAACAAAAACAAAAACAAAAACGAAAACAAAAAAAAAAAGACTAGATTGACGCTTATCATTGAAGAAATACAGAATGACACAATCTGCAGGAGCTTCTGAAAGCTATTTATTGCTGAGTTAGAGGAGAGGAGGATTTAATGTTTAAAGCCAAAGAGAAGCAATATGAGTTACTCAAAATGTTTATGGGGGATTGTTTTGATTGTAAGTAAAATACTTAAATAAGAACAAACAAATAAAAACAAACAAACAAACAAACACACACACAAACACACACACTCACTCTCTCTCTCTCTCTCTCTCTCTCTCTCTCTTTCTCTCTCTCACACACTCACACTCACGCACGCACACACACACACACACACACACACACACACACACACATATATATATATATATATATATGCGTGTGTAAATATTTACCAACCCTCTCCAAACAAAAAAGATGTGACACAAGGTAATTTTAAGAGGCGTTTAACTGTTGTGTGTTTTGTTTGGTTTGTTGGGTTTTATGGCATATCAAACTTTGTAACGCCAAATCCATTTTTATGTAAATAATCTGTTCTATTTAAAACAATTCAGTTTAGCATAAGTACACAATTCAATTGTCAAAAACATTTCTATTTCAAACTATTCAAGTCGTTATATGTAACAATTCAGTTAAGTGTTAATACAGTTTAATGTCGAAAAGCAGTTCTATTTCAAATAATTCAGTTAAGCATAACCACGCAGTTTAAATGTAAGTACGGTTTAATTGTCAAAAACATTTCTATTTAAAGCTATTAGGTTTACTCAAACAATTCAGTTTGTTGTTAGTTCTACGTAACCCATTGATAGGGCCCTATCAGGTGCTACCACTCCGGGCCTGCTTTGGGGAATGCAGAGTACCCCTTCATTGCTATTGCTCCCAGGTCCACTCTGGCCCGGCGTGGTAGCACCTGATAGGGCCCTATCTATGGGTTAAATAGAACTAACAGTATACTTATGCTAAACTGAATTGTTTGATTAAACTGAATAGCTTTAAACAGACATGTTTTTGACAATTAAGTCGTACTTACATTTAAACTGCGTGCTTATGCTTAACTGAATTATTTGAAATAGAACTGTTTTTAGACATTAAAACTGTACTTACACTAAAGGGATTCGTTTAATATAGAACTGTTTTGACATTTAACTATGTGTAAACCAAATCTGTTCTTATACTAAACTGAATAAGATGAATTAGAACTGCTTGACTAAACTAAATAGTTTGAAATAGAATTGTTTTTCACAAGTAAACTGTACTTATATTTAAACTGCGTAGTATCCTAAACTGAATTGTTTGTAATAGAGCTTTTTTCCTAAAAATAGATTAGGCGCTGAATAACTCACAAAGGTTGATATGCCATAAAACCCAAACAACCAATCAACAATCTAAAGCTAAGTGGGAAGATGAGAAAATCATTTTTTAAAGTGTACTACCTTTACCAAGTCATGTAGCAGGCTACATAGAAAATTTGAAGAGCTTATACTCCCCAGAGAGAACTCCTGAGTAATGAAAATAAAGGAATATGCTCCTTTTCTTCGGGCCTCCCGAAATGGAACCTTACTACTAGATGCATTCAGTATCATTTGTAGGACAACGTCTTTTTTTGGAAGAGGGAAACTATGAAAGATATCCTTTGCGGTTGTGTATGACCCTATAAGTATTGCTCTCATCAAATATTCTTGGTCGTAAATGATATTCTTTGATTTGAGCTACCAACATCAATTCCTGTTCTCAATACTAAAAAATAACTTGCCACTGATCTAAATACCTGCAAGTAGAATTTTCCGGACCAAACAGCAAAAAAAATACTTTGAAAATTTACCTTACGTACAGAGCAGGAAATAGTTTAAATGTCCATATAAAGTCCACTTTTAATATTGGAAAAAGAAAAATCAATCAAATCAACCACTGAACAAATTTATCAAGATTTACGTAGCATGAACTGTTGAAAAAAAAAGGGATTTTGAGCCAAATTAAAGGCGGACTTTATTTGGACATTGAAACTATTTCCTGCTCTTTACGTAAGGCAAATTTTCAAAGAAAAAAGTATGTTTACTATTTGCTTACTACTAATCAACAAGTTGCGTCGAAAGAAGGTAATTCTATGACTCTCTCTCTCTCCCGCTATACGTCCCTATGATCTATCGATTCTGGTAATTTCTCTAGATTGCATCTAGTATCCGCACAGAGCTAATACATGTAAGTACTTGCTGATTGGCGTTCACTCGTGTGTCTTTGTGTTAGAGTCAATATCGGAACGTCACTCATAAGTATTCGTGCTGATGATCGTGGATAAGGGAGACAATTTCGTTGTTCGTGTGAATTAATTCTAGGTTGGGCCAAGGATTGAAATTCCTAGAAAATGTTAATCTTTTGTACAATTACCAGTGGATCAATTTTCCCACCCAGTCGTGATTAGTCTTTTACTCCTTATTTTACTCTTTGTGAGTGTTTTTTTTTTAACCAGGGTTAGTTGGTGGTCTTTCACTCGAGTCTTAGTAACAGCAAGTCTTTTCAGGTCTCCAGAGCTCTTTTAAGCATTCCAGCCGATGTTTCTTTTATGGTATATCAACCATCGAGGGTTATTTGATGCCAAATCTATCCTCATTGAAGAGTATCATTGATTCTCTTTAACCCACAGATGAGGTGACAAGGGGTTTTATACTTTTCCAAAGGGTATTCGTCCGAAAGTAAATGTAAAAACGCAGCTGGAGTTTGAACTCACATACTTTGAGGCTACAATCCAGCTCTTTAGCCATTACTCCACAGGGACTCCCACTACCTGATCTCAACGATGGCCTAGATTCTTCCTGTTCTTCCGGTCTTTTTCCCAAGCTTTTGGGGGACCGTTCCAGCTGCGTTCATTACAGTCACCCACGTGTTCAAAAATTGTTTCTTTTAGTTCTCAGGCAAGGCCCAAGTATTTGTCTATCTGTTCACTGTCTTCTATTTTCCCTCTAGGGTCCACCTGGACGGCAAATTCTACTCCATAGCTAGTTTTTTTGTTATTCAACACTAGATATTATAACTATTATTTTAGTCTTTCGGGAGTTTTTCACTCCATCGTAAGCTGATGGCTTTACACTGCAGTTTAATTGACTGAAAGTCTCCTCAATCCTCAGGACTCTTCTCAGTATTCTAGCCAATCTTAATAATGTTGTCATTGGGATAGACTCTATTGTCCTCTTATTTCCAAGTCCTCCAGCCCCAGTACCAATCCTTTGATGACTGTACCGAGTGCACCAATATAAATAGTATCACTGACACTTTCATGTTCCACAATTTTTTCAGTTGTCTTGTAAGTTCTACACATTTATCTCTCTTTTCGCTTTCTTTTAGTTCTACCTTGTCGTCAGCGTGAACGGCAAAGTCCACATTTAAGCAGATACTTTTTATTTACTATATCTGGTCGTCTGGCCGAGATTTGAGGATCTATTTGTATCTCAAAATCCAAGAGCAATTTGTGTATCTCATTTCCTTGGAAGGATTCTTGGATGTGCATAAACCTTTGGTTCATATGGTAAATTTAAGCTTCTTGCAATATTCGATGTGAATCACCTTACCCACCCAGTCATGTCTTGTTTTATACTCTTTTGCGTTAATTTACCGCATTATCATTATTATTATTAATATCATTATTATTGTTGCTGTTGTTGTTGCTTTTGTTGTAGTTGCCTTTGTTGTTGTTACTGTCCTTGTTGCTTTTATTGTTGTTGTATTTTTTTCTGCTTGCATCTTATTCAGCTACATTTTCCTTCTTTTTTTTTTTTTTTTTTTTCGTCGTCAATATTTTTATTAATGCAACTGTTTAATCAGTGAGAATTCCTGAAGGAAAAACAATATCGCTCGTTTCATGTTTTGCCTATTATTGCTATTATAACCATTATTACTTTCATTAATACTCCTGCTTTGCAATCTTAGTGATTTTTTTCTTAGATATTTACGTTACAATTACTTCAACGAAGTATATAGCAATAATAATTGTTACAGACATTGTACATAATTATTAAGCGACATTAAAAAATGTAATATAAAAACCTATCAAAGTAATACCTGTGCCTGAACATGAAAATGCTTCTGGGGTCTAAATATAAGTAAGATCTTGCAAAAAGGTTACTGGAGCTATAAGGAAACGAAAAAAAAAAAAAAAAAAAAAAAAGAAAGAAAAAATTGGAAATTAAGAATACAAAACTGGGTTATGTATAAAACGGGTACACCTTCTTGAGGCTTGATTCCTTGCAGTTTTTGTGAATTAATTAAGGTTGACATTTTTCAGGAATATATATATATATATATATATATATATATATATATATGTGTGTGTGTGTGTGTGTGTGTATGTGTGTGTGTATGTGTGTGTGTGTGTGTGTGTGTTAATATTTTCCTTTTCCTGTTTTGTCTATGACTGTATTTCTCCCTAGATTATCTATCTATCTATCTATGTGTGTGTGTGTCTGTCTGTTTGTAGGGTAAGAGAGAATGTAAGTGTTTTTGTAAATTATGCGTTTTTTAGTAATTATCGAGACTGAAGCTGTATTTTCAAAGACAGAAACGAAAGGTTTTCTTCACAATAGATCTCTTAGTATTCAAAACTCTTCCTTCAATGCGTTTTCTACATGTCTAAACGCACTTAAATGTTCTCCTTTAGTATATTGTTAAGCACTATAGGATTATTTTTAATACCTGTTACGTTCTTAGATATTAACCTTGAGACGGATCTTCAATTTAGTCGTCAAAATAAAGTCTTATAAAAGAAGATGAATTGAGAGTGAAGTATTTGCACAATTTTTTTCTTTCTTGTAACTCGTAACCAAAAATTATCGAGGATTAACATGTCTCGAAGAAGACGAGATGTTCCCATATAAAAGTCAGGTGATAAGTTAAGGTGCTTTTGAGCTCTTGTGGGTGAGCTTATAAAATGATCTGAGCCCTGAATCATGGCTGACAACAGGGTTATCATATAGTAAACTCTTTGATGGCAGGACAACTGCAGTAATTTTTTCCAGCTTGTGTGTATATTAGGTAAGTAAAATGTAAGCAATTTTGAATTCTAATTTTTAAATTAGAAAAATTAATACATCTCTGAATACTTTTCGATTACATATTTTATTCAATTCTTTTTTATTATATATATATATATATATATATATATATATATATATATATATATATATATGGAAGAAAATAATGGATTGTAATCCGACTGTTTGTAAAGAACAATTCCTAACAAGGTAATCCAAGTAGAAGGAGAGATTTATTGAGAAACAAAGTCGACACTATAGCGTTTCGGTTCTACTGAACTATCAGTAGAGCTATGAGGGGTTATATTTGTGATGTTAAGTTAACGATGGATATGTAACAAGTGTAAAAATATATAAAAACTTTGGAAAATTTGTATCACAAGAAAAAGTTGGCTGTTCATGACAAGAAAAATTTAGCCGTTTGGTCAATGAATCTGCGTTTGTTGCTTTAAACTACGTCACCTGACCATTAAAAACATTGTGCAGAATCCACGTTCCATTCGTTAATCGAGAAAGATTTCGAAGGAATGATTCGAAAACTTTCTCGGTGAACGATCAGAACGTTGGGACTTTGTCATACAAACGGATCACCTAATCTCAGCCAGAAGACCAGACCTTATAATAATCAACGACAAAAAAAAAAAAAAAAGAGAACTTTGCTGTCCCGGCTGACCACTGAATAAAACTGAAAGATATTGAAAAGATAGATAAGCACCTAGATCTTACTAAGAAATTGAAAAACAATGGAATATGAAATTGACAATTATACAAATCGTGATTGGTGCTCTAAGTATAGTCGCCAAAGAAAAATTAAAGGGACTTAAGAATAGGGAAATAAAAGGAAGAGTAAAGACCATCCAAACTACAGCATTATTGAGATTCGTCAGAATACTGAGAAGAGTCTTGGAAACTTGAGGAGACTTGCTGTCACTGAAACTCCAGTGAAAGACCATCAGATGTCGCTGATGTGAAAAAACATTCAAGGAATAAATGATAATGATAATACAGAATGAAATACAAAAGATCGAATGAAATACGCAAGAAATCACTAGGGGGTGTCCTCGTGGTGTAATGGTTAAAGCAATGGACTGCAGAATCGTAGTAAGCGAGTTCGTACTCAAGTCGCGCTATTACGTTCACTTTCGGGCAAATACCATTGGGAAAGGTATGAACCCCCCTTATCCTCGCAGCTATGGGAGAATAGCTTTGGCATTAAATAACCTATGAATGTTGATATGCCATTAAACAAAGACACCAAACCAAACCAAGAAATTACTTTGCAGAACTGCTCAGCTCTTGGGGAGAGTACTATCAATGTGATTGGAAAAGTAACATCTAAAAAGAGTCAGAAAAAACAATAAATACCTAAAAATACATATCATCACTATCCGCCCTCAGTCTTGGTCTTGGTTGCGAATGCAACAAATTAGCAGACCGGGAGTATAAAGCGAGACACGACTAGGTCGGTAAGGTGATTCACTGGGAAATGTCTAAGAAATTTAAATTCGACCATACTAACAAATGGTATATCCACAACCCAGCACCTGTCCTAGAAAATGCCACGCAAAAACTCCTACAGGACTTTAACATACAAACGGATCACCTAATCCCGGCCAGAAGACCAGAGTTAATAATTTGGCGACTTTATTCGAGGCTGACCCAAAGGCTCCCTTTTCAACTGCTACTACACCAAGGTGTAGGGGTGGACGCTACTCCTTTGCCTGGATTGCTCCACTTTACCCTTGATACGTACGTTATATTACTGAGTGTTAAGCAAGGAGATATCAAGCACCATTTTTAAGGTCTTTGGTATGACGCGACCTGGGATTGAACCCAGGTCTCCCGGACCATTGGCGAACACTCAACCCACTAAGCCAAAATAGTTGACTTTGCTGTCCCGGCTGACCACAGAATAAAACTGAAATAATGTGAAAAGGATAAGTACCTCGACCTTGCTAGGGAATTGAAAAAAACTGTGGAACATGCAGGTGACAATTTTACCAATTGTAATTGGTGCGTTTGAAACAGAAATTAAAGGATTAATAAAGGGACTGGAAGACTTGGAAGTTGGCGGACGAGTAGAGACCATCCAAACGACAGCATTATTGAGAACGGCCAGAATACTAAGAAGAGTCCTGGAGACTTGAGGAGACTTGCAGTCACTCAGACTCCAGTGAAAAACCATCGGCTAACGCTGATGTGAAAAACTCTAATGAGTGAATAATAATAATAATAATAAGCATTAAGGTTCGTCAAAATACTGAGAAGATTCCCGGAGACTTGAGGAGACTCGGTGTCATTCAAACTTTATTGAAAAATCATCTGCTAACACTCATGGGAAAAACTCTCTAATGAGTTGAATAATAATGTGACATGCAAATTTATATGGAATTTTTGGATACAAACATTTTACATAATCTTGGCCAGACGACCAGACATAGTGACAGTCAACGAAAAATAAAGAGCACCTGCAGAATGGTAGATTTTGCCTTCCCGGTGGACCACGGTGTAAAATTAAAAGAAAGAGCAAAGAGAGATAATTACTGAGAACTTGCTAAAGAGCAAAGTAAATACTGAGACCTTGCTAGAGAACTTAAAGTACAAAGAAAGATGAAGGTGAAACCATTTGTAATTGGCATGCTTTGAACGATTCCCAAAGGATTGATAAAAGGAAGGGAAAACTTAAAAATCAGAGGACAAGGGGAGATCATCCTTTTCATGAGGAGGAAAATAGTGGTGGTAAAGTGAAGATTTAATATTGAAAGTTACAATAATCTTTGTAGTCACTTGAGAAACTCTTAGAAAATAGCATATAAAGCATTAGAATATTCAAGACAGAAGCAGAAGTAACAAGCAGCCCACAGGTTGTTGAGGTAAAAACATGCAAACCCTCTAACATCTGAATGGTAATTTCCAGAAAGATATGTCCAAAAAGATTGTAAATATGTTTTTAAAGCCTTCCTTGTTATAATCATTGGAACTAAATACGTTTTATTTCACTTTCGTTTAATTTTTTTTATTTTTATCATTTTATAACAAGAACTAGTGATAGGCAAAAAAATGAGAACCTGCCGAATTGTGAACTTTGCCGTCTCCGCAGACCTCAGACTAAACATAAAAGAAAGCGAAAAGAGAGATAAGTACCCTGACCTTGCTAGAGAACATCGAAAAAACAATGAAACATCATGATGACAGTCATACCAGTTGAAACAGGTGCGCTTGAAACGATACCCAAAGGCTTGGTAAAAGGACTGGAAGAATTAGAAATTAAAGGAAAAATGGAAACCATCCAGATTACAGATTAAAATCGGCCAGAATTCTGAGGATAGCCTCAGAGTCTTGAGGTGACTCACTGTCAATCAAGCTCCGGGAAGGACTATCAGTTAACATTGGTGTGATTAATCCTCAAGGAATAGTATAAAGAGAAGAAGAAGAAGAAGAAGAAGAAGAAGAAGAAGAAGAAGAAGAAGAAGAAGAAGAAGAAGAAGAAGAAGAAGAATGAATGATTGAGTTTAGAAGGAAACGCAAAAGAAAAGAAAGCCAGATTTTTAAAGAAAAATCGACGAATGGAAGATATGAATATATATCAATATGTTGGTTTTGTTTGTTTTTTCATTTTATGGCATGACAACCTTCGTGAGGTATTTAATGCTGAAGTCATCTATTTAGAAGAACAGTAGTGGTACTCTTTAAGACATAGCAGATAAGGAAGTTCATGCCTTTCCCAAATATATTAGTTCGAAAGTGAAAGTAATTGCCTAATTAGAGCCCAAATTCACTTACTTGCTTATTTACTACACCACGGAGATACATTCTCTATTCGTTTGGAAGAAGTGGTTTCACTTATTTGTTTATCATAGAACATATCAACTCTAAATGGTTATTGAGTGCCGAAACCTGTTTCTCTTGCAAATTATTAATTTCATATATTTCTATCGAACATTAATTCTATTTAATATCAATCATTCATTTTTCTACAATATTTTAAGTATTCCAATTAAAAATTTACAATTTTATTTTTCAAGAATTCCTAAATGATATCTAATAATGAATACCCTTCTTGGTTGTCTAAATTTCTGAAGAGCTAATCCTTAGAAAATGATTGATCAGTTCTACGTCCCCCATAGTTAGGTCTCTCATAAGTACGACGAGTCCTCTTCAGAGTTGACCTGGGAGCAATGGCAGTGAAAGGGTACACTACATTACCCAGATATCTAAAGCCGAAGTCTCACCATCAAATGGCGAGAGAAACAGACATACAGAGTGTTTGGATATCAGAAGACAATAAAAGAAACGTAAGTAATGTTCTTGGTTTAATGGGGTATCAACCTTCGTGAGTTATTTACTGCCAAAGCCACCCTTATGAAAGAAGAGCTGTGATAGTATTAAATCTATAGCAGGGAGGATAAGGATGTTCATATCATTTCGAAAGTAAATGTAATCGTGTGATTAAAGTTCGAACTCACTTCAAGGCCATAGCTCCGTACTTTAGCCAAAACGCCACTGAGACTTCCTCAAGTCAAAAATGTATGGAAAGGCTGCTCTACTACGCAACTGCATAGAACTCAAAATCGAGAGGATTATCGACTTCTCCACGTACACAGAGGGAAGTTGGAGCAAATACTACTTGCCTTGGGCCTACCCAAATAAACAATCGCAGCAATAGTGATGCTATTTTGGAGGTGTCCGTGGTGTAATGTTATCGTCGTAGGAAATGGACACGGCGTCACGAGTTCAAATCCTGGACGAGACTGATTACATTTCACATAGCACTAATACCCTTGGGAAAGGTATGAATCCACTTAGTCTCCTTCCAGCTATGGGTAAATAGTAGGACAGACTTGGTTCTTCAGCCTTGGTGAGGCAACTAGTCTAAGAGAAGGAATATTCTGAATTCAAACCTGTTAAACTCCGCTGAAAAATTGACCTTGTGTCATATCCTGCCCGAGCATAGGTTGGTAAATATGATAATGATGCTATTTAAAAATACGAAAGTAAAAGTTCACTCCCAGGATGGAGACACAGACTATTTCGAATTTGTAGCAGGTATGCTATAAGGAGAAACAATAGTCCCACATCTGTTTATCATCTGCCTAGACTACGTATATAGAAGTCTATTGATATAATGAAAGATAACAATTTCAAGCTAGCAACGGAAAGAAGCAGAAGATACCCCGCACAAACAATTACAGACGCGGACTACGCCGATGAAATAGCATTTCTGGCAAATACACTCGTCAAAGCCGAAACCCTGCTACATAGTTTGGAACGAGCGGCAGCTGGCATAGGTTTCTATGTCAACGCAGACAACACAATACACGTGCTTTAAACAAAGACGCAACATCTCAGCACTAAATGGTAGCTCTCTGAAACTAGTGGACAAGTTCACCTACCAAGGAAGCAGTGTCTCATCAACCGAGACAGACATCAACACGCGGCTAGCAAAGGCATGGACTGCTATCAATAGGCTATCAGTCATGTGGAAGTCAGACCTGAATGATAAAATGAAGCGCAGTTTCTTCCAAGCAGCGTTCATGTCAATACTGCTATATGGATGCACTACATTGACGCTAACTAAACGTATGTAGGAAAAGCTCGACGGCAATTACAAAAGAGTGCTGCTAGCAATATTGAACAAGTCCTGGAGGCAACAATCCACAAAAAAGCAGCTATACGCCCAACAACCACCCATCACGAAAACTATCCAAGTTAGACAAACCAGACATGCGAGACGCTGCTGGAGAAGTAAGGACGAACTCATAAGTGACGTACTCCTTCAGATGGACGAGCAAAGGTCGGACGACAAGCTAGAACCTATATACAACAACTCTGTGCCGATACAGAATATAGGCTTGAAGACCTCCTGGGAGCAATGGACGATAGAAATGGCCGGCGAGAGAGGGTCAGGGAGATCCGTGCTGGCAGTGCGACATGATTCTTTTAACTGAGATAGATCAAAAGAGGGTTTTGAATTGGTTGTTTTTATGGCATATGAGCTCTTGTAGGTTGTATAATGACAAGTTCTGGTGACACAGCCCAGTTGTCTGGGGTGCAGAATATACCGATTGCATCTCTGCACAGTGGTAAGACCCTCCCCCGCTAACGAGTGTCCTAGATATGATATTAAAGAATCCGATAGTGAGACTTCAGCTTTGGTGTTTTGGGGAATGTGGAATACCCCTCCATTATCATTGCTCCCCGGTCCACTCTGACACGGAGTGGTAGCACCTGATAGAGTCCTATCAATGGATCAAATAAAATAGACTATTGCTGCAAAACTATGACAGACGTTAAATTGTGACGGTTATATAGCAATACTTGAAAACATTTGACTGTGGGGGGAAAATAAAAAAATAACTTGTTTAAGAATGCTATTTACAAAATGTGTTTATTAATCATATATATGTATATGATTGATCTTATGAGCTTTATTTTAATAAGTTTTATTTTACTCCTTCTGAGTTTTCACCTTCAGTTTTAACTGTTGACTTTTCCCCAAGAGGCTTCAAGTGTCTTAAGGTTCTTCTACTTATTCTTCGAAGTATTCTAATTGATTTTATTACTCCTCTGGTCAGGATGGCATCGATTTTTTTCTTAGAAATCTCGTTTTCTTAATTATTTTTAAGACATTTGAAGACACTTCTAAGAGTTCCAACTATAATTGGTATCACCATTACCTTCATTTTTCACTGTTTTTTTTTCAGCTCTCAGGTAAGATCCTGGTATTTGTCAATCTTTGCATTTATTTAGTTCTACTCTTTGGTCCGATGGAACAGCAAAATCCTCCAGATGACATTTTTTTTTATGTTGATTAACATTAAATTCAGTATTCTGTTTCGGATTGCGTGATCTCTTTGTCACTCAAGGTCCCGGCGAATTTTATTCGTCTCAGATTCTCGGACTGATGCCGATGTGTATATACATAATATACGTTAATTTCTCCAAAAGACATTTTTTCGCCAATGGACCGGGAGACGTGGGTTCAATCCCAGGTCGAGTCATACCAAAGACTCAAAAAATGGTACTTGATGCCTCCTTGCTTAACACTCAGCATTATAAGGTACGGATCAAGGGGAAAGTGAAGTAATCGAGGGAAGGAGTAGCGCCCTCCCCTACACCTTGGTGTAGTAGCTATCGAAAAAGGAGCCTTTAGGTCACCCTCGACTATGGTCGGCAACTTTACTTTACTTTACTATTTATCAGATCTATGTTTCGCCGCTTTTCTGGCATAATACCTCGAAGATTATTTGTCTGTGTTTTCACTATTTTCCCCTATGGTCTGCAGGAAGAGCAATATCCACACAACAATAAATTTTCTCTTCTTGTAAATCAACACTACTACGACTACGACTACTATTACAACTACAACTACTACTACAACTACCATTGTGTCATTAGTATGACACTAAACTGCATCAGATAGGGAAGCTCCAGTCCACAAGTTTGGGCTGAATATGGAGAACGCCTTTATTGCCATTACTACCAGGTCCACTCTGGCCCGGAGTGGTAGTATCTAATAGGGTCCCATCTACTGGGGAAATTGAACTATTTAATCCCTAAGTATTATCATTTTGAGTCATTTGAAATAATACATCTCTGTGCAAATTATTCATTTTAGATTAGACTATTTAATGAATAGAATTACTAAAAGTAAATAGACATACTTGTAACCATTTAACTGTGTGCAAGCAATTAATTAATATTGAATATAATTATTAGCGTCAGATAGCAAACAGGAACTTGTAAATGTATGCAAAACAAATGAGCAGTTATAACTCGTTGAAAAATGAATCAACCAACTATTTGTTAACAATATATATATATATATATATATATATATATATATATATATATATATAAAGTAAAGTTAGCGACCATAGTCGAGGGTGACCCGAAGGCTCCCTTTTCGATAGCTACTACACCAAGGTGTAGGGGAGGGCGCTACTCCATTCCCAGGATTGCTCCACTTTACCCTTGAACCGTACCTTATAATGCTGAGTGTTAAGCAAGGTGGTATCAAGTTCCATTTTTAAAGTCTTTGGTATGACTCGACCTGGGATTGAACCCAGGTCTCCCGGGCCATTGGCGAACACTCTAACCGCTGGGCCATATATATATATATATATATAAACAGAATTTAGCATTAAATAATACCCAAGGGTTGATATATCATAAAACACCAAACTAACCAAACGATCCTTCTGCTACTCCTTCTCCTCCTCCTCCTTCACTTATTATTACTATTCCGTGAATGTGTAATTTTAACGACACTTGTAGAAACATCTACAATTATAAATACATTTATTTTTACAAAAGCAAAACAGAATAGAAAACATTTGCAAAGAAATGAGAATGGTTAGAGGCAAATATCTTCTTATCTTTGCAAGATTGTTTTCTCAAAACACAAATGGTGAAAAACTTTGTTATGAAAATACTTAGTGAGAGTAACATATGTATGTGAAAACGCCCGACAACCTCAGGGAACGAAAGGATTCTTTGGCAACTAGATTTTTGCAGAAGAAATGTCCCTGAAAAGCTTGGTGACAATCATTATGTCATTTTCCTTACGGTTAACTAGTTTGCAATCAAGCGGCTAAAAAAGTCCACATCTGAAATAAAATAAAATATGACAGATATTTCTCGCTTTCTGTTTCTACTCACAGGCAAGAAGAAAAAACAGAAGAAAGGTAAACATGGCGACGCCCACGAACACAGCTGGAATCGTTCAAAAATGGCCGACGCTGAAGAAATCGGCGCGTGGCGGAAGTGCAGCTTTCTCCATTGCTGACATACTCCAGAAGGATGTAATGCGAAGAAAGGGCAAACGAAAGAAACGCGGCGCTAACTAACACATATCAAGAGAGTCTAATTGGAGAGGCTGAAAAAGAGGCGCGAAAAATCGGTGCTAACGACAACGGGAGCGCATTGAAGACGACAAGATTACAGGGTAAGGATTTACATACTATCAATCAGTGCAGCCATCTTGGAGAGAGCGAAAGAGAGAAGGAAGCAGACCGAAGAAGACAGAGAGGGGAGCAGGTTGAGGGAAGTGGTTCGGGAAGAGGTTGTGTCATTGCGCGACGAATTACCAAAAAATTGGGAAATGACGAAGAGAAAGAAACAAAGAGCTGAAAACAAAAAAAAGTATTATGTGTGTGTGTGTGTGTGTGTGTGTATGTGTGTATGTGTGTGTGTGTTTCTTTGCTTTTTCTACATGTATGAATGTGTGAAAGAGAGATTTGTGGATAGATAGATAGATAGATAGATAGATAGATCAAAGTATGGAAAGGTATGATACCAACATTGAATGTAATGGTGTCTCATATTAATGATTATGACGTTTACAATGACTACTACTACTACTACTACTAATAATAATAATAATAATAATAATGATAATAATAATAATAATAATGATTAAGCCGACCTTATAATCATTATTATATCAACGTTATCATGACTTTATTAGAAATCATTGTTTTGTTACTATTATTATCATCATTGTAATAACCATCAAATACAAGAGGAGCGCAGTAATCATGATAATTTACTAGATTTTCCTTTGTGCATCATAAAGTCAAGGAAGAGCAAGGTGGAAAAGAAGGTTGAATTGCAGATATCTTTTAAGTGAGAAGAGCCTTGAAATATCATTAATCAAAAGACTTCGTTTTACCAAGTCTCGCACAATAGCAAAAACAACAACTAAAAAAACAACAAACGTTCACTGACAAATATGCTTCATTTCTAATGTACCAAAGACGTTATCAGAGGATATATTAATATATATATATATATATATATAGAGAGAGAGAGAGAGAGAGAGAGGGAGAGATCTATCATAAAATTCAATGCCTTATTCAGACTTTACGTATGTTATCTCGTCACTTGTCCGTATGAATCTCACCTGTACAGAAATTAGACTGGAATCTGACTGATTTTTTCTTGCTTTATAAAGAATGGTAAAGTGTTGACACGACAAAAACATTCATTTATAGCTTTTGTTCTTGAGTGAGACTTAGAACGTTTTAACGCCTCTCTCTCTCTCTCTCTTTATGTATTTATACGTATATATATATATATATATATATATATATATAAAGACAGAGAGAGAGAGAGAGAGAGAGAGAGAGAGAGAGAGAGAGAGACACACACATACACACACACACATATGTATATATATATGTATATATGTTGGTTAAAAAACAAGAAATTCAGAAAATATCTCCCATATTAAATTTATTTCGCTTATTAAAGCTAATCAAATGGGTTTGAAATCCATCAGATGAGCTTTTATAAGCGAAATAAATTTAATATGGAATACAATTTCTAAATTACTTTTTTTTTTACAAAAAAAAATATTTTGCTCTGCAGATATATTTTGTATTAAATAGCTGTCCATTGAGCTCTCATTCATTGGATATTCATATTCCTCATTTATTTGATATATATATATATATATATATATATATATATATATATATATATATATATATATATATATATATATATATATATATGTATCTATCTATCTATCTATAAAGTGAAGATTGAAATAAATCTGTCTCTATGTATATATAAAAAAGAAAAAATAGCATTTATTCTTCCAAAGACATTTGCCACATTTATGCTAATAAAACTATGTTCAGGTCAGTTTTATTTTTTTCATGTTTCATCTAAAAATAGTTTCCAACTTAAACTAAAAAGAAAAATTCTAAAGATTGCGATCATGTTTCATATGAAAGTAGACTGACGTTGTTTTTAGTTATTCAAAAACCGAATAAAAATTAATGTCTTTTTAGTTAGAAAATTGTAACCAAAATATTGAGTATAAGAATATTATAGTTATCATTAATAAAAAAAAATTTGAATAAGATTTATTGTAACTAAAACTAAAAAAACAAAGTTAATGAATTAAAATCATCCAGTATCTGAAAGAATAATTATTAGAAATAATTCTAGATACAAAAATATTTCTCTGCTGATTATTATGCATTTAAACAAATATTTTGGAATTTTCAAAATTTAAACTATTTTTACTTTCTAGCTTCTGTTAGACCAAAGCATTACTTGCCTAATCGGCTGGGGCTGTAGAATACACCGATTGCACCCCTGCAGAGGGTTACACCCCAACAACGACTGTCCTGCATATGACACTAAACAATCTGATGGTGAGATTCCAATGATATTGTAGCCTAAGGGAATGCTGATTATTTCTCCATTACCAGCACTCCCAGGTCCCCTCTGGCCCGGAGTAGTAGCACCTATCCATGGGTCAGATAGAACTAAACTCCGTAATTATGCTAAACTGAATTGTATGAATTAGAACTGTTTGACTAAACTGATAAACTAGAAATAGAAATGTTTTTGATATTTAAATTGTGTACTTACATTTAAACTGCGTACTTATGCAAAACTAAATTGTTTGAAATGGAACTGCTTTTGTATGCTAAACAGAATTGCTTGAAATAGAACTGATTATTTGTATAAAAATGTATTCGGCATTAAATAATCTACAAGGGTTGATCTGGCAACCAACCAACCAACTACGAAATTCTCCTATTCAAAATCTCGTATATGTTCAAAAATACGCTTTTTAATTGCCCTACAAGTTTCAGCCATGTAAAATTTCTTAGCCATATTACAAGAGTTAGAATATGTGCCAGCTTCAGATAAAATCTCCTTCTTCTTCTTCTTCTTCTTCTTCTTCTTCTTATTATTATTATTATTATTATTATTATCATTATTATTATTATTATTATTATTATTATTTCTTGAGAGTTTTTCGCATCAGCTAACGCTGGTTTTTCTCTTGAGTTTGAGTGACAGTAATTCTCTTCAAGTCTCCAGGACTCTTCTCACTATTCTGGCTGATCTGAATGTATGCAGTACTTTAGATGGTCTCCACTCTTCCTTTTATTTCCATGTCCTCCAGTCCCTTAATTAATCCTTTGGTAACTGTACCTAGACCATCAATTATAATTGGTATAAACGTCACTTTCATGTTCTACAGCTTTTTCAGTCCCTAATAAGGTCGAAGCATTTATCCTTCTTTGCACTTTCTTTTAATTTTCTCTGATCATCCCGGACAGCAAGTTGATTATTATAAGGTCTGGTCGTCTGGCCGAGATTAGGTGATCTGTTTGTATGTCAAAATTCCAAACGAATTTTTTATCATCATTATTATTAATTAATGTTCACTTCTATTTTCACTGACTTATAATATTTAACTAGATTTTTACCCAAGACTTAGAGAGAAAGTTGTGTTTCTAATAATTCTAGGTATTTCTAATTCTTTAATTTTATTGCTGCCTCTTTTGGCTGGTATTTTTCTGTCATATTCATAATACTCTTCTAAGGAGATAAGCAGTTCCACAAAGTGCATTTTTTTATTTATTTCATATAGACGGGGACTACAACGTATCTTTTTAATGTGTTTATCAGACAATTTCTTGATCATAGTCAAAGCAACCACAATTACTGGCAGGGTGCCAGTTTTAAGTTATCAAATTATTTTCGATTTCTAATTCCAGGTGTTTTTATTCCTTTATTTCTTATATTCTTTGATATTATTATTATTTTCAATTCTTTAGAACAGTTTGTAAATTTTAGATATTTAATTGGTATAAATCTTTTCACGTATGGTTGAATTAGTAAGTAAAAATTATATATATATATATATATATATATATATATTCGGAAGGTTGGATAAATAAAACACTTAACACAGGTTTAGAAGGCTCAATAATTCGTTTTTTTGTATTCTAAGAACTTTCTCAGTCTAAACCATTTTCTGAGTTTTTCTATATATAAGCAAATGAGGAACATTATAAAATGACGGAGAGGATAAAGGTGTAGCAGGAAGAAAGAGATGATTTAGAGTCAAATGTAATGGATTTCATATATATATATATATATATATAAGTATTTATGATCTGAGGAAAATAATCTAGGGTTTAGACAGTGAAGTGTTAATTCAAGGTGAATTCGAATCTCTTGTTGAGTGCTCAATGTCAACGGCTATCAAATATATAATTAATTTCAGATTAAAAATATATCGCAATTCACATGCAGAGTAAAAACATTTCTTTAAATATATTTAGCGGAAAAAATTCTATTTAGTGGTCCGAATAAAAATTTATTTCGGTTAGAGTGACCCTCATCGGATGGAGATAATACATTTGTGCTGAGAATATGATGCACACATCCCTAATTTACTCCCAGCTAGAAAAAAAAATCGTAAAAGATATCTTTATAGGCTACTATTTAAGTATTCCTCTTTCTTTTTTCTTCGAGTCAGAAAGAAGGTAGGGATGTCTACATCGTATTCTAAGCAAATATGTATGATCTCCATCTGATGAGTGTGATTGTACCCGAAATAATTCTATAATGGAGCCTCTTAATTGAATTTTTCAATTAAATATATATATATATATATCATTAAGAAAAAACACAAACTGGTCACATTAGGATTATAAATTTATTTCCATCCTGTTATGTGTTTTTGATAAAATAAAAAAACACGAAAAAAATTTGAATTAACAGGACTTCTTCAGATCTTATCAAAAACACATAACAGGATGGAAATAAATGTATAATCTTAATGTAACCGGTTTGTGTTTTTTCCTTATGAAAACTGTAATGTCTGTTACATTGAGCTCTTTACCAGGAAAATTTAAATGTTCGCTTTTGAATATTGTTCTTGTCCTGATGGAATTCCTCACAGCTCCCGTTTAACTGGACTAAATAATACTTATATATATATATATATATATATATATATATATATATATATATATATATATATAATGAAATTTTATATTATGATTACTTTGTTATTTATAGTGTTTTTAATACTTAGTTGCTTGGGAATTTTAAAAGCTTTTGTTTTAGCCAGTTGTATAAAAGATTTGTGATACTGAAGTTGTGCAAAGGGATTTTTTAAATAATTGAGCCAATCATTTAAAAATGTGTTGGTAGAAATTCAAAGGGCTCCAAAGCTAAAAACTTAATCAACTTTTTTTTTATTTTGGGATTAGGATATGAATAAAATCGGAAATGATAATTTACTTGGTAGAACTATGATAAATTCTAACTTTTTGTTTTCATTGTGACGCGAAATTGACTAAAATTCCTAAACGGGACTTTATTTTCGCACGTGTGAAGACGGGGCAGGTTGGCACTTGATCCCCTACAGAATAAGTCCTGTTCAGAGTTCTTCTCTCAGGCAGATAAGAACTGGCATATTACGTGAGGGAATAATTTAGGACTAGACTGACCGCCGCTGGCAAGGGGTTCCAAAATTTCACACTATCACACACCCACCAGGCAGCTTTCTTCCTTCCCCGAGATAATGGAAGAGTTGAGCCTATAGGTTTTAGTCGTAATAATATTAATATTGTTGTAGTCGGCAACTCCGGTTTCCCGTATGATACTCTAGGAATTAATAGGACAGTTCTAAGCAAGATAACATAAGGTGAATAGAAGCTGAAAGGAAAGCATGGAATAACAACATAGACCACATGGTAAAATGAAAATACATAGGTTCTTTACTACGGTTATATATATACGTTCAAAGTGTCAAAACAAATAATTGGATAGTCCATGAATATGAATGTCTTTTCTTGGCTTTTATCCTTTTTCAAATTGAGAGAGAGAGAGTGGTAAACGAAATTTGGGTGTAAAGGAAAAATGTCCCAAAGTTACTTATCTTATTTTCGACGGGGTTCCACTGGAGAATTTTTCTTCTTTCACGGGCTAATAGACTTTGTTCTGTTTTTAGTACTGGCTTGAAGGATTTTGGAGTCCTTCGTGTCTCAGTTAGTCTTTTGTCTTTAACCCGGAGTAAAATGGCTATGGTCCGTCTGCCACGAGCCTTGCTCAAAAACTGCCCTTTTTACTATTTACTTCCGCTGAGGGGAAGGGAACCCCACTTCCGTTTTGGGGTCCCAGCCAATCATTTGGCTTCTCTCTCTTTCCCCTTCCGATGTCCGGCGACCTGAGGTCACTTAAGTGCGAACATCTGGTCTCCTGTGTGACCCACATTCCTTCCTAACGGTCACTTTTTGACTGCTTGATACTCTCATTCAATACGGGAGGATAGTATCAGTCCTACCTCTTCGTCTCCGTGAGCCATCACGTGACATTATATATCATCATCATCATCATCATGATGTCGCGCCGCCTGCGCGGATATCCCTGACCGTCTCTCGCCATTTCTCCCTATCATTCATCGCCTCCGGCAGGTCTTCAGGGTTACATCCCGTGTCCTCACACAGCTGCTGTATGTAGGTTCGTGCTGGTCGTCCCACTCTTGCACATCCATGTGTGGGGGTCCACAGGAGTACATCGCTTATGAGCTCGTCCTTGCTTCTCCAGCAGTGTCCTGCGTGTTCTAGTTCATAGGTTCAATCTATATGTTCATTTTTTCTAATTTAACTCTAATTCTTGTTATGTCGTCAGGATATATGAATAATTTATAATACATATAACAGAAATACCAAGAATCTTTCGGTATTATGATTTCAAAAAGACCGAATTGAAGAAATCCAAGAAAAAGACAATCAAGAAGATCGCTAAGAGAGAAACTCATGGATAAACCGAATCTTCGTATAATAAAAAATATAAGGCAGAAAAAGCAACGTTTAATGCAAACGGAGCAAATGTGGATTATTTTGTTGATTGATATTTTTAATATTGTATTTGTTTTCTCCAGAAGATTTTATAAACGTTCAATAAATGCACGTACAGAATTATAAGTGAGAAAAATAAGAGCAAAAGTGGATGAACAAAACACTGACATCGGATTTAGCAATGATATTTTTGTCTTTCGAGGAAGTCCTATGAAAACAAAGACAAAATACCATTGCTAAATCCATTTTCAGTGTTTAGTTTATATCCTTTTCCACTAATATTTTCATCTTGTCAGATTTACCAAAATCTACCATTTCTCCAGAAATATTTGTGTATAATAATTTTATGGTTAGACTAGCGGAAAATTTACTTTTTATCTTTATTTCGTTGAGTAAATCGACTGAGTTTCTGATATGTGAACAGGATTTAAATTTTTTCGCTAAATCCTTGGTTCTCTTTTGAAGGACCTTTCTTAAGCCTGAAATGATTCCCGGAATTATGACTTTTAGGAATTCCTTATATTTCAGGAACTTTATGATGGTAATCAGTTAATGAAGTACACGATGTCTCTTTTTTTATAATTACTTTAATCAGACTTAGTAAACTTGCGAATAGTTTAAGTTTTGCTTGAGTCTAATCAGTTCGTATGTATCTTTGTCTTTTTATAAGCTTGTTAGTTTATTGCTATAGAACGTCGATCCAAGATGACAGCAGTACCTCCTTTGACAAAAGATTTAATAATTTAATTACGTTGTTATTTTTTGACAATATTCAGAGGGCAGGTAATTATTTTGTCGTTAAGGTGTAATCATTATTATCAAAATTTGTCGCAGTGATTACTCCTTGTGTATATTCCTTAAAAAATCTGAATCAGAGTCTTTATTTCTGCAATATTATGTATTTCAATTCCAGTAGCAATTTTTTTACCAAAATGAAGGATCTTCCATATCAATTGTACCGAATTTGGTAATAGATATAGGTTCTATTCGTTACTCCTATCTTTTTAAATACAGTCTCAACCGAATAGTTTGAATATTAAAGATAATTTTTAACATCGCAATATAACTAATTAGCTATTCTCGCAAATTGGTAATATCCCATTTATAATCTGTTGAATAATTTGTCCACCCTGGTGACAAAATATACAACCAATTATATATATATATATATATATTTGGTAAAATAGTATAGATGTCTTTTGTCTACATATTTTTATTTTGATCCGTTTAAATCACCGTCTGGATGTTATAATATCTGGCTGGTATTGACTAAAAATCTTTCCGTCATTAATTGGTTCCCGTGTTCTTTCGGACCCATTTTGGCATCATTAGAGGGTGAATGAATTGTAAAGCGACAAAACCTTTGCAAGTACAATATAGCTGTATTATAAATGTAAGAATTAAGCGTTAAGTGTTTATTTTGGTGATATGTTGTAGAGTTGTTGTTTTTTTAAGTTTGGTTCAAAGAATAGCAAAAGTAACTAAAGATATTTAAGTATATGAGTACGGGATTCGAAATTGATTTTATTAAGGTTAAGACTTTTATTTGTGATATGCAGGGCTTCAAGAATCTGTAACTCTTATTTGCTATTTTGTTGTGCTAATATTGTATTATCATTAAGAATTTTCCGAAATTTTGTTTTAAGGCACGTATTTTTTTTCCAGATTGGGGCTATTGAGCGGGTGTCGAAAATATGCTAGGTAATTCGACACGACAGTGTAGTTGAAGTTAAACCAACGTATATATTTTTGTTTTCAGACATACAATCTCCGAAATAAATAAAGTTTGTATTTGGAAAAACCCAACCGAGGGAGAGAAATTATGGTTAATAATGAGTTGGAGGTTTGAAATATATTATAGTATGTGATAAGTTTTTTTTTCTCTGAATCAACGAAGAAATGCTGCTCAAATACACACACACACATATATATATATTATCATCATCATCATGTCACGCCACCAGCACGGATATCTCTGACCCTCTCACGCTACCCATGCCTATCGTCCATTGTTTCCGGCAGGTCTTCCGGGCAACATCCCCTATCGACACAGATTTGCTGTACGTAGATTCGAGCTGGTCGACCTGCCTTTGATCGGCCATGTGAAGGGGTCCATAGGAGTACATCACTTATGAGCTCGTCCTTATTTCTTCAACAGTGTCTTGCATGTCTGGTTCGTCTAATTTTGATAGTTTACATGATGGGTGGTAGGTGGCCGCACAGCTGCTGTTTTTTGGGGTGCTACCTCCAGGAATTGTTCAATATTGATTGCGGCATGCTTGTGTAGTTGCCGTCAACCTTTTTCTCCGCTCATTTGGTTAGCGTACATGTAGTGCATCCATGTAGCAGTATCGACACGACCGCTGCTTGGAAGAAACTGTGTTTTTTTATCGGTCAGGTCTGACTGCCCCTATATATATATATATATATATATGGTGTGGTGTGTAAATTGTCTTCGACATTACGCACAGTTTAAACTAACTCTGATAATACACTTTAACAGATACATTGAACACAATTACATGAAAATATCATGAAATATTTTAGAGTGATATTTTTTCAAGCCATTGGTTTTACCGATTGCCTCCAGACGACTACGGAATTTCCTGCAAACTTTCCGATGGTCTCATTACTTAAATTAGTTAATACTACCGTTATCCTTCCCTTAAGTTTATCTTTGGTGCTACAAGGAGTTTTACTGGCTTCTTGCTTAAATGTTCCCCCTATCTAATTATAAAGAGAATGGTCGTTGCAGGGTTAGGAGGTCAGATATTAGCATTAATACGGTAGCAGAAATTTTCTTCCTGTCAAAACTGAATTTTTCTAATCGTGTGGGATGGCGAAGAGTTCTGTTGACAGACGTTGTGTCTTCCAAAAGATACCCTCTTGATCAAGCGCAACACTACCTCCTCCAAGTACTTTATGTTGGCCTCCATGTGGAGTTTAAATATATGTGTATTATTTAAATCCGATATTTCAATTATAAGTCTATTTGCCGTTTGATAAGAAAAATATACCTTTCGCTGTATAATTCAAGTTCACACCATCTGACATTTTCATGTTGCATTTTTAGAAAATATCTAATTCATTTGAAAATTATTTTTTCAAATAAAACTTTAAATAGCAATTATACTGCCTTGAGGATGGCTGTGCATTCTCCGAATATTTTGAATTTCATATTTTATATTTCTTATTTCAACACACACACACACACACAAATATATATATATATGCATATATTCTCACACATAGATATACCTCTACACATATTATATATATATATGCAGAGAGAGAGAGAGAGAGAGAGAGAGAGAGAGAGAGAGAGAGAGAGAGAGAAATTTCTTTACTTCTTGCGAGTTTTCATACCAGTGTTAGCTGATGTTCTTTCACGGGTGTCTAAGTGAGAGAAAGTCTCCTCAAGTCTCCAGGACTTTTCTTAGTATTCTAGCAGATCTTTGCAATGGTGTAGTTTGGATGGTGTTGATTCGTCGTCCGATGCCAAGTCTTCTTGCCCACTTTCCAAGTTTTTGGGGATCATTCCAAGCGTGCCAGTCATATTTGGCATTACCTTTATTCTCATATTCTACTTTTTTTTTTTAGTTCTCTAGCAAGGTCAAGATACTTATCTCTCGTTTATTTTATTTGTTTATTTTTTTTTGTTTTTGTTTTTTTTTTCTCTCTCTGTGGACCGCCGGGATGATTAAGTCCGCTACACGACAGTTCATCTTTTATTTTTAAATTTAGAATGGTAATACCTGTTAGGGTTCCATATATGGATCAAATATATATGTATAAATAATATTAATATTGTAATAGAATACTTGAAACAATATAAAATTAGGGCGTCTTCGCAGTGTTGTGGAAAACGTTCCGGAATGTGATATCGTTGTAAGTGAAGTCAAACTCCTGTCATGCTATTATGTTCAATTTCAGACTAATAACCATAGTGTCACTGGCTTAGTGGGTAGAGCGTTCGTCAATGGTCTGGGAGACAGGGGTTCAATCCCAGGTTGAGTCATACTAAAAATATTTTTTAAATGGTACTTGATACCTTCTTGCTTAACACTCAGCATTATAAGGTATGCACCAAGGGTAAAGTGGAGCAATCCAGGGAAAGAAGTGTCGCCCTCCCCTACACCTCAGTCTAGTAGCTATTGAAAAGGGGGCCTTCGAGTCACTGTCGACAACAGTTGCCAACTTTACGTTACTTATTACTTTTCCTCAATAAGGGCGGCTTTGGAATTAACCCATTAATGTTGATATATCATTAAACAATGAAACTAAACCAATATAAATCATCATCATCATCATGACATGTCACTAGCACAGCTTAACCTTCTCTCGCCATTCAATTTTATCGTCCATCGCTCCCGGTAGGCCTTCCAGGCTACATTCAATATCAGTACAGAGGTGTTGAAAATAGGTTCTAGCCGGTTGACCAAACTTTACTGGACTGTGAGAAGGGGTCCACTGACGTACATCGCTTATGAATTCGTCCTTACTTCTCCAGCAGTGTACCGCATGTCTTAATCGTTTTCTTTGGATGGTTTTCGAGATGGGTGGTAGTTAGCCGTACAGCTGCTGCTTTGTGAAATGCTGCTTCCAGAAAATGTTCAATACAGCTCGTAGCATTCTCGTGCAATTTCCGTCAAGCTTTTTCTCTATAAGCTGGCTCAGCGTCTATGTGATGCATCCATATAGTAGTATTGACATGACCAATGCTTAAGAAAAAAAAAAACAATGTTTTATTTTATCGCATAGGTCTTATTTTCATATGACCCATAGCTTATCGATAGCTCTCCATACGTTAACTAGTTGCGTATTGATGTCATTTTCAGTTGATGATACGCTCTCTTCTGAGGTCGGTGAACTTAAGAGTTGACATCTTCACAAACCAATATAAATAAAAAGAATGTGCCGTGGTGTAATCATTATCGTAGTAGGAAATGGACACGGCAACACGAGTTCAAATCCTGGACGAGACTGGTTGCATTTCACATTGCACTAATACCCTTGGGAAAGGTATAAATCCAATTATCCTCCTTCCAGCTATGGGTTAAGTAGTAGAGCAGACTTGGTTCTTCAGCCTTGATGAGGCAACTAGTCTAGGAGAAGGAAAACTCTGAATTCAAACCTGTTAAACTCCGCTTAAAAATTGACATTGTGTCATATCTTGCCCGAGCAGAGGGGTTGGTAAATATGAATATAAATAAAAATTCTTAAAAATCAACTATACCAAAAAAATGTACATTTGAAAGTACTATGAATGCGATTCGCTAATCTAGACGGAGAAGATATGCCGTTGAATTTTATCAATAAATAAGTCAATCAATCCTTGTCAGAGAAGTTTTATTGAATATTATAGTTAAACACCTTCATTTGAATTTATCTCATTAAAGTTTGACTTCATAAAATAGCAAAGTTTTCTTTATTTATAACAGATATAGCATAATTTCTCGTCCAAGTCGTGTAACTTTTTTCAAGCATTTTAGTCGACGTTTTTTTAATTCTGTTTCTGGAAAGGATAATTAAATCTTGGAATCTTAGCACCGGTAACGGTAAAAGTTATTTACTCTTGTTGTTTAGACCTTTTCTAAAGTCATTTGTTTAACTTGTCGTCTTTTCATATCCTTTCTGTGGATTGAGTGCTCATCAATGGTCCAGTACCCTGGGTTCAATCCCAGATCGCGTCATACCAAAGACTTTAAAAATGATACTTGATGCCTCCTTGCTTGACACTTAGCAATATATGGTACGTATTAAGGGTAAAGAGGAGCAATCCAGGGAAAGGAGTAGAGCCCTTCCCTATACCTCGGTGTAGTAGCTATTGAAAAGGGAGCCTTCTGGTCGCCCTCGACTAAAGGGAGACAACTTTACTTACTTTACTTGTCTGATAATATCTTTCCCTTTCTTCTCTTTACAGCATAACTCTTTCTCCAATTGGCTTACAATGGATTACTTAGGGAATTGATGCATAGTAATGAAGCAAACTATTCTTTTCATTACAAAATTTAAATTTATTGTAAATATGCTAAAATTTACAATAGTGCTTTAATTCATTTCGTTCAACTATTTTATCTTTCATTGTATTCCAACGTCATGTTTCAATTTTGGGTTCTTTGTTCATTATCATATCAACGTTTATTGGCTATCTAAAAGCAAAGTGATCCTTGTAAAAGGAAAGAAGTAATACTATTTAAATTAATGGAGGTGCCCGTGGTGTAGTCGTTATCGCCGTAGGAAATGAACACGGCGATACGAGTTCAAATCCTGGACGAGACTGGTTGCATTTCACATTGCACTAATACCCTTGGGAAAGGTATGAATCCAATTATTCTCCCTCCAGCTACGGGTAAATAGTAGGACAGACCGGGTTCTTCAGCTTTGGTTAGGCAACTAGTCTCGGAGAAGGAAAACTCTGAATTCAAACCTGTTAAACTCCGCTTCAAAATTGACCTTGTGTTATATCCTGCCCGAGCGGAGGGGTTGGTAAATAGTAATACTATTTAAATTATCGTCAGATAAGGAATTTCATATAATTCCCTGGAGTATTAGTCTGAAAGTTAACGTAATAGTTCGATTTGACTTCGAACTTACTTATCTACTGTTGCAGTTCGGTACGTTTGTTATTACGCCTCAAGGACTTCCCCGTCAAGTCTCAAGATAACTTTGTCATTTTTTCTTTCAAAAACTGATTATAACAGGTTTCTCATAGCCTCCTGTAGATTGCAGTTTTCTTCTGAGGAGTGCATATGTTTCGACGGCCGCTGCTAAAGCAGAAATTGCATTCATACAAGGAATCAGACTTTCAAATCTTGCCATAACTATGTATCAAATTTTCCAGTATATTGGGATGAAGTTTTTATGGGAGAGGTTTCTCCACCAGAAAGATGGGAAACTGGCCCTGGGGATTTCAGGTCTAGCTGAGCACATTCTCAAATGCAACAGACCGAAGTTTAAGTGTTGTTTGTTTTTGGCTTGTTTTTATTTTTTTATTTTTTTGCTTGTTTTAATAGCATATCAAAGTTCTTGGATTATTTGATGGCAAAGGAAAACAGTGGAGATATTATTATTAGAGTTCATTCTTTTCCTAGAAGAGGAGAAAAAACCATGAGTGGAGTTCAAACTCACTACTATGAGTAGTATGTTTGCTACTATGTCACAGAGACTTTCTTCACATTTTGATTTGATTATTTGATGTTTGAATAACAGTGATCGGGCAGGGTAAGACCATTTTCTGACTATCGGGACCTTTCTGAAAAATAATGCTACTTAGACGTGCTCTGTGAGCAATGGCAAAAATTTTATTTGTGTTTTATGGCATATAAACACTTGCAGATTATTTGATGTGGAACCTTTTTCATACATATATATCAAATATATATGGTTTGGTTGGTTGGTTGGTTGGTTGGTTGTGTTTTATGGCATATAAACACTTGCAGATTATTTAATGTGAAACCTTGTTCATACATATATATCAAATATATATGGTTTGGTTGGTTGGTTGGTTGGTTGTGTTTTATAGCATATAAACACTTGCAGATTATTTAATGTGGAACCCTTTTCATACATAAATATCAAATATATATGGTTTGGTTGGTTGGTTGAGTTTTATGGCATATAAACACTTGCAGATTATTTAATATGGAACCCTTTTCATACATAAATATCAAATATATATGGTTTGGTTGGTTGGTTGGTTGGTTGAGTTTTATGGCATATAAACACTTGCAGATTATTTAATGTGGAACCCTTTTCATACATAAATATCAAATATATATGGTTTGGTTGGTTGGTTTGTTGGTTGTATTCTATGGCATAATAACCCGTGTTCTTTAATACCAAATGCTCTTTATACATACACAATGTTATACTTATACATATTTAAACGGTTGGTTTGGAAATAATGGAAATAAATAATGGAAAAGAATCCAATAATATGGAGAAAAATTGAAAAATAATCCTAAGTAAAGAATTTGATGAGAAAGAAAGTCGACATTATAACGTTTCGGTTTTAATAACGGACTTTTAAAAAAAGACAATATCGAGTCTCGTTAGATCAACGATAGATGTTTAATCATATTTACCAACCCCTCTGTTCGGGCAGGATGTGACACAAGGTCAGTTTTTAAGCGGAGTTTACAGGTTCGAATTCAGAGTTTTCCCACTCCTAGACTAGTTGCCTTACCAAGGCTGAAGAACCAAGTCTGCCCTACTATTTACCCATAGCTGGAAGGAGAATAATTGGGTATATACCTTTCCCAAGAGTATTAGTACTACGTGAAATGCAATCAGTCTCGTCCAGGATTTGAACTCGTGTTGCCGTGTCCATTTCCTACGACCATAACTATTGCACCACAGGCACCTCCAGCGATAGATTTTTTTAAGGAAATACAAAGACAAAGAAGAAATTATATTTACTGAGAAATGATGAACATACCGTTTGATCAATGAATCAGCGTTACGACACTCGATATCATATTCTGAAGATGTTTTATAAAGACCGAAACATTATAACGTCGACGTTCCTTCAAATTAAATTCTTTACTTTGGATTACTTTGTTCTTCAATTTTTTTCCAAACGCATAGTCTTTAGATAACATTTTTAAACAAGCCAAAGTTTATTTGTTTGCTCACAGAATTTAATAGTAGTAATATATAATAATAATAATTTAACAATAATAATAGTTTAATGATAATTATTTGTTTTCACATAGTGAAGTCTTCTCTATTATAGGTAAGTAAGTAAAGTTAGCGACCATAGTCGAGGGTGACCCGAAGGCTCCCTTTTCGATAGCTACTACACCAAGGTGTAGGGGAGGGCGCTACTCCATTCCCTGGATTGCTCCACTTTACCCTTGAACCGTACCTTATAATGCTGAGTGTTAAGCAAGGTGGTATCAAGTTCCATTTTTAAAGTCTTTGGTATGACTCGACCTGGGATTGAACCCAGGTCTCCCGGGCCATTGGCGAACACTCTAACAGCTGGGCCAAAGGTAGTTAACCTTAATTATTCAGTTCAACGCCATTCATTTGCACACATTCAAATGGTTCCAAGTATTGCTATGTAATACTAATAATTCAATTTTCTTTTACTGTCAAAAACTTTTAAATATTGCAATTTAACACTTATACTTCTATTCCAAATTACTCATTCTTTTGTACTCAGTTAAATGGTTTCAAGTATTGCTACGTATCAGTAAGTATTCGATCAGACCATCGTGTGTTTACACAGCTAAAGGATCAAACAGTTCTATTTCTAACAACTCAGTTTTGCATAACTCATTTGTTAGCGCACAGTTTAAATGTTAAAAGTTCTATTTAACTCATAGATAGGATCATATCAGGAGCTACCACTCGGGACTAGAGTGGACCTGGGAGCAATGGCAATGAAGGGGTACTTCATGTACCCCAAATCTCCAGCACTGGTGCTTTGACATCAGATTGTTTGATTTCACATTCGGGACACTCGTTGGTATGTTTGCCCCTCAGCAGAAATGCAATCGGTGAATTCTTCAGCCCTAACTGACTGGGTTGCATCAAAATTGTGATAATCGGATTGTTACCGTCTATCATTATTATATCTTGAGAGAGTGCATAACTGTAATCTTATTTTTCTGCCAACATATCTTTTTTTTTAACTTGCTTTTGTTTACTCCTACCTTATTTCAGGCCCGGCAATTATGAATATAGAGGAGTGAAGAAACCTGAATTTTTTTGTCCGGTCGGACGCAAGAACTCCGTCAAAAGCACTTGATGTATTCTAACAAGTGTTTGGAGATAATACCACATCCCGGGCACATGTTTTTGAGTCGTGCAAGAAGTTCAAATATAGTCGCAAGGAAATGAAAGATGACTTCAAGAATTAGAGGCCTTCAACCAGTATGGCTGAGGTCAATATCGTGGAGGTTAGGCAGGTGGTGGTGTAGCGTCCGTTGGTTTACTGTTCAAATAAATGCAAGTCAGCTGGACATAAAAATGAAAGCCGTGTTTAGTAGAGCATCACCGAAAAAAAAAAGTGATTGGGTGTGGTGAATATCCGACTCTTCTGGGCCGAAAGTAAGATCGCTTTATTGGACCAACCTACCTAATCCTATGGGCTTGTTTTGTGTGAATGTTTTCTTTTCCCATAGCTCAAGGGTATCATAAATGGGACCCGCCTTAAAAGCATGGAAGCCATCAAGAGACTCGTAACAACAGAACTGAGGCACATCCCAGGTGAATCCTTTCAGCAGTGTATAGAAGCGTTGCAGAGAATGATGGACAAGTGCATTAGACTATAAGAGCGGGGGTCTACTTTGAACGGGAAACCATTTAGTTTGTTCTTCGGAATTGAAATGAATTGTTGATGACACCAGTCCCATTACTTTTCCGACGCACCTTGTATGTATCCTCATAGGTTTGGTTTAGAAGTTTAACGGCATATCAACTTCTAATGGGTTAATACCCAAATTTAATTCATTTGTAAATGCTTTATTTTACTCATAACTTTATTTCCCATGTTCCATTGGATTTTCTTGTTGGCTCTATTTTCGTTATAAACATTTGTTTGTACAAAGATATATGATACCAATATTAATATCTAATATAAATATTTTTCACATTTATATTGTTTCACGTAATTCTGTCAAATATCAATAATCCAAACAAGTTCTATTTCAAATAATTTAGTTTACTCTAATTATAAATTTTGTTTACACACAATTAAATGTCGAAACAATTCTATATTAAACAATTCAGTTTAGCGAAAGTACAGTTTCAATGTTAAAAACAGGTCCATTTCACACAATTCAGTTTAGCATAAGTACGCAGTTTAGTTCTGATAGGGCCCTATATATGGGTTAAATAGAACTAACAGCATACTTATGCTAAACTGAATTGTTTGAGTAAACTGAATAGCTTGAAATAGAAATGATTTTGACAATGAAACTGTACTTACATTTAAACTGCGTGCTTATGCTTAACTGAATTATTTGAAATGGAACTGTTTTTGACATTAAAACTGTATTTACACTTAACTGAATTGTTACATATAACTGCTTGAATAGTTTGAAATAGAAATGTTTTTGACAATTAAACTGTGTACTTATGCTAAACTGAATTGTTTTAAATAGAACAGATTATTTACATAAAAATGGATTTGGCATTAAATAACCTACAAAGGTTGATATGCCATAAAACCCATCCCAACCCAACCCAACCTTTATCTTTTTTTTTAGATTTAAAAAGAAAAAGAAAAAGAAATTAATGAAAAGAGATAAATGAAAAATAATTCAATGAAAAAGAAAAGGAATGAATGAGGATTTTAAATATGTAAACAGATAGATAAATAGATAGATAAGCGTTAAAGTGTACCAGATTTAAAAAAAAAAAATAGAGAGTATGGAAATAAAATTAATGAAAAAAGTAGGAAAATAAATTTATACAGAAAACATATTTTGAAAGCTAGAAACAGTATAAAAAGAAAATAAATGGCGGTGCTCCTGGTGTTTTCGAGGTGCCCGTGGTGTTTTGGAGGTGACCGTGGTGTTTTGGAGGTGCCCGTGGTGTAATGGTTATCGTCGTAGGGAAATGAACACGGCGACACGAGTTCAAATCCTGGACGAGTCTGACTGCATTTCACATAGCACTAATACCCTTGGGAAAGGTATTAATCCAATTATTCTCCCTCCAGCTATGGGTAAATAGTAGGGCAGACTAGGTTCTTCTGCCTTGGTGAGGTAACTAGTCTAGGAGCAGGAAAACTCTGAATTCAAACCTGTTAAACTCCGCTTAAAAATTGACCTCGTGTCATATCCTGCACGAGCGGAGGGGTTGGGTAAATATGATAAAAAGAAAATCAATAAAAGTAGTGACTAGGAGACCAACACTTGAAAGAAAGAAAGAAAGAAAGAAAGAAAGAAAGAAAGAAAAGTTGAAGGGAAAAAGAGATATGAGAAGAAAGAAGATTTACAGAAGAAAGAAAGAAAAAGGTAAAGGAAATCAATAGAAGCATGAATAAAAAAAATAAATCAAACACAAAAAAAATAAAAAATAAAAAGAAAGCCATCAAAAAACCGTAAAATTGGAAAAAAACGGGAAAATGAAATCTTATAAAGAAAAAAAGAAAGAAAACATTTCAAAGAAATTAGGAATAACAGAAGGAATACAAAGAAAGAAAGAAAGGAAGAAAGAGAGAGAGAGAGAGAGAGAGAGAGAGAGAGAGAGAGAGAGAGAGAGAGAGAGAGAGAGAGAGAGAGAATGGATGAAAACGAATAAAATAAAGATAGAAAATAAAAGAAAAGTGAAAAAAATGCGAAAGGAAAGACAACGGGATTTTGAAAAAAATCACGAATGAATGAAGGAATAACAAAAAATTCAAATAGAAAATAATTAAGAAAAAAAATGAAAATGAAGGGAAAAAAAAGAAATAAAAAAACGAAAGAAAAACTAAATTCATCGCATCTGAATGAACGAATACTAATAAATTAAAAAAAATATTGATTAAATGAATAAATAAAATTAGAAAAAAAAAAAAACGAAACAAATGAATTAAAAGTAAGAAAAACGGAATTTCAAAGAAATCACGAATGACTTAAGAAATACAAAGAAAGAAAGAAAAAAGAAAGAAAGAAAAATAGAAAGAAAAAAAGCTGCATTTTCTGGGGAAAAATAGGAATGAAAGACAGGATGAAAGCAAAACAAAGAACGCATCCTTTGGTTTGCAATCCAAAGTGCATTTCAAAAGGATCCTAAGATTGGAACTATTTGCTGGTGGCCGTGACGAATGAAATGTCCATTTCACTTCAATAGACACGCGATGACCGAAGACCTTGGAGCCAATGTGGTCGCCTATCGTAAAATAAAATTGGTCGACGCTAATTGCTGATTGGTCAAGTCGCCAGTGGCTTCTGGGGCGTCCATCTTCTGATCTGTCCGCCGAGTAAAATCATCGCCCTGTAATTAGGATGACACAAAAAGGTCTCTCTTCAGTATTTTCCATTTCGCTTTTCGAAGGTAGGATTGTCACGTGATCTACATTTCTAACCACTGGACCATTTCGATCTTAAGACACTCCAAGAACGCGATGCTGATTCAAAGCGATTTTCTTGTAATGTGTCGTCGTAGACAGAGGTCCCCAAACTTTTTTTCTTTCTTTTTCAGTTAATTATTGACAGTATTCGTGTGGAGCGATCAACTTTAATCTCGACCAGAATAGAAGATTATTTACTTATTCGTATGTAACACATTTGGTTTCATATATCAAATGGTATAGCTACATAATCTAATTATAAACTCCACGGATAATGATTTGTTTTTTATTTAAAATGTAAAATAAAATAGTATGGCATGTAAGTGCAATAGTTGGTTGTGTTTTAAGCTTCAAAACAAGCTGTGAATTTTCAAAATGAGATAAGCTAATTTATTGCGTAACTAGGTATCAATATTTTGTCCAAATTTCCAATTTGGCCGGCAGTAATCCCTAATTAACATCCATAATAATTTTTGAGAAGTTTTTTTTTTCTTTTTCTAAAACATTAGTCATTCAATATTTTCGCCGTAAGCAAAAATTAGATAATAATTTCGATTGAGTGGTTGACTCTAAAGGCGTATCAATCCAACAAAGATTATTTTATGCCTTTAGGTTTTTGGGATTTGCATTCATTGTACAATTATATGAACATTTTTGTGTAGTTTTCTTTCTTTTCGGTTATATGATATCAAATATTCCTACTTTATACAAATGATTTGCTGATAGATCTAGTTCAACACAAATGTAACCCTTACGGACACTCTACAGTTCTGAGTGGGCATTAGACTAATGGCTATGAAGAGGCAATTCATAATCCTCAAACCTCCTTAATCGGAGACTCACATTTGGATACAGTTTAAGGTCATAACCTGGATACTGCTTTTGAAGGTCGTACCTCTCTTCAGCGGACACAGCGTATACTAAATTCCGTCAAAAAGGGAAATAATTTCAACACTGCTTTACAACTGTTAAAAGGTTGACAATGGTTTGAATATCTAAACAAAATATTAGTGTGAATATTTTATTTTTATTCGGTATTACAATTCAACCTAATTTTTTTTACTAAGTTTATCTTAATTGTGACACAAAGATAGAAGTATGGGGCACTCAGTAAGAATAGAACACACTAATAATTGAATACAAATCTAGTTTGCTAAATAGATCGGAGGTGTTAAATAAAAGTGACAAAAATACAATGTTGAGATTTTTTTAACAAACGGAATATAGGGAATAGATTATCTACAAATAACAAAAGTGTCTTGAATATTCGATTTGGTTTTCAAAAGAACTGGACATTAAGAGCTATGGAAATGCTTCTGCTTTTATTTTCTAAATAAGAATAAAAGAGCAATAACAAAACTTGTATCATTGGATCTGACAAAGAATAAGGAAAGACGAAGCAGACTTAATTATTTAATATTGTGGAATGGAATCGTTTCTTTCTCAGTCCAGTATCATTTACAAAGCAGCCCTACAGTTTGGGACTCTTGTCTTACATCATTCAATTTTTTAGTATGTTTCATACTTTCGGTAAGATCCACGGTTCCAAATTTTTTAATTACCCTTATTAGCTTCTGGTAAACAAACTTTATATCAGAATAAGTCTTTGTAGTGTGGTGGCTAACGTTCTTGACTGTGATATGCTAGTAAGTGAGTTCGAAGTCTGGTCATGTTATCATATTCACTTTCGGACAAATAATCTTGCGAAAAATATGAATTATCTTATTCCCTTAGCTCTTGGTTAAATAGTACTACGACTGTCCTTCCACGAGAATAGCTTTGGTATTAAATAACCTGCAGAAGTCCCAATGCCATTAAACACTGAAACCAAAAGGCAAACCATTTTTATAACAATTCACTCTCTTAATTAAAACGATCAAGCATTCTTATTTGTATAGCCGTGATACAATTCCAACCATACACATGTACATGCGGAAACAAAATCAATAATAATGACGGACGAAACACACTTCTTTAGAAAAATATACCTCTCACACTTTATTCGAAATGGTTGCGAAAGGGTTATGTGTAAGACGTGAGTTGGAGACTGAACAAACTGCAACATATTGACCCCCAGTTCCTTTGTCTTTAGCAGCACTTCTTTCTCGTTCTGCTGGGCTGCTCAAACGGAGGCCCTGAGGGCCCATAGCCCTCTGCTGGGTGCTGGTTCTCTCTACGGCATCTTATCTCCAACTAACTGACTCCAAACTAACTGAACTTCCAGTCGCACCGGGTTATATCATTGTTTGACACCCACCTGCTTCCTGTGAACATCACATCTGCACCCAATTCATCACGTCCACAGTCAAGGTTATACCCTGATATCTTCGACCGGATGCACCCTTTTCCTTGATTGAAGCCTGGGTCGAAGGTCAATATGTTAGATTATTTCTAACAATCCAATTCAGCAAGTCATTTATTTGAAATTAGTTTAAAATGTCAAACAGTTCTATTTAAACAATAGATAGGACCCTATCAGGTGCTACCACTCAGGACCAGAGTGGACCTGGGAGTGATGGCAATGATGGAGTACTCCACATTTCCCAGAGCGCCAAAACTGGAGCCTTGTCATCGGATTTTTTAGTGTCATATCAAGGATACTCATTGGTGGGGTCTTACCCCTCTGCAAAGATGCAATTGGAGGATTCTATAGCACCAGCCAATTAGGCAGCATTTTTAGTTAGTAACCATCTTGGTAATACGTTGATATTAATTTTCAGACCTGATTTTGTTAGTCAACGTTTTAATGTGATATTCCCCATTGAAGCGAATTATATATATATATATATATATATATATATATATATATATATATATATATATATATATCAGAAAAATGAGTGGAAAGATGGATAAATCAAATGCTTATAAATGTTTAGTGATATTTCATTATTATTTATTGAAAGAACTTCATCAGAGTAAATATATTTTAGTTTTTTCTACAAAAGCAAATAAAAAAATGAATAAGATAACGTAGAGAACAAGGTATAAAAAAGGAGGGAGAGGGTCTGAAAATAAGAGGCGATTAAGGAGAGAAATAGAGAGGTAGGTAGATGTCAGTTCAAGTGATGGTGGTAAGGGTTTTTAGTTTTGACTGTGACTGTCTGTGTGTATGGTTATGGAGTAAACTGTCTCAGGTTTCACTTTTCAGATTTTTTATCATATGAAAGTGGAACTAATCGAGCTAAAAGAAAAAGAAATCGGGAAAAGGAAGTGGAAGAGTAGGGGTTTAAGCCTATCCTGTTTTAAAAAAAAGACATTGACTGTAATTGAGTCTCTAAGTAGAAAGGAAGAATAGAGAAGAAAAAGGGTAAATAAAAAGGAAAATAATCCTTAATAGAATGATAGTATAGAGTGAAAAAAGGTCTTGCTATGCTGAATTTTTTTATCCGTTCTCTATTTTGATGCAACTTTCATGTATTATAATGTGCGCCAAGTAGGATAAAATTTCATAGAAACCTGGATGTGATTTTGTGAACTTTGTTTTGGAAATGGCTGCTGATTCTCATAATCTGCAGGATTTTTTACAATGTATAAGTTTGATTAAAGCGGCTTGGGAAAAATTAGGTTCAGTTTCAAATACATGTTTATCCCGTTTTTCTGATTAAGCATGCTTCCCTGTACACATCATATATTCATCTGCAAGTTGCATATGGTTTTCACTCTTCAGCTACAAAAGATTTGACGAAAGATCGCCGTTCCAGCCTAAAGCATTCTGATTTGCCGCCATTTTGAATAGCAACACAATAAATAGTTTTTAGAGATTAAAATGCTTTTTGCTATGAGCCTAGTCCAAACAATGCTGGGGTAATATAGAAAAAAAATCTGAAAAAATATTTTGTTCAAAAAAAGATTCCTTTATTGAATGACTCCTGTAAAATCTGCATTTCTATGACACTTCTGCTGCACCTAAACCAAACCATGTTAGGTTCCTTTGAATATTTTACAGTCGCTTCGCAAATGATATTTTCAGTCAAGTATTATATATATATATATATATATATAGTACAATAAAATGGAGACTCAAACTCGGTTAAGCCGTCATAATAAATTTATTTCGGCGGAGAATATTATTGGTATATTCTCCGTCTCGTCAGATGACGCTTTTACATGCTCTGTCCTGTCGCAGAGACGCGAATGTGGAGTTACAGTTCGTATTCAGAAGATAAAATAAGGTAATTAAAAAGGATAAAATAAAATAGAATAAAATAAAAAAAAACAAAATTAAAAAATCAGAAAAAAAACAAAAAACAACATAAGGTGGAAATCAAATTACAAAGTTACAAATTCTTTCATTCATAGGCGTGAGTAGAGGGGGTTAACATGTTATATATTAGAACGATTAAGAAACAGGAGTGCAATTAATCTACTGGTCAGTCCCTTCTAATTTTCTGTTCTGTTGGTGGTTTCTCCTACTTGGCAGGTGTGCTTTTCTTAACAGAATAAGATCGTTTAACTAATTATATAATTATTTATATATATATATATATATATATATATATATATATTGTTTGGTTTCGTTTGGTTTTATGGCATAGCAACCATTGTAGTTTATTTAATGTAAAATGCATTTTTATACATGTACATTATAAACAGTTCTATTTCAAACAATTCAGTTTATCATAAGTACACAGATTAAATGTCAAAAACAGTTCTGTTTCAAACAACTGGGTTTAGCATAAGCACACTGTTTAGTTCTATTTGACCCATTTATAGGAACCCATCAGAAGCTACCATTCCGGGACAGAGTTGACCTGGGAGCGATGGCAGTAAAGGCTTACTCTGCATTTGCCAAAGTTCCTGAATTACTGAAGCCTCATCATCAGATTGTTTAGTGTTTTATACGGGATACTCGTTCGGGGAGTCTTATTCCACTGCAGACATGAAGTTGGTGTATTTTACAGCTCCAGTCGACGGGTCGTGTGTGTGTGTGTGTGTGTGTGTTCGTGCATGTGAGTCAGCTTGTAATAGTCGGTGAGCATGCATATATATTTTGGGATGTTTCGAACTGGATTAGTTACGAGGGAATTACACTTGAACATCTCCCTAAAGCGCCCCATTAATTTCAGCCTCATGAAGTAAATAGTTGAATCACAAACACACAACACACACTCACAAACAAATATAAGAAAAATGATTCATTTTATTCGGTGAGGCTAAAATTTATGTCATTATAATAGCATATGTAATAATTTAAAGAACGATTGCATTTGTCATAAAATGGTCTCTTTTTCTCCCTCACCCTCTCTCACTCTCATTACTTCTCCTTGCTATTCTGTCGAAGCATTCATGAATGTGTGTGTGTGTGTGTGTGTGGAGGATTTGTAAATTTTGGTGAATCCGACAAGATGATAATAAGAAAAATGGATAAATCATACACTTATAACGTGTTTAGATGTAATATTTCGTCCTTTTATACACAGAATAGTTTCTTCAGACTAAACATTTTAAAATGTTTTTATTTAAATTGAAGATTTTAAAAAATGTTTTGTCTGAAGAAGTTCTTTCATGAATAAAGAAGGAAATATTACTTCTAAACCAGTTGTAAGTGTTTGATTTATCCAAATTTTCCAATTGCTTATATATATATATATAAATATATATATATCACAATTTTGTGAACGTGTTTTAGTTGGCAATTATGTCTCCATATTTTGCAGCCGCGGTCGGACTAGAGTGAGTGAGAGAATGATCTCTTTGTACACATAAATTGCCTGACAAATAAAACTGTTACCAAATAATTACGCTAATATATATGTGTGTGTGTGTGCGTGCGTGTGAGTGTGTATGTGTGTGTGTGTGGCCATTGCAGGATTTGATGTAACGTTTTTAATGCGTGACATCTTATAGGAAAGGACAACGATTATCGTTAAGGATTTCATATAAATAATCACGCCCTTTTAGCGGAGGTTACAGTAAGGTGTCGACATAATAATCGAAGCGATAACAACTCTTCCATAATATTGCCATTAGTGATATTAGAATGCGAAAAAAGGATCTTTTTATCCCGTTTTTTTTTTTTAAATTCAGATTCGTGGGCCAAGAGCAAAGGAATCTCATTGACTCGTAATATCATTAGTGGCTGCGACGGTTGTAACTTGCAAGTAATTAAGTGGTATTGTTAGTGATGGTTGGATGAATGAACAACGTGAAATTGCTGTGGCTCATGGAAAGGTAAATATGTAAATATATATCGAATATCATAAAAGTAACCAGTACAGACATACACTTATATACATTTATAAATACAGTGAATGAATAATATTGCCCAGTCGGCAGGGGCTGTAGAATACACCGACTGCATCTCTGAAGAAGAGTAAGATCCCCCACTCCCTAACTAGTATCCTGATATGACACTAAACAATTTGATCATGAGGTTCCAGTAACACTGGAGCTTTCGGAATTTGTGGCCTAACACTTAATTGCCATCGCTCCCCGGTCCACTCTGGCCAGGAGTGGTGGCATTTGAAGGAGTCCTAACTATGGGTCAAACAGAACTAAACTGTACTTTTGCTAATCTGAATTGATTGAAATAAAACTGTCTTGACATTTAAACTACATACTTATGCTAGAGTGAATTGGTTGAAATGGAACTGTTATTTGTATGATAAACTGATTGTTCGAAATAGAACTGTTTTTGACATTAAAATATACATTATGTAAACTGTTTTGAAATAGATCTGTTTTGACATTTAACTGTGTGTAAACAAAAAAAAAACAAAAAAAAAACTATACTTATGCTAAACTAAACTGTTTGAAATAGAACTGCTCATATGTTTAAGAATGGATTTGGCATTAAGTAACCTTCAAGTGTTGATATATCATCAAATCAAATCAAATCAAACCAAACCAATAAATAAATAATAGCAAACAATTAGCGAAGATGATCTCACTGGATATCAACACAGGATTATATATATATATAGGCGTGTGTGTGTGGGTGGGTGTCACTGTGTAGGAGTCCCTCGGAGAATATCCTTCCAGTATCGCCCATCATGTTTTGCTCATTTTATTTAGATGGGTTGCGAGATTGGAGGTAAGTGGCTGTACAACTACTGTTTTGTAGAGTGTTGCTTCAATGATTTTTTCAAAACAGCAAAATAATCCTTCAGTACTTTCCGCCGAGTTTGTGAGGGGTGATGAGAGATGTGGGAGGAGTAAGGAAGTCAATACACCAGAGATGATTGGGCAAGGGGTTAGGGTTAGGGTTACTATGGTAAGGGTTTTAGGGAGTTCAGGAAGAGATTCCGTCGGAAGAGGCCAGCGCTCTTCAAATCGGCTCAGTAGCATTTCCACCAGGACAATGCACCAGTCCACAACTACATCCCTGTCACAGTCTATTAGATCACGATTGGCATCAAGACAGTTCCTCACCCTGTCTATTGTCCAGACCTTGCTCCCAGTGACTTTTGGTTATTCCCTAAGCTCAGAGGCGGTCGTTATGAGATAACTGAGGAGATAAAAGAGGCTGTGACGAAGGTCAATGACACGCTCACACAAGAGGACTTCCATGGGGTCGTCCAGAAGTTGTTAGAACGGTTCAACAAGTGCATTGCAGCCGGAGGAGATTACTTCGAAGGGAACTAGAGTTTCCTATGTATACTATCTATAAAAGTGCCCTTATTAAAAAAGTGTGGAAACTTATTTAATGATCCTCGTATGTGTGTATGTTTGTGCATATCAATATTCCAAAAACCTCTCATATATTTTAATCAATCTATCTATCTCTCCATATTCAAAAAACTCCTCCACACAGGCATGATATGACACTAGGTCAATTTTTAAGCGGAGTTTAACAGGTTTGAATTCACAGTTTTCCTTCTCCTAGATTAGTTGCCTCAGCAAGGCTGAAGAATTCAGTCTGCCCTACTATTTCCCCATAGCTGGAGGGAGATTAATTGGATTCATACCTATCCCAAGGGTATTAGTACTATGTGAAATGCAATCAGTCTCGTCCAGGATTTGAACTCGTGTCGCCGTCCCTATTTCCTACGACCATAACTATTACACCACGAGCACCTACATCTATCTATCTATCTATCTATGTGTGTGCGTGCGTATGTGTGTATGCATGCATATCTTTACTCCAATAAATTTTCATATATTTTAATGCATCTATGTGTCTATTTGTGTGGTGTGTACATGTGTATACGTGTGTGAGTGCGTGTGTGTGTGTGTGTGAGCATATCTCTATTGCAATATCTGCTCATATATTTGATCATATCTATCTATCTATCTATTTATCTATCTGTCTATCTATTTATGTGTATGTGTGTGTGTGTGTGTAAATATCTAAACTCCAATACCTGCCCTTTATTTTTTGACATATCTATTAATCTATCTATCAATCTATCTATTGTGTGTGCATGTGTGTGTGTGTGCATATTTATATTTCAATAATTGCTCATATATTTGAACATATCTATCTATCTATCTATCTATCTATCGATAGGCTTTCGATCATATGATAATCAAACCTGGCCGATAACATGAAACGCAGTTTCTTCCAGGCAGCGGTCGTATCGATACTGCTATATGGATGCACTACTTAGACGCTAACTAAACGGCTGGAGAAGAAACTAGACGGCAATTACACAAGAATGTTGCGAGCAATATTGAACAAGTCCTGGCAGCAACACCCCACAGGGCACCAACTATACGGCCACCTGCCTCCCATCACGAAACTATCAAAGCTAGACGAACCAGACACGCAGGACACTGCTGGAGAAGCAGGGACGAGCTCATAAGTGATCTACTACTATCCCCCCACCCGCATATGGCTAAGCAAAAGCAGGACGGCCAGCTCGGACATACATACAGCAGCTATGTGAGGATACTGGATGTAGCCCTGAAGACCTGCCAGAGGCGATGAATGATTGGAAGAAGTGGCGAGAGAGGGTCAGGGATATCCGTCCTTGCGGCACGACATGATGATGATGATGATGGTCTATCTATCTATCTATGTGTCTTTGAGTGGGCGCGTATGAGCGTGTGTGTGTGTGTGTAGCTTTTTTGTCATAACTGTTCATATATTTGAACATATCTATCTATCTATGTGTGTGTGTGTGTGTGTGATGTGTGTGCATATCTATATTCCAATAATTGCTTCTTCATATCACCATCTACACAAACGAGCCGAACTGTCTTATTCATATACATCGATATTCACGCTTCCATATAAGCATAGAAGAAGTATCTTACACTATCTGGCATTACCACTTGAATATGCGCGTAGAAGAGACCATTTGCTCAGAAACTTTCTTATATCGATATAATTTTCGAACAATGTGGATTACATTTTGTCTCTAATTACATATAAATATCCCATTCACGTTAGACACCTGTTATTTGTCCTTGCCGAAAGCTGAGAAACGCTGATTACAGCATGCACTCCCGGCTCGTTCTTTGCACTGACCTGTCAGCCAGTAGGAAAATGATATTGAAAGTAAAAATCTCAAAAATCACTGATTAGAAACGTAATGAAATTGAAATTCCATGAAATGTAGCTTTCTTATTTTGGTGCTAAGGAAGACAAAATAAATTCCCGCTTTTATGCGAACATTTTTTCTTTTGGATTCGTTTTTCGAAATGAGTCTGATTGAATTGATGGTCAGTATAAAACAATAGAAAATACAATATCATTTACGACCACTACGACTTATAGCGAATATAATAAAATTACTATATTGCAAAACTATATGTACTGTTGATGCCAGTATTGTATTTGACTAGTGGAATTTGTAGGGATTAAAAATAAAAACCAATAGCATGAAAAAATATAATAATTAAATACAAAAGTAACAGTTAATCAGGGAACCTCTGACCGTAAGAGAAATCAGTGCATGCCTAAAAAACACCAACGAGAAACACTTTCTCAGAAGCTTTTACCACATCGGCGGAGACGGAAGCACCTTTTTCTCAGCTGCATTTAATCTCAGCAAGACGACCAAAACTAGAGACAGTCAAATAAAAAAAGAGAAGCTGCCGAGTAGTAGACTTTGCCGTTCAGGTTGAACGTTCTGGGTAAAACTGAAAAGAGAGCGAAAAGAAAAATAAATACCTAGACCATGCTAGAAAACGGAAAAAACCGTGGAACATGAAAGTGACGGTGATAACAATTGTAATTGATTTACTCAATTCAGTCACTAACAGATTGGTACAGGGACTTGGAAATAAGAGGACAAGTGGAGTCCATCCAAATGATAGCATTTTTGAGATTGGCTGGAATGCTAAGTAGAGTCATGAAGACTTGAGAAGACTTGTTGTCACTAAGACTCCAGTGGAAAACCATCAGCTGATGATGATGTGAAAAGTATAAATAATAATAATAATAATAATAACAACAGGGCATTATATTCATTGGGAAATAAGTAAATATTATGGAATATTGGATTTTTAGAAATGGTTTATCCAAGCAGTGGTCGTTCAGTACTCCTCTATGCTTGACGGCAACTACACAAGAATGTTGCGAGTAATATCGAACAAGTCATGAATGCAGCATCCCAAACCAGCAGCTGTAACGCCACATACAACCCATCACGAAAAGTATCCAAGTTAGACGAAACGGGCATGCGGGACACTGCTGGAGAAGTCGTGACGAACTCATAAGTGAGGTACTCCTGTGGACCCTTTCACATTGACGAGCAAAGGCAGAACGACCAGCTAGAACCTACATACAACAGCTCTGTGCCAATACGGGATGTAGCCTTGAAGACATACCGGAAGCGATGGACGATAGAGCAGGGTGGCGGGAGAGGGTCAGGATGATCCGTGTTGATGGCACGACACGCTGCTGCTGCTGATGATAAACAAGCTTTCACTGGGACTCTGCAAGTAAACTGAATAAAACTGAAAGAAAGTAAAAAGATAAACAAGTACATGAAAATTGCCAAGATAAAAAAAACAACAAAAAACAAAAACAAAACAGTGGAACATGACGGTGATACCAATTGTAGATGATGTACTAGGAACGGTCCCAAAAGTGTGGAAAAATGACTAGAAATCAGAGGAAGAATCGACACCATGCAGACCAAGATTGCTTAAAATACTGAGAGTAGTCCTGGAGACTTAAAGAAACTTACTGTCACTCAGACTTCAGTGTAAGACCACCAACTAAAGCTGGTTTGTAAAACCTGCTAGGTATAACATAATAATAATAATGATAATAATAACCATTTAGTACAGTATCCAAAGGATTTTTAAAGAGACCGAAGGACTGGAAAATAAGAGGACGAGTGGAGACCATCCAAATTACTGCATTATTGAGATCAGCCAGAATACCGAGAAGAGTCCTGGAGACTTGAGGAGACCTGCTGTCATTCAAACCTAAGTGAAAGACCATCAGCTAATGCTGATGTGATAAACTCTCAAGGAGTAACTATAACCCTTTATATCAGAGCCCAAATCGATAATGTGCAACAGAATAAGTGTAGATCATATGGTGGCAAAAACGAAATGATTGATCTCATAGTAAGCGAATGTAACAGATTTGCGAAAAAAAGAATATAATACTCGGCTGTGTGGGAAAGCTGATCCACTGAGAATTGTGCAAGAAATTGAAATTACACCATATTGCCAAATGGTATATGCACAAACCAGAATCTGTATAGGGAATGGGATGAATAAAGTTATCTTGGATTTTGAGATACAAACGGATCACCTAATCTCTATTAGAAGAGCAGACCTCGTGATGACTGACAAAATAAAAAAGAAAAAGAAAAAGAGAACTTGTCCATTCGTGGTTTTTGCCGTTCTAGTCGACCACAGAGTGAAAAATCATAGAAAACGAAAAGAGAGGCATGTACTTAGACCTTGCCAGAGAAATAAGAAGGCTGTAGAACATGAAGGAAACGGTGATGCCTATTGTGATAGGCACACTTGTCACGTTAGAAGAGTAGGAAATCAGAAGACGAGTAGAGACCATACACACTTCAGCATTAATAAGATCGGCCAGAATACTCAGAAGAGTACTGAAGACCTGAGAAGATTTTCAGTTACTCACACTCCTGCAAAAGACCATCAGCTAATGCTGGAGTGAAAAACTCACAAGAAATAATAACAAACTCATCACCTAATCTCGGCGAGACTACCTCACTACCAGACCTAGTGATAGTCAACAAACAAAAAGAAGAAGCCGAATATTGGACTTTGGTGTTCCGGATGACCTCAGATTAAAACTGAAAGCGAAAAGAGAGATAAGTACCTCGACAATGCTAGAGAACTGAAAAAAACTGTGGAACATGAAAGTGACGTTGATGGTAATTTGTGCGTTCGGTACAGATCCCAAAAGTTGGATACAGGGACTGGAGGACTTGAAAATGAGGCAACGAGTGGAGACTATCCAAATTATAGCATTGTTGAGATCGGCCAGAATACTGAGGAGAGATCTGGAGACCTAAGGAGAGTTACTTTCACTAAGACTCCAGTGGAAAATAATTAGTTAATGCTGATGTGAAAAGTATTTGTGGTTACTAAGACTCCAGTGAGAGAACATCAGCTAACACTGGAGTAAAATCTCTCAATAATCACAATAATAGTAAGAGAAGTGACATTGAAGCAAATCTTTGGATATGATGTTAAACGAAAGCAAAATATTACTACTAATAATGTTAATTTAACCATAAAATAACTGATTAATGATAGGAATCAAATATTTTCTTGGAGAGTACGGAAAGCATAATTCTCTGAATCTAAAATTCAAACCGAACGATCTATTTCAGTTAATGAGATGATAATTCGACTCTCTATGTCACTCTTTTAGTACACCACAGAGTAAAACTTGAAAAAGTAACTAAACATAGCGAGAAAACATTTAAAAATGAGAAAGGTGATCCAACCGTTCACGAAGATCCTTAGAAAAAAAATTAGAACTCAAAATTCGCGAAAGACTTAAAATCATCTTCACGACAGACATTTTCCAAGTATCAAGGTCTTAAAAGAAATTTTCCAAGTATCAATAGTCTTACAAGTTTGAGATGGGCTAGTGGTGTAACGGTTATCGTCGTATGAAATGGACACAGCAAACTAAGTTCAAATCCTGGACGATTCTGCATTTCACACAGCTCTTATATCCTTGGGAAATTTATAAATCCAACTATTCTTTTTCCAGTTATTGGTAAATAATAGGGCAGAGCAGTCTCTTTAATCTTGGCTTGACCACCAGTTTAGGAGAAGGAAAAAACTGACTAAAAACCAGATAAACTCTACTTTAGAAATGTGTCCTTGTGACTGAGCATGCTCACTCGAGAGGGGGGGTGTAAATATATACATGCTGAAGATAAGATCTAGCCAGAAATTTGGCTCAACTGCAGAGGCCTGTACTTCCAGGTCAGCTGTTACACTGTTTAACTGAAATATGAATATAAATTCCTGATAATTGAGGTACTTTTACGGAGAATTACCGACATATCTGAGCTATCCTCGACACTATGCGCCAGTATACTAAAGATTTCCAAATCTAAAGAATAGTTTTGTGTCACAAAATGTCTTTGTGTAGGAAATTCATTTTGAGGAGAATGGTAGAGTGTTCAAAAGACTTGTAGTAAGCTTTCTGAAAAAAGCCACCAGATAAAAGTGATATTAAACTCAACGAAATAAGCTATAACGGGATGATTTATGCAAGCTTCTGTTTTTCTTTTTTGTTACAATGTTCTTGACTCAAGTTAAAGCAAACTTATATATGTAAATTAAGCAAAACTTTGCTGGGATTCGCACGTGTAAAACATCGTATTCATAACCTATCGTTATTATTTTAATAATTTATTCTCTAATTACATCGTCGGGGATAAGTTTTAATTTACTGCTACTGCCGCCATTATTATTTTACTCTCTTGAGAGTTTTTCACTCTAGCATAAGCTGATGGTTTTTCACTGGGGTTTGAGTGACAGCAAGTCTTCTCAAGTCTCCTGGACTCTTCTCAGAATTCAAGCCGATCTAAGTAATGCTATCCTTTGGATGATCCCCACTCGTTATCTGCTGTGTCGTGAAATAAGTAAGATCTACACACATGTAGAATAAGAGATATATCATTGCCAAGAGTATACGGTATACAATTTGGTACGCCGATTAACATAAATAAACTTAGTCGTATTTGTTTTCAGACAGTCTAGAGCGAGCTCCACACTAAACAGTCAGATCGGTCCCTCCTGTGGAGGTGCTTCAGCCCCTGCTACATATCCTTTTTTGAATTGACTACTTCCTCGGGAAGTTGTATTTTTTCTTTTCGGGTTTATCTCCATAGTGTCTGAAAATGTCATTTTCCGTTTCATTGAACGTTTGTCCTCCGGGGCTATTAAAGGTATAGATACGTCGAATAAGTCAAAAATAACTTTCATTGGTTCTTCCTTCTTGTTTTCAATATCTCCCGAGTAGCTTTTCTTCATATGGTTGTGATGTCTTTAAACAGTTTTTTTTTGGGGGGGGGTCTTTAATTATATACATTAATCTTCCGTTACGTTTATCAATGACACTAGCCCTCTGGATTTCTTCCCCGTTTTTATACTCTTTAAAGAAAATGTTTTCTTCAGGTATATAGGAGTTTGCATCTGGTTTTTTTTTCTTTATTGTTTTTTTTTATTTTCCTTTTGCAACAGTTTATCGAACATAGATTTTTTTTTTTCGAGAACATTAACTCCTCGGTGACCATCCTGAATTAATATTTGGGTTCGGTGTCCCACGGTATACCCTTAAAAATTGTTGCATATCGTCTATGGATTTGTTTCCGTTCACCTTTTTTAATGCTCGCTTGAAAGTGTCGACAAACCATTTTGCTTGTCAATCAGATCACGAATGAAATAGTGCGGTAGTGATGTGTACATTCGAGAAAGCTTTACAAAAATCTTTGAACTCTTTGGCAATAAACTGTGTTCCATTATCCGACACATTTTTATCAGGAATACCGAATCTACCGATCCGTTGACGCAAAAATCTTATCGCACCAGTGCACGCAGTGTTTTTACAATTCATGGCACCTGGCAATTTCGAGAAACTGTCAACCACTATTAAACTATATTGTCTCTTCATGGGACCATCATTGAACCTGCTAAATCTATGTGCAGACTTGACTAAATCTATTTGTCTTGGGCCACGCGGTATATTTAACTGGTGGTGCCTTTGCTGCTTTCGTATCACCTCTGCAGGATTTTATATTTTCTTCTTTTTGCAGGATTTTCTATTTTTTTCTATTTCTTTGTCCATATTTGACCCAAAATCATAGCTTTTCATTAAAGCTTTCAAGCTCACTATACCGGGATGACCGGTATGAAAGTTTAGTATTATTTTCTTTTACAGCGCTCCTGGTATCACCACCCGTTTGCTGTACATAAAAATTCCATCTCAGACATGTCCATGTTTTCTCGTGTGATATTTCACCTGTTTATCACTTGAAATATTTTTCTTCCCGTTTTGGTTTCTGGTTAATTTTGTTCTGTTGATGCTTTTGTTGTCTGTGTTATTTCTGGTAGATGTAATCATTCTTCATCTGCGCTTTTTATGTAGTCTTCCAGTCGTTGTAAGAAATATCGCTGGTAGAGCTTTTATCTCAATATTAGGACTGCATAGACTCAGTAAATAACACTTGGCAATTTTAAAATCTGGTTTCAAGTATTTATATCTAATACTATCATTGAAATAGTTGTGACTATTTCGTATGTTTATTTAAATCTTTATGTGTCACGCCAAATCTGTCCAAATCAGTCCAATTTAGCTTGATGCTAAAGCCATTTGGTTCTAATGCTTAGAGATGTTTTATACATTTATCTTACAATGATTTTGATATCAGCGTGTTACTGTCCAACACCTTTTTTTCGATTCTTTCAACGATGGCAAATTTTGCATCACAGTAAAAATCACGACTGCTTTAGCGGAAATATTGTTCCACAACTTTTAGTGTGTTGTAATCAATAGATTTGGTTCTGCGTCTCTTGTTATATTGTCTTAACTAAAATAGTCATTTTGGCTCTCCGAAGATTTGTTTTGACATGTGAAGTCCTGTTGATAAACTTCATTTTTACTACGGTAATTAAATCCGTGGTAACTTAAGATATTTTTTTAGTTGTGAATTCAGTGACTGTACAAATATAATAAATATTTTAGTAACCTATAGAAATATTCATTCGTTAAATGTTACATACAATAATGAATATAGTCTTTTTAACATTGTAGATATTATTCCTGAGAATGTTACAGACAAAAAATATTTAAGCACATTTACAGTTTACCATCGTAGGTAAATTTATCAATCATGCCACGCATAAAAAAAGCTTTATTCCAGTTTTCAACGGAATAAACTTTAACGGTATGAAATAGGAAAGAATGTACCAATATAGAAAAAAAAAGAAGAAAAAATGATGAAATTGCAAGGGAGAAATTCGTTGACGAGTTTGACACGAATACACGTTCATAAAAGTGTCGACTCTTCATGCGAAGCCTCTGAAAGAATAAACGAAAAAAAAAGTGTATATGTATTGTCGAACCAGATCCGGATCCGCCTTGAGAGAATTAGGCAATAAAATGAAATAGAATAAATATAGACGAATTAAAGAAGGCAGGCTAAAAATATTTCCTCATAATGAAACAAACCGTCGCCTTCTTTTTCCCCAGGTTCGTTTGTGTGCGTCGACTAACGATCAACCATCTTCTTCATTGCGGCACGAGGAACTAGGAAGAAATTCAAAGTTGGATTTTACAAATTGAATAAAAAGACAGAAAAAATAGCAAAAAAGGAAGAGAGAAAGAGAGAGAGAGAGAGAGAGAGAGAGAGAGAGAGAGAGAGACGGGAGAATAGAATACACTTTTATCCTTGGACTTAATTAAAGTGTGTATCGGACGATAAATTTACGTCCTAGAAAGACAGGTGGAGTTTAGCTGGAGCGAAGAGTTAATTGTCAAAGCAGAAAGAAATAAAACTAAAAGTTAACAATAAATGGTGTAATGAACAGATGAAGGGGAGTCGAAAACAGAGCAGAGAATTACATCAAGGTTGTGGTTTGTTTTAGGGCTGGGCTAAAGAAGAAACACGAAGTGCCATGAGAATAAAAAAAATGGACCAAAGAACAGAGACAGTCACTAGCAATTCAGAAGCATCTTCAAAAGCAAATGATGTCCCTTATCATTTTCCTTAAATGAATTCCACTTTTTTAATTACATAGTCAATTACATATTATCCATATCAGTATTATATATGCACATGCATAGAAAATATATAGACCTGTCAAATAAACAACTGCCTCGTTAAAGATGAAAATTTTCCCTGAATTAAGTCTGCAACAAAGAAAAAAAAAATCAAATCTGGTTTCAAAATATACATGCTATACAAAATTTTGCGTTGGGCAATATAGATTTCTTGACTAGTTATCAACATCATCTTCATGCTGACAGTTCTCTCTCTCTCTCTCTCTCTCCATCCATCTTGATCCTCCATCGTTTCTAGCTTGTCCACTAAGCTGCTTCTAGTGTCCGAATAAGGTGGATATGTGTAATTCTTTGCTGGTCAGCTAATGTTGGAACGTCCATGTGTAGGAATCCACAAGAAAACGTCACCTATGAGTCTGTCTATGAGTCATCAGCAGTGCCCCAACGTGTTTTTTTGTCTTACTTGATTTTTGGTTTTTGAGATGGATATGGAGGTGACCGTACAGTTGTTTTTTTGTTGGTGGGGTGTTGCTTCAACAAAGCAGCAGTTATATGGCCACCAACTTCCCATCACGAAAACTATCAAAGTTAGACGAACTAGACATGCAGGACACCGCTGGAGAAGCAGGGACTTGCTCATAAGTGATGTTCTATGAACCCCCTCATATGGCCAAGCAAGGGCAGGGAGACCGGCTCGAACCTACATAGAGCAGCTCTGTGAGGATACGGGGTGTAGCCCTGAGGAATTGCCAGAAGCGATGAACAATAGGGAGGAGTGGCTTGAGAGGGTCAGGAATATCCGTGCTGGTGGCACGACAAGATGATGATGATTGTTGTTAAAAATAATAGGTACGCAGTCAAATAGTTTCAAGAATTCAAATCGAATGCTATTAATTTACGAACTACCATTTCCGGTCCAAGTGCACCTGAGTGTAACAGCAATGAAGATGTGATTTCACATGTCCAGGGCTCTAAAACTGGCGTTTCCCTAAAGGATGCAGTTTAGTGTCATACCCAGATTCTTTTGATTCGTGTGTTACTTCCCCCATGTAAAGAATACAGGAAACGCACATAGGCCTGCGTATTTTCTGGTTGAGAGTTGTGATACTCTCGAATGTGTTCATAAATAATACATAATGATATCCGGTTTATTGTATAATTTACCACTTGAAACCCCCTACCAAAAAAACAAAAAACAAAAACAGGCATCTGTGTTATAGAAGAAAACAAACTTTTTATTTGAAAAAATATTGGTCTTCTTATCCATGAGCGAATATATATATATATATATATATCGTCACTATCCATGCCTATATAAAGTAAAGGTAAAGTTGGTGACCTTAGTCGAGGGTAACATGAAGGTTCCCTTTTCAATAGCTACAAATTGAGGTATAGGGGAGGGCGCTACTCTATTCCTGGGATTGCTCCACTTTACCCTTGATCCTTACCTAATGATGCTGAGTGTTGTCTAGCAAGGCCTAAATATTTATCTCTATTTTTGCATTCTTTTACTTTAAATTTACTCTGTGGTTAGATGGGACAGCGAAGTCTATTAGTGGGCAGGTTTTCTTTTTTTCTTGTTTACTACCACTAGGTCTGGCCGTTTAGCTGAGATTAAGTCATCCGTTTGTATTTCAAAATCCAAGAGAAGTTTATATGTTATTTTCTAGGATAGATTCTAGGTTTTGCATATATCACGTGTTCGTATGATTAACTTACAATTTTTTTGCACAGTTCCCAGTTGGTTCCCTTCCCCACCGACGCGTGTCTACTCTGATACTCTTTTGCGCTAATTTACTGCATTCGCTTATCATAAGATTTATTATTTCGTCTCTATCACCACATAACCTACACTTGTTATTTTTGGGTCTTATTTATTTTTGCTTTAATGTAGTTTTTTTTTCTTCTCAGGGCGTTGTTTTGCGCTTCAATTAGAAGAGATTCAGTTTCTCTCTGAAGGTGTCCTTTTCTTAGCCATGCCCAAGTTTTATCGTGTACGATTTCGCTTGTTTGTCGCTTGAAATGTTCATGTTTGTTATTGTTCTGTTATCATTATTATTAACTGAAAGCCCTCTCTACTCGTGCGATTTTCCTAGTGGGTAGACTGTTCGCCAATGGTCCGCGAGACCTGGGACCAATCCCAGGTTGCGTCATACAAAAGACTTTAAAAATGGCACTTGATAGCTCCTTGCTTAACACTCAGCAATATAAGGTACGTATAAAGTGGAACAATTCAGGAAAGCGAGTAGCGCCCTCCCCTACACCTCAGTGTAGTAGCTTTTGAAAAGGGAGCCTTCTGGTTGCCCACTTTACTTACTTACTCAAAAATCATTCCCAAACAGGATGTTACACAGTATTTAATCGGAATAAATCTGGTTTTAATTCAGAGTTTTTGTTCTCCTAGACGGGATTACCAATGCTGAATAGCACAGTTTATCTTGATATTTACCTTTAACGAGTTGGGATGGCGAGAAGAGATAGGTTCCTTCCTTTCTCAAGTGCTTTAACACGAAGTAAAATGCAGCCAGTTTTGCTCAGGATTTGAACTCGCGTCTCCAGTTCCATTTCCTTCAATGGTAGCGATTACACTAAACACGTCTCTTTTCATAGAATGAACGTAAACTGGCGAGGTGTTTCTTTAGGTCACCGTGCACAAAATAATGCATTTTTAGTTAGATCATTACTATCAGTATTTCTCGTTAAAAACCGAGAATCATTCTCAAAATTCTGCAACTAATCTTAAGTGTCGAGGAAATGATTGTGGGAGCTCTTTCGAGAAAAGCAACTTGACACACATCACTATAAAATCGTTCGCCTATATTATATCGTTGAACAACCCTCATAAATGCTCAGGGCACATCAACTGATTTTGCTACCTGGTGTGAAAATGTCACATGTCTGAAATATCAAGGGTCTTATTATTTTTTTTATATTAAACTCTGCACGTTTTAGTTATATAACGGAAGAGCGTCATTCATTTCTGATTGTTGATAAAATCTTTTGTTTTTTGTACTTTAATCTTTTATAATCTTATTTAGAAGGCGTTTCCAAAATTTTGCCTCTAAACTTGCATATTACATTTTATTACATCCTTTTTTTCCCCGCTGTTCCTTGGGTAAGGAGAGAATACCAAACCTCCTGCCCCTCCCAGAAAAAAGAAGTGGTAGGGAAGTGATCTTATATAGGTTTAAAAGATCCTTCTTTTATTTTATTTTATTTTTTTATTTTTTCTTAAACGAGAAAAAAAATTAGTCTGAATTGTATCAAAGGTAATAATAAGATGGCTGCAGGTGAAAAGCAAAAATAAATGAATAAATAAAAATGTAATGATGAAAGAGAGGAAAGAAAAAATTCCACATTCACAGAATACATGCATCGTAATTACGAATGCTTCGATCAGCTCAGAATAATAGATTAAAAATAAAGAATAATGGAATGCAAAAACCCGACACGGAGAAACAGAATAATAGAATGGTAGAATAGAGCACCTATTTTCTTATTAATAAAAATAATGTAAATATATAATTAGAAGTACAAATAACAAGAAGGCATGCCGAGCACAAAAACCTCAATTTCGGGTTTAGAAGAATAGGGAGTCCCACACGAGAGTCGGCCCCTTTTGTCTAACTTAACGCGTCTGGCCGTGAGGTGTCGACCCTGACCCGACCTCCCTTGGATTCCAATTGATTGAGCTCTATGAATTAACACAGCGTCTATTTGACAGAAATCATAGCATAACACTGCTATGATAAAGGGAAATAGTTTATAGTTAGCTTAAGGAGGTGGGGTCGGTTAAGACCTTGTCGGAAGACGTACTTACGATTTTAATTTGAGTCTGTACGTCTAGAGACCTCTGTGAATATTTTACACTTCAGTGGAAAGCATTTTTTTTTCTTTAGTTGTCCAATATGAAGAACCTGAGTTAAAATTAAATACCAGTTTGATTATCTTAAATTATAAATTACCGCATCGTTTACATAAATTATACATGTATAAAACGAAGCATGAAATGTTACTATAAAGGATGATAAATAAAACATTTTATTTAATTTTACCATGATTATTTATTTACAGTATATAATAATAGAAATTGCCTTTTTTAAAGCGCTTGTGTTCGATATGAAGCTATTTTTTCACTTCAAGAAGCGGTGACACTTTTTTAATGATTAATTAAATCTAAACGGCAATCATTTATTGTAAGAGAGCTTTGAGTGCTAATAGCGCTTTATTATTTAGCTTTAAAGTACAGTGGGGAAAGAACATCTGAGCAGAGTCAATAAGAGCTGAAGACTTTTTAATGCAAATGGATAGACGTTTTCCATAATGTGTTTGATTGTCAATACGCTATGCAAATGATTTTAATAGTATTTCAACTCGTCTGGGATTATTTTATGTCATAGCGGTTCACGAATCGTGTTCATTGTACATTCCTATGTAGATGTTTAATGAAGTTGGTTCTTAAGAGTTGTTTTTTACCCAGACCAACTGAAGGAATTTAATTTTTAAACATATCTATTTGACCCATCAATAAGACCCTAATAGATATTATTACCCTCCAGGTCTGAGTGGACGGGTGTAATGGCAGTGATGGAGTACTCGACATTTCTGAAATAGATTTCCAGAAGTAAAGCCTCACCCTTGGCTGCAGTTTAATATCATACCTAAGACATCGCGTTTTTTTTCTTTTTTTTTTTTTTTTTTTGATTTTCTTACTTCTCTGCAAGAAATAAATCAGTGTATTAATATCTTATTTATTTGATGAGAATTATTGAAAATTCGGCTTTCGTAGAAATATTATCGGGAATAAGTAAAGCAAATGTTATCCGTGTTTACTAGTTCAGAAACTAACCAAGGAAGATGAAAAATCTGAATTCAAACCAGCTGTATTCCTTCTAATAATTGTGTTTCATTTTGTTCGTGTATAGGTAGAAGCAATGGAATGATCATGGATTCTTTGAATTATCAAACACCGATGATTGATTTCTCTTTATAAGCCATAAAACTTTCAACTTACTTGCTGTTTATTTACTCAAAGGTGTAGGATGTGATAGGTGAGAACCAAGTCTCTAAATTGTGTTTTGTCGATATGGGGGTCATTCCTGAAAGTAATTCCGGATAAAGAAAATTTGAAATGGAACAAAATTTTAGCCTCTGCGCAGTAGCATATTAAATGCTACCCAGCATTAGTTTCAGTTTTGAAATTGCACAATCAATTCAAGTGTCATAGGAAAAAAATAATACAAGAGTCATAAGAAAAAAATAATGCGTGAGCAATAAAAAAAAGTTAAACAAGTGTCACAAGGAAAAGGATAATGCAAAAGGCATAAGGAAAAAATAATACAAGAGTCATGAGAAAAAATTTGAGAAAGAGTCATAAGATAAGTTAATACAAGAGCCATAAAAAAATATTGCAATTGTCATAAGAAAAAAGAATACAGTGTCTCATCAACCGAAAATGACATCGACACGCGGCTAACGAAAGCATGGACAGCAATCGATAAGTTGTCGATCATATGGAAGTCAGACCAAACCGATAAAATGAAACGCAGTTTCTTCCAAGCAGCGGTCGTATCGAAACTGCTATATAGATGCACTACTTGGACGCTAACAAAACGGCTGGAGAAAAAGCTTGACGGCAATTATACCAGACTGCTGCGAGCAATATTGAACAAGTGCTGGAGGCAACATCCCACAAAGCATCAACAATACGGCCACCTACCTCCCATCACGAAAACTATCCAAGTTAGACGAACCAGACATGCAGGATACTGCTGGAGAATCAGGGACGAGCTCATAAGTGATCTACTCCTATGGACCCCCACATATGGCCGAGCGAAAGCAGGACGACCAGCTCGAACATACATACAGCAGCTATTTGAGGATACGGGATGTAGCCCTGAGACCTGCCATGGCGATGAACAATAGGGAAAAGTGGTGTGAGAGGTTCAGGGATAACCGTGCTAGCGGCACGACATGATGATGATGATGATGATGATGGGCATATGGAAAAAAAATTATGCATGGGTCATAAGGAAAAAATAGTACAAGAGTCATAAGAACATAAAACGGTAAACCCATACGTTAACCCTGGCCATTTTGATCCACCATCACTTCTTTTGTAATTTGCTAGTTCCGATTTTGTGCAATTTTATTGGCTGATAAGATTTCAATTTTAATTTGTGATGAAGGATTCAAAATTATCCCAAACTTTAACGATTTTAGCTTTATTCTATTCATTTTTACCATTTAAATACAACCCCGTCCGATAAATTTCGTACTTTTACCACATCTTTCTTAATTTATTTAAATGTTTCTTTACATTTTGCAATAAAAGTTTACAACAGGTTTGCAAGAATGGTTGGTTGATTGATTGTGATTTATGGCATAACGACTGTTGTAGGTTATTTAATGATAAATCCTGTTTACACACACACACACACACACACACATATACACACATTGAATATATATATATCTTGAGATCAAATAGAAACAGGTAACATTGTTTTTAAAGGATCCAAAACTTATTTGTTTGCATACAATTAAATGATTTAAATTAATGCGCAGCCAATTAAGCTGAATGTGTCTTGCAAGTTACATTAGTACTCTTACCACGACTTGTTAATTTGGCGTCACTTGTATGCTGTATGGATTGATGACTCAGTTGTAGAGTTTTCGCTCTGCAATCTGTGGTCGCTGGTTCAATCTCCAGAGGTGGAGATCACGGTATACACTGCTGATGAGACCTAATAAGGTCGAAACAGCTGTCCAGTGTTGCCGTATGTCATGCGTAAGTGAGGGCACCTTTGGTGGTGTAACGGTTAGCAAGCTAGACTAGCAAACCTACACGAGTGAGTTCGAGTCTCATTGGGTACCCCATTCATTCGGCCTTGTGCCGCATCGAAGCAAAAAGCTTCGTAAATTACTATATCATGCGTAAGTGTTCGCCGGCTTTTCTGGTCGTGGAAATTCAATTCAAAAAACAGATCAACCTTGTGTATTTAATCAGCATATGCAATTCACCCTCTTCAATTACAAGATGTCCATTCAAATTGAGTGAAACAAGAATATATGCATTATGGATTTTCCTGTGTACCAGCTCATAGAGACTTTTGAAGGGAAACCGATGATAATTCTGACATCGACGCTGGCAATATATGAGATGATTCTCATTAGGAATATGAGGACAACTACTTCTCGAGGAACATGTTTCATTTATCTGGTTATTATTCTAAGGATATTTTTCAATTTTAAACTTGCTGCGTTGTACACATGACTTTTGATATTCTCAAGCTTTTTGAGTTTGCAAATCTACTTTTGAATCTTTCCCTTTACTTTCACTCTGCTATAATTTGAGTCCATTTTGATTGGTTGGTTGTTTGGGTTTTATGGCATATCAACCTTTTTTAGATTACTATATGCCAAATCGATTTCTATACAAATAATCAGTTCTATTTCAAACAATTCAGTTTTGCTTGAGTACACAGTTCAATTGTCAAAAACAATTCTGTTTCAAGCTATTCCACTTATTCAAACAGTTTTAAGTCAGTCAATTCAGTATAAATGTTCTTTACACACATTTAGATGTCAAAACAGTTCTATATTAAACAATTCAGTTTAACGTAAGTACAGTTTCAATGTCAAAATAGTTCCATTTCAAACAATTCAGTTTAGCGTGAGTACACAGTTTAATTTTCAAAAATAATTTTATTTCAAGCTATTCAGTTTAATTAGATATTTCTAATTCAGCCAATTCAGTTTATTATGAGAATATAGATTTTGTTTACACACAGATAAGCTATTCCACTTATTCAAACAGTTTTAAGTCAGTCAATTCAGTATAAATTTTCTTTACACACATTTAGATGTCAAAACAGTTCTATATAAAACAATTCAGTTTAGCGTAAGCGCAGTTTCAATGTCCAAAATAGTTCCATTTCAAATAATTCAGTTTAGCATAATTAGACAGTTTAAATGTAAGTACACAGTTTAATTGTCAAAAACATTTCTACTTCAAGCTATTCAGTTTAGCCAAACAGTTCTTATTCAAACAATTCAGTTTAGCATACGTATGCAGTCTAGTCCTACTTGACCCATAGTTTCTAGTTTAGAGAAATGGAAGATTTTGGTGAATCGGACAAATAATAAAAATAAGTGGAAAATGAATAAATCAAACACTTACAACGGGTTTTGCAGTAATATTTTGTTCTTTATTCTTCAGTTAATAATTTTGATGACGTCATAATTTTTCACCACCAGTAAATTCTTTTTTTTTTAATTTGACCCATCCTATTTTTTTGCAAATCGAAAAAAATGAACATTACTTATAATTGAACCTTTAACCAATTGCACATTGAACAATTTCAAGTTTGATAATAATTTTACTATTCACCTCTACTCTTACATATACAGTTTTTAATGTTTCCAAGAAGATTATGGGAGAAAAATTGTTTTCAAAATTTACTTTTGCCAAGTGGGCGGGGGCTGTAGTATACGCCGACTGCAGAATTAAGACCCCACCAGCGAATGTCCTAGATATGACACTAAACAATCTCATGGTGAGGTTCCAGTGATGCTGAGGCTTTGGGGAATGCGTTGCACTTCTTCATTGCTATTGGTCCCAGGTCCTCTTTGTCACGGTAGGGTAGCACCTGATAGTTTTACCTTGGAACTACAAAAAGCTTTGAACTTTGAAGAGGACAGTGGTAGAAATTGTTGTTGTTGTTGTTGTTGCCAGCGGAACGGTCAACAAAGGCTTGCTATAGAGACTGAACGAACTGGACGCCAAATGAATAAACGAGATCATACAGACTAGAGCACTGTTAAAATCACCTTACGAGAGTTTACGAGACCCGCGAAAACTTGATGTTCCTCACACTTCTGTGAAAAAAAAACCGCCCGTTAGAACTGGTGTGTAAACCTCAAAAGGCGTCAAATAATACCAAAAATTATTTAAGGGGGTGTCCTCGCGGTGTAATGGTTAATGGCTTGGTTTGGTTTGGTTTGGTTTGGTTTTATGGCATATCAACCATTATAGGTCATTTGATCCCAAACTTTTTTTTTATACATATATCAAATATATGATTTCAAAACACATTTTGAAGATAACATTTTTAAACAAACCTGGGCTCATTTTTTTCACACAGTTAAATGGTTTCACTTAATTTCAAACAATTCAGTTTAGCATTAATACAAAGTTTTTTTTGATACACGCTCATTTGTTTAAAAACTAATTTTCGTTTACACACAGTTAAATGTAAAACCATATCTATTTCAAACAATTTAGAATAAGTATAGTTAGAATGAAAACAGTTCTATTTTAAACAATTCAGGTTTGCAAGTCAATAATGTTCAGTGGTTCGAAGTACTGCTATGTATCGCAATCATTTCAATTAAACATCCGTCATTTTTTTACACACAGATAATTGTAAAAACAGTTCTATTTTAAACAATTCAGGTTTGCAAGTCTCAACGTTAAATGGTTCGAAGTACTGCTATGTATTGCTAACATTTCAATTAAACATCCGTCATTTTTTTACACACAGATAATTGTAAAAACAGTTGTATTTCGACTATTTCAAGGAATTCAGTTGAACATATGTAGAGTTTTCTTTACACAATGTTAAATGTACAAACAATTTCATTTCAGACAATTACCTTTAGCATAAATACACAGTTTAAATGCCAAAGAGTTCTATTTGACCCATAGATAAGTATCTATCACGTGCTACAACTCCGGGCCACAGTGAACCAGGGAATGAAAGTAATTAAAGGTTACTTCGCATTTCCCAAAGTGCCAGCCTTACTGAAGCCTCCCCATCAAATTGTTTAGTGTTATATCAAGGACACTCGCTGGGGGAGCCTAACCCCTCTGCAGACATGTAGTCTGTGTATTCTGCAACCCCGGTCGACAGGGCCACAATAATTATCTTATTTTCATATAAGACCTTTAAGTCTTACGACTCAGAATCAGGGTACTATATGATTCTGTTGACCTGAAACTAGAAATAAAAACCCACAAAATAACAAATTGAATTTCTAATTATGGTTTGGTTTGGTTTAATTTTATGGCACACCAACCTTCGCAGATTATTAATTGCCAAAGCCTGTTAATACACACACACACACACACACACACACACACACACACACACACACACACACACACACACACACACACACACATATAACAATTTTAAACGAGCCTTAGCTCATCTTTTTTATACACTGATGGTTTTAAGTATTGGTATCTAATACGAATAATTCTATTTACTATTAATCACTTTAGATTATTTAAGGGGGTGTCCTCGTGGTGTAATGGTTAAAGCGATGGACTGCAGAATCGTAGTAAGCGAGTTCGTACTCCAGTCGCGCTATTACGTTCACTTTCGGGCAAATACCCTTGGGAAAGTTATGAACCCCCTTATCCTCCCAGCTATGGGTTAAATAGTACCACTACTGTTCTTCTAGGAGAATGGCTTTGGCATTAAATAACCGACAAAGGTTGATATGCCATCAACAACCGAACCAAACCTTTAGATTGTTTAGTGACTTATTCCGGACACTTGTTGAATGGGTGGAGGGCTTACCCCTCTGTAGAAATACACTCAACGTATTCTGAATCCTGGGCTTTCTTTTTCTGGCATATATTTTTTAAATTATTTCGTCTTGAACTTGAAATTTAGGAATAGCGTAAAAAAAAAAAAATACAATTAAATTGAGAGATTTCCGGAATGAAGTTAAGAAATATTTCTAAAGTGAATGTATTTTTTTAATTATCAGATAAATAACTTGAGCGAATGTGATATGAATACTAACACTGTATAATGTTCTGTGCAAAGAATCTTTTAAAGGTTTATATAAGAAGATAGTAAAATTTAGATATACCCAAGAAGGCAAAACAAACAGATAATAAAAATACTAATGGTGAGTCTGAAACGATTCCCAATATAATAGAAAAAGGATTAGAAGAATTAAAATCAGAGGAAGAATGAACACTATTCAGGCAACAGCATTGTTGAGATCGACCAGAATACTCAGAAGAGTCTGGGAGATCTGGGGAGACATGGTAACACTCAGACTCCTGTGAAAGACCAGCAGCTTACACTGTTGTGAAAAAATTGTAATGAGTAAAATAATAATAGTGTGCTCTTGTTACAGTCCCCAAAGGATTGATATAGGGACTGGAGGACTTGGAAACAAAAGGACGAGTGGAAACCGTACAAACTACTGCATTAGTGAGATTGGCCAGAATACTGAGAAGAGTCCTGGAGACTTGAGGAGACTTGACGCTGATGTGAAAAACTCTCCAGAAGTAATAGTAATAATCATAATAATAATTGACATGGCTAAGAAAAGGACACTTTAAGAGAGAAACAGAATCTCTCCTAATGACAGCACAAAAAAGCGCCATAAGAACCAATCATATCAAGGCGAGGATAGATAAGGAACAACAAAATAGCAAATGCAGACTATGCGGTGACAGAGATGAAACCATCAATCACATAATAAGTGAATGCAGCGAATTGGCACAGAAGGAGTACAAGGCTAGACACGACTGGGTGGGAAAGGTGATCAACTGGGAAATGTGCAAGAAATTTAAATTTGACCATGCCAACAAATGGTATGAGCACAACCCAGCACCTGTCTTAGAAAATGACACACACAAACTCCTATGAGACTTTGATATACAAACGGATCACCTAATCTCGGCCCGAAGACCAGACCTCATAATAATCAACAAAAAAAAAAAAAAAAAGAAGAAAATCTGCAAAATTGTTGTCCCACAGACCACAGAATAAAACTGAAAGAATGTGAAAAGAGAGATAAGTACCTCGACCTTTCTAGATAACTGAAGAAAAAACTATGGAACACGAAGGTGACAATCATACCAATTGTGATTGGTGCTTTTGGCACGGAATCTAAAGGATTATTAAAGGGCCTGGAAGATTTAGAAGTTGGCGAACAAGTAGAGACCATCCAAACAACAGCATTATTGAAAACGGCCAGAATACTGTGAAGAGTCCTGGAGACTCGAAGAGACTTCCTGTCACTCAATTTCCTGTGAAAGACCATCAGCTTACGCTGATATGAAAAACTCTGAGTAATAATAATAATAACACAGAAAAATTATAAGACTAGATACGACTAGGTAGGGAAGGTGATCGATTGATCATTGTGCAAGAAACTGAAATTTGACCATACGTGCTAATGGTATATGCACAGCCTAACATCTGTCCTTGAGAATGAGATGGACAAACCTCTCTGGAATTTTGAGATACAAACGGATCATCTAATCTCGTCCAGATGACCAGATCTAGTGATAGTTGAAAAAAAAAAAAAAAAAAAAAGAGAGAGAGAGAGAGAGAGAGAGAGAGAGAACATGCCGAATAGTGAACGTTGTTATCTCAGCAGACCACAGAATAAGATTGAAAAAAAAAAAACGAAAAGAAATATAAGTACCTGGACTTTGATATACCAATTGTAATTCGTGCTCTTGGTACAGTCACCAAAGGATCGGTACTGGAATTGGAAGGCGTGGAAATTAGAGGACAAATAGAGACCATCAAAACTACAGCATTATTATCATGGGCCAGAATACTAAGTTCTGGAAACTTGAGGAGACTTGCTGTCACTCAGAATCTAACGCTGGCGTGAAAAAAGCCTCAAATGTGTAAAATAACAATAATTATCATCATATCATTTCAGCTGAAGGAGGCGTGAAAGGAGTCTATCCAAATTAGAGCATAAGGATTGTCCAGAATTCTGAGAAGAGTCCTGGAGACTTGAGGAGGCTTGCTGTCACTGAAGCTCCACTGAGAAACCATCGGCTAATGCAGTTGTGAATATTAATAGTAATAATAAAAATAGGTGGAAAATGATTTCGAAAAGCGAGTGAAAGTAGTTTGAAAAAAGGGCGTATAAAAGGAAAAGTAGGTAGTATAAATATCTAGAATAACCAAAAGAAAAACAAGTGAGGAAAATATAACCTGCCCATTCAGGGTAGAATAGAAATGAATAGGAAAACATCTGATTAAGAAAGAATGGAAACTACCTTAATATTAAGAGATTTTACTAATTGCACTGTGAATATTTAAGAAGACATACCCTGGTTTGGTTGACAAGAAAAACGTAATGAAATAAATTTTAAAGATCTAAATAACTATCACAAAACCGCCAAACTGGACTATGACGTAGATGGTAGGAGCATTTGAGACGGTGTACCTCTGTTCTCTGGTGGTCATAAGTTCAATATCTGCGTCAGCCCGGGAAAGTCATAGACTCTAGTTGAATAGAATGGATGTATAAAATCTCAGGAGCGAACTCAATTGGAATTTACTTCTGCAATATATTCAGTTATGTTATGCAATGATATAACAATCTAGGTTATGTAAAATGTTTGGGAAGAAATTCAAGGAAAGTTATCTTCTACATTACAACGTTGTTCATATCGAAACAATCATGATGAAGATATTATTTCGTGTAGATCAATGAATGATAATATTCTTTATTTGTATAGTATATAGGGTAAATATAGACGTTCAGTAAATATTGGAAAATAAGAGGTAGAGTAAAAGAAAGAAAAGTCTTGCTACGATATATAAATACCAATTTGTGAGCAAGATGCGACAAAAGGTCAGTTTTTAAGTGGAGTTTAACATGTTTGAATTCAAGTTGTCCTTCTTCTTGTTCGGTTGCCATACCAATGTTAAAAAACATAGTCCACCTTACTATTTACTTATAGCTGGTGAGAGAATAGTTTGATTCACATCTTTGCAAATAGTATTGGCGCTGTTTGATCTGCAAATAGCCTCTTTCAAGATTTGAACTCGGCTTACCCTGTCCATTTCGTGTGACGTTAACCATTGAATCATTAGCGGATCTTTTTAGTTGATATATGTTTCAAAACGATTAAACTAACGAGGAGAGGTCTGAAGATTTGCTGACGTCTTAACGGTTTGAAAATGTTATACTTAAATAGTATTGCCATCTCAAAAAGATTGCAGCATAAAATTTGTGCGCAAAAACATTCAGTTTTCTTTTGTTTCAGTTGCGTTCTTTCAGAACAGCCTAAACCTCTGTCAGGAGTTAAAAACTTGTTCGTTTAACTTCCACTTGTAACCGTAATCGAATTCAAAATACTGTGATTTGTGTAATTATTATCGTATTTCAGGCATTCTATATGCCGGTACGTATATTTAACTCTCTGGTTAGCGACTTTAGATAACTCCAATCAAGAGAAACGAGAAATTTTGTCTGGTTTAAAAGACTTGTGAGCCCATCAGTTAACGAAAAAATGTTGTGTATATCTAATCATTATATGTTTAGTTCATCTTCTTTCGATAGTTTTTAAGATACTTGGCAAATAACTGTAAATTTACTGTTTTATTGGGTGCTGCGTCCAGGATTTTTCAAAACTACACATAGAATTCTAGAGTAGTTATCATCTAAGCGATTCTTAAGAGACCAGGTGGTGCAACTATACAGTAGTAATGACTTGAACACAGCCGTGAAAAAATCCAGTTTTATTTTATCATAGAGATCAGGTTTTTTTCTGATCGACAACCTGTCATAAAGCAGTCCACTCCTTTCCTATGCGTAGGCTGACATCGCTTTCAGTAGATGAGATACTGCCGCCGTGATATGTGAAATGTTCTACGAATTTTAGAGGCTTGCCACTTAAAGTGAAGACGGCTCCATCTTTGTTAAAACACATGGATTCTATTTTATCAGGATCCACTTAAAGGTCAATGCCTCTGACTTCTAATTTCAGTCAATGTAGCAGGCATTCTGCTGGGCTTGAGTATATGGGAGAAGTGCTTGATCATCTGTGTAGACTGTATGTGTCATATTTTTACAGGATATCATCTGCTTCTTATCTTTTTTTAATGCGAAACAATTTCCTTTTGTTAGATCTAATGACATTCTAGGCAGATTATTAACAGATATGGGGCTAGTTTTTCTCCCGTTAAGATTTCAGTGACCCCTTTAAAGATTTAGGAGTCTCCATTGGATGGATGAACCATAGCCCTCATGTTTTGTAAAGTATTATTATGGTGCTTCGATTTCTTTGCCACGAGCGACGATATGCTAGAAATATTTGCTCTAAGTATGGAATCGAATGTCTTGAAGAAATTTTCGAACAATAGTATTGTAAGGAGATTTTTGCACCTACTCTTTTGATGATTCGTTAGATTTTCAGAATCTGAGGAGTTGTGGATGCTGGGCATTGTTGGTTAAGTGAGGACGAATACATTAACGAAGGTCTCTCAATACTTCTGCACATGAACCCATTAGTACTGGCAGACATATATACATCAGCTCTGTACTGGCACTGAATGCATCGTGGACGACTTGCAAAGAGCTATGGACGATATAGACGGATGGCGAGAGAGAGAGAGAGAGAGAGAGAGAGAGAGAGAGAGAGAAAACCAAGAGACGAATTAATGACGATGATTCTTCTATGTATCCTCGATAAACAGAATTGAGAATAAAATAGGGTGAAAGGTCCATGTCTAAGAGATTCAGATAGACTGTGTCATAAAAAAAAGAAGAGTGGATCTTAAGATAAAAGGATCAACACAGCAAAAAAATAAATAAATAAATAAACAGAATCTTGCCAGGGAACATAGAGATATAGGAACATTGGGGGTGTCCTTGTCGATTGGGGCTATGGTATACACCGACTGCACTTCGAACGAGTGTCCTGGGTATAACACCAAGTTGCATTCGATGGTGAGACTCCAGTGCTGGAGCTTAGGGGAATTTAGAGACTCATTAATCCTTTGCCTGTTCACACCCTGCTATAAATTACCAAACTAACTGACGATTCGAACACAGCGTTAAAACTGTTTCACTACAAAAAGGGTTCATATAGACGTACAGCGTAGAATATTCCCTATTCCGAAGACACGAAACAACACCAGGCCTTAAGATAACACATGCCGTTAAAATCCAACAACTAACCATCATGAAAAGCGTGATAACTCTTGCAATAATCGACTAAATTGTTACTGAGCGAAAATAATAGAAAATGGAGAATTGAAGTGTCGATGCTTGATTAAGACTGTCCAGAACTTATGAAAAAGAATAATGACAAGGCACTCAGGTATTTAAAGAAACTACCGTAACCCAATCATTTTTTCCTTTCTAAATTACGGTTGAAATGACAAAACCCTAAAATAATCCTTTTAATGAAGGAAAAGTTTGGAATTAGAAATATCATTACCTACATGCATCCCTAGTAAAGATATAAATAAACAGACACATATTTTCTTAAAATAGAAAACGTTAAATTGGTAAAATGATAACAGCTGCTAATAACAATTACTCGTACATGAATAAGGATCAAAGACACCAATATTGATTTAACATATTTGATTGACGAGTGCGTCTGACACGGGTTCCATTCGATCTTTTACCTTCCTTTCAAAATTTCTTTTTTCTTTTCTTTTTAATTTTTGGTAGCCAGCTGAAATAAATTTATTATAGCAAATTGACTGTCTTTTGAGTTTTTCTCCCAATCACACACACACACACACACACACACACACACACACACACACACACACACACACACATATATATATATATATATATATATATATATATATATATATAAATGATTTGTAGGCAAATTATAGGTAAGTTAATTTTTTAACGAGTTGTTAGAAAACATTTCTGTTAAATGATTTCAAGTATTGCTATCAAACACTAATAATTCTATATAATATCAATTATTTGTTTGTCCTTAGTTAGATGATTTTAAGAATTACTATTTAACACCAAGAATTCATTTCATCAAATATGTAAAAAAACTATATATATATATATATATATATATATATATATATGCTCTCTGGATGATATGTAATATATCTATGTATTGATGACGATACATTGAGAATTCCTGGAGAATTATGAATATCCTTTTATAGGAGAATTAATTTTTATTTTATTTTATTTTATTTATTGCGGACTTTTTGTCCTCATCTTGGTAGTTTTTGTGTTAGGGGCTCGTGGAGCAGCGGAGAGAGGCGTTGAGTCTCTACGGTTCCAGGTGAGCATTGTCAGAAGATAGCGGTTTCAATTCCTACCCAAGCCGGCCAGAGGTTTACTTGGTCAAAAATGTGGTGCGGTAGACAACAACTGTGGAAGGCTGTAATTACTGGGGATACGGTTAAAAGACTCAGCATTCCTATCCGAGGTCGCAGTAAATCCCCTGTAGAAGGCCAGAAGTGAAATTTGGCCGAAACGTAGCGAAAGAAGAAACAACACAAAATCTATCACGATGAGGACAAGAAGTCAGCAATAAATTTAAAAAAAAAATTAATTCTCAGATTAAGAAGCCTCATCTCAAAATGATTCCTATTAAAGACAATCCTTTTATACATTCTAAATTTGAATAATTCCAAACCTATCGTCTCTGGGCATTTTTATTATATATATATATATATATATATATATATATATTATGTGCCACTTGCACGGATTTTACTGACCCACTCTCGTCACTCGCCTCTATTGTCGATCACTCCCGGCAGGTCTTCCAGGCCAAATAATGTATTAGTACAGAGCTGTTGTAGATACGTTCAAGCTGGCCACCCAACCCTTGCTCGTCTGTGAGAAGGGATCCACAGAAGTATATCGTTTATGAGTTCGTTCACACTTCTCCTGCAGTGTTCTGCATATCTTGTTCTTCTGATTTGGATGGTTTTTGAGATGGATGGTAGTTCAGCTGCTGTTTTGTGGGGTGTTACCTTTAGGATTTGTTCCATACAGCTTGTAATATTCTTGTGCAAATGCCGTCAAGCTTTTTCTCCATATGCTCAGTGAATGTCCATGTGGTGCATACACATAGAAGTATTGACACGGCCACGTTGCATTTTATTTTATCGGAGAGGTCTGACTTCCATATGAACGATAGCCTATCGATAGCTATCCATGCCTTCGCTAATCACATATTAATGTCATTTTCGGTAGATGAGACGCTGCTTCCGAGGTAGGTCATTTTTATCCACAACTTTCAGAGACCTACCATCTAGTCTTGAGATGTCGTCTCTTTGATTAAAGCACATGAACTGTTTTGTTTGCGTTTACATAGAGGCCTACGCCACCTGCTATTCGAAATGTTATTAAAGAATACTTTGAATTCTTTCCGTCTTTTTCATGAGATTATTATTATCATTAGGTTTACTGAAAAAAAAGCAAATATATCTTATCAAATTAAGATGTATTAGTTGTTTTCTTAGTCATCAGTTGAGAATAGACAATTTAATTGCAGCAATTCATTTAACCGTTGGGAGCTGACTGGTTCGTTGTTTTGTTTTGTTTTACGGCATATTTATCCACTTTGGGTTATTTAACGCCGAATTCAGTCATTTTGATAAAATTTCAAACAATTCAGTTTAGTATCAGTACAGATTTTTGTTTATACACAATTAAGTGTCAAAACATCTCTATTTCAAACAATTCAGTTTAGTACAAGTACGCAGATTAAATGTCAAAACAGTTCTAGTACACCGTTAAAATCTCAAAAATAGTTCTATTTTAAACAATTCAGTTTAACATAAATAGTTCTATTTGACCCTATCAGGTGCAACCACCCTGGGCCAGAGTGGAGCTAGGAGCAATGGCAATGAAGCGGTATTCCATATTACCCAAAACTCCAGTGTGATTGGAACCTCACCATAAGATTGTGTCATAAACAGGACACTCATTGGGAGTGTCTTACCCCTCTGTAGAGAAGCTAACGGTGTATTCTACAGCCCAGTCAACTGGGTCACAGCACACTTGTTGTGGGGACTTACTCTTCTGCAGAGATGCAGTCGATGTATTCTACAGCCCCAGCCAACTGGACGTTATAGTGAGCAGATAATTATTGGTATTAATCATTCAATCATTCATTAAAAAAAATTTTATTCGATGATTTTGTTTTCTATTCTATAGATGATACACGAAACCCATGGCAATGAAAAGATAGTAAGAACGTGATATTTCAGACAGCATCCAGTGTCCTCACAATACTGATGCATATAAGTCTTTGTTAGACGGCCAAAACTGCCGTGTCTACGTGTAGAAGTCTACTGGAGAACGTAACTTATGATTTTGTGCACTGTATGTCTTGTTTGTTTTACTAGGATGGTTTGTGAGATCGGAGGCAAGTGGCCGTATAGCTGCTGTTTTGTTTGGCGTTGCTTCCAGAATTTGTTCAAAACACTACATAGCATTCTTGTGAAGTTCATATCTAATTTATACTCTATACTTTATGATAACGTTTTGTAATTCATCCATACTCTAGTACGTACACAAGTAGACACTATCCATAATTTTTAAAAATTCGTTGTCTATGGTTTTATTTTATTACAACTATTTGATCGCGTTCACCTTCCTCAATACATGACGATATTTCTTCCTTTTTTGATTGTCATCAATTTTCAACAGGATTGGGCTTAATTAAATCAACATAATCGACCTTCGTTTGATTATCAAGAAAATGAATATAGACATGATCATGATCATACATTTTTTTTCGGTTTTTCTAAACTTATCTTTTCCATTTGTTGTCGTTGTTGTTGCTTCTGGTTGGTTTTATATTTCACTCGTATTTTTCTACCTTCATCTGTTTTGTTTCGTTTCGTTTTACATTCATTGTTTTTTTCTCCCCCGTCGGCAACTCTAGGACATCTCCTCCTACGTTCAACCTCATCTCATTTTCTTGACTGTCTGAAAAATGTTTCTTCATTCTTTTTCCTCATAGAATAATTTCTTCTTCTTCTTCTTCTTCTTCTTCTTCTTCTTCTTCTTCTTCTTCTTCTTCTTCTTCTTCTTCTTCTTCTTCTTCTTCTTCTTCTTCTTGTCTTTTAACGAGTTTTCCTTCACTTTTGTTTTATTTTGTTTATTAACCGTGTTTTGTATTGAAACTTGTTTTTAATCTTTCTTCCATTCTATTCTTCATTGCTACATCCATATTTTTTCGTTTTATTATCTTCTTCTATTATGATAGATATTTTCATTTTCTTCTCTTTTTTTTCTTTTTCTTCTTGTTTTTCTGTTTTTGAATTTTTCATATTTTTATGATTTGTCTTCCTCCTTTTGATCGGGCATACTTCTCCTTCTCCCCATCTCCCTCTTTCTTCTTCTTCTTCTTCTTCTTCTTCTTCTTCTTCTTCTTCTTCTTCTTCTTCTTCTTCTTCTTCTTCTTCTTTTGCCTCTTGTTTTCTCTCCTACTTCCCTCTTATTATCGTTCTTCTCTTTTGATTTATTCTTCTTTTTCTTTTCGTTTTTCCTCCTAATCCTAATTCTACAACTTCTGTTACACCGTGTTGTTCTTTTTTTACTTTCTTTCTTTTTATTCATTCATTCCCGAATCTTATTTTTCTTATCCGTCTTCTTTTTATGACTCTTTTCAATCTTTCTCTCTAATTCTCTAATCAATCATTCACTTGTGTACATTCTTCATATTGTCTTCCCTTGGCGCCTATCGCGGCTCCATGACTTGTCTGGTTTTACATCTCTTTTTCCTACTGCACATTTCCTTCTTACCATATTCCTTTTTGTCATCTTTTTTCTTTCTTCCTCCTCTTGCCTTGTGACTCGGTCTGCTCTAATTACGCGGTCCCTTTTCGCCCGAGAAGAAAATGCCCAAAGGGAGAGCACTCTTGTCACAACACGTTTGTGTAATGCCTCATTAGGCAGGCTGCAAATTACAGGGAGACGAAGTCAACGATTGCACCGAGGCAGCTTCCATGCGTAGAGAAGAATGAAAGAAAATAAAGAGAAAGAAAGAAAGAAAGAAAGAAAGAAAGAAAGAATGCTGATAGAAAAAAAACTGCAAATAACATAACACCAAGGAATTGGGGACGGATATGAAAAAAAAATATGAAAAAAAAGATAAGATGACAGCCTTAAAAAAGTCAAAGCAAAAAACAAAAAACATATATATATATATATATATATATATATATATATAGTGGAAAAAAATGAACATAAAAGAAATATAAAAGAAAAAATGAATAAATCATGTTAAAGAAAGAAAGATGGAAAGAAAGAACGAAGAATAAATGAATAAATAGATAGAGAATGAATAAGAAGAAAGAAAGAAAGAAAGAAAGAGGAAATAAATCATAAAAGAATAGAATAAAGAAAGAAAAAGGGAAATAAACCATGAAAGAAAGAAAGAAGATGCTAGAAAGAAAGAAAGAAAGAAAGAAAGAAGCAAGGATGATGAATGAATAAATAAAAGTTAAATAAAGAAGGAGGAAGAGAGAAAGAAGAAATAAATCATAAACGAAAGACAGAAAGAAAAAAGAGGAAATGAATTATAATAGAAAGAAAGAAAGAAAGAAAGAAAGAAAAAGAAATGGAAACAATGAAAAATACAAGGATAAAAGTGCAAACAGAAAAGAGGAAAGTAAGAAGGAAAGAAAGGAACAAAAAAGAAAGAAAAAAATCCTTAGCGATAAAAGACAAAGAAAGAAAAGAAGAAAGAAAATTGATAAAAGAGAAAATACCGTAATACACATGTTTAAGTTGAATTTCGGAGACCCAATTTTGGGGCCAAAAATTGGCGTCGAACTATTCATAAGTAATAATTTTGTAATGTTAATTTCAGAGGGAACCCGAAGGACCAGGAGCTATCCTTAGCTGCGAAAATTGATGCCGTAAATTAATTATTTGGTGACCATAATTCATGAATAATCCAATATACAAGATCGACCTATACACGAGTATAAATGGTAATTGAAACCAAACATGAAAATTAAAAAGAATTACCACGTAAAGAAAGAAATGGTAAGTTGAGAATTGACAGGAAAGAAACTAAGATAAGAAAATAAACTAATATGATTGACTGATTATTTTTAACGGCATGTTAACCTCTGTGGCGTTATCTTATGTCTCGATGTTAGAGAACGTTGATGTTTATATCTTTTTTCTTTTTTTGCAGTTGTATCTTAAAAGATTTTATAATATCAAATATTCATATCTAATAAAAATAAGTTGCGCACTGATGTATGAATTCAAGTATGCCTACCAAATATCAGTCAGCATCATCATGTCACGTGATCAGCTCGGATATTCCTGACCGTCTCTCGCCACATCTCCCTATCGTCCATTGCTTTCGGCAGATCCTCAGGGCTACATCCCGTATCGGCACAGAGCTTCAGTATGTAGGTTCGAGTTGGACGTCCAGCCTTTGCTCGTCCATGTGCAGGGGTCCACAGGAATACATCACTCACGAGCTCGTCCCTACTTCTCCAGCAGTTTCCCTAGTGTCTGGTTCGTCTAATTTTGATAGTTTTCGTGATGGGTGGTAAATGGCCGTACAGCTGCTGCTTTGTGGGGTTTTGTCTCCAGGACTTGTTCAATATTGCTCGCAGCATTCTTACAGAGAAAAACATCAATAATTGTATGGTAATTATTTCTACTTAATAATAATTATTTGTTTGCGCACAGTTATATGGTTTTAAGTAACTAATCATCATCATCATCATGTCGTGCCGCCTGCACGGATATCCCTGACCATCTCTCGCCACTTCTCCCTATCATTCATCGCCTCCGGCAGGTCTTCAGGGTTACATCCTGTGTCTTCACATAGCTGCTGTATGTAGGTTCGAGCTGGTCGTCCTGCTTTTGCTTGGCCATATGTGGAGGTCCATGGGAGTACATCACTTACGAGCCCGTCCTTGCTTCTCCAACTAATAATAATTCCTTAATAGATTATTATAACTTTAAGTTACTATTTTGAATACCAATATTTTACAATCATATGGCATTAATTATTCCAATTGATTGCAGAAGGACTGCATTCAATTTTTGACGGAGGTTGTTTAATGTTTCCTAACTCTAATAAACCCAGGGAAGCCTGAAGGCACATCCTTATAGTCTCTAAATATACTACGACTAATAAGCCTTTATAAACTATTATAGCTTCAAGTAACAATTCCTAATACAAAGGATTTTCACGCAGTTAAATTGTTTCAAGTGTTCCTGTTCAGCATCGATAATTTCCAAACAGATCTACTCGACAAAAAGATTGGACCATTAACAGGTACAACAAGTTTGGGTCAGAGTTGAAACTTTTCGGAATGTGGAGTGTCCCTTCATATAGTCTCTACATATACTACAACTAATAAGCCTTTATAAACTATTATAGCTTCAAGTTACAATTCCTAATACAAAGGATTTTCACGCAGTTAAATTGTTTCAAGTGTTCCTGTTCAGTATCAATAATTTCCAGACAGATCTACTCGACAAAATCTTGGACCTTAACAGGTACAAACAGTTTGTGTAAGAGTTTAAGCTTTTCGGAATGTGGAGTATCCTTTCATGACCATTACTATCAGGTCAGTCTGGCCCGGAGCGATTGTACTTGTGAGGGTCCGATCTAATATTCAAGTAGAAAGACTTAATCATTTAAAACCATTCAGTTATGCGTAAACAATGACTGATGTTAAATTGAATTATTAGTAATACATAGCAATACTTGGAACCATTTAACTGGGAGTTTATGAATAATGTTGAAGAAATATTATGAGCAGTAAATATCACTTCTTGAAACCGTTTAACAGTGTGCAAATGAATGATTAGTATTAAATTTGATTAGAAAATAAGAATAATACACTTACTAATTTTAGCAATACTTGAAGCTATTTACCTGCGTGAATATAGAAATAACAGAGTTAGATAGCATTACTTGAAACAATTTAATTTTATGTAAACGAATGATTGTTTTCGGTTTGGTTTCTTTGTTTAATGGCATATCAACTCTTTTTAGGTTATTTAATGCCAAATCCATTCTCCTAGAAGAACAGTAGTGGTACTATTTAACCCATAGCTGGGAGGATAAGGGGGTCATACCTTTCCCAAGGGTATTTGTCCGAAAGTGAATGTAATAGCGCGACTGAAGTACGAACTCGCGTACTACAATTTCGCAGTCCATCGCTTTAACCATTACACCACGAGGAGTGGGCTCTGATTCGTTTAATTTTTTTCTAAAGCTATTCGTTCACAAATCACACACACACACACACACATATATATATATATATATATATATATATATATATATATATATATATATATATATATATATATATATATATATATATATATATATATATATATATATATATATATATATATATATATATATATATATATATATATATATATATATATATATATATATATATATATATATATATATATATATATAAAAGTTGGCGACCATAGTCGCGGGTAACCCGAAGGCTCCCTTTTCGATAGCTACTACACCAAGGTGTAGGGGAGGGCGCTACTCCTTATATATATATATATATATATATATATATATATATATATTCAAGCGAAGTTTTGTTAAAGATGATGGAACAGTGTTTATTATCTTTAATTTTATTTTTTCGAGACTCCTTATTTTTTCTCTTGTGTCGGGATCTAGATGGTAAAGGAATTGACCGGTATATTCTGCCCAAGCGCTTTCGACCATACTTTTGGTCGTCATCAGGGGTAGTGTAATTTTCAGTATAGTCGAAAACGCTTGGACAGAAGATATGGGAAAATTTCTTTAATCATCTAGATCCCGACTCAAGAAAAATTACGAGGAGTCTTGAAAAAATAAAATTAAAAGTAATAAACTCTGTTACGTAGTCTCTAACGAAACTTTCTTGAGTAATAAATTGCTGCCGATATATACACTCTTTAATATATATATATATATATATATTGTCATCCACAGACAGACTGTTTCGTTCTATCTGAACTCTTCAGTGTGGCTAGACCCGCAGGACGCTCGAAGCCGGGATCGAAACCCGTCCAACTTTACGATTGACTAGGGTTTCAGACCACACGGCTACAAGCGGAATACGTTGGCTAAGGGAATGTTAAGGTATTTTATTTTTAGCAACAGTAGCAGCAACCTTTGTTTACATTTTTTTAATACCCTATCGGCTACCAGAGTGCTCAATTCTTACGAAGAGCTTTTGCATTACGCTAGGGGCGGCCGACAATTCCTTCGCCAGAGTGCTCAACCCCCATGGGGGAGCGTATATATATATATATATATATATATATATATATATATATATATATATATATATAACAGGATTTGCCATTTGATGACCTGAAAGAGTAAATATGCAATGAAACCTCATCAACCAACCGGTCAGGGTGGAATAGGGAGTAATGGCCATGAAGAGTATTCCACACTCCTCAGATTTTCAGAACGGGAGCCTCTTCCTCAGATATAGCTCAATTACATACCCGGAACCTCCCTTTATTTCAGTTAGGTAAATAGTCTTATAGTTCCCACGGGTATATAGTCAGCTTATTCTAAGCTCCAATGGTAGGGTATATTATTAACCTTTGCTCAAAACTCTTATAGTGGAAGCTGGAGGTTTCGGCTTTGTTTAATTTCTTTGTTTAATGTTATATCAACTTTCGTTAGTCAAAGCCATTCTTCTAGAAGAATTGTAGAGGCCCTATTTAATCCATACATCACGTTAAAATAAATACATTATTATTGCGGGAAATATACTCGTATATTGCCTAGTCGGCTGGGGCTGTTGAATACACCGACTGTACTTCTGCAGAGGGGTAAGACCCCCCAACGAGTGTCCTGGATATGACACGAGACAATATGATGGTGAGATTCAAGAGATGAGGAAACTTTGGGGAAAAAAGAGCACCTCTTCATTGCCATTGGTTTCAGGTCCACTCTGGCCCGGAGTTTTAGCACCTGATAGGGCTCTATGTATGGGCCAGATACAACTAAACTGCGTACTTATGCTAAATTGAATTGCTTGAAATAGAACTGTTTTTTGACATTTAGTTGTGTGTAAAGAAAAACTATTCTTATACTAGGATGCTTGAATTAGAACCTTTTGACAAAACTGAATAGTTTGAAATAGAAATGTTTTTGACAATTAAACTGTGTATTTATTCTAAACTGAATTGATTGCAAACAGAAATATAAATTTAATAAATGACATTTTGCCGTTCAATTAACAAAGTATAATTAAGTTCATACATAAAATTAGACTGATAATTCGGACACTCAAGTAAGGTTAGACAAAATTCGTAAATGGAACTCCACTCTAATTCAACTGAAAGCTGCCGATCAATACATTATCGATCGAGCCTGAAACAATGAGAGACATTCTAATAAATAAAAAAAGCAAAGATAGTTAAAAGAATAAAATAAAATTAGATGAAAAGCCGTGTGATGGGTTAAATCGTACTTCCACAAGAATGGCTTTGACATCAAACAAATCCTGGGGGTTGACCTGCCATTAAACGAAGAAGCCATGCCAAATCAGCAAAAGAAAAGAAATATGTAAAAAAGCATGCAGAAATCATCTGTTTAAAGTTTCGAAAAGGAATAAAATCTGTAACTTGTGAGTGCTGAATTAGGTGGTTTTGTTTTGTTTTGTTTCTTTGTTTAATGGCATATCAACCATCGTGGGTTATTTAATGTCAAAGCAATCCTTGGAGAGGAATAGTTATGGTACTATTTCAACGACAGCTGTGGAGGATAAAGGGGTTCATGCCTTTCCCAAGGGTATTAGTCAAACAGTGAACGTAATTGCTTGACTAAAGTTCGAAATCACTGACTCCTCTGTAGCACTCCAGCAGGTTAGCCACTACGCCATTAGGACTCTCCCTGATGCTTCGTTGGTTAATTTTATGACATCTGAAGAGTTATTTTTAAATATTTATGGGTTCAAACGGATCACCTTATCCAGGCCAGAAGACCAGACCTTATAATAATCAACAAAAAAAAAAAGAGAATTTGCAAAATTGTCGGCGTTGCTGTCCCGGCGGATCATTGAATAGATCTGAACGAATGTAAAAGAAGGATAAGTACCTTGACCTTGATGGAGAATTGAAAAAGCTGTGGAACATGAATGTGACGATTGTGCCGATTGTGATTGGTGCTTTTGGCACAATAACTAAAGGATTATTGAAGGACCTGGAGGACGGTTGGCGGACAGGTAGAGACTATTCAAATGACAGCACTGCTGAGAATGGCCAGAATTCAGAGACGAGTCCTGGAGACTTGAGGAGACTTGCTGTCACTCCAGTGAAAAAACATCAGCTAACACTGATGTGAAAAACTCTCAAGGAGTAAATGATAATAATTTTAAGTCGACAAAAAAGAGAGAACCTACCGAATAGTGGACTTTGCCATTCTGGTTGACCACACGGTAAAACTGAAAGATAGCGAAAAGAGAGATAAATATCTAGATCTTGTTAGGAGAAATGAAAAACTATGCAAGATGAAAACATTAAAGTCACGGTGATACCAACTGTAATAGGTTCATACGGTACAGTCACGAAAGGTTTGGTACAGGGACAGGAGGACTTGGAAATTAGAGGAAGAGTAGAGACCATCTAAACTACAGCATTACATAATAATAATAACGGTCCTGAAGACTTGAGGAGACTTACTGACACTGGAGATGATAAAGGGGTCCATGCCTTTCCCAATGGTATGAGTCAAAAAGTGAACGTAATTGCTTGACTGGAGTTCGAAATCACTTACTCCTCTATAGCAGTCTAGCATATTAGCCCCTACGCCATAAGGACTCTCCCAAGGGAAACCATCAGCTGGTGTGAAGAACTCTCAATAATAATAAGAACACTCAATAATGATAATAATAATAAGAGGCCATTCTTGAAGTGGGCCACTGAAGAACTTTAACAAAAGGATCAGAGAACAAGGAAACTAATAACCATTGCATCCCAGATATGACGTTGACATACTATATGTGTCCAGAAGAGAGGGAGGAATAGGGCTCACCAGCATTGAAGATGGCGTTGACGCATCGATATAACGACTTGAAGACTAATTGCAACCACCAGAAAAAATACTAATGACACGAGGACCAGCTGAACGACAATAAACAGAAAACAAAAGTGGCAAGAAAAACAACTCTATAGACGCTTTAAGCGACTAACAAGTCACATTTCAAATGAGAAAACTTGGACGAGGCTAAGAAAAGGAAACCTTACGAGAGAAACTGAATCTCTCCAAATAGCAACACAAAGCAACGCCATAAGTGCTAACCATATCAAAGCGAGAGGGGATAAGATGCAACAAAACAACAGATGTAGGTTACGTGGTGAAAGAGACGAAACGATCTATCACATAATACGTGAATGCAGCAAATTATTACAGAAAGAGTACTCGACTAGACACGACTGGGTGGGCAAGGTGACCCACTGGGAATTGTGTAAGAAATTGAAATTTGACCATACGAACAAATGGTATACAAGAATCATCAAATAAGTTTACAGACTTTTTCGTACGGGCACTTTTATTGATAGTACACACATGAAACTCTTGTCCCCTTCGAAGTAATCTTCTTGGAATTCAATGCACTTGTTGTACTGTTCTAACAACTTCTGGAAGGCTCCATGGAAGTCCTCTATGTGTGAGCGTGTCAATGATCTTCGTCAGAGCCTCTTTAATCTCCTCAATTGTCTCATACCGACATCCTCTGAATAACCAAAAGTCACAGGCGGGGAGGGTCTGGACTATAGAGAGGGTGAAGAACTGTCTTGATGCCCATCTTGGTCAAATAGTCTGTGACAAGGATGGAATTGTGGATTGGTGCATTGTCCTGTTGGAAATGCCACTGACCCGATTTGAAGAGTGCTGGCCTCTTCCCAAGGAATCTCTTCCTGAACTCCCTTAAAACCTCAACATAGTAACCCTAACCTTTGGCCAATACACTCTGGTGTATTAACATCTTTACTCCTTCCACACCTCTCATCATCCCTCAGAGACTCCCTGCCTTCCTTGATTCTCTTATCCGACTCAAAAACTGATACTTTATTCATGCAAGATGGTCTAAAAGCAGTCTGAAACATTCGATACGTTTCTGTGGCATTTTTTCCAAGTTTAAAACAGAATTTTATTGCATATCGTTCTTCTAAAGTGTCCTTACGTCCAGATTACATTTTTGAAAATCACCAGCCGTGACAACCAGGTTTTAATAAGGTGTATTGTAATTCCTGTTGTAGCTGTTAATTTGAACCTGAAATCATAAAAATTGGTCAGTCATCTCATAAGATGTATAGCAATAACATACTGAGAAGTGTGGGAGGAGTAATGAAGTCAGAAAACCAGAGTTGATTATTCAAAGGGTTAGGGTTAGTGTTAGGATTACTATGTTGAGGTTTTAAGGGAGTTCAGAAAGAGTTTCCGTCTGAAGAGGCCTGCACTCTTCAAATCGGCTCAGTGGCATTTCCAGCAGGTCAATGCACCATTCTACAACTCCATCCTTACTCTCACACAAGAGAACTTCCATGGGGCCTTCCAGAAGTTTTTGGAACAGTACAAGAAGTGCAAGAAGTGCATTGCAGCCGGAGGAGATTACTTCGAAGGGGACTAGAGTTTCATGTGTGTACTATAAATAAAAGTGCCAATAAGAAAAAGGTCAGGAAACCTATTTAATGATCCTCGTATCAAGCCTTTCATTCCAGAGATGAAGAAGAGGATTTACTACCATTGAACATAGCATGGGTGCGTCAATACGTCAACTAGAAAACAACATAAAAAATAGTAAAGAAAGATTAATTACATCATTCAGTAACAGCACTGACAATATAAGGACAAATGCAACAATAAAAACAAGTTGACAGAAATGGGAAGAATTACAAATGTACGGACCTTTCAAATGACAAATTGACGTAAACTCACATGAAAAGATTTGGACATGGCTAAGAAAGCGAAACCTTAAGAAGTAAACCGAATATTTTCTAATAGCAGCACAAAACAGCACCATAATGACAAATTATATCAAAGACAAAATCGATAATACAAAACACAAAAGCAAGTGTAGATTATGTGGTGATAGAGAGGAAACTATAAATCATATTATAGACGAATGTAACAAATTGACGCATTTAGAATTTAAGGCTAGACAATTCTGGGTGTGAAGGGTGATTCACTGGTAATAGTGCAAGAAATTGAAATTGAAAATGTAACCAAATGGTACATGCACAAACCAGAATCTGTACAGGTGTTTGAGATGCATAAAATTCTCTGGTATTTTGAGATACAAAGAGATCGGGTAACCTTGACCAGGAACATAGACCAAGAGATAATTAGCAAAAATAACAAAACAAATAAAAAAAAACAAAAAAACAAAAAAAACAAACAAACAAAGAACTAGCCGAATAACGGGCTTTGCCGTCTCCGAATAGACAAAACGAAAACGAAACGAGAGACAATTACATCGACCCTGCTTGAGAAGTAAGAATGCTGTGGAACATGAAGATGACGATGATACCAGATGTAAAAGACATGCTTGAAACAGTACTCTAAACCTTGTAACGGAGGCTGGAAGAGTTAGAAATCGGAGAACAAATCGAGATCAACAAAATTATGGCATTGTTTAGAATACTGAGAAGAGTCCTGGAGATATAAAAATTGTTGTCACTCAGGCTACATTGAAAGACCATCCAGAAATGTTGGAGTGAAAGACTTTTACAAAGACAATAACAGGAATAAAATCAAAAACTTTCAGAAAAAGTATAGGATGTAATTGTTTCTTAACTAAGTAATTTAGGCACGAATAGCCCAGTCGACTGGGGCAGAAGAATACATCGACTGCATTTCAGCAGAGGGGTAAAACTCCCCCAAATGAGTGCCTGGGTTATGACAATAAACTAGCCCACTAATCCAAACAAACAATAATCACTAATTGTGTTTTTGTCTATTAAACAACAATTGTATTAATACTAATAATTAAAAAAAATATTAACCATTTTTTTTTTTCATTTTGATATGCATTTCTTTTAAAAGTGGAAAATTCCATCTTATACCCACAAAGAGCGGGTGTGTTGGTTTGTTTTGGGGGACCTAATATGTGTTGGCTTTATTTCCTCATAAATATCCACAACAATATTCATAAAGGGGAGCATAGAGCCCCAAGCTTTTTGTGTGGGAGAAGGGAAGCGGTCTTGCTAAACTTTGAATCTAAGTGTCCCTAGCTATTTACATTCCCCGATCCATTTATGCGATACTATAAGACAGCCATCCTTCACCAGGTACGCCGGAATCACCAAAATACCGCATTTGCTCTTGAGGAAAGCCTTACTTAAAACCTCGAATGAAAATGCATGAATTTTATTTACAAGAAATATCTATATATACTTGATGGATATGATGGGAATGGGAAAAAATCCGAAACAAAAAATAAAATTAGAACAAAAGAAAAACCCGTTTGGTACCCTTCTATTCCCCCTTCTAAAATATGGAGGCCGTCTGTTTTCCGGTATCCGTGAGGTCCGAAAAAAAAACGGCCATTTCTCGTGAGGATGGGAACTAAACTAATGGGACAAAGAAAACGCAGGGTTAGACGCGCTGCGGGAAACTCGTGAGGGTTAAATATATGAGAATAAATTAATGAAATTCCAAGATCTTCAGAAAAAAGTGGAGCTGGATCGGGGATTAAGGAACAAAAAAGAATGGGAGCGGGGAAGATTTTGGAGGCTAACTACATGATAACGGGGACAATGACTCACAACATACTGCCATCTTGGGAATTTGGGAGACAAGCAATCCTACTTACCGGGTTGGGGTACCGAAGGACCTGGTCCGTAAACGCCATGCGCTGGAAGTAGAGGAAAGGATGACTCTAACATTCCCCGCTTTTTCAACGATAAGACTCACTGCATGCACCAGTCAAAGCATTTTCTATCGCATCTAATTTTGACTTTAAGCTCGTACCTAAAGAACAAAATTAGACCACGATGAGACAAATTTGCACCGTCATATAATCCCTTCTTTCATGTCATCCAAATCACCATTCTAGCTTCAGCTAGGACCGCGAGAAACATCACACGCTTCTCATTTTGAAACTGAGGCAAAACGTTGTTTACGATGTAACAAACGTCGGGCAGCATGAGCTGCTGGGGTTCGATGCGGACCGTGCAGTCTCCGATATGATTCCCAAACGGACGAACTTGCTCGCAGTATTAGAAGGCGTGGTCAGCCGTTTTTCTAAGCCACTGCCACCGCGAGGACAATCAGCCATATCTGCTAGACCCGCTTTGTAATTCAAGCCGAAAAGGGGCAACGCGTTCCTTGCCAGCCGCCAGATGAGTCAGAACTTAGAGTTGTTCAAGAAGCCCAAAGATAGTGCCTAACGAAGATGGTGTCCGAACAAGCTCCCTCTATCGACCAGCAGAGCCGATTCACGAGAAGATGCGAAGTGAAACCTACTACTAGATCCCGATGCAGTTCCTTTCGAGATCACATAACGTCACTGGACCCAGAAGGGTTTCGAACGGCATTCGCGGACAAACGGTGCTTAGGTTGACCTTCAGCTTTGGGGTTGGACTTGAGGCATGGAAAGGTATCGCACGCCTATCGTCTCTACACCGTGTCCTTTGACAAGGATCGGTTTAAGTAAGCCGATCTTTCAGTGAACCAGTGGTTCTTCAGATCAGGTACACCTATACCTCCATTACGCGGATGTTGACAGCTGACCTGTTTACGGACCACCGAAAGTTATTTGGAGAGAAATCATTGTAGCGCCAGTTGTTCATTCTTAGGCTGAGGAAGTACACAAAACGATAAAAGATCAAGGGGAAGACGGCGCACACCTCCACTCTGCACTTTTAAGGACGGTCGCCTTCGAAGCCAGGTTGCTACCTGGGCTTCTATCTTGGCCTGAACTTCCGACAAATCTCGCTCCAGTTGGAGGCCAGGCCCGAACCACACTCCGATGAGGCAGACGGGTCCGTCACTCCATCAGAAAGGCCCTGGCAGGGGAACGCCACCCCTCCAGGCACCTAGCCGCAAACCTTCGGTCTTATCAAAGTTGATCTTGGTCCTGCTATCAGCTCGTACTTCGCAAACGTCTTCTTCACAGCCTAGTTTCCAAATCAGTCGACAAGAACCGATAGTCAACTCTATCGAAGGCATTGGAATGATCTAAATTGATCAGCGAAACTTCGGTGCTGTCTTCTAACCCTTCTCTGATCATGCACACCAAGTGTAAGTTGTCTTAGATTGATCTTCCCTTCTCAGCGTAGTTCTGCTCAAGTCCGATCAAATTGTTAATGACAAGCTGCAAACGGTTCGCTAAGACCTGGGCCGAAATTTTTAACATTGTTAAGCAGAGTTATAGGCCTATTGTAATCTGAGTACTCCAAAACATTCATGCCACCTTTCTTCAGTTATGTGATCATGCCATAGGTAACGCTTCCAGGGATGGCTCCCTGAGCGAACCAATGGTTAAACATACCCATCAGAATAGGCACAAACATGTGCAATAGTCTCTAGAAGACTTCGTTTGGTAAATCATCTCGTCTTGGCGATTTGGTGAGGCCGACCTACTTCAACGCATCATGGACTTTACACCCAGTAACAACAAACTCGTTGCTAGCCGTTTTAAACTCCGAAAGCGGGAGGAAGTCGGCTAAATATCTGTGAAAATCCTGAACTGGGAGGTCAGGATAGTGAGCAAAGTGATCACATAAGTGCGCCTGAAAGGCCTCGCGCATCTCACGATTCGAGCGGAGCATGCGCCCATCCGGGGACAGGACCGATTCGATTTATCGAAAAAGGAACCTTCTTACTTCTTCCTCATGCGCAAACGCGTAGCATTTCACAGATTCATTGGGAACCCTTTTTTAAACCTAGATCTAACTTCGTATCCCTTGTAGCAGTCACTAGCCACGCGCTCATGGCCTCGCCTAACTAAATCTATGACTTGAAAATCCCCACTTTCATCGCCCAGGAAAACTTATCTTCTAAAGATTTTGTCACCATAGTCCTAAGTTGAGCTGGTGATCGTACTTGATTGCAAAATCTCTAATCCTATGTTTAAGAGATCCCCACCTCTTATGACTGATAACCACCCCAACAAATAGCCGTTGAAATAGAGATTGCAGCCGGTCTTGGAAGCCCCGTATCTCCAGTAAGGAGGTATTGAACTTCCTGCAGCCTGCCAGACTAGGCCTATCAGCTAACAGCAGACTGACCCGAACAAGTGTACGGTCAGTCTGCGGTACATAGTGGAACATGGGACATGTAAAAAAAGAAACAGTATCATCTCTTCTAACACTTTGTCCAGATAAGATCTGCATGGACAGAGGATGAACTATCTTGCCCCGTCCACATCTCCCTCCCTGACGAAACCTGTCTACGAAGTCGTGATGGGCCATCAAGTTGACCAGGCTGCTTTCACACCTTCCGTACCTTCTAACTCCCCTCTCGACCCTATCTATCTTGGGATCAAGGATCACATTCCAATCACCCGCAAAAACTCTCCGTCTCTGATCGTCGAGGAATTGCGTTAACCGCTGGAAAAAAGAAACACTCTCTGAAGCAATATTGGGTGCATAAGCCGCGACCACCTGGAACTCAAAACTTTTGATAGCAACATCGGCCACAACCATCCGCTCTCCATCATTTGCAAGAACAAGATTTACATTAGAATTAAAGATGCGTCCAATTAGCAGAGAGACTCCAACGCTGCTATGGTTGCCGGATGGTGAAAGGATGACATAATCATCCTCCAGTGCCCGACAGTCAGCGGCGCAAGTGAAATGAGTCTCCTGCACTGCAGCAACATCGACTCTTAGGTTCAAGAGTTCACCAAGCAAGCACGCACACTTACTTGGATCCCTCAGTCCCCCCGCATTCAAAGTGGTAAGGTTTAGAGCCATCAAACATACTTACCTTACTCACTGTCGACTACGGCACGGGGATGAGGAGGCCGATGTCATAGAGCCGGTGCCGAGCTCACTTGTAAATCGGCCATCTCTTGACACTCCTCCGACATCTTGTGGATTCTTCAATTTTAGGTTCCTGTAAAAAAGTTGGTGAACGTTAACAATGATCCACCCTTTCTTGAGGGAGGAGTGCTCCATTTCGACCAACCTTATGTCCGCCAGACAGGCCTTATCCAGGAGTCGCTACTCACCCTTCATGCGGCTCCCTGTCGATCGAACAAAGGTGGTCACCATGGGTGCACTCCTGAACAGATACTTTTATTTTGTACCTTCTGAAAAGCCAAAAGGGGTTTTAGTGTCTTGCAGAACTGAAAGTTAGTTGTAATGTCTTCGGCCTCTGCAGAGCATATAGTTTTTAGGGAATTTTTCATTGGTTAAGGCAGATTTGGTTCTATGATAGTCTTTAGGGTTTGGGGTGTGGTCTGGGAAGGTGAGAGAGAGGAGAGAGTTAGGCAGAAGGGAATCACATTTGAGTTGTGTTGGGGTGAAGGTTATTTAGATTGGGATTGTTTTGGTGATGGGTGATTTTGAGAGGCTTCTTTTGAGGGGTATTATTTTAAAGGAGAGAGTTGGGGAGTTGATTTTTGTGGTGCGAGGGGGAATTTTGATGAGGGTTCTAGTGATTTTCTTTCTGTAAGAGGGTCGGGTTGGGTATAAAGCTTCTTTGCCTTGTTTTCTCCGATATCTCTCCTTTTTTTAGGTTAACTGTTATTCCCATCCCTTCAGGTTGTTCTCCCTTAAAAGTCTTCTTTTTTCCTTTTCTTTTATTAGAATGTTTTGCAGGTGATGGATATTGTTTGGCTATTGATTGCTCAATTGTTGTTTCTTCTGTTGGTATTTCAGCTGTAACCTTTTCTGTTGATTCTGTTGTAGTTTTTGGCGTTACTGGACTAGCTGGTTTTCTTTGAACTGGCGGAATGTAGCTGGCTGCGAGCGAGGTTTCCGTGGTGACTTGAGTGACCGGTAACGAGGGTCATTTTGATGAGGAGGAGTGATGTTGGCAGAATTGGGAAAGAGGCTATTGTTGCTGGTAGCTGTGGAAAAAAGTCTGAATATGAAGGAAGATTGTAGGAGGAATTGTGAGAAAGAGTAAGCAAGAAAGCAAAACATATGGTTACGCTATCGCCTGGGCTTAGTAGGGATTAAACTTGTACACGAAGGACAACAAACAAAACCTATTAAGAGGGGAAACAACGTGTATCGGCCATCTACAAAGTGATAATAAATATCTATAGACTTTCCCATCAGTAGAAGCAGTAGATTAGCCAATCAGAGGCGACTAATGCATATATAAACAATGGCAAAATAACTCGACTTAATGCCACCTGAGCTGGGAAACTCCTGCTTGGAGAGGCTGGCTATATCGTCTGGAGCCTGAGACACCTATCTTTAGCGGAATGCCCAAGGCATTTTTGGAGCTGCCGGACGTGTCTGGCTAAGGCACTGCCCCTGGACCCACCTAAAAAAGGCTTTATGCCATACTCGTCCGGTTGGTGGGTCGTATTACAAATACCGACTTAATCCAGCCTGAGCTGGGACACACCTCGGTCGACCGTGTTAGTCGGTACTCGGATCTAGTCGGTCGTTTTCAGGCTTGACTGGCAGTTGGTCGAGGTGCGCATCCCCGAGCCTCTGGGGGCCGTCCTCCAGGCTCTAACCTTCATTGGAGGGGCTCGGTTTATCTCCTAGATATATGCCAACGGACCCGAGGCATTTTTGGAGCCACCGGGCGTGTCCCGGCTACGGCTCTGCACTCGGACCCACCAAAAAAGGGTCATACTCGTTCGGTTTGCGGAACGTACGACAAATACCGACTTAATGCAGCCTTGTTACTTCGAAGGAGTATCTTGTATCACTCTACTAAAAACAAGATGGGTACACGAATTACAATAATTAGTAAAATAATAATGATAATAATAATAATTTACTAATCACAGTTATGTTTGAAGTAATAACCTAAGTGACTAATAATTTTTGCACAATTATAAGATTTCCTGCATTCCTATCCTCTACGAATATTTTCTCAGAAATTATTGGGTTTCATTTCGTGATTTCTATTTTTCTTTAGTTCTGGAGCTTAGGGAATTATGAGTACATGTTTATTGTCATTACTCACAGACACAATCAGACATGGAGTGGTAGTGCCTGTTTGGGTAAAATAGAACTGTACAATTATTTACAAAGAAATATCATTTCATTATCATTTCAGAAATATGTGGGCAACTCATTTATAATACAGGAAGGAACGATAAAATTGTCGTCCTAAAGAAAACAGCACTACAGCTTTATTTTTTAACTTTTATTGAAAAAATCAATTCAAGAAACTTGATAATGGAGTAGAGCTGACATCTACTGGGTGGAACGATAAAATTGTCGTCCTAAAGAAAACAGCACTACAGCTTTATTTTTTAACTTTTATTGAAAAAATCAATTCAGGAAACTTGATAATGGAGTAGAGCTGACATCTACTGGGTGGAACGATAAAATTGTCGTCCTAAAGAAAACAACACTAGAGCTTTATTTTTTAAACTTTATTGAAAATATCAAGTAATGGAGTAGAGCTGACATCTACTGGGTGGAACGATAAAATTGTCGTCCTAAAGAAAACAACACTAGAGCTTTATTTTTTAAACTTTATTGAAAATATCAATTCAGGTAACTTTGATTATGTCGTAGAGCTGACATCTATTCAACGTAGCCGCCTTCAGCCTCAATCACCGCCTCGATTCGGATTCGGAACTGGGAGCATGCCTTTTCCACAAGCGTTGGCGGAAGCTCGGCGAATACTCGGTGGATGGCGGCGATCAGGCTGGTTTTGGTGTTGTGGGAGGTCATGTTGGTGATGTTCTAGACGTATGAACAAACGAAGTAGTCCAGCGGGTTCAGGTCGGGGCAGGAGGGGGACTAGTGAGAGAAGGGTACAAAGTTGTAGCACTCCTTCTGAAGCCAAGTCTTGGTCTCTTTGGACTTGTGGGTCGGCGCCAATTCCTGCTGCCACACCCAGGGTCTGCCACCGGCCACCTGATTGCACCAGGGGATCACCACACTCTTCAGCACATCCACGTACACTTTGGTGTTGACTTTCAAGCCGACTTCGAAGATGTGAGGTGGCATGATGTGGCCTTCACTTGAAGCCACACCAAAGACCATAACCGTAGCCGGAAACTTTGTTTTTATCACCCTGGGCACGACTCTAATATTCGTGGCAATCCAGATTTGCTTTTTAGGGTGCTGGCAATGGCCCAGTTGTCATAACTTGGATCGGTAGAGAGCATGAGTTGTACAGCTGTGCATCTCCGATCTCGCTCGTTGAACGTGCAAGGGCAGAAGTTTCTGCGTACGCCGATGATATCACTGTCTTTGTGTACTGCAGATTGGACATACTGGCTGCGAAGTCGGCGGTTGAGAGGTACGAAGTAACACGTGCCAAGATCAATTTTGATAAGAGCGAATTCCTGCGGTTGGGTATCTGGAGGGCTGGCGTCCCCCTGCCAGGGCCCTTCCGATGGAGTGATGAACCCGTCTGCATCCTTGCAGGTATGGTTATGGTCTGGCCTCCAGATAGAGCGAAAGTGGTTCGAGGTACGAGCCAAGGTAGATGCGCAGGTGTGTACCTAGTTTCGAAGGCGGTGGTCCTTAAAAAGCAAGGCAGAGTTGTGCGTCGTGTACATCTTCCTCTTGATCCTTTACCTCTCGTGCGTATTTTACTAGACTAGGGGTCACCGGATGGTGCTGAAACAATCCCTCTCCAAATTACTTTGGAAAGTTCGAAGTCCGATGGTCCATAGACAGGTCTGTAACCAACGTCCTGGAAATGGCGGTCTAGGAATGCCTGATCTGGAGAGCCACTGGCTCGCTGAAAGACCGTTTTACATGTTTTACGAGGGACACGGTGTGGGGACAAAAGATGAGAGACGCTTTTCCTCACATGGAGTTCAGCCCCAAAGCCAATGGTCACCGTCAGCCTAGGTGGGGAAGCACCGTTCGCCTGCGAGTGCCATGAAGCCCTCTGTAACCTTTCTGGGTCAAGGGAACTTACTCGGCCTCAAAAAGAGGGAGTATTAGGAATTAGTGGCGGGTTCCGGTTCGGATCCTCTCGTGAAGCGACTCGGCTGGTCACTGGGAGAGATTCGCTCTCAATGAAATTGGGCGCCAGGTGCGAGCTTCTTGAACAACTCCGAGTTCTCGCTGACCTGGCGGCTTGCCCGGAGGGCGTTGCCTCTTAACGACTGGGCTTTCAGGATGTGCTCAGTAGACATTCCTGATTGTCCTCGCTGTTGCAGTGGTTTAGAGGAAACGGCTTTGCACGATTTTTACTACTCCGAACGAGTTCGCCCGTTCTGGTGTCACGTCGCATTAATCCCATGCAGCTCGTGCTGCTCGACATTGGTTACGTCGTGGACAATGTTGATCCTCTGTATCAAGGTGAGAAGCGCCTGGTATTTCTAGCAATCCTATCTGCGGCTAGAAGAGTAATTTGGGAGACGTGAAAGAAGGGATTGTATCACGGTAAACACTTTTCTCATCGTAATCTGATCTTTTCTTTAGACATCAGCTTAAGGTAAAAATTAGATGCGATAGAAAACGCTTAGACTGCATAACATTCGACAAAATGTAGGTCTATGCTGCGAGCCTAATTGTTAGAAAGGGGGCAACGTTGGAGTCATCTTTCTCTCCTTTACCTGCGCATGGTGATGATGGTCTAGGTCCTTTGGAACCCCACCTCCGGTAAGTAGGATTCTTGTACCATTTTACACCCTCGTTAGTAGTTTGGGATATGTTACTGGCCCAATCACTGAGTTGTTAGTCTCCAAGAACCTCCCCATCCCCAATTCTTTTATCACCTTAACCTTCCTCCAGTCCCATCTTTTTGAGGATCTTGGACCCACATTACAGTAATCCATACAACCCGTTCCTCGCCGTGTCCTCCTCCGCGTTTCTTTTATCCCATTGGTTTAGATCTATTCCCCCATAGGGATAGTTCAGCTTGTTTTCTGTCCGCTCTTATACCGGAAAACAGTCGGCTCTCCACATCATACACAGGGGACAGGAGGGTAACCAGACGGGTTTTTATCCTTGTTTTCACCGATTATTTTTCGGGATTTTTCTCCCCCTTAGCAACCATTGCTTAATTGTACATATACCTTCATTGTAAATAAATCATTCATTTTACCTGGTTTTAAGTAGGTTGTCATTGAGCGAATTCTGCATTTTGATGATTGTTGCGCGTTTTCATGGCTGTTTTTTTTTATGTATTGTGCGTCTGGGTGGGTGAATGTGACTAGCTAGGGCTCCCTAGATATCATAGTCTCTATCCCAGGACTGGACCCTCACGATTTTATCGTTTAAGTCATATCCTGGACCATCCTTTAGGGGGTTCTTGCACCTCTGCAGAGATGCAGTCGGTTTATTCTACAGCCCCAGCCGATTGGGCTGACTTTAAATTAAATGAAAATGTCTTCATTTTGCATTCCACTAAATTTCAATATTTTATTCAACAAAGTAGGATTTTACTGGTTGGTCTCATCAAAAATGCCAGTTCTTTCTGCCTTTGCAACCGGGCAATATTTACTAATGACTCCAATACTCATAGTTCAACGGAGAAATGCTCCCTGATCTTCAATCGCTTGGTCAATTCTCTTCGAGATGAGTACAGTCTTTTGAAAAGTTTTTCTTTTCTTTTCTACAAAATCGACATCGTTAATGTATCTGGATAAATTACTAGAAATTTTACCATTTTCTAAATATTGTAGTGGAACATAATAAAAACGATAACAGAATAATGAAATAATAAACCCTGAAACGATATTCTATCAAATGGAATAACTTTCATCTTAAACGCTGTATCTCTGAACTATCCATGAATCTGCTGTACTTTTAATGAGGGGTAAATATATCACAGACTATGTGTCTACATAACTCCCCTCGTCTCGATGGGACACATGTTCAATTTTTAAACGGAGTAAAGCTCTGCTTACCTAACAGCTCCAATTCAAAACAAGTAAATTTCGGAGTGGTAAAAACAAATGAAATAAAACACAAAATATGGTGCATCTAAGCTTATGCAAACTGCAATTAAAGTTTATTTGTTTGGGTTTTATGGCATAGCAACTATTGTAGGATATTTAATGCCAAATCCATTTTTATAGAAATAATCTGTTCTATTTCAAACAATCCAGCTTAGCATGTGTTCACAGTTTAATTGTCAAAAACATTTCTATTTCAAGCTATTCAGTTTATTCAAAACTGTTCTATTTCAAACCAGTTTAGCATATAAAAACTGCTTTATATCAAATAATTCAGTTAAGCATAAGTACGCAGTTTTAATGTCAAAACAGTTCTATTTCATGCAATTCAGTTTAGCATAAGTACACATTTTTGTTATGTTTGATCCATAGATAGGGCCCTACCACTCGAGACCAGAGTAGGCCTGGGAGCAATGGCAGTAAAGTGGTACTCCGCATTCCCCAAAGCTCCAGCATTTCTGCAACCTCACCATCAGATTGTTTAGTGTCATATACAGGAAACTCGTTGGTGGGTCTCACGCCTCTGCAGAAAATCATTTGGTGTATTCTATAGCTCCAGCCGACTTAGCAATACACAAAGTTAATTGTAAAAACAGTTCTATTTTAAGTAATTCAGTTTCGCGTAATTATGCAGTTTAAATGTCAAAACAGATCTATTTCAAACAATTCAGTTTAGCATGAATACACTTTTTAAAGGCAAAAACTGTCCTATCTGAACCAACACAGTTTAATTCTATTTGACCTATAGACAGGACCCTACCATGTGCAATCACTTCGGACCCGAATGGACCTGAGAGCAATGGCAACGATGTGGTTCTCCACATTCCCCAAAATTCCAGCATTACTGGAACCTCACCGCCAGATTGTTTAGTGTCATATCCAGTACACTTGCTGGGCTCTTGCCCATCTGTAGAAAAAGCAGGCCGTGTATTCTACAGTCCCAGCCGACTGGGCGATAATTAAAGTTTTGAGTGTGGCAAGATGACATAACTGGTGGTGCCGTTGGTCATCTGGGATGTTTAATGTCTCTATTGTTTAACTGTAGAAGTCAATGTACTGATAGTGGTATGTGCAACTTTGAGCAATCTTACGTCCATGTTTCTCTATTTCCCTGTTTGGTGTAGAACCAGGCTTCTCAAATGTTTAAATTAATGCACGCCTTGTTATCAAATTTAATTTCCATTCACAAACAAATAAATTCATCAAATATCAATTCACAAAACAAAGCTAATTTACCAATATTTTATGCAATTTACTAGAGTAAAGAATCAGCAAACTATGAATGCAAACGTACTATTAATTCTTGAATTATTTTTTAATAGGAACGCTGCTGTGTTTGATGGACATTGAGTATATCAAAATTAATAAAATGAAAGTGTCAGAATTTGAGCCATAGATCATACCGTTCGAATTTCGAAGTACTTCTCTGTTTGCATAATAAATTATGCAGATAGCTAAGCCTAGATTCAACCGTATACGAAATTTGAAAACTAGTAAAATGAGCTCAACAGATTAATAAAGCCTGCGATGTTTTACTACAATATATCCGTAAATTTAATAATGTCCAAATCCTTTAAATGTGCACACAGAATTCATTTCAAGGTTTAAAGTCATATCAATAAATTCTTTCAGGAAAATATCTAAATTACCATTTTTAAATTTCTCATCTAACAGTAAAATAATCCATGCAAGAATTTCCATGTTTAGGTCGTTGAATTGAGCTTTAAAGTCTTCTCGAAAATTCTTCATGTTTTTTATAGCGATAAAAAAGTCGTTATACAAAACTCTTTTTATTGAGGAAGATCTTTCATTCATTTAAAGATTTGTGTGTTTTTAATGGGTTGTATGAGAACGACACGTCACAGGAGGCCATTACACCTAATCTGGCATTCTGCTAGCAGATCGATACCTGACAATTAGTCAACATAATTCAGTGGTTTTTGTTCTGTTATAAAAGAATTTATAAATGTTGACTTATAAAATCCCCACATTTTTTCAACTTTTATCAGCCTGCTAATTTTTTTTAACCCTACGAGTCTATATGGATCTCTTTGAACGTCTCTGTTGTTGAACGTTCTTTCCTATTTAGAATTAAAACTTTACAGATTTAAACCTGAAAAAAGTTCACTTAAAAATATGTATAATAGATTAACATGCTTCCTGTTTAGTATAAAGATTAAAGGTTATAAAATAGAAATCTGTAAATATGCTCTGACATTTTTAAAAAACACGAATGTCGTGTCTTTCCGGAACAAGTGTTGTGATATCCGTGATTAGTTTTTTTTCTTTTCCAGATATTAAGTCTTCCCAGTCAAACCCGTAAAAAGATCATTCTTATATATTATATAAATATCTCCCGAGATATCTTTCTACAAGAGCAAATGGGAAATTTTCACTTGTACAAATAATTGATAAGAAACCAGTAGAAATATTCTATTAAATTAACTTGTACCAGAGTATATATAACCAAAAACATCTAATCGAAAGTTACAAAAGTCACCTTCAAGAATGCACCACATTTATATGCCATATTAATTTTAGTCTTTAGGTTCTATCTGATACTCACCCGGCAGACTCGGGGCCGAAAGGTCTCCAACTTCGGTTGAGCCACCTTCGGGTGGGCAAGCTGCAACATTGATACCTTTGCCCCCCCCTATATAGCCCAGGACCTTGCTATCCAGTTTAAGCTATAATCAGGCATACGTGCGTGGACCCAGATTTGGGTCCAAGTTCAGCTAGGCTCATCAATCCCATATTGCACTAAGTGGGCCGATGTCCTGCAGGTCTCGAGCCTCAGCTCCTGCCCAACCTTCCTCTTCCCTAATCCCCAATTTAAGCCGACTTTAGGGTCATTGACCTTATGTCAAGTCCTGTCTGTTGGGAGGCAGCGACAAATATCATATGAATTTTAGTTTTCTGGCAAAATGCAAACACTACCGAAAGCCTCGGTTCGATTATCTTTTTGAATTTCAAGCGGCTAATTGTAATGCATTTGCATGATTCTTATTTGATCGCCGTTTTTACCCAGTCACATCTATTTTATAATTCACTCTTCGTTTACTACAATTTAAATCTATATGATAGACAATTTTATCTTTGTCTTTGTACTGGAGATATTTCTATTTTATTGACTTGTACTTAGATATGCTTTCTTTTAAATTACTTTTAATGAATTTGTGCTGAACCAATATGTGGGACAATATAAGCTCTTTTACCGCAGGGTGTATGTTATTAGCCGAAATAATTCATATTTATGTTGGTACAAGTATGTTTATTTGAATATATATACGTATAGATATAGCTTAAATGTAAGTACGTGGTGCTTTCAATACGTTTCCAGACTTTTTTGTACAGGCATTTAAGATTGTCGTAGACTCTTGAAAATTGAAGGTGTACGGGCAAAAAACCTACAAGCGACATTAATATTTGTCGACTTTACCAAGGCTTTCGACTCCATTCACAGAGGAAAGATGGAACAAATCCTACTAGCGTACGGCATACCTAAAGAAACCGTAGCGGCAATAACAATTCTCTATAGAAACACTAAAGTAAAAGTACGATCACCGGATGGAGACACAGAATACTTTGACATTGTAGCAGGAGTACTACAAGGAGACACGCTGGCCCTGTACCTCTTTATCATTTGTCTAAACTACGTACTTAGAACATCGATTGACAAAATCAAAGAGAATGGCTTCGAACTGACGAAGAAAAGAAGCAGAAGATACCCTGCAACAACAATTACCGACGCCGACTACGCCGATGACATAGCGATACTGGCATATACACCTGACCAAGCCGAAACACTTCTGCATAGTTTGGAACGAGCAGCAGCAAGCATAGGCCTCTATGTTAATGCACACAAAACGGAATATATGTGCTATAACCAAACGGGGGACATCTCCACTCTAGAAGGAACCCCACTTAAACTAGTAGACAAATTCCCGTACCTAGGAAGCAGCGTCGAATCAACCGAAAAGGACATCGAAACGAGGTTAACGAAAGCATGGACAGCTATCAATAGGCTATCGATTATATGGAAATCAGACCTAACCGATAAAATGAAACGCAGTTTCTTCCAGGCAGCGGTCACATCGATACTGCTATATGGATGCACTACATGGACGCTAACAAAACGGCTGGAAAAGAAACTAGATGGCAATTACACAAGAATGCTGCGTGCAATCCTGAACAAGTCCTGGCAGCAACACCCCACAAGACACCAACTGTACGGCCACCTGCCCCCTATCACGAAAACTATTCAAGTTAGACGAACCAGACATGCAGGACACTGCTGGAGAAGCAGAGATGAACTCATAAGAGATGTACTCTTATGGATCCCCACACATGGCCGCGCAAAAGCAGGACGACCAGCTCGAACATACATTCAGCAGCTATGTGAGGATACAGGATGTTGTCCTGAAGACCTACCTAGGGTGATGAACGATAGGGAGGAGTGGCGAGAGAGGGTCAGGGATATCCGTGCTACCAGCACGATATGATGATGATTACTATACATCTTATGAGATGACTAACCAATTTTTATGATTTCCCGTTCAAATGAACAGTTACAGTAGGAATTACAATACACCCTACTAAAGCCTGACTGTCACAGCTGGTGAATTTCAAAAATGCAATCTGGACGCGAAGACACTTTAGAAGAACCATATGTAATAAAATTCTGTCTGAAACTCGGAAAAAATGCCACAGAAACGTATGGAATGCTTCAGACTGCTTTTCGACCATCTTTCATGAATCGAACATCCGTTTTTGAGTGACATAAGAGATAAAAGGAAGGCAGGAAGTCTGTGAGGGATGATGAAAGGTGTGGGAAGAGTAAGGAAGTCAATACACCAGAGTTGATTGGCCAAAGAGTTAGGGTAAGGATTACAATGTTGAGGTTTTAAGGGAGTTCAAGAAGAGTTTCCGTCGGAAGAGGCCAGCACTCTTCAAATCGGGTCAGTGGCATTTCTACCAGGACAATGCACCAGTCCACAACTAAATCTTTGTCACAGAATATTTGACCAAGATGGGCATCAAGACTGTTGCTCACCCTCCCAATAGTCCAGGCCTTGCTGCCTGTGACTTTGGGTTATTCCCTAAGCTCAGAGACAATTGAAGAGATGAAAGAGGCTCTGACGAGGGTCATTGACACGCTCACACAAGAGGACTTCCATGAGGCCTTCCAGTAGTTGCTGGAACGGTACAACAAGAGCATTGCAGCCGAGGGAGATTACTTCGAAGGGGACTAGAATTTCATGCGTGTACGTACTCTTAATAAAATGACCATACGTAAAAAGTCTGGAAAATTAATAAATGATCCTCGGATCAATGAAACAATAATACCATGAAAACAAAAGTATAATTATATGAAGCAATTAATATCTTTATTAATTTCTTTTCTCATTTTTATAGCGGCTAAAATGTGACGTTTGTTCTGTTAAAATCAGAAAGTAAAAAATCAGATTATTTTGATATATATTAAAATGATACAAATAGTTATAATTTTTTAAGTGCATGTGTAAAATGAGAAATGTAGTAAGTTGGCGACCGTAGTCGAGAGCGACTAGAAGGCTCTCTTTTCAATAGCTACTACACCGAAGTGTAGGGGAGGGCGAAAATAAAAAATAAAAACTTGATATTTTTTTCTTTCATTCAAACATCTGGGTTATTTTTGTCTGAGATATTTTGAATGAGTTGGTATTGTTCGAATAGTCTTTTTTGTTATACAACCCTAGCTTTAAAAGGGTTAACAAATGAAGTAAATCTGCTAGTTTGCGTATTTGTCTTGCGTAGGGTCTGTGTGCATGAGCGTACAGTGGGACGACTAAGGTGACTGAAAAGGAAAAGTTTTGGATAAGGGGTGGAAAAAGTAGTGAGATGCAGAAATGTAACTGGATGCTGAATGGGAAAGAGGAAGCCAAGATTTGGAAAAAGGAAATAAAATATTTAAAAAAAAATGGGGGAAGAAAAAAAACAACAAAAACTAACAAAAACATCAGAATAAACAAATAAATAAACAGAAAAGAAGCTGACCTAAGTAGGAGACCGTTTGATGTTGTGAATCGCCACAGCTTTTTGCCAAGCCTTGGGCAATTCCCTTCCTACTTCACAAAAGAAACGAGAAATCTCGGTTGCTTGACTGACTGTAGATCTTCAGAAAAGCCGGCCCCTGTACCACAAGATTCTTTTGTTTCTTCGATGCGTTAGACGCTCGCGTTCACTTTCCCTGCTAAAACCTGGGCACCCGAGGGGCTTCGCTGTTCAGGGACCTCCCGCACAAAACAAAACTTCAATTAAACATAAAAATAACAGTTTCAAAATGAAGAGTAATAAGTAAAGAAAGCAAAAATAAAATAAAATGAAATAAAAAGAACGAGGAAGAGGAAAATAAAACAAGCAAGATCGAGGGCAAGGTTCATTTATTTTTGGATAACCGCAAGCATCATTATCCACCAGTCCTGAAAATGGATTCCTGCTATACAACCATTTTTACCATCTCCATTAAAAACACTTGAAAACAAAGAACAAATTTTTACCCAATCTGACGCCTATAGAAATCGGTTTTATATGCGCTGGGATAACGCAACCACAGTGTTCGCTATTTTAACTATTGCGTCATCATTCACGCGTCAATCAATCAGGATCATTTCTGCTCCAAACTTCTCAACTACTTTATCGTCATCCGGTTAAATTTTTTATCTGATTTCATATATCAAAAATAAATTTGAAAATAAGTAAAAGCAAAGCTAGACGAAACGAAACAAACTCTTGTATATTTATTGATTCTTTTTTAAAGGATTCGTGTTTTCACGTCAATAGAAACTGGTATCCTTCACAGTAGGCACTCGTGGCCAAATGGTTATCGTCATAGAGAGTGGACTAGACGTATGGAGATAACATTTTGAATGAGATTTTTCCATTTTAGATAGCCCAAACACACGCAGAAAAGATATGAATCCAACTATACTCCGTCTCACTAGAGGTAAATATGGTAGGCAGGTCTCTTTAACCTTTGTAAGGCAACTAGACGAAGGAAAATTCTAAACCCAAACTGACTGTAAACTTGATTTCACATTTTAAGAATAGATAAAAAAGAAAACTAATAAACTTACATATTTTTTTATATTAATGCTGTTTTCGGGTTAGTAGTTACTGAATCCAACATAGGAGACGCTCGATGCGTAACGGTTATCGTGATTGAAATCAGACTCGATAACTCAAGTTCATATCCTGAATGAGACATTTTTGTATTTCACATAGCGATGATACTCTTGACAAAGGTATGTATCACACTATTCTCCTTATTGGGTAAATGGTAGGACATAATTGGATATCTACACTTAGTATGACAACTTGTCAAGGAGAAAGAAAATTCTTAATGTAAACCAGTTGAAAACCTGACGAGGGATGTGCTCTGTCATGTTATTTCTGCCGAAGACACTTTACGTGAATAGTTTGGTTTGGTTTGGTTAGGTTTTATAGCATATCGACCGTTGTAGGTTATTTAATGCCAAATCCATTTTTATATGCATAAACAGTTCTATTTCAAACAATCAAGTTTAACATAAGTACAAAGTTTAAATGTCGAAACAGTTATATTTCAAACAATTCAGTTTAGAATAAGTACACAGTTTAATACTTTTCAAACTATACAAAGGACCTTATCAGATGATACCATTCAAGGTCAGAGTAGAACTGGGAACGATGGCGATACTGGCGTACTCTGCATTCCCCAAAGCTCCAGCATTACTGAAGCCTTGCCATCTGATTTTTTAGTGTCATATTCAGGGCACTCTTTGGAGGAGTCTTACTCCTCTGCAGTGATGCAGTCGGTGTATTCTGCAGCCAAATTGGTCATATGGGAATTGTGCCCCACAACTAAACCAAGTTACGTTACTCGGGAGATCCTAAAAATCAAGTTCCCTCAGTATTTTTCAGTATCCTATTCATTTTCTGTAGAGATTTCATCTGGATATTCATGGTGCGTTCTCGGTTTTCTAGTTCTACCAGTTTTTTCACACGCATTTCAGTATTATTTTCTTCTCTACCACATCGTCTCTTTCTAATGTTATTTTTGGGTTCCAGTGAAGTCTAAATAGTTAACGAGATTTTTTTCTGTTTAAATATGAAGCCTGTGGGATGATCAAAATTATCTTTCGCAGTTTTTACTTCTTGTTCATAAAAAGATAACATCTTCTATCCTGGATTTCGATAATGAGTTTGAATAATTAAATCCTAGATAGATTTATCTTTGGAATATAGAATTTATATTTATGGTACAATATTTACTCAATTTTTAGTCAATCACTATTCACGCATTCCGTCAATTCTTATATTTTTTCTAAGCAAACCTGCAGCATTTGACTATGTCTTTTTTTATTTCTTGCAATATTTCACGCCAATTAAAACTGTTGGTTTTTCACTGAAGTCAGAATGACAGCAAATCTTCTAAGTTTTCTGGACTCTTCTAACTTATCTAGTTGATCTCAACAATGCTGTGGTCTATATTATCTTGAACCCTCCTCTGATATCAAGAAACTCCATTCTTTTCCCCAGTTTTTTTTGGGTCGTTTCAAAGACACCAAGTATAGTTAGTATCGCCGTCACTTTCATGTTCCATCCACGATTTTAGCTCTAAGCCGAGATCCTAACATGTATCTATTTTTTTTGCTTTCTTTTATTTTCATTCCTTGGTCAATTTTAATGATCAAATACACTTGAAGACAAACTCAGTAATTTAGAGAACGTCTAGTTTTTTTGGTGAGGATTGGACGAGCAGTTTGTATCTCAAAGTCCCAAATAATTTTGAGCAAATAACATTTATATGCATTCTCAAATTTTAATATTTTGCACAGTTCCCTGTTGATAAGTTTTCATAACTATTCGTGCTTAGTCTTGTACTTCTTACGTACTATTTTGATGCATTTGCTTTTGTGATTAACTGGTTCCCCTCTGTCACCATAGAACCTATACTTACAAATCTTTAGTGTATTATCAATTTTTGCTTTGTCATAATTCATTCTTATGGCATTATTTGGTGCTGCAATTATAACAGATTTATTTTCTCTCTTGAGATTGCCCCGAGGTGTGTGTGGATTTTATCAAAGACGAATTAACAGCATATCTTCTTTTATATCTATTTGGAATTAATGCCGAAACAAATAGCATCCCAGTAAAGTTTTAGATTTTACTCAAGTATCTAAATTCTCAGCTTGTCGTCCCTTTTTGACGGTTCTCTTTGCAGCAGTAGATGAAACTTATCTTATACTTTATAGAATCTTTAAGCCCTTGACCGAGGTCAGAGTATTTTCTAATTTTATTTTCGCTTTCCTTTATTTCATGAATACGTTAAAAATCTTGCAGAAATAATGGCTCAGATATTACTTCAAGCCATGGAAAAAGCTGTAGACATTTTATATTACGCTAACACTCTTGGAAAGGTATGAATTTAACAAATCATCCTCTAGTAATGAGTAACTAGTTGGACAGACTTGGCTATTTTAGCTTGGCAAGGCACCCTGCCTTGGAGAAGAAATCTCTGAATTCAAACCAGATGTATTCCTTCATTCTAATCCTGCTCATTGTAGTAAATTCAAATATATTACCAAAAGGTTTTTTTATGCAAATAATAAATTGGCTTAGAATTGAAGACTTTTCATACGAAGTGATGAGAGGCATTGGAGGCAAATTTTACCTTGTAGTAGTTAATTAGGTAATTCAAAAGGAAGATCTTTGTTTTAGACCCATTTTCCTGGTATATCGGGAATGGGTCATCTTTCAGTGAACAGAAATTCCCAACAAAAAGAAATATAAAAGGCTACAAGGATCGTACTAAGTCCGACTCAGAAAGGAGAACTATCGCTAGAATTTTTTGTTGTGGCAACGCACTATCATTTTTATAAAACTAGAAAAACATAATTCAGATTTTTACTTTAATTTCTGTCCAGAGACGCCTCATGCAAAGGGAAATATGTGCGACAAAAATTAAAAATGGACAAAACAGAAGTATCTCCAAAAGAAAGTTATGACATCCAAGGAAAGCCATGTGAACATGGTATTCATATTTACTGTTGTCTCTCCATCCTATTAAACTGTTAAGTTGGCTGTCTCATTCAAGTGAAGCATTGACAGTACAGAAGATGATCCTCGGTTAGGTCGTCAAAAATCTTTAACCACTGTTGAACAAGTTGATGCTATTCGCCGTATGTTTTTAGATGACTGAAATCTTAATGTCAAGCAGATTGCTAAGTCCATTATTTCTGGTTTAGTACATATTATCTTAACTGAGATCTTGGGGATGTGAAAGCTGTCATCAAGATGGGTCTCATATCATAAGCAATATATGGTTGATATTTACTGGAGATTTCTGATTCGCTTTTAGGCTAACCCTACGAATTTCTATTGCGGATTAATAACTCAAGATTAAACAAGGTTTCAACACTTTGATCTTGAATCAAAGATTCAGAACCGTGGTTTTCCACAACCGATGAAATTCCAATAGACAGCGTTTGTAGGAAAGGTGATGGCTTCTCTTTTTTAGGATGCTGAAAAGGAAAAAAATATTAATGGTCAGTATTATGAATCAGAATGAATGCAATTAAGTCACATAATTATATGAAGCTGAGAACAGGCGTGCTATTGCACCAGCATAACACTGCCCTTCACATTGTTTAGTGGATTTGAATTGCTACCACATTCCCCATACTCACTAAACTTTGCTCCATTTAACTTCTTCATCAAATCCCACTAACGAGGACATCATTTTGTAAATAATGATGAGGTCATATGTGCAGCTGAGGAATTTTGGAGAACCAGGATGCTACTTTTTCCTTAGATGTGATTGCAATGCTTGAACATCGTTGTACGAAGTGAATTGACGTCAATATTGAAAAACAGATAAACTGTCTTGTTTCTCCGATTCCTGAATAAGCAGCAATTTTAAATGAGCCGATCTCATATATATATTACGTAGTTTTATGACTGGTTACGCAATATATATATATATATATATATATATATATATATATATATATATATATGTGTGTGTGTGTGTGTGTGTGTGTGTGTGTGTGTGTGTCATTTTTTCTTTTTTCTGTTGTTGGTCCAAAGAGATAAAAAATAGATATTTCAAAATGAATCGCTCCACTAAGGGATTTGCATTTTTTAAGAATTGTTTATTTTGTTCTTACATACGTGTATGTTTCTTGCTTGTTGCTTTCGTCAGAGAACATATGTGATACAAGGCTAAAGGAATGGGGCACCCAATGAGACTCGAACTAACTCGTCTAGGTTTCACCGTATTTGACTGTTGACTTGGTTTTGCGTTTTAAGCTAGTTACTTTATCAACTCGCTCTGTGCCTACGTTGTGTTTGAAAGATTTACAGATAGAGGATTCTACAATTCACCCGGAACTTCTTCTGACAGCCGGGGTTGTTTGTCGGAACAAGTTGCTTGAGTGTTGGCAACTCAAAGACAGGAAAACTTCTCCGTAAACAATTGATAACTACTTATTGAAATACAATGGTGTAAAAATATAATATTAATAATACATATATATATATATATATATATATATATATAGAGAGAGAGAGAGAGAGAGAGAGAAAGAGAGAAAGAGGGAGACAAAAATTGTCGTTTTCTGCAGTATTTGAGAGACAGACAAATGGGGTGTCTGGTTGGTAAAGTCTCTCAATCTTACTCAGTTTTTTTTGAGTGTCAGGATTTTTTTTGAGAGGGTTTAGTTCTTTGAGAGAATTCTTTTCTTGTTCTTTTTTCTTCGTTATGAGCATTGCATCTCTTCTCAAATCTAACCCTAAAATACCAGTTTTTAAGGAGGATTTCCCTGGGAATAAACATTCCTGATTGGTTAACCATTTACCAATCCTTTTGTGTTCCATGATTTTTGACTTGTCATCCAATCAAATGCGCTGATCTACCTCAGTGCAAAGACTATCCTTTCCATGTATCAGGTTTTAATTGGTCATCCAATCATATTACATTATAGGGGCTTGGTAAATTAAAAGCACCAGCTCACGCCTTGTGGTGGAGTATCTTGCCTGCAAGTAGGCTATAATTAAAAAGTATAAAATATGGAATGATGAATGATCTCAATGAAAGCAAATTCATATATTGTTTTAACAAAGAATCTACTCTTATTTCTATGGAGAAAATCCTTAGCATCCTTTCTTGTAAATTGTAAAAGAATGTTTGTGGAAGAAATTTCCAAGCAGTGTATAAATGGAGAATGGAAGTAAATAATGGAGAAAAATTTGGTAAAATAGAGAAAAAATTGATAAGGTAATCTAAACAGAATGTGAGATTTATTGAGAAACGAAGTCGACAGTATAGCGTTTCGGTTCTAATGGGCCATCATCAAGACTGTGTGGGATGATATTTTTCATAATTTTTGTCTATAAATGAGTAAACAATTATTGCTTATTCTTAGGCAGTCCACAACGAACGAACGAATCATTGTAAAATTGGCCTGTATTATGAAGTCCAGGAAACAATTCAGGCTGCAGATCTAACATTTAGAAAATAAAAGTTCTGCTGAAATAAATATTATCATAAAAATATCAAAAATTTTAAAGGTTTTTCATATATATATATATATATATATATATATATATATATATATATATATATATATATATATATAAGGTATTCTTCAATCCAGTAAATCTAGAGTAGGGAAAAATTCTGTCAGGACGAAAAAATTATTCAAATTTTGAATATTTACATGTTACTGCAAGGGAGCTCAACGTAAATAAATTCACAGAGCAAATAATGTTATTTCAAGAAAAAACAAATTTCGGTCACATTTGGATAATATATTTTTTCCATCTTGTTAAGAGCATTGATATGAATCAAAGACTCTAAATTAATTTTTAACTGGACTTCATCAGATTCAATAGAAGTCCTGTTAAAAATTGATTCATACAGTTTGATATATGACAAAACTCACATACAGGAGGTATACAGTTCAATTAGAAGGAAACTCAAACCTGTTTAAATTGTCATATTAAACTTATTTCGCGGGAGCATCTCATTATGCTTTCCGTCCCATCAGATGACTTCACACGTTTAACTTGAGGTTGAAAAACATCAAATGTGGATTACAGTCTATACGTGAATTAAAAAAAAAGAAGGAAAAACCAATATAAATTCTAAATCCTCAGGCAAGAGCAAAGAGGGGTCAAAACAATAAGGTGTTAGAAACATAAAGAAACCAGAACAGGGTGTTTCTGTAAAATGACCCATCCCAATTTGAACATATGCTAGATTTTCCATAGCAGGTGGAATCTTCTGAATAATGTAAGCTTGTAAACTAATTGATATATTGTCTTCGTTTACTTCTGATACATATGTTAATTCCCTCAGCTAATTCAGTCTTAGACTTTTTCCTTAAAAATAAGTAAAATAAAAATAAAAATACTAAATAAAAACCTTTCGGTAGTCTCCAGGTGCCATTAATTAACCCTAAAGAGGTCAAGGGGAATTAACTACTCCAGATATTAGAAGCCCTAATTTTGAACAACAAGCGAACCACGTCAGCTTAGGAAGTATAAGGCATTATGTAGTAGCCTTCGTTTGTTTACAATTTTGCCTTACCGGATACAAGAGAGCTCAGTTCTTTTGAATTTGCGAGTGGCAGCCGTAAATTCCTTTGTCAGATTGCTCAACTGCACACTCTACTTAGGGGTCTCAAATAGATTTCCTAACGAACTTGCCCGATGTCCACATGGCGTAATGGTTAAAACGTTCGACTGCGGATACTTAGTACCTGAGTTCAAACTCTTATTGCACTATTACGTTCACTTTCGGACAATTACCCTTAGGAAAGGTTTGAATATTCTTATCGCCCAGCTATAGGTTGAATAGTACCACTACTGTTTTTCAAGAATGATATAAGAACGTTGATATACCATTAAACAACGTGTAAACAAACGAACATGCCGGGATTATTAACGTTAATTCAAAGGGTTAATTTTTACACAAATCTCTCTACCAACTGTACAATGTTTTTTTTTTCTTTTATTTATTAAACATCTATGACAGATACATCCGATCTATTTTGTGTCACAATCACTGTAACAAAGTTGTGACAAGAAGGACATGTCTGCCCGGAAGGGTATTTTAGAAAATAACGGGAAACCCTTTTATTAAAACAAAGTTGACAAGAAAACGTGAGAGAGGGACAGAGACACAATGAAAGAGAGATAGAGACAGAGACAGAGGGAGAGGGATTGAGATAGATAGGATGATTTGAACAGAGTGAGAAAAAGAAGATGGGTAAGAAAAAGAAAGAAAAAACAGAGGAGAGTGTGAAAAAGGTTTAAGGGGGTCGCGTTTTATCTGTTCGCACAGGTAAAAACACTTAATTATATATACCATATTGGTGACTTAATTGGTCAATTGAACAAAGATATCGGGTAAGTCATTTGACAGGTAGACATTACAGTGAGTAACTCCACGGGCTAAATTATAGGGCGGCGTTTTAGTGAGTGAGATGTACCTTCGGGAAATGTGATGTGCGGAGTGATACATGGATGGGGGCCACTATATGATGGTCGCACAATAGAGACCTGGATCACCTTTTCTTCTTTCAATAATCGCTATACGTTCTTTCTTTTTATTACTTAATCATTTATTCTTTCTCTCTTTATAGTTGCAGTTGTTTCTTCTTTTCTCAGCCAAGTCGACTGGGACTGTTCAATACGCCAGCTGCACCTCGGCAGAAGGGTAAGATCTCTTCCTCCCATGAGTGTCCGTAATAAACCATCTGATGGTGAAGCTCTTCTCCTGGAACATTTCGGAATGTAAAGTACCTCTTCATTGCTATTAGAACCAAATCTACTCTGGCCCGGAGTGGTAGTATCTCTTAGGGTTTCTTTAATAGGTAAATTAGAAATATCTAATCATTCACTATACTTGGAACCATTTAACAGCGTACTACAAACAAATGAATAATAACAAATAGAACTGTTTCTATAACATAAGAATTCTTTGAACCATTTTACTGTGTTCAAACTAATGAACACTGGCTCCACTAAAAATAATGTTACTCACAAATTATTGGGGGTGTCCTCGTGGTTTAATGGTTAAAGCGATGGACTGCGGAATCGTAGTAAGCGGGTTCGTACTCCAGTCACGCTATTACGTTCACTTTCGGGCAAATACCCTTGGGAAAGGTATGAACCCCACTTATCCTCCTAGCTATGGGTTAAATAGTTCCACTACTGTTCTTCTACGAGAATAGATTTGGCATTAAATAACCTACAAAGGTTGATATGCCATTAAACAAAAAAAAAAAACAACAAACCAAATCACAAAGTATTCGCTTACATATTATATATATATATATATATATATATATATATATATATATATATAGGGCTTCATCTCTTATCAGCCCAGAGTTGCTGTATGTAGGTGCTAGTTGGTCGTCTTGTCTCCGCTCGTCCATGTGAAGGGGTCCATAGGATTATATCATTTATGAGTTCGTCCCTACTTCTCCAGTAGTGTCCCGCATGTCTGGTTCGTTTGACTTGGATAGTTTTCGTGATGGGTGCTAAGTGGCCGTACAGTTGCTGCTTTGTGGATGCTGCCTCCAGGATTTGTTCAATATTGCTGGCATCATTTTAGTGTAGTTGCCGTCAAGCTTTTTCTCCATTCGTTTTGTTAGCGTCCATGTAGTGCATCCATACAACGGAAACAACATGACCACTGCTTGGAAGAAATTGCGTTTCATTTTATTGGTCAATTTTGACTTCCATATGACTGATTGTCTATCGGTAGCAGTCTATACCTTTGTTAGTTGCGTGTTGATGTATGTTTCGGTTGATGAGACACTGCTTGATTGGTAGGTAAACTTGTCAATTAGTTTCTGATATATATATATATATATATATATATATATGGAAGAAATCGAAGAGAAACGGATGTAGGAGAGAAACAAAAAGGGGAAAAAATATATATATATCCAGAAACCATTTATTACAAAGTATGTAAAAAAACGTTGTTCGGTAGATTTGTGAATTACTGAATGGAGGCACCACAAAAATGGTACTTGATTTCTTCTTGTTAACCCATAGCATTATAAGGTAGAGATCAAGGGTAAGGGCAGCAATCCAGGGAAGGGAATAGCGTCCTCCCCTGTATTGTAGCTATTCAAAAGGGAATTTTCGGGTCACCCTCAGCATACTTATGTCTATAATACATATATCAAAATGAATCGGTCCACTAAAAGATCTGTATTTTCTAATAATAATTTATTTAAATTATTACTTATTCTTAAAAAATAAAAATTATTTAAAAAACGTAAATCTCTTCGTGGTCCTATTCTTTCTTCTCTATTTGGATCAAGTCAAAAAAGAAAAACAATTACACACACACACACACACACATATATATATATATAGCTTAATTTTAGATATTTTATAAAACGAAACCAACTGATATTTTTCTTCTTCCTTTCTTTTCGTTTACTAAATATATTCAACCTTAGTAACGTTTGACCAAACTGATTGTGTGCATAAATTCCTGCTCAGGTGCATAATTTCGAATGTATTTAAATGATTATATGTAAGAGTAGCTGAATGATTCATGCATGTAAATGTGAGGCTGAGATTTGTGTTGGGAAGGATTAGTTTGGTTTGGTTTGGTTTTATGCCATATCAACCATTGTAGGTTATTGAATGCCAAATCCATTTTTATACATCTAAACAGTTCTATTTCAAACAATTCGGATGAGCATAAGTACACAGTTTGAATGTCAAAGGTATTTCTATTTCAAGCTTTTCAGTTTTGTCACCAAAGTTAAGTGGCCCAGAGTATTGCTGTGTATCACTAACTATTCAATTAAATATCAGTCATGTGTTTACACAAATTTAAGTGTCTAAACAGTTCTATTTCAAACAATTCAGCTTAGCATTAGAACACAGCTTAGTTTTATTTGACCCATAGACAGCACCCTATCAGATGCAACCACTCAGAGTCAGAAGGGACCTAGGAGCGATCGCAATAAAGGGGTACTCCGCATTCACAAAAGCTCCTGTATTACTGGAGCTTCACCATCCGACACTCGTTGGAGGACTCTTAACCCATCTGCAGAGACTCAGTAGGTGTATTCTACAGCCACAGCTGACTGTTTCAAGCAATTCTGTTTAGCATAAGTTTAATGAATTTAAATGTGAAAACAGTTTCATTTCAAAAATTTCAGTTTAGCATAAGTACTCTGTTTAAATGTCAAAACAGTTCTATTTTTTGAAATTCAGATTAGCATAAGCACACAATTTAGTTCTATTTAACCAATACATAGGACCGAATCAGCTGCTACAATTCCGAGCCACAGTGGACCCAGGAACGAAGGCAATGAAGTGGTATTCCGCATTCCCCAAAGCTACAGCATTACTAGAACCTGACCATCAGATTGTTTACGGTCATATGCAGGAAACTCGCTGGGGGATTCCTACCCCTCTGCAGAGATGTAGTCGTTGTATTTTACAGTGTCAGCCGATGGAGCCAAGGGAAGGATTAGGTTTGGTTTGGTTTGGATTTTATGGCGTATCAATATTTGTTGGTTATTTAACGCTAAATTCATTTTTATACAAATAATCAGTTCTATTTCAATGAGTAAACAGTTTAATTGTCAAAACCATTTCTATTTCAAGCTATTCAGTTTATTCAAACTGTTCTAATTCAGGTAATTCAGTTTAGGATAAGTCCAGATTTTGTTTACACACAGTTAAATGTCAAAAACAGTTCTGTTTTAAACAATTCAGTTTAGCGTAAGTACAGTTTCAATGTCAAAAAAGTTCTATTTCAAACGACTCAGTTTAGTATAAGTACGCAGTTTAAATGTAAGTGCAGTTTAATGGTCAAAAACATTTCTATTTCAAGCTATTTAGTTTAGTCCAGCAGTTCTAATTCAAACAATTCAGTTTAGCAAAAGTATGCTGTTAGTTCTATCTAACCCATTGGTAGGGCCCAATCAGGTGTTACCATTCCGAGCCAGTGTGGATATGGGAGCAATGACTATGAAGGGGTGCTTCACATTCCCCAAAGCTCTACTATCACTGGAACCTCACTGTCATATCCAGGACAGTCGGTGTATTCGCCCTAGGCAACTGGGCAATATACAAAGTTTATGTCGAAACAGTTTTATTTCAGATAATTCAGTTTAGCATAAGTACACAGTTTAGAGAACAAAATAGTTCAATTTCTAGCAAATCAGTTAAGTATAAATTCGCAGTTTAAATGTCAAAGGGTTCTATTTTAATTCAGTTTAGCATAAATACACGGTTTGAATGCAAAAAACAGTAAACTCAAACCACAGTTTCGTTTTGTTTAACCCATAGATAGGGCCCAATCAGGTGCTACCACTCTTGGCTACAATGGACCTGGGAGCCATGTCAATGAAGTGGTACACTGCATTCCCCAAAGCACTAACATTACAAGAGCCTCACCATCAGATTGTTTAGTGTCATTTGCAGGAAACTCGTTGGGGGAGTCTTACCCCACTACAGAGGTGCAGTCAGTGTATTCTAAAGTCCCAGCAGATGGAGCCAGGGGAACGATTAGAGACACTCTCACTGATATATATTTATATATATAGTTAAATAATTGAAACAATTTTTTCCTGAAAACAGAAGAATCTTCAAACACTAGGCAGTAAAGCAATATTCAACCAGAAATAAATCCTCAGGAAGATCACATGTTTATAATTCTATGTATGTTTATTTTTTTTTTTAAATCGGATGCAACGTGTCAATTGAATGAACAAAAAAAGGACAAATAAATTCTAAATATTCTTCTTACAGTGCAAGAAATGGAAGACAAACGGGTGTAAGAGGAAGTGAGACAAAAAGAAATATCGTCTCCTCTTACAAAATATATAAAACATATTTTTAGATAGATTTTTGTAAATTAATTTTTGGTGGAACCTGTTAACTGCACAGAATTCCTGCAGGGAAACAAGCAAAGCATGATTAAGACAATAATCAAAAATTTTACTTGTTTTTGCAAGAGGTAAATCTTCATATAATGCTAGAGGGGAAGAGTGCTTTGAGAAATCTGTTAAAGGCAGACGTGAAAGCAGGAAGAAAGAAATAGTGACAGACAGACTGAAGGAGAAAAAAAACCTTTCCTATATGAGGATATGTAATATCAGAAGTGATATGGGGCGCTAGCTGTTAAATGCACTATATCAGCTTGTTGCGCTTCTAAATACTTTTTCAATGAGACTTACACAAATACGCGCGGGTGTGTACACACACACACACACACACACACACACATATATATATATATATATATATATATATATATATATATATATATATATATATATAAATCCTATGTTACGAACTGAATTTTAGGATAACTTTAAATAGAGCATGCATTTTGGGTTCTAGCTCGCTTTGCAAACTCTAGTCATCTATGTTTACTCATTCCTTGCTATCTCAGTGTTTCTTTGAAGAGACGTGACCGAAAAAAGGATCGTCTTTAGAACACTTAAAGATATTCTAATACATATGTATATATATATATATATATATGTGTGTGTGTGTGTGTGTGTTATTCGGTCCTGTTAAACCAGAGTTGGGAGTAATTCCTTCAGGACAAGAAAATCATTCAAGAGCTGAACATTTAAATTTTCCTGGTGGAGAGCTCAATGTAATAAATTTTACTGAGCAATACTTTCTTTAAAGTCTTTGTTTTTTTCTTTAAAGAAATTATATATATATATATATATGTATATATATATATATATATATATATATATATATATATATATATATAATTATCAACAGCACATCAAAAAGTATGCATATTTACCAACCCCTCTGCTCGGCAGGATATGACACAAGGTCAATTTTTAAGCGCAGTTTAACAGGTTTAAATTCAGAGTATTCCTTCTGCTGAACTAGTTGCCTCACCAAGGTTGAAGAATCTAGTCTGCCCTACTATTTACCCATAGCTGGAGGGAGAATAATTGGATTTATACCTTTCCTAAGAGTATTAGTGCTATGTGAAATGCAATCAGTCTCGTCCTGGATTTGAACTCGTGTCGCTGTGTCCATTTCCTACGACGATAACCATTACACCACGGGCACCTCCTGACATCAAAAAGTATAAATGATATGAGAAACCAAAAATAAATAAAGATAAAAAATAAAAATCACACTACTGAAGTTAGAGCTACCTCAATCAAATTTGCTACTTGTAAAAAAAATCTAAAAATAGTGGATTTATGAACACAAACAAGTCCTGACACTAGATATATCCTGGAAATATATATATCTGGAAACTTTCATTTATCTCCAACTTTGGTTCAATTGATAATCACAAAACAAAACATTAACAAACATTTACATTAAATCAAGTACAAACTCTATATTGTTACCGACAACAACATAACATAAAAACAAAAATTATTTTTGAACTTACCGTTTAAAATGCTATGTAATATAGCGAAATATGTTCGGTAAAATAACAACATCTTACCAAAATTTTTCCAATTTTTCATTAATATTACACAGCATACTGTCAGATATATAAATTTCCATACTACACAATATATATATATATATATATATATATATATATATATATATATATATATATATATATATGCGTATGTGTGTGTGTGTGTGTGTTTGGTTTGTAATTGTAAAGCCTGTGAAGGCATATAAGCTCTTTTTTCATTAATTATCTAACTAGTAACTTATAGAAACTGGTTTGTATCAGTGCTTACTTAATTGTTTTCTTTGCGCTCAACAGTCATGGAATTCTCAACTAGAAACAATTGTTAACATGGATGACTATTCAAGGATTTCGAAGGTTATTTGTGCTAAACGTATCCCATAAAATAAAATGCTATTTTTTCAACCAGGGGTCGTGTCAATTCTACTATATAGATGCACTATATGGATGTTGACAAAGCACATATAGAAAAAGCAACATGGGAATTGCGCAAGAATTTTCCGAGCTATATTGAAAAAATCCTGGAAGTAACATCCACAAAGCAGCTGTTGTATGGCCACCTACCACCCATCTCTAATCCCATTCCCCATTTTCCATATATAATACTAAACAATCTAGTGGTGTAGTATTAGTAATACTAGAGCTTTGGGGAATGCAGAGTATCCTTTCATTGCCATCGCTCCTAGATCCACTCTTGCCTGGAGTGGTAGCACCTGTTCTTTCTATGGGTCAAATAGAACTAAACTGTGTACATATGCTGAACTGAATTGTTTGAAATAGAACTGTTTTTACATTTAACTGTGTGTAAACAAAAACTATACTTATGCTAAACCGAATTGTTTGAAGTACAACTGTTTCTACGTATAAAAATGGATTTGGCGTTAAATAACCTACAGACAAACAAAACCAAATTATACAAAGATAGCTTTGCTATTAGAGAAGGGCGCGAATGTTGATATAGCAAAGTATATTCATTGGATAATTATATACCTTTATACAATAACGCACGCGCCTCACACACACACACACACACACACACACACACATATATATATATATACATATATATATGTATGTATGTATATATGTAAGATTATGTTCAGACATATATATATATATATATATATATATATATATTGCAAAAATTGCATAAACATATAGATGTATTAAACCAAGATGCTAATGACATCGAACGAATTTAAAATAGGAAAGTTATCAACGGAAATAGAGAAATAGAATATTTTTAAAAAATGTTTAAACATTTTTTCAGTTCATTAATAACTAATATAAAAATAAAGACATTTTTAAAAAATTGTCGTTAAAGAAATCTAATTATTATTAATTGTAGGTCTTTTGTTTTATTATGTAGGGCTCCGACAATTTGTAATCGTGGCTTATTAAGTTTGTGTGTTATTATAGTGTGCAATTATATTATACAGGCATAAGTGTGAATATAAATATATAAGCCACTGATCAGCGACTACACACACACACACAAATATATATATATATATATATATATATATATATATATATATATATATATATGTGTGTGTGTGTGTGTGTGTGTGTGTCTGTCTGTCTGTCTGTCTGTGTGAGTTTGTATGTGCTAATGGATAGTTAATATATTTATATTCTTATCCATTAAAAAATCTAACTTTTATTTTATGTCATATGAATGTGTATTTTGTTCTTTTACACGAGTATCTGTCTCAGTGCATTTATGAAGCTGCTTGTGCTCAGGCTCCTTTATCTAAGTGAGTGAGTAGGCCAGTAACCTTGATTGCGTGCAGCTTCGAATCAAAGCAAGATTAGATTAAAAATGTTAAGACATAAGCTAAAAAGAAATCGCAAAGTAAAACAAAAGACTCCTTAGTTATAAATACATGCCTGTCTGTAATTGTGAATTTATACTTAATCTTAATTCACATTTAATTACTAAAAGATAGATTATTAATATGCCAATAACTTCTTTATGAAAACCTCACACTACGTATATCGATTAAATTTTAACATATTTCTATTCTTTATTTCTGATCTCGCATAAACATATACAAACACATATACACACAAACATCCTGGAACATGCATAAATATAGATATCTTAAACACGAGTTGAAATCCTGGACGAGACTGATTGCATTTCACATAGCACTAATACCCTTGGAAAAGGTATGGATCCAATTATTCTCCCTCCAGCTATGGGTAAATAGAAGGGCAAGCTGTGTTCTTCAGCCTTGGTGAAGCAACAATTTTAGGAGAGGGAAAACTCTGAATTCAAACCTGTTAAACTCCGCTTAATAATTGACCTTGTGTCATATCCTGCACAAGCGGAGTGGGTGGTTAATATAGATATGGGTAACTTACATGATCAACCAATAATATTTTGAGGTATGGAATTTATCGAAACCCTTCGTTACGGGAAGGAATCGACACATGGTTGATTTTTAACCGGCACACGGTTGGTTTGTATTGAGTTTCATTCTTTTAGGGTGGCTGTCTTACTATGGTTAAAGATCCAAGTCAGACCATCTATTTACTCTAAGCTGACAAAAGTCCACCCGTGAAAGGTTAATAACCTCGTCTATGTTCTAAACTATATAACCGAGTCTTTTTCTCACGATTATAACCGTTTTGCCACAATATGCTCTTTCATCGATTATGGACTGATCTGAATGCGTTCAATATTTTTACAGTCTTTCTCTGTGATAATTCTTCCCTGCCTCTCTCTCTCTCTCTTCCTTCTTTTCTCTGTCTTCTTTTCTCTCTCTGTCTCTGTTTCTGTCTTTGTCTCGTGCGTGCTCAGGGTGAAAATGGAATGACAGACCGTATTAGAGTTTCGGCAAGAGCTAATCGCTTTCTCGACGAGCGAATCTTAAATAAAGACATAAATTACCTTCTCTCTTCTGCGAAAGGACAAGTCAGGCTGGTCTCCCAGCTTAGGACAAAGACAGCTTCGAATTCTTACAGGCAGAAACATATCAGGGACCAGTGCTTTAGCTCATTGCTGTAGGGGGGCCAATAGATTGATAGATAGAGAGAGCGAGAGAGAAAAGATTCGTTTATAACTTTGCTTTTAAAGGCATATCAAACTTCATGAGAAATTTAATGCCAATGCCATTGTTGTAAAAGGAAATTAATGGTAAAATTTAGCACACCACTGGATGGACAAATGCATTCATGCCTTTTTCAAAAGTAATTCAGAAAACTCAGCTGGGGCTTTAGCATACACCGACTGCATCTCTACAGATCTCTCAGTCAATGAATGTCCTGATATAACACTAAACGATCTGCTTGTGAGGCTCCAGTAATGCTGGATCTTTAGGGAATGAGGAATACCCCTTCATTGCCATCACTCTCAGGTCCACTCTAACCGGAGAGGTAGCACCGAACAATTCCTATATATAGGACAAATAGAACTGTTTGACATTTAAACTGAGTGCAAACAAATGACTCAGGCTAAATTCAATTGTTAGAAACAGAACTCTTTCACCATTTAACACTGTGTAAACAAATGACTGATGTTTTATTGAATTTTTGGTGATACATAGCAACACTTGGAACTATTGAACTTTGCTGACTTATGTTTATCAATCATGTATAACTTATATATACGAGATGTGGCATTAAAATATCTACAATGTTTGATATGCCATAAAACCAAACCAAACAAAATTAATCGTAATAATTTGAAAGTTTTTATAATTTGAAAGTGATTATGCGACTGGAGGTCGATGTCGCTTAACACGCGGTTACAGTCAATAACATTTGCCACTACATTACGAGAACTTTTCACCCTAATGAAAGAAGACAAAATGCAAATAAGAAAATTTCATAAACCAATTCGTGATGTTACAACGGCAGAATAGGCACACACAATGTTCGTTACTTGATGTTCCGTATGGATTGCGCAATCGTCAGACAAAAATATCATAAAAAGTTGCTTATCAACCATATGTATGGTGTGAAATCACGCGTAACTCACCCAAAAAGTTGTTTAAGTGCAAAAGGGAATCACAAAATTATTTGTGTGTGTGCGTCTGGGGGTGGGGTGAACAAATATCATGTCACGTGAAAATTTTCTATCCCCTAAAATAATGTGCATGAGCCATTTTTTCAATATATATATATATATATATATAGTGTCATCCACAGACAGACCGTTTCGTTCTATCAGAACTCTTCTGTGTGGCTAGATACGTAGGTGAAAAGACATACCTTAGCAAAAGCATTAATGCAAACAGCTTGGTCGAGGATTTGAACTGGAGTTACTGAATCAGTTTCCTACAACGGTAGCCATTACATTACGAACGCCTCCATAAATACCGTTTACTACTCCGTCTCTCTCTCTCTCTATATATATATATATATATACATATTAAATATACTATATATATATATATATATTTAAAAAAACAAGGAATTTAGAAATACTATTCTATTTCCATAATATATTTATTTCACTTATTCAAGCTCGTCATATGGAATTCAAAATATACTCTGTAGGTATATTTTGTATTAGATAACTCTGCATTGAGCACTCATTCTCCGGATAATCACAGTCCTTATTTACTTTATATATATATATATATATATATATTGTGTGTGTGTGTGTGTGCGCACGCGCGTTTGTGTGTGTTCTCCCGCCAGAGCATAAATTGAATGATAGGTTTGCTTCTTTGTGTTTTATAAGGCTACTGGTCGTGGAAAGTGAAAACTCAGCATTCGAACCTGTCAGATACCGCTTAAAATTGACCTTGGGTCACATCCTGTTCGTGGCGAAGGGGTTTGCATATATTGATCATTATATATATATTCATATACACTGGACCACTCGCATAATTGTTATTGTGTTCACGAATGGCCCGGAAGATCGGGGTTCAGATGGAGATCGAGTCATACCAAAGACTTAAAAAAGGTACTTGATTCTTCCTTACATAACATATAGTATTATAAGGTACGGATAAAGGGTAAATGAAGCAATCCAGAGGAAGGAGAAGCACCCTTCCCTGTACCTTGGTATAGTAGCTATTGAAAAGAGAGCCTTCGGGTTGCCTTCGACTTCGGTCGACTAACTGATAGATAGATTGTGTGAATGAGCACGGATGTTTTATTAAGTATGCTTATTGACTTGATATTTTCTAAAGATATGATAGATTACCAAATTTGGCTCAGCGGTTAGAGTGTTCGCCAATGGCCCGGGAGACCTGGGTTCAATCCCAGGTCGAGTCATACCAAAGACTTTAAAAATGGAACTTGATACCACCTTGCTTAACACTCAGCATTATAAGGTACGGTTCAAGGGTAAAGTGGAGCAATCCTGGGAATGGAGTAGCGCCCTCCCCTACACCTTGGTGTAGTAGCTATCGAAAAGGGAGCCTTCAGGTCACCCTCGACTATGGTCGCTAACTTTACTTTACGGAAGAAAGAACGGAAGAAAATTTCATTCTGTTTATGATGCAAAAAGCATGTGAATTATTTTATTTCTCTTCGTCTATATTCTGAATACACCTGATTTTTTGGACGGTTCGGCTAGGTTTGATTGTTTAATGTCATACCAACCTTTGTGGGTTATTCAATGCCAAAACCATGCACTTAGAAAAAAAGGTATGGTCTCTTATTTTAACGGCATATCAACCTTTGTAGGTTATTTAATGCCAAAGCTTTTCTTACGAAGAACAGTTGTGGTACTATTTAACCCATAGCTGGGAGGATAAGGGGGTTCAATACCTTTCCCAAGGGTATTTGCCCGAAAATGGACGTAATAGCGCGACTGGAGTACGAACTCGCTTATTACGATTCCGCAGTCCATCGTTTTAAGCATTACACCAAGAGGACACCGCTCTTAGAAAAAAAAGGTGTGTTATTATCTAACCAATAGCAGGGGAATGAGGAGGTGACTTTATTTCAATCGAAAATTGCAACAACCTATTCATGAGTAATAATATGATCGTCGAATTAAAATTCAAACATAAATTTAAGTTCTAAGATAAAACTTTTTTCAGAAGTTAATTCCATAATTGAACGATTTCTAAGTTAAATACTGAGTTGAACACAAAATATGACTTTAATAGAAAGAAATGTATATTACTGAACAATCAAACTCTACCTTACCAAAGTAATTGTAATATTTGTAGCCTCTTTGCATTGGGGTGTGTTTTTTTTACTCTTGCGAATGTTTTAGTTACTTTGAAACTTGATCTGAAAATACTCATTGAATGATGCTCAGAATTATCAAGTAGCTATGTATGTATCGTCACTTTACGTTTGTAAAGACTTGAAGTCTCCACTCATCGTTAAAATGTCGATTTTCCTTACTGAAATATTTTAAAATGAAGCTCTTTCATAATTATCTCAGAATTATCAACTAGCTATGTATATATCGTCACTTTATATTAGTAAAAACTTGAAGTCTCCACTCATCGTTAAAATGTCGATTTTCCTAACTGAAATATTTAAAAATGAAGGTCATTCCTTCAATTTTAAACTACAAGCACAGAAGAAAACATTGTTTCATATACTGGTCGAAATTCTATGAAGATCTAAAAATGTCTACACCCAACAAACTATTTGCTTTACTATAACTCCATTTTCAATAATCCTCTCTTGAAAAGAAAGGATTGAAAAAAGAAAACAACTCAATTTGGATAGAGAACTAAAACTGAACAAAAATACAATACGATAAGGTGAGAAAAGAAAAATTGAATAAGAACATTAATAGATTTATTATCAGTTTTATTTTATGCTTTTAATGATTTAAAGTACAATCTCATAATATTAGTAACAGTTACTTCCAACCAAAATAAAATTAACTAGCAGTATTAGATAACACTGAATCCACTGCACCAAAATAACCTAGTCTAGGCCCGAAATAAAGGCAAAATAAGTTTCATGAATCATTGGGAAAATGAAAAGAGATCTTAGTTTTATTTATAAATGAGAGAATGCAAAATCAACCTAAGAAAGAGGTTACATTAAATTCAATAAAGTGATTATCGTAATAGAGCAGCCAGGAAAAAAGCCATTTTTAAACCAACCCTCATTCAACTAAGAATGATGTGTGTATGATAGCAATGAGACTATTGAAATTTCCAAAAAAAATTTCAAGAGCTGTAAACAAACAATGGCCTGTATGACTGTTCAAAAACTTGTTGGCAAATGAAAAGCGAAAGAAAAGAAAAAAAGTAAAGCAACGATGAGGGTATTCAGCTGTCAGATGGGTGACCACTAAGTGTTACCTCAGACTGAAAGTAATCTAATGCATATTGGCTACACTGAGCAAAGCGTTGAAAATGACAAAAAAGGATAAAAAGTTGAATAATGATGAACTTGTTCAGTTGTTGGATAGGTGTCCACTTTCTATCACCGTGCATAATATGCAACCAGTGGCTTGTCAGCAAGACAGGGCTTTTTTTTTTAAAGTAAAAGAAAGAAGTTAAGCAAGACATAACCAGCTAAATCCTTTGGTAACCATGAAATAGTGTCAAACACCTGTGGCATGTGTACCAGACCGAGCACTGCTTTGTTAAGAAGAAAAAAAGGAAAGGACCAATTTGGCAACGTTCAGTATGGTCATTAGGTTGGTGGGTTACCACATATTATTTACAGACAGAATAAGCAACTTGCAGCTTGCCAGACTAAGAAAATTTAGTTTCTGTATCAATATTTCATTATATTTCCTGATAAGTAATCAATTGTCCACTTGTCAAACTGCAGACGAAAGTGGATTTTCCTTTGTTCTCCAAATATAGTTTGAAGTAGAGACAGTTCAATATTGGACATAACGAATTGTTGATTATTCTATGGGGGTGCTACACGAAAGATGCAAGGATATTATTTTTAAATCACTGGTTATTCGAACTTTCCCCAATGAGCTTGTAATATTATGAACAAGGGATTTTAAAAGAATAATCACCAATGGGTGTTTGTACAAAAAAAATAACAAGATGATTATATTAGAAAAAGCTTCTTGACGTATAGTATAAATAAACGTACTTAGGTAGCAAATGAAATGGACTTTCGAAATAGACCAAGTATGCATTTTACCAACCCCTTCTCGACGGAAAGAATGAGACACAAGGTGAATTTTTAAGCAGCTACAGATGGCTTGGATTAATTATTTTATCTTGTCTGGTTACCTAACCAGTGCTAAAGAAGCCAGATTTCCGACTATTTTCCCATAGTTAAAATCAGGGACAGGTGGATGCTTGCCTTTCCCGAGGGCATTACCAAGAAATGAAACTCCAACACCTCGTTCATGATTTGAACTTGTGTCACCAATTCAATTTCACGCATCAATAACCATTACGCTAATCTTGCAGTATATACATGGAGGTTGCATACAGTTGATAAACGCCTTATTTTGGAACCTCTTGTATCAAAATGTGCATGTATTTATTAACAGTTATATAACTACTGTAAATTCTAATGTATAAGTCAAACTTCTAATCCAGTAGAAAATCCCTATAAAATTAAAGCTCAACTCATGCTAAAATCCTTACCACTGGTTGACCACTTAGTGGTGAAGATTTTGATTTTATTCCTGCGGTATAAGTCGACCCTCATTTTCTAGAGATTTTTAAAAGCTTAAACAGACGGCTTATTTCCTGAAAGCTCAAATATATTACTGTTACTTAACAAATTGGTTAAATCTTGTATCGACATGAACACATTTTTAAACAATGTGAAAACAACAAAAACAAACTGTCATCTCATTTATTTTGTAAGATGGAGGAGGGCCTTGGGGTTATATAATCGTGATCAAACAGCACAGAGAAAATAGAAAACTATCCATTTGGCGTGAATGGCTTGAATGGAGTGACTGGCTGTTCCACCAATGCTCACGAATTCTTTCTATGGTCACAAGAAGTGTTGTAAAAAATAACAGTAGATGTACACATAAATAGTGTCTGAGCCGATTGTCATCCCAGGAATGAATAACTAAGAATGTTGAGGTTGTAGCAATGAACAGACAATAAAACCATCATATTAATAACCTTCAAGTGACCATTATTTGAAATGTTGTGTCAAATAGGCACAGTAGTAATGATAACATGAGCATATCCAATAAATTACCATTATATCTCATTAAAATGTCAGTACTCCAGTAGAGAATGGTGAACGTAATTTTTCGTGAAATCAGGATACATCAGCCATTTGTGAAACGGGCAAATCTCACACATAAGAGTTTATATTCATATGATTACCAAATCTGTTGTGCTGTCTAAAATTGTGCTTATATTCAACGTACTGTAGTTGTCTGGCCGCTCGGCTGAGTGCTGTGGGGTTCCGCTTTGTGTTTACAACCAGTGTATCAGGTGTTAGAAACATCGTGGGATAGCGTTAATACAATCCTTAATTTGTAAAATAGTTTATTTTATAGTAATTTCTGTGTTAATTCGTTAGATATTTTAACCAAGTTTGAGTTGGAATGTTTGTGTCAGTCTTCTGGAAGTACAGTTGTTGGCGTACATTAATTGTTAGGAGTTCAATCCCACTGGTTGAGCACTTTGGTTAAAAAGTTTGGAAGTAGCATTTTGGTATAAGTCGACCCGTTGTTTTATAGGGATTTTTCAGTTTTAAAATTGACCAGTCTGTGGCTGTAGAATACATTGACTGCTTCTCTACAGAGGAGTAAGATCCCTCCAATGAGAGTCTTAATACGACACTAAACAATCTGATGGAGAGGTCCCAGTAATGCTGGAGCTTTGAGGAATGCAGAGTATACCTTCATTGCCATCGCTCCCTGGTCCACTTTGGCCCAAAGTGGTAGCACCTGATTAAGTCCTATCCTTGGGTCAAATAGAACTAAACTGTGTACTTATGCTAAACTGAATTGTTTGAAATAGAACTGTTTTGAATTTAACAGTGTTTAAACAAAATACTACACTTATGTTAAACTGAATTGTTTGAAATAGAACTGTTAATGTAAGCTAAACTCAGTTATTTGAAACAGAATTGTTTATATGTAGATTTGACATTGATTACCTACAATGCTTGAAATGCCATAAAACCAAACCAAAACAAAACAGAATTAAAAGTCAAATTATACTGTTCAATTTACAGTAAACATTTTCTGTTATCTGTTAATTTTTTTAGGTAAAGTTCAAGTTTTGTAGAGTGTCCCATGTTCAATCTTTCGCATAAAACTAAATATAGAGAGGGGTACCAACTAGCAAACCCCATTCGCCCTGAAGGATAATATAAAGTGTAAGACACACCCCTATGATCTAATAAGTTGTGGTAAGCAGGCTTCTACGTTTAAATATGGATATATTTATCCAACCTTTCCACACCTGCAGTGTATGGCACAAGGGTAATTTTTCAGTGATGTTTAACCGGTTTGAGTTCAGGTTTTCTTTTCCAAGACTGGATGGCATATCACGGTTAAATAACTAAGTCTGCCAATCATGCTGGTTGAAGAATAGTTGGATTCATACCTGCCCAAGACTATTAGCCTTTTTTTAAAATGCAAACAGTCTCATTCAGGATTTTGAACTCGGGTCGTGGTGTCCCTTTTCTACGAAGATAACCAATACACTTTGAGTACCTTCCATATTCAAATATATATGTACATCATAAATTAGTATTATGAATGTATTTAAGATGGTTTGGTTTGGTTTCTTTGTTTAATAGCATATCAACCTTTGTAGGTTATTTAATGTCCTAGAAGAACAGTAGTGGTACTATTTAACTCATTGCTGGGAGGATAAGGGGGTTCATACCTTTCCCAATGGTATTTGCCCGAAAGTGAACGAAATAACGCGACTGGAGTTCGAACTCGCTTTAACCATTACACCACGAGGACACCGCCGATTAGTTTAGTTTAAAATTGAACGTAGAATACAAATTTCAGAAATTAACATAAAACCTTCGAAGACTTATAATCAAGTCGTAGTGAAAATACTGGTTTCCACGATATCAACGAAGTTAAGCAGCCATGATCCTGAACAATAGATGGGCAAATCCTGGGAAGAGCACGTTCTTCAAACCTCTAAAGGTTCAAATTGTTGACTAATTAAGCTTACTAGCAATTTAAATCATATGACATTTTATGAGTTCGGAGAAATTGTAAAATTACATTACCAACATATTTTTTTGGTTGTACGGAATAAAAAAATAGTAAATAAATTAATGCCAAAAACGGCATCCTCCAAAGGAACTTGCAACCTAAATAAAGCTCATATTTAATCTTATTCAGACCAAAGGCAATCATCGCGAAATATCTCCTCTTTCGGGTGCATTAAATAGACATGCATACTGAATTTACAATCTGAAATTAAGACGATTGAATATTTCTGCGCTATTTTGTATTATTGAATGTCTGGAAATTCCCTCGCTGTCTGGTGACTTCATCATCATCATCATCATCATCATCATCATCATGTCGTGCTGGTAGCACGGATATCCCTCACCCTCTCTCGCCACTTTTCCCTATCGTTCATCGCCTCCGGCAGGTCTTCTGGACTACATCCCGTATCTTCACATAGTTGCTGAATGTATGTTCGTGCTGGTCGTCCTGCTTTTGCTCGGCCATGTGTGGGGGTTCATAAGAGTACATCACTTATGAGTTCGTCCCTGCTTCTCCTGCAGTGTCCTACATGCCTGGTTCGTCTAACTTGAATAGTTTTCGTGATAGGAGGCAGGTGGCCGTACAGTTGGTGTCTTGTGGGGTGTTGCCGCCAGGACTTGTTCAAGATTGCTCGCAGCATTCTTCTGTAATTGCCGTCTAGCTTCTTCTCCAGATTGAATATTTCTGCGCTATTTTGTATTATTGAATGTCTGGAAATTCCCTCGCTTTCTGGTGACTTAAATAATCCAAAAATAGAAGATTTTATATATATATATATATATATATATATATATATATATATATATAAATCTTCTCGTCTCGAAATACGAATAACCTTCGCATTTTTTCCTAAAAAAACTTAATTTCCTTCAAACACAAAGATGCAAGGATATTATTATTGTTTGTAAAATATTTAGCAATGAAAACGTATTTTTAGCAATTATTTCTTGTTTAACACAACAGCATTGAAATTGTGATAAAATATGATTATGTAACAATCTAAATTAATAGCTTGTTTATATATATATTAATTCGAATTTAATTATCGCTGCAGGGTATATTATCCTATTTTTAGTTTCAATGTTGTGGATTTTAATCCTAAGAAGGGCTTGAGAGTATGAATTTATGTATTTATTAATATATAATATAACCCAGAGATATGTAGACTCTAATGTAATTTTCAGAAACGTATACTTACTTGTACAACTTTTAAACTTTTTATTTTTATTGGAGCTATATATATATATATATATATATATATATATATATATATATATATATATATATATATATATATATATATATATATATATATATATATATATATAGTCATCCACAGACAGATTTGTTTCGCTCTATCAGAACTCATCAGTGGGGCTAGACATACTCGCTTCCCGTAGCTGGGATCGAATCCCGGTTGACTCAAACGCTAATCCAAGACTATATATATATATATATATATATATATATATATATATATATATATATATATAATTACTGTGTGTTTACAACTATACCCCCCTTTCCTTTCCAAATTTGCCATGTGATAGGATGCAGTAACAACTTTTTCTCGTGCCTGCATTGAGAAATGAGTGCAGGCATTTTTTAATGCATTTTCACTAACACTTACACACACACATACATACGCACACACACACACGCATATATATATATATATATATATATATATATATATATATATATATATATAAGTAATGCAGCTTAACTTGACCCATGACATGTTGACATAGAATTGTAATTGGACTTTTCTTAAATAGGTTGTATAATAAAGTAAGTGAACTATGATTTTAAAAATAAGCGGTGCGCATTTTAGTTCAAGTACGTAACGTGTTTAATAAGTGTGCTTGATGACTGGGGAAACAGTATACATAGGTTGTGTATGATTAAAATTGTATATTATAATGCAATAGCTGTTAAACCCTTTTACACTTCCAAAGCAACTGGATTTACCTTAGCAGTAATTCAAGTACAACGATGTGTAGTAGTCTTAATAAATATGTTTTTTGAAAATATTTTCCCATGTAAATATCTGTTTGGTCTTTTGCGATGGTAATTCGCTTCTATTTTATATTCTATGTTCTCTAAATTTACCCGTTCGTCCGTTTTGTTCGGCTGAGATTCTTTAGAATGTAATACAACCTGTTGATCAAGAAAAGGATAGACTACTCGTTGAAACATGTTTCTTTTATTATTATTTCTGCGCAGTACCTCGGTACCTTTAATCTCAGTTTCACTTTCCTCCAAAGTGGTAGTACCTTTTACGAACGGGTACCGGTCATATTGGTCTTTTAGAAAATTAGTCAAGTTTTATAGGAATAGTTGAATCCATATGAATATTGTTTTTATTAATAATAGCTATTTGAAAATATATTTACATTGTAAAGCCAACAAGCATAGATGTATCTCTCTCTCTCTCTCGCTCTCTCTCTCTCTCTCTCTCTCTCTCTCTCTCTCTGTATGGTTACCTGTGCAGACTGAAAAGTTCATATGACAACATATCTACTACTGATTGTTTATCAATGGAATCCAAGCACAGTAAAACTGATGGAAGAAATGTGTGAATAACAAAATAATTTATCTTGAAAAATAGACGTCATTTAGTCACATACCATGAGAGTATCTTCCTCAACTAATAAACTTCAGCCGACCCTGATAAAATGCATGCACTGTATTAAAAAGATTGCTTGTTAGGTGAAATGAGCGTTTTAAATTGCATGTGAACCCGTCCAGAGTTATTCTATGCCTGGAGGTCAGAGAATCTTGTTCATTGCATGTTTTGATTTACATTTTCTTTGAAGTTGTTTTTTTGTTTCTTCTTCTTCTTCTTCTTCTTCTTCTTCTTCTTCTTCTTCTTATTATTATTATTATTATTATTATTATTATTATTATTATATTTTTTTCACATCAGCTAACCCTGATGGTCATCCACTGGAGTTTGAGTGATAGCACGTCTCCTCAAGTCTCCAGGACTCTTCTCAATGTTCTGGACGTTCTCAGTAATCTAGTTTGGATGGTCTCCACTCGTCCGCCATCTTCCAAGTCCTCCAGTCCCTTTAGTAATCCTTTAAGTACTGTACAAAAAGCACCAATTGCAATTGGTATAATTGTCACCTGCATGTTCTTTCTATTCCCTAGCAAGGTCGATGTACTTATCCTTCTTTTCACATTATTTCAGTTTTATTCTGTGGTCAGCCGGGACAGCAAAGTATACAATTTTATCAAGTAATTTTTTTTTTTTGTTGATTATTATTAGGTCTGGTCTTCTGGCCGAGATTAGGTGTCAAAGTCCCATAGGAGTTTATGTGTGTTATTTTCTTGGACAGGTGCTGGGTTGTGCATATACCATTTGTTCGTATGGTCAAATGTTATTATTATTTTACAAATATACAAGGTGTCTCAAAACATATCCAATCCATTAAAAATGGTGATGATTTATTATTGAGAAAAGCGCAATGGTGGTCAATAAAAAAATGCATCCTTTGAGCTATAGACATCAAATCAATGGATTTTTTAAAATTGTTATTTGATCAAATTCCAAGACATGCATTTTTTTTTTTTAGTTTTTGTATCAATTATAAATTATATTAATGAGTTGCATCTATTTTGAGACAGTTTTGAATGAGTCTGTCTTCAAATAAGTAGTGACGCAAAATATTTTCCTCTTCTGTCCAAGGCCTTGTGATCGACGGTTTATAGTTGTTTTAGTATACTATCTTAAAATCTGAAACAAAAAAGAATACATCATTCTTATTAGTAGAGTTATAAGCTGTCACACGAATCCTATGTATATTGAGACACCCGTTCATCCTATATATATATATATATATATATATATATATATATATATATATATATATATATATATATATTAAAATAAATAGGTCCACTAAGAGATTAATATATTTTTTAAGAATTATTTATTTCCTTAATAATGACTCCTTCCAATTCAATCACGTAAATTACATCCAGACCCAAAGAACGACTATGGGGACTAAAATGGCACCAACATACGCCACCATAACCTTATCATATTAAAATAAAAAATCTATACGAAATTATAGGTGAAAATACGGATCGACATATAGGAAGAATTTACTAAGTCATGGAAAAGATATGTACATAATTGTTTCATATTCTGGAAATGCCCATGGCAAGACATTAACTAATTGCATAACCTACTCCAAAAACTACACCCCAAAATGAAATTCGCTATAGAACTTAGCTCTAAAGAACTACCATTTTTAGACATCCTCATAAAAAACAAAAATGGCGTAATCATCAGAGATATCTACCACAAACCCACAAACACCAAACGATACCTCCACTTCAATAGTCACCACCTTAAAAACTGCATAAAATCTATCTCTTACATTCTAGCTCGTAGAATATGTACCATAATCATTAATAGGGGGTGTCTTCGTGGTGTAATGGTTAAAGCGATGGACTGCGGAATCGTAATAAGCGGGTTCGTACTCCAGTCACGCTATTACGTTCACTTTCAGGCAAATACCCTTGGGATAGGTATGAAACCCCTTATCCTCCCAGCAATGGGTTAAATAGTACCACTACTGTTCTTCTAGGAGAAAAGCTTTGGCATTAAATAACCTACAAAGGTTGATATGCCATTAAACAAAGAAACCAAACGATTAATAAAAACCGCAGAAAAACTCACCTTAAAGAACCACACACAACTCTCTCCCAGAGAGGATATCCATAACGCTGAGAAGTGATTCAAATTAAAAGAAAAAGTACCACAACTCCCACGCCACAAAAACAAACTATGAAATCCGAAAAAACATAATAACGAAAAGCCCTTACATACGTAGAAACTTACAACAAAATCAATCTAGAAGTATTCACAAAAATAATAAAAAGCAAAGAAGAATTGAAAATAATGACAAAATCAAAGAAATACAAGACACAACAAAAATCATTAAAAGCTAGAGAAAACCCAAAAATCTTTTAAAAATATTTACTTTTTTTACATTTGGAGAAAACACAACACAAGGAGTTGTCAAATTCAAGAATAACAGATGTGGATTTTGAGATATAATTATAGAAGGAAAAGTTGATGCCTTCAAAAACCCGGAAACAAAATTCCTAATAAAGATTTAAGGATCAACTCAAAAAACCTACTCTACATAATCGAATGTAATAAATGTAAAGGAGTATACATAGGACCGACACAAGCTGTCAATACCAGAATATTACTTCAAAAAAGTAACTTTAGAATACTAGAAAATGGAAAAATAAATGAATCTAAACACTTATACGAATGTAGTCACGGATAATTTAAAACAATGCCTATATATTAAATAAACGACTTCACATGACTACAAATAAAAGAAAAATCTTCATAGATAAATTCAAGCCTGCGCTGAATAAAACATGTATTATACATACAAACGGATGCAAGCAGATATATATATATATATATATATATATATATATATATATATATATATATATATATATATATATATATATATATATATATGCTAACACACACACACACATGTTAATAATAAAAAGTAATTTTCAATAAGATTTTAAATCTCATTACTTCCCAAGAAAAAAACTCAAGCCCCAACCACACACACACACACACACACACACAAGAATAAATAAACTAATAAAAATATCAAAAAGTAACTGTTGAATTTAAATCCACTTTAACAAAAAATAAGACCATAACATATCAACTATACAGAGTCACACATAAATATACAACGACCCAAGGTATAAAAAAAAAAAAACACTGAACAGCTTTAGAGCATATTAAATACCAAAGACTAACTGGGGAAATGTACCCACAAGGGAGACCAGGAGGCACACTCTAAGAAATAGAAATTGAAGAGGAGGAAAAGAAATCTTACACAAAACCGTGACATCTATACAAAGCGACACAAAACCTGAAAAAACATTCACTTTACAAGCCTAAACGAGTGAGTTCGAGTCTCATATAGCGCCCCAGTCATATAGCCTTGTTCCAAACCCAAGCAAAAAAAAAACAAAAAACTAGTAAATTACAAAATTTTCTACGATGAAATCAACAAGCTGGAAACATTCACATACGTAAGAACGAAATAAATAATTCTTAAAAAGCATAAATCCCTTAGTGGACCGATTCATTTTGAAATATTTACTTTTTTTCTCTTTGGACCAACAAAAGCTCTCTCTCCGCTCTCTCTCTCTTTCACTCACACACACACACACACACACACACACACACACACATATATATATATATATATATATATATATATATATATATATATATATTACACACGGTCTTATTGAATACGAATAATTTTAAACAGAACTGGAGATTGGACACTAATTGGTACTAACATTTTGGGTTAGATTTAACTTGGGAATGATTGCAGTGAAGAGGTACTTCATACACTCTAGATCTCAAGGCGTGGAGTCTGACCCTAAGATATATGTAAGTTTCATGCTCAGGACAACCCTTTTGGTGGGTGGGGTTTTCCTCCTCAGTCGAGGATACAGTTAGTATAATCTATGTTCTGCCGTCAGGGTGTAGTGTAAGAGAAAAATCAAAACCATGTACTTTGAGGCACACTCATGCATACATATATTTATGAGTGTGTGTGTGTGTGTGTGTGTGTGTGTGTGTGTGTGTGTGTAGCTGTGTATATGTAGGCAGTATAACAGAAATCAAAACCACACACACACACACACACACACACATATATATATATATATATATATATATATATATATATATATAGATATATATCTGCCTGATCCCAGAAGATTGACAGGAGATTGAATAAATCTTGTTTGAATAGGATTTACTGCTTTTGATGAACGACAGATCTGCTTAAATTATCCTTCGAGCACTGGGCAAAGGAAGGGTGTGGACAGGAGCGGGGGTTAATGTTGTGGTTTCTTTTCTACTCTTATCTCCCACCCTTTTTTTTTTGTTTAATGTCTCATCATTTTTATTTGTATATGTTAATTCTTTTATTTCCTGCATTCCTCATGTTTTCTTTTTATCGGATTCTGTTCATCGTCTTTTCATCTTTGTATTCAGGAAGTTCCCTTTTTTACTGTGAATCTATTGCCAAATTAATGAATAATAAGCGAATTTTCACTCAAGAAAACGAAATACGAAATAACTCTGATAAAGATCAATTAATAACAAGCGCTCAAGAAATGCCCTCACACGGGCACAAGAAGCAAGACTTCCTGTCGGAGGAGCTTAGGATACCCTGACTGTAATTTCTGCACAAAGTTAAGACCCCACACAATAACAAAGGGTGTCTTCATTTCGACACTGAACTCAATCTCAGAGCGAGCCTTCAGTTTTGAAGAACTAAGGAGTGATTACCACTCTATTGGCATTTCTTCCTGGTCCACACTGACTTGGAGTGGTAGTACCATTTACGATTCCATCTATGGGTCAAATGTTATATAATTAAGGAATGATTTTTTATACTAATTATTTTTCGTTAATTATATTTTATCATTCAGTTTTGTAAGACTTTGAAGTATTCGGGTTAAGAGTTCAGGTGCATAGTCATTGGGTGCAGTTTTACGCTCGGATATGACAATCACCATTGTCATAATAAGGATATGACAATCAACATTTTTATAATAAACCCCCAGACAGGAAATATGGCTGGGGTGTGGATGACGTCATGCCCGGAAGAGATGGTCCTGAGAATTTGAGGATTTTGTAAAAGAGTCAGTTGAGATTGGACCATTGAGGCGAGAGTTGGGTATTCGCCCGTTGAGAGTTGGATTTTGACTGTTGAAAGATGTCGTTGGGTTTTTCGGATCTTTACCGACAGAGATCTTAAACACCACAAGATGCGCCGCGCGTGGGGGTGGAGTCAGCATAGTAAGAATTGTGTCTTTCTCCTCGTGTCGCTATGAACCGAAGTCAAGAAATTGATAAACCGCTCGTGTCTGAAACAACAGAGTCCGCCTTTATTTGCATATGTATGTTGTATTTGTAAATGCATTTGAATACTGTATATGTATCACTGTTATTCAACACAAATAGGTCTATTTGAAATAAATTCATATGCGGTAAAATTCTTTATTCCTTATCAGCGTGGCCACCTGCCTCCCATCACGAAAATTATCCTAGTTAGACGAACCAGACATGCAGGACACTGCTGGAGAAGCAGGGACGAGCTCATAAGGGATTTACTCTTATGGACCCCGACATATGGACGAGCTAAAGCAGGACGACCAGCTCGAACATACATACAGCAGCTGTGTGAGGATATGGGATGTAGCCCTGAAGACCTGCCAGAGGCGATGAACGATTGGGAGAAGTGGAGAGAGAGGAGCAGAGAGAGGAGTGCTGGCTGCACGACATGATGATGATGATGTTGACTTGAAGCTATAATTGTTTACCAAGGATTATTATTAGTTACCTCAAACAATCTAACGTGTGCGAGGAAAAACAGAAAGAATTACTTGAAACTATTAGTATTAGATAAGAACACTTGAAACCACACAACTGTGTGACAATTTTTAATATTCTGTGGTCACTAGTTCGATCTCCAGAAGAAGAGATCTCGGTATACATTCCTGATGAAACAATAAGGTCGAAAAAGCTGTCCACTGGTTTCGTATTTCGCGAGCAGTGTTTGCGGGGTTTTCTGGTCATAGTAATTCAATTTATGATATAATTCCTTTACTTTAAAAATAAAATGTGTGCAAATTATTTGTATTAGGTAGGAATACTTGGTTTCATTGTGTGCAATAAAAAATGTTTAAGAAACAACGGTACAAATATGGAAGTATAAACGTACAATGTACGCAATTCCATAAACTCTAAGAATAAAACCATTCAAAACGGGTTGACAAGCGGTTAAAATCAACCAACCTTTGAGTAAATCAAAGATATTTGGATTGAACTAGTATTCAGTTACAAAACACAATTTCCCCCACTTAGTCACCATCGTTTGATATACAATATTAGTAGCGACCACTAATTTCTATTTTATTATTGTTATAAAACAGCCGAGGGATTTCGGTTCATGCCTTTGAGTTTAGTTTGGCTGAGAACCTTTCGGCTCAGCACATGGGTTAGTTAGGTACAGCATTGAAGCAGGTGTTAACGCGGGTGCGCACAGGCGGATGGAGATGTCACTCAGATGTCATAATAGTCCGAGACGATACTGGGTGACAAGGTGCAGATGACGTCACGCACCGGAAGCGCGCGGAGGTTTGTGTGAGAATTTGAAGAAAATAAGAGTCGGGTACTAGACGCCAAACGAGAAGGATCGACTTTTGGAGCTCGCAGACACGAGGCGAACTTGCGCCCTATGGGGGCCGCATGAGATCGGGGCCAAATGAATAAGACAGCATAGAAGATTGTGTCTCTCCTCCTTACGTCGAAACCTTTAACTCAAAGTTAATAAAAAAGGTTTCGTACCTGAACAAGAAGGCGTTACGTGTTTTCGAATTCCGAGATTCCTATGTTCTATCGTAATCAACATTTCGATGTCCATTTCATCCATTTCGCACATGGCTATATTCGTGTATATGGCTATGTAACATTATGCTATTTCAGAATGTCAGAGGCAGATGCTGGTATGATTGTAGATGCTGAGACGTGTCGATAATAATTCATTTTATATCACCTGGACAACATTCAGACAAAATGGCACCTGGCATGAAAGCAGAAGTGTGGATTTAATCCATTCAGAAAAAAAAAAAAATTACCCATCGACATTTATCGACGTGTGTTTATGTTTATGTGGACAAACAATTAATGCGAGTAATGTTAGGTTTGGGGTGGGGGTAATGCGTTATGTCAGAGGCGACAATGATGTGGAATGAAAATCCATGTTAAACTCAATTATCAACATGCGAATTGAAGAGCGCTATTTCATCTCATTTGTTAAAAATAGGCTAATTTTGGTATCATGTGTATACTGAGATCATTGTATGTAAATATTAGTATACTTACTTTTATCTACATTAGAGACGCACTCAGTGTAACGGTTACCGTCGGAGGAAATAGAATTGCCGACTCGATTTCAAATCCAGGATGTAACTGTTTATGTTTCACTAGGGATTCATGCCCGGGAAAAAGTAATGACTCGATATTTTCTCTCTCCAGTTATGGGTACAGTGAAAGAAATACCAAGACAGGCTGTCTTCTTTAAAAATGTTGGGAAACTAGTCGAAGAGAAGGTAAATCAGCTTTTACTTAGTTTAAAATTTGACCTTCTATCGCATTGTTAGTAGCAAAGGGGCTGGGTAAATGCATATTATATTGAATCATAAAACCTCATTGTTCGATCAATTTTGGCATCGAATAACCCTGAAAGGTTTAATATGTTATTAAACCAGCTAAACAACAAACCATGACCCATTAGATCGTAGAGGTCTCATGCTGAGTAATTTCACTTCATCGTTTCAAGGCAATTGATGATGCTTGGTTGTATTCATCTTTTCCAGCCACTTTGGCTTGGCCTGTAAAATACACCGACTTCACCTCAACAGAGACGTAAGCTCCCCCACCACCAACGAAGGACCAACATATGACATTAAGCAATCTGATGGTGAGGTTTGGGAAACGCTGAGTATCCCTTCATTGCCATCGCTCCCAGATTCACTCTTTCCCGGAGTGGTAACATCTAAATGGGCCCGATCAATAGGTCAAACAGAACTGAGGAATAATCTGAAAGCAAACAAATGACTTAAGCTTAAATGAATTGCTTGAAATAGAACTGGTTCATTTAACTGTATGTAATTAATAAGTGATGTTTTAATTGAATTGTTTGTAACAGTACTTGAAACTATTATACTTTGTAGACTTATGTTTCGCATCCTGCTCGATGCAAAGGCGTAAGATATATCATGAACTCGAGTTTCAGTGTTAATTTCTTTCGACGATACAACATTTATCTTGCTCCTTTGCAAGTTATTTCCTAATTTTCTCAAACCAAGTTGGCTGAGGCTGTAGAATACACTGACTGAATCTCTGCAGACAGGTAAGACCCCAAAACAATATGAGACTAAACAAGAGGTTCCAGTATTACTGGATCTTGGGAGAATGTGGAGTACCCCTTCATTGCTCTCGTTCCCAGATCTACTCTGACACGGAGTGTTAGCACTGGATTAGTTCCTATCTATTGGTTAAATGGAAATGCTTGATCATTTAAACTGTGTGAAAACAAACGACTAATGCTAAATTGAATTATTGAAATTGAATCGTTTGATCATCTAACTTTGAGTAAACAAGTAACAGATATTTTAATTGAATTGTTTGTGATTCATAGGAAGAGTTGGAGCCATTTAACTTTGTTGACTCAGGTAAAATTGAATTGTAACAAAAAGAGTTGTTTGATCATTTATCTATGCGTTATCAAATGACTGATGTATAATTGAGTCGTGATACATAATACGGGGAACCATTTAAATGTAATTTTGGAAAAAGTTATTAATTTTGGATTGCAATAATTGTAACCCTTTCACTGTATGCAAAAAAAGAATTAATATTGAATAGAAATATGAGTGTTAGATAGCAATATTTTTTTCGCTTCCTCTTATCGTTTTTTTCTTTGTCTTTTTATTTTTATAGGAATTAGATTCAGTTATATACATATATATGTAAATTTGGAAAACTATGTTTTTCTTAATTTTCTATCTCTTTATTAACCCCCACCCCCGGCTTCATTTTCTTTCTAATCCAAACCCTTTCTATTTTACTATTAAATAACTCAACGTTCATTAGTCTCTGTTGTGCTCCATATATCTGATCTTTTAATCCATAATCATTTTGACACTTTTTCAGCCAATTCTCAAATCGCTCTGATCCCCTTTCTCTTTTTTCCCTCCTATCATTGCTAGTCGAATTCTGCATAAAGATCTTCCTGCGAAACCACGGCAGCCAACTTCAATCGGATAACATGCCGTGCGCCATTTGTTGGATTTGTATTGTTCTTCTAGCTCCTAATATTTGTCAAACTTTCTTTTGCAGGCCACTTCGATCTTTTCTTCCCACGGGACTGTCAGTTCTATCAGCACAACTTGCCTTATTTCAACTGACCCGTGAATTAAATCCGGACCCAGAGTCGTTGTTGCGATCTGCTCCGGAACTTTCAATCGATCCCCGATATCCACTCTCAACTGTCTGTATCAGGTGGCAGATAGCAGGCAAGAGTTAATTTTACACGCAGAGGTCGAGTGATATTCGCCTCCTTTGAGGAAGTAAAGATGCTTCGTCTCTAGCTTGAAGTTGTTCGCGCGGATTGCAGCGTCCACTGTATCGGCTACCGTCCTAAGTACTTGGTCATGTTTCCAACGGTACCTCCCATCACCTAGTGCCCTAGAACAGGCACTCATAATGTGTCTTAGTGGGCCTTTTCCGGCATAGAGTGGACACGATGATATTTCGCTCTTCCCCCAAGTAAATAAGTTCGTAGGACTCAGTAGTACGTCATACACTCCTTGTACTTGAACAAATCTCTGACCAGCTTTTTTTCCTCTTCATAAAGTTCTCTTATCGCGTCCATACACCCTACCAGGATAGTCTACCATGTTGCTTCTTCTTTCTTCCTCAACGCTTGCGCGAACCTCTTCCTGAATTAAATTCCATCTCTGTTTCTCTTTGGCTTTGTGAATTTGGGTACTAAGGAAGTAGGCTAGGCCAGCTCGACCTATTACCACCGTCTTTACGAGAGACTTCTGCCTTGATCGCACCTCTGCCTTCCCAGTTCTTTCTTTGCACTCCACTTCCTTCCGCTGCGAAGTTCGATGTCAGCTGCCGCAGCTTTTAGATCTTTAGAGTCTCTATACTGTATTGCTTCTCTCGTTCGTGAAACTACAAATTCCCCCACCAAGCCTTTCAAGGAGAGTTGCAGTGCATTTGAGGTACCATATAACGCGACACTACTCAAGCTTCTAGGAATCCCAAGCCATCTTTGGTGGAAGCTGTTAATTTTCCTTTGCATGCTTTACACTATAATCATTGGGGATTCATAAACAAATAATTGAGACCATTTAACTCTGAAGAAATAATAGCAATACTAGTGTGCCAAGAAATTGCTTCTTACTCAATTAAAAATGAAAATACCTTCAAAATATAAGTGCAAACAAATGACTAATGTTAAATCGGACAGTCAGTTCTATCAGCACAATATAGCAATACTTGAAAACATTTAACTTTATCCAGATAAAATGAACACAGGCTCGTTTAAAAATGCAATCAACAAAATGTGTTTACAAATCATATATTTGATATATATGTATAAAGAGTATTTGACATTAAATAACCTACGATGGTTGATATGCCATAAAAACAACGCAAACCAAATCCTATATATTTAATATATACAGAGGATCGGGTGGTTGAGATGTCATAATATCAAACTAAACCAAACCAAACCTGTAAATTTTACTTTATTTTAGACTATTATTTTAATGTACTCATTTTCCCGAAAATTCAAGGTAGATTCAGCACTATGTTGCTAATACAGAATTTATAATATATTTTTGATATCAGTATAACTTCTGTTGGGTGAATCAACATTTTGCATTATTTTTGTTCGTGCTAGTTAATGACGCCTATATCACTTCACTGATGCATTTTAAGGCCTTGTAGGTACCCACTAAGATTAGTAGTATCATGGTAGTTTGTGCACTGATATGTTCTGCATTGCTTTATCTCAAGTGTGATTTTAACTGGGCAAAAAGCCACGAGAAGCAATCAAAACATGTATTATGCGAAAAGTGAAACCGCAGTTGGTTACATAAAAGTAACACGATTTTCAAAGGTTTCTATCGAGTCGCGAGAAATTCGACAATCACACTATGTAAAAGAGTACAGCCACGGAATTCGTTGTTTTAGACATACAAGCCATAAAGAAAATCCGGTAAGTTACAATCAGAGATTATCAAGCGAGCTCAACGTCTCACACACCAGCTTGTTTTGTCTGCTTCAATAGAGCATCAAATGCATCTTGAGCAGCCAAATCGTGCCTCTTTACGCTAATGAAATATTGCATAACTTTTGACTCACCTCAGTATCTTCATTCATCTTTGAATAACTTCAGAATCAATGCATATAAATTCTGATTCATACGTTGTTTTTTTTTCTGACCTCATGTAAATGAAAATATGCAAATTTGTATTGAAAATAGGTTGCTTTATAAATTTCATTATTCAGGGCAGAAAAGCAAAGTCTGCAGATAATATTAGCTATATTTAAAGACTTTTACAACATAAGTAGTTTAAAAAAATAACATACAATACAGAAATAACATTTATGTTACATAGTGTCATAATAAAAAGAAGACATGAAAGTTGACATGTGGTCAAGTCAGGTTTAAAGAACCGGTTCCAGCCAGCTCACCGAAATGAAATGGCAATGGATCTGATCCCTACTTAAATGGGAGCCCCTCAGAAACCGTTGGTACTGTAAACAACCTGAGATCTGTGTGCAATATTTTTTTAAAAAGTTTAATCAATAACATTAACTTACAGTTAGATCACGTCGAAACCATTGGCTCCCGCTTGATCACAGAAGTACTGAAAGAACCAAAATGTTTTGAAAATCTTTTCAAAACTCGAGAGGACATGTGCCTCGAGAGTTTCTGCGGGGACACCAGTTCTTACGAGCACGAAGTGTTAATAATAATAATAATAATAATAATAATAATAATGACAGACTGGGTTCTTCAGCCTTGGTGAGGCAACTAGTCTAGGAGAAGGAATACTCTGAATTCAAACCTGTTAAACGCCGCTTAAAAATGGACCTTGTGTCATATCCTGCCCGAGCGGAGAGGTTGGTAAATATGATAATGATAATAATGAGAAGAGTCCAGGAGTCTTGAAAAAGTTTTCTGTCGCTCAGATTCCAGTAAAAGACCATCAGCTAACGCTGGTGTTGAAAAACTGACGCGGAATCATATGGATCATGAAACTGACGTAAATACCAATCGTAATTGGAGCAATCGGAAAAATCCCGTAAGGATTCGTGAAGAGACTGGAAAACTAGGAAAAGGTTTTGTTTAGTTTAGTTTAATGGCACATCAACTATTGTAGTTTATTTATGCCAAATCCATTTTTATACATAAAACAGTTCTATTTAAACAATTCGGTTTACATGAATATATTTTTGTTTACGCACAGTTAAATGTCAAAACAGTTTTATTTTAAACAATTCAGTTTTGCATAGATAAAACAGTTTAGTTCTATTTGATCCATAGATAGTCCACTATCAGGTGCTACCACTCCGGGCCGGTATGGACCTGGGAGCGATGGCAGTGAAGGGGTTCTTTGCAATCCCCAAAGCTCCAGAATTACTGAAACCTCACCATTAGACTTTTTAGTGTCATATCCAGGACACTCGTTGGGGGTTATTAACCCTCTGCAGAGAAACAGTCAGTGTATGCAAGCTGACGGGGTAAAAGAGGAAAAGTGGACACCATCCAGACTACAGTTTTATTAAGATCAGTCAGAATATTGAGAAGTGCTATCACTCAAATTCCAGTGGAAAAACATCAGCTAACGCTCGTGTGAAAAACCCTCAAAGAAATAATTACAATAATAACACAAATCTAGGACGGTATCTTTCAGAGACATGCACTGCCACCATATTTGTAATAACAATAATAATACCTATGGTATGGAAAATCCTAACAGCATAGATTAGGGAGAATGCTTATGACACGCTAGTTGGCCACGGACTGTTTCCTAAACAACAGAAAGGGTGAAACAAAGGAACAAGAGAAATATATTATATGTTGTATATTAACCAGCACGTCTTCAAGGAGAGCAAAACGATGCGGAAAAATGTAGCCATGGCGTGGATTGTCTACAAAAAGACCCACGATATGGCCACGCAGTACTGGATAATAGACTGTCTAAACGTGGAAAAAGTCATATGATTCATCACCGAAGCAACGAAAAACTGGAAAGTGGAATTAACTGCTGGAGGAAAAACTTTCACTGAGGTCAAAATCCATAGAGTTATCTTCCAGCGAGATGTGTAGTCACCATTGCAATTTATAATAGCGCTAATGCCACTCAGTCACGTACTCAGAAAATGCACAGGAGGCTAAAAATTACTAAATCGTTAAAAAAGATTAACCACAAAATGTGCATGGATGATATCAAATGGTTTTCAAACTCTAATACAAACAATACGAATATACACTCGGGATGTAGGAATAGAATTTGGCATTAATAAATGTGCCATGCTAATAATGAGAAACCAAAAAAAGAGACATCGTAGGGAACAGAACTGCCAAATCAAGAAATAATCGGAACACTAGGAGAAAAGGAAACTTACAAGTACTTGGTGATACTGCAAGTGAAGATGAAAGAAAAATAAGTAAAATGAGTAACTCAGACGAACGAGAAAACTTCTCGGTATCAAAATCTTCTGCCAAAATCTTAGCAAAGGATTAAACACCTGGGTTGTCCATCTTATCAGATACTTGGGACAATTCTTGTAATGGACGAAGGAAGAACTTCAACACATGGACCAGAGGACAAAAAGCTTATGATAATGCACAAGTCTCTACTCTAAAGAGATGATATTGACAGCATTGGAAATAGTGCTAATGCGTCAATACAATTTGAAGACTGCATAAAAATAGAGCATAGAAAGATTAATTAAAGCGATCAGGGAAAGGTATGATTCGAATTATTCTCCCTCCAGCTATGGGTAAATAGTAGGACATACTAGGTTCTTCAGCCTTGGTTAGGCAACTAGTCTAGGAGAAGGAAAACTCTGAATTCAAACCTGTTGAACTCCGCTTAAAAATTGACCTTGTGTCATATCCTGAGGGGTTGGTAAATAGGATTAAAGCGATCAGAAACAGCGCGGACAACATAAAGACCAACAGAACAACAATGACGCAATGACTAGGAAACAGAAATGAGATTAAAAAATACAACTCTGTTGATAAAATCAGGGACAAATTGACGAAATCTCATACAAGACGCGTCTGGATATGGCAAAGAAAGGGAACCTTAATAGAGAAAATAAATCTCTTCTAATTGCAACACAAAAGAATACACTAAGGACCGATTATATTTACGTGAAAATTTATAACACACAACAAAGTAACAAACGTCCTGATAGCGACGAAACTATTTATCAGATGATAATAGTAAAAGTAATGTAAAGTTGGCGACCTTTAGTCGAGGGTGACCAGAAGGTTCCCTTTTCAATAGTTACTTCACCGAGGTGGTAGGGCGCTACTTCTTTACCTGGATTGCTCCACTTTACACTCGATACGTACCTTATATCGCTGAGTTTTAAGCAAAGCGGTATCAAGTACCATTTTTAAAGTCTTTGGTATGACGCGACCTGGGATTGAACCCAGGTCTTCCGGACTATTGGCGAACACTCTACCCACTTGTCCAATGAGCCGGTGACGAGTCGGAGGATAAGGTGAGCAATTGGGAATGGTACGAGAAATTGAAACTTGACCATACTACCAAATAGTATATGCATAACCTTGAATCTGTCAGCAGAATGAAACACTCAAAATTCTCTGGGACTTCGAGATAGAAACAAGTCACGTAATTCCAGTCAAAGACGAGATTAAGTGATAGCTTAACAAAAAAGAGAACCTGAAGAATAGTGGACTTTGCCCTCGCGGGTTACTGCAGAGCGGAAATCAAAGAAAACGAAAAAAGGAAACAGGTATGTATTTGTACATAAACGTTTTGACATTGTTTTTTTAAACACACACACACATATATATATATATATATATATATGAAGGTAGCAGGAAAAAATATAATCCAAATAGGTGAATATATCATGATGTGAAGTCGACGTTAACGTTTCGGTTATAATAACCATCGCCAGGACTTGGATATAAAATAGTTCACAATATAGATGGGTGATAGTTGAGATGACAGGAGCAGATGAGAAATATAATTTCACCTATTTGGATTATATTTTTTCCTGCTACCTTCATACTGTCGGATTTTATCCATATTTACCTTCATATATATATATATATATATATATATATATATTAATCGCAAGGAAGACACATAGGTTTAGGGAAACTGTGGGCATGTTTATTGTTAAAAAAAAGTAAGAACGACCGGTTTCGTCTGGCTGTTATCAAGCTGTTAACGTCAGAAAAAAAAAAATTTAAAGGGGGAATGTAGTGGGAAAAAGTAGAGGAATGGAGAAAGGGACAGGAAAGAAAACACTAAGAGGGGGGTAGTAGTAGAGATGAACAGATGGTCAGAGACTGATCACATTCAATCCCAACAGACAGTCCCTCTGTTCACACACACACACACACACACACATATATATATATATATATATATATATATATATATATATATATATATATATATATATAACTGCAGATATCTATATACATATATATACATATTCGAGGCCCCGAAAACTTGTGATGGCATTTTTTTTTTTTAACTGTAATCTCCTCATTTAAATGAAAGGTCATTATGTTCGTATGTCTTTAAAAGAACGAACTGCGTATGATTGTAAAAGAAGTAACAAATTTGAGAAACAATGCTATTAATTATATTTCTTCAAAGGATCTACTTACACACCTATTACATTTATAATCCTCAATTTTACACAAGACTCTCATATCTTTTCTCTCTGAAAAGAAATAATAATTGTTTCCATTGTATTAGGAGCACTTGTTATATTGCTGCAAAGCCTTGAAAAATATATAGTGATTCGAGATTTAAGGAAGAAAATAAACTTCGAAATCCGATACTTTCCGTCAATTTGTACTTTCATTTGGTTTAAATGTAAATATCAAAAGATCCACTTCTAATCCTAAATTATACAAAGCTTCAGATTTAGTGAATGAATATATTTTTTTCATTTTCCCTGGTGATTTGTTTTGCTTTTCTTACCATCGCTTTCGTTCCGAGAAGTTGCAGTTTATGTGAACTTCGGTAGCTGTTTTCAAGTAATCGCTCATCATATAACGGAACACACTCACCATTGCTCAACTTTGTGTCTTTAGCGGTAACCTATATTTAAATAATGATTTCACTGTAAGTCGACTAACATAACGAGTTTATTTTCATTTACAATGTTAAACTTAGTTTGACATGAGGCCAGATCAATTGAGTGATTATGGCTGCATGCTAAACCACAGGGAGTTATTTTATGCTCAAATGTTGGGAATTTGTACCTTTATGGTTACATTTTTTGTTTAGTTTCTTCATTATTTTTGTACTCGGTTGTACGATATCACTTGGTATTTTCAGCTTAAATAAATGTTTAAGAAAGTATTTTTGAAGATTTTCACGACCGATAGAAATGCTTTGTTTATATTTTGTAAAATCGGAAAGTAGTATTCAATTTTAGGGGGGATTGATTGTTTTATTTTACGGGGTATCAGCCCTTTTCGAGTTATTCAACGCGAAATTAAATCATTTTGGTTTAGTTAGATTTTATAGCATATCAACCATTGTAGATTAGTTGATACTAAATCCATTTTTTTCATATAAACAGTTTTATTTCAAACAATTCAGTTTAGCATAAGTATGCAGTTTAAATGTCAAAACAGTTCTATCTCAAACAATTCACTTTAGCACAGTTAAGTTCTGTTTGACCCATAGATTGCACCTTATCAGGAGCTTCCACTCAGGGCCACTGTGAATTTGTGAGTGATAGCAATAAAAGGGTAGTCTGCATCCCCGAAAGCTCCAGTATTATCGGAGCTTCACCATTAGATTGTTTAGTGTCATATCCAGGACACTCGTTGGGGAAGTTTTACCCCCCTGCTGAGATACAGTCGATGTATTCAGAAGCCCCAGCAAACTTGGCCTGTATGCAGTTGGATTTGCATAGATAAATTCTAAGGAAAAATTGCCCTGATTTAAAAAAATGCTAACAATTTTAATCAAATTTTCTCGTTTCTACAAAATTATGTTATTATTTAAACAGTATTTTAAAAGAAAACTTGGTGAATATATATATATATATATATATATATATATATATATATGCTCTCTCTCTCTCTCTCTCTCTCTCTCTCTCTCTCACCCACACACACACACACACACACACACATATATATATATATATATATATATATATATCAGTTAGGATAGCATATATTAGGTGTAGGTAGCAAAGTGTAGTATGAGGATTGCATCGACGAGAAACCGATAATCACCAAACGCCGTTGATTTTATTGGTCAAATGTTGCAAACAGGTCTCTTTGACCTTAGAAGTCACCCTAACATATAATACCACTAAGGAACATTGTGGACCTGGGAGTAATGGCAGAGTAGCGAGTATTCTAGAACTGGAGCCCTATCACCAGCTGTAATTTAGCGCCATATCCAGGACATCTCTTCTTTTGGGGTTCTTACCTATCTGCAGGAAATACAGCCTGTGTATTTAAGCTCTACCAACAGAGCAACATGCAAACGCCATAAATTTGGAATACTCGATGTGAATCGAACTCATTAAAAATAATCTGCTACTCTATTTTGCCAACCATTTCACTACAGGACATGCCCAAAATTTATTAACGATTGCTTAATCTGGTATATATACCTTAAATTACTTATAATAACTGTTATTACTAAGTGGTTACAGTAAGTGGATACTCATCTAAGTATTATGCATACACATCACTATGCTGATCTGGCGGTTGTTCTCAGCGTGATTTAACTCGACTAACATCATGAAGTTGATCCGAAATGATTTCCAATCTTTATTCCTATATTTGAGTTTATTTGTTATATCCCGTGTCTTATTATTATCATGTAATGTCACATCATTATCAAATTCAATCAACCCATAACCCCAGAGAACATTGTTTTGCTATAAATCTTCCACCTAATCATCGGAAAACAATTTTCGATACGCTAAATAATTTATAACAATTTTTCAAAAAAATGTATAATTTTTCTTAGCAGTTGTATTCATGCTTCACTTAAGTCTACAATCTCATGTATTTACACTCTAATATATCGTTCTTGATTTTTAATGCCTTGATATCCACCAGTTGAGTGAGATCTGCGTTCAATTCTAGCTTCAGGCTTGGTTAAGGCTTTATTTAAGACTGGAAGCTGTCAAGTGTCTTCTTTTCATGACAACGATAAAGCAGAAGTCTCAAACTCAGAAACTCAATAGGACTATTACGTCCTGGGATAGAGGCAGAGCAGGCTAAATTAATTCAAGCTGCAATTTTCCCAATTAAAATGCGCATATAATTGTAAGTGCGAGATATGAATTAGTACAAAATATAGAGGAACAATTTCACTTAATTCTATTTTTACCCTTGGTAAATTGTCTTTTATCGTTTTCATTTTAGATGAATTTTATTTTTTACTTTTAAGTTTATTTTATTGTATTAAATTATACTATATTTATAACACAGATAAAAGAATTTAAAATTGTGTCACATTTAACGAAAGAAGATATGATTTTTGTTTAATTAACAATTAGCTGTCAAAGATTTTCTTTGATTTTCTTGTTTGAACTTCAGTTCCGCTATTACATTCCCTTTCGGACTTATGCCCTTGAAAAAAGTATAAATCCCCAATCCCCACCCCCAGCTATGGATCAAATAGTATCAATGCTGTTCTTTTATAAAAATGACTTTCTCATTAAATGAACCACAAAGCTTCATATGCCATTAAATAAAGAATCCTAATCTAACACGTAATTTTGAATCCAGAGCTTTTCATTCCACCAGTTCTATTAAAAATTGAGCCAAGTTTACCATACCGTTTTAACCATATCAACGTGAAAATAACTTTTTCCAAGAGCGTTAGCACTGTATGAAATGCCAACAACCCGAATCAAAATTTGAACACAGCTCACTGAGATTATCTCTTTTAGAATAAGCATCATATAATCATATTCCTTGATTGACTTCTATGATGGGTATTTTTACACCTATATATATATATATATATATATATATATATATATATATATATATATATATATATGTTAAGATGCATAGGAGGCTTTGAAAATATACTCATTTATTAATTTTCGCGGAAGCTAGAAAACTTAAAATGATTCTATCAACACCTTTAAATAGTGTCAGGATTCGGCTTCAAAATACTATTTATCTATATAGAATACACTACTAACAATTCATTTTGGCCAGAGTGAAACAAACAATTTTCAATAGAAGTTTGAGCCCACCATTTCTGCTCACAAGGATTTTTGTGACATTTCAATGATGGCAACTATCAAATGCTTATCATTCCAGATCTTCTTTTTTTGCAATTGATTATAATAGGAATTCTATCTAAAAGAATGTAAATCGACAAGAATAGAAAGCAATATTTAAATGAGAATTCCTAAAAGAAATAGGTGTTTAATACATTATATACGTCTATTTATCCAATCCCCTCTACTCGAGCAGGATGCGACACAAAGTCATATGAAAGCGGATATTAAAAGATTTAAATTCAAAGTTTACTTTGTCTATATCAAAATTAAACTGCATATTCTGCTTTACTATTTACCTATTGCTGAAAGGAGAAGATTTGGATGCATAGCTTTCCCAAATGTATTAGGTTTTGTTTGGTTAATTTGGTTAATTTGGTACCAAACTTTGGAGGTTATTTAACAACGAAAAACAGCAGAGGTGCTATACAATTCATAGCTGGGCGAAAGGCTTAGTGTTTTTGTCCGAAAGTGAACATTGTAGCACGATTGAAGTTCAAACACGCTTACTAGACTAGAAAACCTTCACGAGTTAGTTCGATTTTCATTGGTTGCCCCGTTCATGCCGCCTTGTGCCACATCTGAGCAAGCCGCTTAGTAAATTACCACTACGACGTCACAGTCCTTCCGGTAAGCCTCTCTGTCACGGTGACTTTCCTTAAATAAACGAGCGTTATGTGAAATGCAAATGATTTGAACTCGGGTTGCCACGTCCATTTCCACGACGACAAATTGACGACATGTGTGCCTTATATATATATATATATATATATATATATATATATATATTGATGTTTTGACATTCTTTTCCAATATAGATATACATAAATGTGTGTGTTTGCATGTAAACCTTAAACAATGTCAATTGATTTTAATGAGGGTGCCACAGAGGAGTAAGTAAACATTTACTTATTTTTGTCCTGATCCAGCTCCATTGACCAGTAGAGTACTTTATATATATATATATATATATATATATATATATATATATATATATATATATATATATATATATATATATATATATATATATATATAAGTTTATAGAACGATTTCTTTATTCCACTCTATATCTGTTATAGTTTGATTAAGTATCTATTCATCAATTCAAATACATATATACCCATATTATGGTATTAATTTGATAATACACACTCAATCAAGCACACACACACACACACACACACACACACACACACACACACACACACACACATACACACATATATATATATATATATATATATATATATATATATATATATATGTACATATTTATGAAAAATTCTGTTTTTCTTCCAGTGAAGCCTTCAAACTGGTGATTAAGTGAGATCCAGTTATGGGTTGAGAGCCGAAATATTATCGTCATTATCTTGCATATCTCCAGCAATACCTCACGATATTACAGACTTTGCGGGATTTCTCTCCAAATGTATGAGGCTCATATCTGTGCAGATACAGATTTTGTTCGATCTTTGAATATCTATCTCTTTATTTATTTTTTATTCAGGAATTCAGCTTTGACTTATACATAGCCATATATTTAGGATATTAGATATTATTCCTTTTTCTACTTATTTCAATAAATCAAATGTTTTTGTCGATATTTTGAAACTTTTAATAAGCCTCTTCACAGTCACCGAGAAAGGACCAACGATCCCCAAATGTTCTAAGTGAACTTTACATGGGTGCAAAGGTTATAAAATGAAAATAATACCAGCATTGAAGCAAGTCATATTTGCATGTTTGGTTAGGCAAGCCATATGACCACCCGTTCTATTTCACGCCTTTCCCCTGGGGTATCCTAACGAATATCCACCCCTTTTATTTTCACTTGTGCCCTGTTAGGATACCAGCGGACAGCAAACCTTGGCCAGAATGTCGTGTGAGCTGATCAAACATCAAACCACAGATGCCGTACGCCGGCGGCGGCCAAGACGAATGACCTCTATGATGTTGTTCACCTATTAATTTGACAAGCCGAATTTGGACCTTTCGACCTTTACATGAGGGAGAAGAATGAACGAAAAAACGTAAGGCTATTTAAGGCCAAGGTTTTAGGTTTAACATAGTTCTTTTCTCTTTCAGACAAAAGAGTAGCAGACTTTAATAAGATTGAGGAAAACTTCAAAAAAGATCCAAAGAGAGAGAAAGAGAGAGAGAGAGAGAGACAGACATACAGGGACAGAGACAGAGAGAGAGACAGAGAGCTATGTTAAAATTGTAGGTATGTATATACATACAAAAGTAAGCAAACATAGACATCCATATATGATTAAATTTCATTTATGTGTTTGTCACATAAAATCAAAAATGGACGTTTGCAACCAAACGTAGAGTGAAAGAGATACACACTCATTCCCAGGCACACACAGACATATTCACGTGACTATATGTATGTATGTACGTATGTTTGTATGTAGACGTGTGTGTGTGTATATATATAGAGAAAGATGGAGTAAAAGGAAAGAAAATGAAGTGAGGATAAGGAAAGTGAGGAAACAGGTAAATATCGAAAACTTTCATTTTCCCTGATTGACAAATATATATATATATATATATATATATATATATATATATATATATATATGTGTGTGTGTGTGTGTGTGTGTGTGTGTGTGTTCAAAAATGAATTTACATTTTCTATACTGATGATTACGTACATACTTTTTATATTTAAGCACGTATGTCCATTTTCTAAATTTGCGCCTCTCTCTCTCTCTCTCTCTCTCTCTCTCTCTCTCTATATATATATATATATATATATATACCTTCTCATCTCTCTGTCTGTCTGTTCTGTCTCTCTGTCTCTCTCTCTCTGTCTGTAAATCTCTCACTCTCTCGGAAAAAAACACATATACATATATATGTATGTATATATGTGTGTAAATATTATTAAATTAATACCTTGATATTGGTATATGTGTATGTAAATAGATAGATAGATAGATAGATAGATAGATAGAGAGAGAGAGCGAGAGAGAGAGAGAGAATAAATTATAATATATACATTCAATATCTACATGGGTGACTTGCTGTTGGCGGGTCATTACCGTTTCAGTCATCGTCTCCGGCAAGAATTAGCCTCGCTTTCAAGTTAGGGCAACACAGTGCTAAATTACCATCTATTAAAAGAGGGGAAAGAAATACTCCTTAAGGCTCAAGCAGATTACATTGACGTTTACACCTAATCCGGCTTCCCTTATTTTCCCTGGATTCTATCATTCGTATCATTTCTTCTTTCAAACTGTCAGTTGTTTCTTAACATTCCTTTCGTCTCCACATCTCAGTACTCTTTTCTTTTTTTTTCTTTTTTTCACTTGACTATAATAGACGTTTAATATTAGATATCATTGATATAAATCACTTCCAGAAACGCTTTTTCGTATATGTGTATGAATATTTTGATAGCTATGCGAACAGGTATGGTAAAGCTTTTTATTTTTCCTTATCTTTTATTTACCACTAATACGATGTTTTGAATATGATAGAATAATTCCCTGTTGAGCTTGGTTTTTATTTTTAGCGGTGTATCGTATGAACATTTTTTAAATCGAATATTACGGCCTTTTCTTTATTTCTATTTATGAACTGCTTGAATTGTATCAAATTATTATTTTTTTTTTTTAGATTTTTTTTATAGTCTTCTCAGGTTATGAGTTTTATTACAGAAATAAAGCTAAAGAAAAAAAAAAGAAAAGAAAAGAAATTTTAGATAATTAAATACACCAGAAAGAAAAGAAAAATCGTTGATTGTTTGATGGTCATCCAACAAGCCCCACTTTCAATAATCACAAGATTTGGAATTCAGAGATATTTTCTGCTAAGAGATTGAACCTATGTATTGCCTGCATTATTGGGAGGTATTTTTCTTTATCTAAATGATTTTTAGAGATTTATTCTCGTATTGATGCATTTTAGTTATGAAAGAAGGTTTACATTTATTTCTTTGCATAAGGTTTTATCTAGCTCAAATTTACATGCAGTAAATTTTAGTCGCTGAGATCAGCCGGACGATTCTGTTTGTTCCTCTGATTTTCAGTTCGCCCAATCACTTTTCCAAGTTTTCGGGATTATTCCAAGTCCTTCAACTATGACCACTATTAGTCTCACCTTCTCATTATTATTTTACTCAAATGGAACTTTTCAAACCAGTTCTTATTCTTACTATTTTAATCCGTTGAGAGTTTTTCATACCAACGTTAGCTGATGGTCTTCTACTGGAGTTTGAGCGACAATAAATATCCTCAAGTTTCCAGCACTCTTCTCAGTATTCTGGCCGATTTTGATAATGCTATAGTTTTCATAGTCATTACTCGTTTTCCCATTTTCAAATCTTCCAGTCCCTTTTCCAATCCAATAGTGACTGTACCGTTGGTATCATCGACACTTTCATGTTCAATAGATTTTAGTTCTCTAGCAAGGTCTAGTTCCTTATTACTGTTTTCGCTTTCCTTCAGTTTTACTCAGTGGTCAACTGGAACGCCAAATTCCACTATTCAGCAGCTTCTCTTTTCTTTCTGTTGACTATCACTTGGTCTGATCGTCTGGCCGAGATTAGGTAATATATTTGTATCTCAAAATCCTAGAGAAGTTTGTGGGTCCCATTGTGTCGACGGATTCTGGGTTATACATATGCCATTTGTTGGAATTGTCAAATTTAAACTTCTTGCACAATTCTCAGTGAATCATCTTCCCCATTCAGTTGTCTAGTCTTATACTCTTTTAACAAAAATTTGCTGCATTCACTTATTATGTGTCGTTCTTTTCGTCTCTATTAACAAATAATCTGCACTTGATATTTTGTTGCGTCTATTATTATTATTATTATTTACTCTTTTCGAGTTTTTCACATTAGCGTTTGGAATTTGAATGACAGCAAGTCCCCTCAAGTCTCCAGGACACTTCTCAGTGTTCTGGCCGTTCTCAGTACTGCTATAGTTTGGATGGTTTCCACTCGGCCGCCAACTTCAAAATCCTCCAGTGCTTTTGATAATCCTTTAGTTAGAGTACCAAATGCACCAATCACAATTGATATAATTGTCACTTTCATGTTCCATAGTTTTTTCAATTCCCTAGCAAGGTCGAGGTATTTATCCTTCTTTTCACATTCTTTCAATTTTATTCTGTGGTCAGCCGGGACAGCAAAGTCGACAATTTTGCAAATTCTCTTTTTTTTATGATTATTAGAAGGTCCGGTTTTCTAGCCGTGATTAGGTGATCCGTATGTACGTCAAAGTCCCTTAAGATTTTATGTGTGTCTTGAGAGTTTTCTCTGATTGTTTTCGATTGGAATTTATGTGTCAGCAACTCTCTTTAAGTCTCCAGGACTTTCCTCGGTATTCCAGCCAATCTTAAGACTGTAGTCTGGATAGTCTTTACTTGTCCTCTTATTTCTAAATTTTCCATTCCCTTAATCAATATTTTCGGGATTGTTCCAAATCACAAATTACAATTGGTATCACAGTCACTTTCATGTTCAATAGATTTTTTTAGTTCTCTTGCAAGGTCCTGTTACTTACCCCTCTTTTCGCTTATTATAAGAAATTTTCGCATCATCTTTAGCTGATAGTTTTCCATTGAAGTCTGAGTGACAGCAAGTTTTCAGTTTTATCTTTGGTTTCTTTACTGAGTCTTTACCCGATTCTTAAATCGAGGGGAAGTACTGATAATAAGTCTTCTTTGTATTTATGCTTTCACTTCCTCTTTTAGACAAAATTTTTCAGTCCCATTGATTGTACTCTTCTTAGAAGATAAATAGTTCAAAGTGCATTTTTTTAATTTCATTCAGACATGGACTGACAGGTATTTTGTAATTATTATTCTATTACAAATGGCGAGTTTGTCCAACCGGCATTAGCTAATGATCTTTTACTGGTGACTGACTGACAACAAGTCTTTTCAGGTCTCCAGGACTCTTCTCAGTATTCTGACAGATTTTAAGAATATTGTATCCTGGATTGTTTCCGCTCTTTCTCCGATTTCCAAGTCTTCTAGGGCTCTTACGAAACGTTTGAAGACTGTTCTGAACATATCCTTTATGATTAGTTTCACTGTCACTTTCAGTTTCCATAACTTTTTTAGTTCACTGGTAAGGTTTAAATTATTATTATTATTATTATTCCTTGCAAGGTTTTCACTTCAGTGTTTGTTGAGGTTTTTCACTGGAGTTTGAATGACGTCACCACTAATCTCCAGGACTATTCTCAGTATTCTGGCCGATCTTAGTTAAATTGTAGTTTGGATGGTCTCCACTCATCCTCCGATATCTAAAACTTCCAGCCCCATTTCCAAGCGGGACAATTACAATTGGTGGTACCGTCACCTTCATTTTCCCTTGTTATTTTACTACTTGAGAGATTGTTACATCAGCTTTAGCAGATGATTTTTCACTGGAGTTTGAGTGACAGCTAGTCTACTCCAGTCTCCAGTAATCTTCAGACCGATTTCAACCATGCTGTAGTTTAAACAGTTTCCACCCATCTCGTTATTTCCAAGTCCTCCAATACTTGCACCTTTGTTGACTGTACCAATAGCACCAATTACAATTAGTATAATCATCACTTTCATATTCCACAGTTTTTCAATTCTCTAACAAGGTCGAGGTACTTATCCTTCTTTTTGCATTATTATTATTATTATTATTGTTATGTCCATCGGAGTTTTTCACATCAGCGTTAGCTGATGGTATTTCACTGGAGTTTAAGTGACAGAAATTCTCCTTGCGTCTCCAGGACTCTTCTCAGTATTCTGGCCGTTCTCAATTATTTTCTTTGAATGGTCTCCACTCGTCCACCAACTTCCAACTCCTCCAGTCCCTTTAGTAATCCTTTAGTTACTGTGCCAAAGCACCTATCACAATTGGTATAATTGTAACCTTCATGTTCCATAGTTTTTTTTCAATTCTCTAGCAAGCTCGTGGTACTTATCCTTCTTTTCACATTCTTTCAGTTTTATTCTGTGGTCAGCCGTAACAGCAAAGTCTTTTCCCATCAGCTTTAGGTAATGGTCTTTCACTGGAATTTGAGCGACAACAAGTCTCCTTACGTCTCCAGGACTCTTCTCAGTATTATTATTATTTTATTCTTGTTGATTCTTTTTCTTCTTCTTCTTCTTCTTCTTCTTCTTCTTCTTCTTCTTCTTCTTATTATTATTATTATTATTATTATTATTATTATATTTGATTTTTGATATTTTATTCAACCTTCTATAATTTTTTACCTAAGACCGGAGGTAAATAGAATTTTTTATTGAACTTTATTCGATTTTTATTCATAAATAACCAATTCATAAAATCGTCCCATTCAAATTATTTTATTTATGATTTAATAACTTTTAATTTAGGAGAAATAGAAAGATTTGATTATATCATTTTTTATTTAACTGTTTATACACTCTAAAAATACTCTAATATCCTTCATATTTTCACGCTGAAATAGCTTATTGAAAAGAGAATGACAGCTAATGTCAAATAACCTTTGCATACATTGTTGATATATTGATATGTTATAAAGACTTTTTCAGTACTTGTTTTTCGCGACCACTTGTATCTAAGAGTATCACAGAAAACAGCAACCCCCAACGTTCTTTCTCATTCGAATAATAATTGTCTAAATTTCTGAGACGAAGCTTGATGATTTTTATCATTAAGGAATTTCGGACTATTGTCTTCATCTTTATTGTTATTGTTATTTCCACAACGTTTCGGCTTCTAAGGAGACAATCATCTGGAGGTTGCAGGTTCAGTCCTGACTGTAGGCGAGAAACAATACAGGAATACTTAACACTTGTGCCCGTTTATGGCTAACGGAATCAGAACAGGCGACCCCCGTGGATTCAATAAAGGACGTAGTTCGAAGTTCCGTGAAGGTTCCCGAGTTCGACAAACGCCTGAAGAAGGCTGGAGGACACATCGGCCAAAACGTTGTGGAAATAACAATAACAATAAACATGGAGACAATAGTCCGAAAACGCTTGAATAATAATGTCTGGATGGTCTCGGTTCTAATCTGAGATTTCTAATTATTTTCTTTTATTGTTCTTTGTTCACTCCCAGATTGTTCCAATGATTTCGATAATGTGGGCAAAATCTTCATGATTATATGCAACAGATTTTTAATACCTCGAGTCGCGCGCTGAAATAATCATATCACACTAGCAGAAATAATCACATCACACATTAGCAGGTAATCTTTTAGAGGAGTCTGAGTGACAGCAAGTATATTTAAGTCTCTAGGACTCTTCTCAGTATACCAGCGATCTTCACAATGCTGTGGTCTAGGTGATCTTGATTCTTTCTCCGATTTCAAGTTTCTTTTGTCAAATTTTTCTTGATTTGGGAGATGGTTCCATGGCGTAATTGTTATAGTGCTTGATGCGGTGTTGTCGTTCGCCATATTTACCAACCCCTCTGCTCGGGCAGGATATGACACAAGGTCAATTTTTAAGCGGAGTTTAACAGGTTTTGAATTCAGAATTTTCCTTCTCCTAGATTAGTTGCCTCTCCAAGGCTGTAGAACCTAGTCTGTCCTACTATTTACCCATACCTGGAGGGAGAATAATTGGATTTAAACCTTTCCCAAAGGTTTTAGTGCTATGTGAAATGCAATGAGTCTCGTCCAGGATTTGAACTCGTGTTGCCGTGTCCATTTCTTCTAATGATAACCATTACACCACAGGCTGTTGTCGTTAGCGAGTTCAAATTTCAGCCATGTTATTACGTCCACATTCGTGTAAATACCCTTAGAAAAGGTATCAACCCCTTTTTCCTCCAAGCTATGGGTTATTTTTTACAACTACTGGCTTTCTACAAGGATCGCTTTGGTATTAAATAACCCACGAAGGTTGATATGCCATTAAACAAAGAAAACATCATTATTTCACTTTTTGCAAAATGTGCACACCATTTTACTGTAGTCTATATGACAGTAAATCTCGTCAGGTCTCCAGGACTCTTCTCAGTATTCTGGCCGTTCTTAACAATACCGCTGCCTAAATGGTCTTGATTCTTCCTCTGATTTCTAATTTCTCTAGTCTTTTTTCCCAACTTTTAGGAATTGATCCAAGCATACCAACTGGAATTGGTATCACCGTCACCATCATATTCCACCATGTCTATGTATTGGTGTATCTTTTCGCTTCCTTTATTTTCTCTCTGTTTATAGCCAGAAAGGCAAAATATACAGGGTAACAAGTTCTGTGTAGTTTTCATTCCAGCAAAGACCAGTTGCTTTCACTGGAGTCAAGTGGGAGTTAAACCCTTTGCATACGTCAGACTTCTTTTAGGCATTCTTGTTGTGCTTAATATCTTTTGACCGAGTTGTGATTGATCGGTTCATCTTTGTCCCCACATAATTTATATCTGCTACTTTGTTGCGTCTTGTCTATTTTTTCTTTGACATTGTTAGTACTTATGGCGTTGTTTTGCGCTGCTATCAGAAGAGATTCAGTTTCTCTCTTAAAGTTTCTCTATCTTAGCCATGTCCAGGTTTTCTCGTATGAGATTTCGATCGTTTGTTGCTTGAAATGTCTATACAGTTCTTTTTCTTCCCATTCTTGTTTTCTGGTTATTTTTGTTCTCTTGAGTTTTGTGTTGTCTGTATTGTATCTGATTACTATGATCAGACTTCCTCCGTGCTTATTTTTTATGTAGTTTTCTAGTCGTATTGATTCATCGATGCCATCTTGAAACCTTGAAAAGACCTCTTCCTTTTACTTTTCTTGATTTCCCCGTTTGACAGATTTGGGACTGGATCTCAAAATTGTGTTTATACGTATCATTACCTGGAATAGATTCTAGTTTATGCATATATCATTGGTCTGTGGGGGTAAAACGGGGTCAATTTTATTGTTCACAGTGGATCATACTTCCTACCCTGTCATATTCGTTTTTGTATTCTATCTGCCCGTGTTTGCTTCGATTCTCTTTTTATATCTCTCTTCATTAGCTATTATTCTGTTTTATATATCTTTAATTTTATAGAATTAGTTCACAAGATATTAATTAATAATATCTATAATCTGCGTCACAGTTTTATATTTTTCGTTTCTGCCAATCAATACCTGGAGTTCTTCATCCGAAATATTTGTGTTTTCTATTTTTTTCTATCTGCTGCAGCTTCGGTAGATGTCAACGGGGTAAAGTTATTATCCAACACTGAACAATATTAAAAATAAATTAAACCAAAAGGCGCTAAAAAAAATTCTTAAAAAAAATTCACAATGTGGCTTAGATTAACTTTATATATTTACTCATTCTCTTTTTCTTCTTGGTCAAACCGGCCGGGGCTACCGAATACACCGACTGCATCACTGCAGGAGGGTAATAAACCTCCAGCGATTATCCTGGATACGACACAAAACAATCTGATGAAGAGGCTCCAGTATTGCTGGACCTTTGGGGAATGCCAAGTACAACTTCATTGTCATTGCTTCCAGATCCACTCTAGCCCGAAGAGGTAGCACTTGATAGGGTCCTATCTATGGGTCAAATAGAGATTTTTGAGAGTTAAACTGCATACTTTTGGTAAATTGAATTGTTTGAAGTTGAACTGTGTTTATATTTACACAAAAACTGTGTGCTTGTGCTAAACTAAATTGTTTGAAATAGAACTGTTTGATCATTTAACTGTGTATAAATAAATGACTGATATCTAATTGAATTGTAAGTGATACATAGCAAGACTTGGAACTATTCAACTGGGAAGAAGAACTGCTTTTCAATTTAACTGCTTGTAAACTAAAAACAGTGTATTTATGCTAAACTAAATTTTTTGAAATACAACTGTTTGATCATTTAACTGTGTACAAAAGAAATTAGTGATGTTTAATTGAATTGCTAGTCATATCAGTACATCAATACTTGAAGACATTAAACTGTGTGAAAACAAGTGATTAATGAAAAATATATTACTCGTATTGGATATAAATAAGGTTTGGCTTCTTTTGTTTAATGGTATACCAAGCTACGTAGGTTAATTAATGTCAAACAGGCCCTTCGAGAAGTGGGGTAAGATGTACTATTTAACCTATAGCTGGGGAGATAAGGTTGTTCTTATCTTTCACAGAGGGATTTATCCGAAAGTGAACATAATAGTGCTACTAGACTTCGAACTCACTTACTACAATTTCGCAGTCCAGCGCTTTAACCATTACACCACTAGGACACTCCCCAGATAGAAATAAGTGAAACAATTTAACTGCGTGAAGAAAATACGTGCAGGCTCGTTTTAAAATATTATCAACAAAATGGATTTAGAATTTATATATATATATATATATATATATATATATATAAAGGCTTTGGCAATAAATAACCCAGAATTATTGAATGCCATAAAAACAAACCAAACTTAATCTACTCGGCTTAATACAAACTATGTATTTTGAAATGATTCTTTCTTTGGCCTTGCTCATTCTTCATGTTTATTGATTGCAGAGTAATCTTCTATCCTCTTTCCTTTTATATATAATCCATCCGCATTATATCTTTAAGAATTGTCAACGGGGTTATTTTTTCATCCAGGTTTTGCATTTCTTTTCTTGTCCAATTTAGAAAGGATTCTGAATACCTCATAATGAAACTGCCCAAGTTACAAATTCTGTCAAAATGTTTCCGCCGAAATTTTCCTTTCTAATATGTTTTTTTTTTCTTTTGGAGAATTCTTTGCCTATTTTATCATTTATCAAAATCTGCATCTTAATGTATTCTTTTCAAATATTCAGGTACTTGTGAAACTAAGTTATTTCCAGTTGAGTGGTCTAGAATTATTTTGATAGAGTAATCATCATAATTGATTAAGTAATCTGTGTTTCACTTTGTTTCGTTACCGACATTGCATATTTTACGATTCCCAACGTCATTTCAAGATGTTTAATGAATTTAGTATTTTATTTCTTTTTTTGGTGTCTTTTTCGTATAAGTATGTAAATAAAATAACACATCTACGTACGGAAGTAGGTATTCACTAAGTTTAGCTAAGCACATGTTCAGAAATATGAGGCGCGCAATAAGAATCGAACTCATTACCAATTGTGTTTTAGCCAAACAGACACTTCAATAAAGGAATGGTTTCGGGCCTAGTAAGGAATGTCTCGCTAAAAGTCTTTGTGAACATAAAAAGTGCATCGCAATCAATTTCCTTCAAACAATGCTTCCTCCTGGCAACTCCTTAGGCAATATTCGTTTTATCTATTGAAAGATAGACGTATATCACCCAGACTACAGACCTAACAATAGTAAAAAAATGTAACCTGCCGAATAGTGGAATTGCTGTCTCGGCAGATCACAGAGTGAAAATGAAAGAAAGCACAAAAAGAAATAAGAACCTAGACCTTGAAAGAGAACTAAAAAAAAACAAACTATGGAACAAGAAAGTGACGGTGATTCCAGTTGTGGTTAGAGCAATTGGAAAATTCTTAAAAGATTGGCTAAGGGACTGGAAGACTAGAAAATAAGAGGATTAGTAGATACTTTCCAGATTATAGCATTAATAAGATCTGTCAAAATACAAAGTGTCTTGGAGACATGAGGAGAATTGCTGTCATTCAAACATTACCTAACGCTGGCGGAAAAACAATCAAAGGAGTAAATAATTGTAACAATTGGAAAATTTTATATTCCATGTTAATTTTAATATTTGTTTGTCCATATCAAATGGTTTACAGACTTAAAGACTATTAAATGAAAATTTTGATTACAAATGGTTATATATATATATATATATCATTGTAATAACAAATATATATATATATATATATATATATATATATATATATATACGCATTCATATATATATATATATAATTGTAAAAACAAATTAATAATAGAGAAATATTATCATGATTACAGTTTAATTATGATTATGTTTAGATATTGATTATCGTTACACACACACACACACACATATATATATTTGTACAAAATAAATACGAATTATGCATACGAATAATTTATATATATATATATATATATATATATATGTATATATATATATTCAATATGCAATTCTACTTGAATAATGATTATTTGTACGTATTGTTTGTATTTATTATATTATAACAATTAAAGGTTTACATTTACAGGAGATGTCCCTGGTGTAATGGATACTGTTCTAGGAAATAGACACGGTCACATGAGGTCAATCCTGGACGGGTTAAATTTAATTTCACATTGCACTAATATTTTGGGAAATCCAATACATCTTCCTGCAATGGATAACAGTATGCCAGACAGGGTTTTTCAACCTTGGTATTACAACTGGTTTCGGAGAATGAACACTTTGAATCCAAGCCTGTGTAACTCAGCTTGAAATATAACCTTGTCTCGCATCCTGATCGTGTGGAGAGGTATATATATATATATATATATATATATATATATTTTTTTTTTTTTTCTAATAAATAGAAGTAATGATACATAAAGAAAAAATCACTCTCGTCGTAACTTTTGGCTTTCGCTAATGATTAAGTGATAACATTTCTCCACAAAATTCCCACTCGTGGCTTAAAATACGCCCATGGAATTATCTTCGAAGTAAAAAGTCAACACCCTGTAAAAACAGGGAATTCCTTGATATTATTGTAAACTGTCTGTGGATGAATCCCCTGTTTTAGATGTCTGGTTAGTGTCCTGGGTAATAAACTGTATTGGGTGTCCGGTATGTGTGGAATAAGACTACAATGCTTTCCCTCGCAGGTTCAATCTAATCCAAATGTGTAGTGCCTGTTAACGTCTTAATAATAGATAAAATATATGTTTGAAATTCACTAGTACTAGATAGGAATAGGAAGCCTTGTTATTGTGCGCAAAAAAATGTTGATGTTTATTGGGAATAGTTACTTGAAACCATTTTTCAAATAGAATATTAGTTTTTGATTGGACTACTTGAAACCATATAATTGTATGTAAATTATTTGTATTAGATAACAATGCTTGACTCCTGACAAAAAGGGGGTCATCATTATACAGGGTGTCTATTTCAAAACAGTTTTGAATGATTTTATCGCCAAATACCTATTTTCTCTCTTGTCCAAGGCTTTGGGATCGAGGATCAATAGTTGTTATAGTATACTATTTTCAAATCTGAAACAAAAAAGAGCTCAACATTATTATCCGAACAGCTCTTATCAGTCACATGGGTCCCATGTATATTAAGACACGCTTTATATATATATATATATATATATACTAAGTGAGCAGAAATAATAGAGCATCACATCGGTTCGATGTATATTAAGACTCCCTACAGATGAATGAAAATTGTTTTAAAAAAAAACGTTTAAATGGAAATTTGAAAATAAAGTTATAATTTTAATCAAATGTATTTAATTAATCAAATTTTAGCCTTAAATAACACAAAAGCAGATGATATACCGAAAATTGAAAAAATCACTTTAAGGTCCCTGAATATTTAATACTATTCCCGTGTTAATGTTTTTTTTTTCAAAAAAAAAAAATCCTCTCAGCTTCGTTGGGAGACTTTCAGGAATTATTCAAAGTTTTCCTGCAACCATAATAACGACTGATATCCTGCCCCATAATTCACTTCTATTTCAAGTTCTGTATGACTGACCAGCTTTTCATCTTTTATTGTTAATATATGCCCTAGTTTAATGGCATCATTCGTAACCACATAAGTTTTCTTGTAAACTATAAATATTTTTCAGTTTCTGATTGGGTGATTCGGTTGCATCATAAATTCCCAGTATTTCATCGTTTGTCATTTTCTAAGCCAGATTCTATTGGGTGCATATACGTCCACTCGTATACCTACCACTGTCATATTTTAAAATGACATTTGTTTACAACTGGTAATACATTGTTATATTTCAATTTGATCTTCGTGTTTTTTCTCTTTCAAATTCCCTGTGAATACCACCGGTCATACATTGTCAGAGACTAAAGTAACATTTGTGTTCCACTGGTAGTACACTGTTATATTTCAAATTGACCTTACTATCCCACCGGTAGTAAACTGTCATATTTCAAATTGATCTTTGTATAACATTGATAGAACATTCTAATATTCTTGGGCCTTGTGCCCACCGAAAAGTAAACTTTGTAGATTTTGTCGGAAATAAAGATAGAACATTGTAATATTTCAAATTGACCTTTGTGTACCACCGGTGGCTACAGATAAACAAAACTTAAATTGAAATATAGATTGGAGATAATAATTAATTCTTGACTGTTTATGTTATTAAAAGAAGAATCAAACCCTTTTGGTCAAAAGAAAAGAGCGTTAGATTGGCATTAACCACTCAGGTCCTTGTATCAGTCTTTTGGTGACTTACCGAGCTTACCAATTACAAGTGTCCTCGTGGTGTAATGGTTAAAGCGATGAACTGCGGAATCGTAGTACGTTCATTTTCAGGCAAATACCCTTGGGAAAGGTATGAACCCCCTTATTCTCCCTCCAGCTATGGGTAAATAGTAGGACGGACTAGGTTCTTCAGCCTTGGTGAGGCAACTAGTCTAGGAGAAGGAAAACTCTGAATTCAAAACCTGTTAAACTCCGCTTAAAAATTGACCTTGTGTCATATCCTGCCCGAGCGGAGGGGTTGGTAAATAGTACCAATTACAATTGATATCACCGTCACTTTCATTTTCCTTTGTTCTTTCAGTTCTCTAGCAAGGTCTTGGTACTTACCTCGCTTTTCGCTTCCTTTCAGTTTTAACCTGTGGTCAACCGGAACGGCAAAGGCCACAATCAGCAGGTTCTCCTTACTACTATTGTATCATTATTTTTAGTCATTAGAGTTTTTTTTACATCAGCGTAAGCTGATGGTCTTTCACTGGAGATTGAGTGACAGCAAGTCTCCTCAAGTCTCCAGGGCTTCGCAGTATTCAGGCTGTTTTCCATATTGCTGTTGTTTGGATGGTCTCCACTCGGCCGCCAACTTCCAAATCTTCCAGGCCCTTTAATGATCCTTTAGTTACCGTGCCAAAAGCGCCACTCACAATTGGTATAATTGTCACCGTCATATTCGATGAAACCTGTGACAACACCGTGAAATTTTCTGGAAGTTTGATGTCATTTGTTTTATTTAACGGTATATCCACTGCTTATGGTTTTTATATACAAACACACACACACACACACACACACACACACATATATATATATATATATATATATATATATATATATTGAGAGAGTGAGTGAGAGAGGGGAACAGTGGAAGAGAGAAAGAGAGTGTTGTTTCACACTTGGCAGTGGATAACCCTTCCCTACCTTTTCTTTAATTCTCTGACTGTAGCATTTTTTTTAGTATGTTTCCGTTGATAATTCTTTTATAACTGTTACGAACTTGAAAATTTCTATGATAATTTTCTTTTTTCTTGTATCACTGTTTTCCATGCTTTTTCCTTTCCTTCGTTTTTACCTCCTCTTTCAAACTAGTCATCTTTGTATGCATCTGATTCATCGCTATGTAACTTCCAAGACGTAACGCAAGTTACGTGTTTTGAGACTGACTTGATTAGCTTTTCCTTTGATATCTTCTTTCTTTTATTCTCTTTTCCTTTTCTTCTTTTTCCTTCTTTTTACTATTTTTTCATTCGTTTTGCTTACTTTGTGACTTTAATCATTTATAGTCAGGGGTAGGATATTAAACTGTATTAAGCTTGAGTTCTTGTTTGTGGCCATTATTCCTGGTCCAACTCTATGAGGAAAATTGTTAGGGTCCCATCTATAAGTAAAATTGAACTGTTCACAAACTAATCAACTGTTATCATTTCTAATATTTTAAAAACATACAACCGTATACATTATTAAAATTTCATAGTAATTTTTGATAAGTAGAATTACTAATGTTAAATAACAACACTTTAAACCACTTAACTGTTAAGAACAAAATCATTTATATTCAATAGAATTAATTATTCATGCTAGATAGGAATATTTGGAATCCTTTGACTATTCTAAAACAAATGATTAATATTAAATAGAATTATTAGAGTTAGAAATGAGAACTTGAAAACATTTAAATACGAGCAAAAAATGAGTACCAGTTACTCATTTAAAAATAGTGTTACTTATAAACTATTCACTAACAATAGTATATATATATATATATATATATATATATATATATATATATATATTCACTAACAATAGTATATATATATATATATATATATAAACATATATATATATATATATATTCACTAACAAAGTATATATATATATATATATACATATATATATAAACATATATATATATAAATTTATATATATATATGTATATAAATATATATATACATATGTATATAAATATATATATATATGTATATAAATATATATATATATATATGGGTGAGTGTGTGTGTGTGTTTGTGCGTGTGTGTGTGTGTGTGTGTGTGTGTGTGTGTGTGTGTGTGTGTGTGTGTGTGTGTGTGTATATATATTTATATATATATGTATATATATATATATAAATATATATATATGTGTGTGCATGTATATATGTGTGTATGTATATATATATATATATATAGGATTTGGCATTAAATAAGCCACAAGGGTTGATATGCCCTATCAAACCTACCAAACCAGCCTCCTAATTTCTGAGATGGATCATTAATTCATAACTTCAAAGACGGAAACTGCATTGTTTTAAAGAATGCACGTGCCTATTTTATAAGCGAATACCAAAACTTTAATTTCAGGTCATATTTCCCCCAACTCTCTCTCTCTTTCTCTCTCTCTCTCTCTTCCTCTCTTTCTCCCTCTCTCTTTCTTTCTTTCTCCTTCTCTCACTCGCATACACACACATGCACAATAGAAAAATATTGCTAACTTAAAATTTCAAATTTAGTTGAATAAACTTGTTCCGTGGAAATATTAAGTGCTTTACATCCACGTTATAAAAGTGTTATGACAATAAAAAAAAGATTAGCCATCATGAAATTCTCAATATTTGGATTCTGGGGATTTCCGCTGATTTTCTCTTATCTTAATTATCAGTAGATAGTATTCATAATAGAAGTGTACCACAGAGAACTATTACTGGGAATGCGATAAACTGGAAGCTCTTCTTGTAGCTCATTATCAAATCTAATCTAATATTTATTCTCATGTTTGTTATGTTTCCTTAGGCATCACCCTTTTTACTATCTTATCTTTAAAAAAAATAATTTTTTTCCAGAAAATAGACAATGTTGATATAAATGCACATTAAAATCTAGTGAGTAATTTATCCGAAAGTTCTCAAAAAATGTCCCCTTAAATTCTTTTTCTTTCTATTATTTGTGAAATATACTAATCTATCATTAAATCTTCATCACTGTTGGTTTTTTATCTGATTTGGAATTTTGTTTGAGAAATATATTATCCTATTTGTAAAGAATCCAATGAAATGATATACTTACCATATTTGATGTCATATAAGGCACATTCTTTTATTTAGAATATCTTTTAAAATTCCCCTGCATCTATTAGCCATGTGTAGGTTTAAAAATCTGCAATAGTCGGGCGGAATCAGCTACCTGGCGATTCCTATTTGCTTAGACTTTAAAGTAACTTTCATGTAACTATTGTCATTACTTAAAAGGATATAATGCAAATTAAATATGTTATCATCGATAATGTTCATTATATTAGTTTCATCATATGTCTAATATTAGGACATAATTTTTTTTTACCTGATTTGCCCTGTTGAAATTAGGGTGCGTCTTATACACCCATGAATCTTATCCTATTTACCCAACCCCTCCGCTCGGGCAGGATATGACACAAGGTCAATTTTTAAGCGGAGTTTAACTGGTTTGAATTCAGAGTTTTCCTTCTCCTAGACTAGTTGCCTAACCAAGGCTGAAGAACCTAGTCTGTCCTACTATTTACCCATAGCTGGAGGGAGAATAATTGGATTCATACCTTTCCCAAGGGTATTAGTGCTATGTGAAATGCCATGAGTCTCGTCCAGGGTTTGAACTCGTGTCGCCGTGTTCATTTCCTACGACGATAACCATTACACCACGGGCACCTCCCGTGAGTCTTACAGGCTGACAAATACGCTACTTTTTTAAATCTGCATTGAGAGTAAATTTCTGATTTGTGGAGAAATTTAAAAAAATGTCGACTCTTATTAAAGATTCCATTAATTATTTTGATAGATTTAATTAGATCACTTCTCAGTCTTCTTTCTTGTGAAGTATTAGATCTTGATTTTTTGTTTCAATTTGTCCCTGTAATTGTAATTTTACCTTTTGTTTTAGTTTTATCTGTCTTCATTGAATCTCCTCCAATCTTAATCTTCCAATCCAAATACAGGGGGTAAAATTGTGATTTTGGCATTGAGTATGGCAAAGAAAGAAAAAATAAACAATCTTCAAAATCCTGTGCAATTCAAATTACACTGTATGAAGATTAATTATAATGTTAAATTTTGAAATAAAAATAATTCATAAATGAGTCACTTAAAAGAATCTCTCACCCTTTTTCTCTCTCACCCTTTCTCTCACACCAGCCCAACAGCTGGGGCTGTAGATTACACAGAATATATCTCTGCAGAGAGTTAACTCCCCACCACTAACGAGTGTCCTGCATATGACACTAAACAATCTTTTGGTGACCCCCAGTAATGCTGGAGCTTTAGGGAATGTGAAGCACCCCATCACTGCCATCGCTACCCAAATCCACTCTGGCCGAGAGAGATAGCACCTTAAAGATTGCAATCTATAGGTCAAAAAGAAATGTTTTACAGTTAAATTGAGTGCAAACAAATAACATACGAAATTGAATTGTTAGAAAAAGAACAGTTTACTGATTTAACTGTGTGTACACTAATGATTAATGTATTATTGATTTTTTGTGATATACAGCAATACTTGAAACTATTTAACTTTGCTGACTTATGTTCAAAAATAACATATATTTAATATATATTGTCTTTAAATAACCTGAAATAATAAAGTTGGTGACCCTAGTCGAGGGTGACCCGAAGGTTCCTTTTTCATTAGCTACAGCACAGAGATGTAGGGGAAGGCGTAACTCTTTTCCCTGGATTGCTCGATTTTACCCTTGATCCATACTTTATAATGCTGAGTGTAAAGTAAGGAAACATCAAGTAATATTTTTGAGTCTTTGGTATGACTTGACCTGGGATTAAACCCCGATCTCCCGGAATATTGGCGAACATTACTCACTAGAACAATGGGCTGATGCCATGAAACCAAACAAAAGTCTCTCCCTTACTTAATCTCTGTCTTTCTCTGTCTATCAGTCTGTCTGTCAGTCTGTCTCTGTCTGTCTGTCTGTCTCTCTCCCTCTCTCTCTCTCTCTATATATATATATATATATATATATATACATATATATTTCCGTTTGAAGATTGCATTTATCACCACCTGAAAATAGTATAAAGGATTTCGTGTTCAAAATTTGATATTTTTCTTATATATTTGCTGTGCATTAGGAAAAGTATATATAATATTTTTCTCTCTCTAGCTATGAGTAAAGAGAAGGCCAGACTATATTCCTCAACTTTGTTATGCCACCCTATCAAAGAGAAGGAAAACTCTGAATACGAACCTATTAAACAACGTTTCAAATTGACCTTGAGTCACGTTCTTCTCGTGCGGAGAACAGGTAGATATAAATACGTGCTACGCTGTTAGGACATCAAGCTATTTTTTGTACACACTTATATATATATATATATATATATATATATATAGTGGGAGTAAGATTATGGGTACTTGTAATAGTGCTTACAGGAGAAATATACCTAAATATAGTAAATTATTTTGAAGATAAAGCGCTTTAAGATATTTCTCCACCTTATAAGTAAAAACAATTTTTACTAAACAATTTGTACTTATTAAGAATGTCTTGTTATGTCAGTACTTATATATATATATATATATATATATATATATATATATATATATATATATATATATATACAAAATTATCGACCCCATTCATACGAGCAGGATGCGATACAATGTCAGTTTTTTGATGGTCAGAGTTTTCTTTCTCCTAGGCCAGTCGTCATACAAAGCTTAAAGATCCCACTCTCTTCTCCATAGCTTGGGGGAGAATACTCGGATTCATATATTTTCCAAGGGTATGTTAAATACAAACAGACTCGTCTAGAATTTGAAATCGTATCGTCGCGTCCATTTCTTATGACGGTAACAATTTCACCACAAACACTGATATAATTTTCAAATATGAATAATAAAATAAAATTCGTTTATCTTATTAAAAGATGTGTATTTATTTATATTTGTGTGTGTGTGTGTGTTTTCTTTTGTCTAGAGCAGTTGTCATACTAATGTTTTTCGCATGAATCAAGTATCAGTTACATTTTCCTGAATCTGGTCCTATTATTGGAACGGTCTGATTCCATTTAAAGAATATATCTTCTGAATATTTTGTTTTTTATTATATTTTATTTATACACAAACAAGTGTGTAGCCACCCGCGCATGTTCACAAGCACAAGTAATATGTATCTATAAGGAAATAATTCTGAAATTTTTTCATGTATACAGAAAAAAATACTTATTTACGTTAATGCATAAATTAAAATGTTCTACAACCGAAGAAAACATTCTGATTGATTTTATTTGTCTTTTGCCTCCTTATATATTCTCCCACAAGTTATGAATAAATTTTACGCCAATCTTGATTCTTAAACCTTGTTATGATAACTTGCATAAGAGAGGGAAAACTATGGCAAATCTATTTATATTGTTCTTTCATATTTTGAAAATAAGTAGTAGTTTTCTTCCTTTTTTATTCAAGATCAGCCAACATTAAAAAAAAAAAAACTGTTGATCTGGCATTCTCTGTTCCTTGGTCTATGAGGTCAAGAATATTTTTTATTCAACATATCATAATCTCCGTCTCCAATTGGTCAGAAACAACATATTTTCTCATTGTTACCTTGGGTGACCTCCACTGGTCTTCAGTATACTACTGTGCGTAGATTATTGTGTATTTTCACTTTGGTCGAAATCAATCGATCAGACATACTTCCATCATATTTTATCATATTTTGATGAAGATCACAAATACATTTTTATGTTTTAATAATTTTATCTCGATTACCAGGAATATTTAAGATTCATAAGAAATTGTCCAAAACTTTTGCTCCGATCACATTCGATAATCACGGGTCATTTACAAGGCAAAACTTGAGAGGATACTTCTTTTCTCTTCTGAGAATGAAATTTTTTTTCAGTCATAGGTAAATCCGACTGTTGCACTTTCTAAATCGCTCACATAAGACTTCAATTTTTGATTAAAAAAAAATAACTTTTTAACGAATTAATTTTTTTTTTCCATATTTCAAAGATAGAAGCTTACTTGTATGGTTTTCTGTAGGAAAAACGTTTAATGTACATTCAGTTTTAAATTACCATGATTTTTTTTAGTAATGCAGCTCACCTGATCATGACCCCTATCCCATGCGGCCCGTTTCTTGAAAAAGTTTACCAAAGCCTAATTTCTTAAATGTTCGAATGTTTTTTACGTTAAAAATAATGTGTTGTACTTTTGTTTGTTTGGTTGGTTGGTTAGTTGTCTTTTATAGTATATCAACCATTGCTGGTTATTTAATGCCAAATAATGTCTACACATGTATTTTTAAGGGAATAGTCTCTAGGTAACTTTGCAGAAAGAAGCACGTGTAAATTTGTTTGCATACAGTTAAATGGTTAAAGTATCACTATTATTTGCACACATGCACTCAGGTAAATTGTTTCAAGAGTAGTAAATGATTAAGTAGTCCTAATTAACTCATGCTTGGGACCCTAACAGGTTCTACCATTCCGGTCTCAGTGGACATGGGATTAATGACCATGAAGGGGTACCCCTTATTCTCCAAAGTGACAGCACTAGAATCTCGCCATCAGATGCAGTTTAGTATTATATCCAGGACACACGTTGCGGAGGTTGTACTCCTTTGCACAGATGCAGTTGGCTTATTCTACAGCACCAGACGACTGGGTTGATGTATTTTATTTTATGTTCCTAAGGTTGGTAATAGTTAAAACTTATGTAAACTATTTCTTGTAAGATGCATTTCAGGCAGTAAATTTATTATATTCTAACTGAATTTAATAAACTGTATCCTGAGATTTCCCTCGAGGAAGAAATTTAGTTGATACAATGATAACTTCTAAAGTTTTCATTTGAAAACATTAAACTTATAAAAGATATCATTTACAAATATACGTCAAAATAAATTTCAAATATATGATAGATTAAAGTTTTTAATTAACAATTGTAATCTTCCAATTATAAGCAATACTTTAAAAATAAGTCAGAATAATAGAAAGCAACCATAAAAAAATTTGGAAAAAATCTCTATCTGGTGATTTTGATAGTAAAGAATTCATATATATATAGTTACACGTATATATTCACGCATACACTTGTATGTACATCTATATATATATATATATATATATATATATATGTGTGTGTGTGTGTGTGTGTGTGTGTGTGTGTGTGTGTGTGTGTGTGTGTGTGTGTGTGTATTAATTATAATGATAAATGTTTATTGTAATGGAGTATCATATTAGAAATTTACTTATTCCCAGTTTTTCACACAATCTTTAGCTAATGGATTTCACTGAAGTCATTATTAATGATATTTTACTCATTTGAGAGTTTTTCACACCAACGTTAGCTGATGATTTTCTACTGGTGTCTGAGTGACAGCAAATATCCCCACGTCTCCAGCACTCATCTTAGTATTCGGGATGATCTCAACAATGCTGTAGTTTAGGTGGTGTCCATTTGGCCTCGTATTTTCAAGTCCTCATGTCCTTGTACCAATCCTTAGATGGCTATACCGAGCGCACTAGTTACAATTGATACCACCGTCACTTTCATGTTCCATAGTTTTTTCAGTTCTCTGGCAAGGTCCTCGTACTTATCTTTCTTATCACTTTCCTTCAGCTTTAACCAATGGTCAGCTGGAACCGCAAAGTCCATTATACGGTAGGGTCTGTTTTTTTTTTCTTCTCTGTTGACTATCCCCAGGTCTGGTCATCACTTTAAATACTGAATAAATATAATAACCACATAACAACAAGACGTATATATATATATATATATATATATATATATATATATATATATATATATATATATATATGTGTGTGTGTGTGTGTGTGTGTGATATGTTTATATATGCGTACGGCGTGGCTGCCTATAAGTTAATTTGAGAATTTTCAAACTTTCTGGAAAACTTTCTATAATTATTTGATGAGACTCTGTATTTGCTTTAGAATTTAAAAATAACCAATATTTGAAGGAAGTTCAGTGTATCAAGAATTTCTATAAACTTTTTTCCAAAGTGTTTGAGACTCATTGTGTGTAATCCCAAGATCATTGACTTTAATCCAATAGCTGTTTCTCAGAGACTTCCCCTTCCTCCCTTCTTTTTTTTGGTGGGGGAGGTGAAACTCTTTTAAGACGAGTTAAACCTTTAAATCCGTCAAACCGTGCAACAATAATGATATCGCTTAGATTACTACTACAATATATATCCTCTTAACGTCCAGATCAAACAATTTTCTCTGATCCTCCACAGCGGCCATTCTATCCGTCAAATACACGACAAAGAAAACAATAACATGAACCCTTATGGTCTTTTCTTTCTTTTTCTTAGATTTAATACTCGTGTGAAGGCGTTCTTTTATTAAAAAAAAGGTCAAGATAAGGATAAGGCAAACATAAGAATGTTGCCTTAGTTTAAATATTGAGTTTGGTGGTGTGTTTTGGGTAGCGATTCTATTAGTGTTATTCGTGGGTTTTACCCTACTTCTATTATACTCAAAGAGGCATTTATTCTGAACGGTATCAAAACGATCATTTATTTCTAACGGCTTTTTATTTAGTTATGTACGGTGTACTGTATACGCTCAAACGTAAATACTTGTCGTTAAAAAGTTTGATTGCTGACCAAGGCTATGTCAAATAAAGGCCTTGCACTCTTGCACTGGACGCAGGCGTGTATTTACCAAACCTTTCCGCTACGGACAGTGTGTGACACTGAGAACATCTGGTTTAGATTCGTGGATAGGTTGCTTAACCAAGGCTAAATAACTCAGTCTGCCATACATTCTATCGACAGCTGAGGGAGAACAGATGGGTTTATTCTTTTTATAAAAGTATTAGCGTAAAGCGAAACCCAAACATCGTCTTCCAGGGTTTGAACTCGGATGACCAATCCCATTTCTTATGTCGATAACCTTTCTGCTTAGCGCGCCTAAATTACTACTCCCCAATACAACAATTGAGAACATTTTTAGTAAAATATTTGTTTATGATATACAATAATTAGCCAGCTATAACTTCTAGAAAGAAATATTTTTCAAGTTCTTCAATTGATAAAGGATGTTAATGAATATAACATTAAATCAGGAAATCATTTCTCAAAATTATTTGAATATATAGTGGGCCAAACGTTTTAACACTTACTAGACATCGACTGTATCCATACCGAAAATATCAAAATAATATTTGTTTAAGGTTTTGCAACACGAAAATATTATCTCATAGAGGATTTAATATCTTTTGATAAAACTTTTATTATCCAGAGTATGGAGATTTATTTTTTGAAATAAATATATCCTCTGTGTTTGTTTGTGTTAAATTAAAGTCTTGCAGAAATTCTTTAACAATATCTTTTTTAGTTTTCAAAATGCATCGTTTCAGTTTAGAATATTATCAAGTTCATTTTATTGCTTGAGTTTCTTGAAGCAATTAAAAGACCGGCACAAAAGATGTTGAAGTTGCCTTTGTAAATTAAGCATTTTCTTTATACTACGTGAAATAAAGGTAAATAATCTATGAAATATAAGACTATTGATAAGATAATGGTAGAATAAAAATTTTGAACTTTACCAAATTATCAAAATTATTGTTTCTCAGAATCTTATTCATTATTTTCAGTATTTTTACCCCAGTGTACCGGTCCATTGGTCTAGCAGTTACAATGTTCGCCCAATGTTCAATCCCAGGTCAAGTCGTACCAAAGACTCAAAAAATGGTATTATTCACCCCTTGCTTAACACTCAGCATTATAAGGTAAAGTGGAGCAATCCAAGGAAAGGAGTAGCGCTATTCCCTACCCCTCACTGTAGTAGCTATTGGAAAAGGAGCCTTCAGTTCCTCCGCAACTACGGTCGCAAACTTTACTTATTTATATTTATGCTTTGTTGATAAGTATTTATGTAAAAGTTAAAATCATTTCTTAATCAAATTATGCAGGTACAGGTCACCTTTTCAATCAATAAGAAATAATTGATTCCTAGAATTACGTTTAATTACTAATTAACTAATTACTAAATATCATTAACAAGTCACCTGCTAAAGCTTTTCTCAATAATTATAGGTTAGTTGTAATTTAGGCTAGTATATGCCCAGACATGACTCCAACTTGTATGACTGACAGAATTTGCCTTGATATAGCCTTGTGGTTGACATATTGATAAAAAAGAAGACTTACGTAGATTTATCAACGTCATTTAAAGTCAGTAAGCTTTTGAAGATCAAGAAGCGTTTATAAATTAGCTTCGCTCATTTAAAGCTATGAATTGATCTTTCGGGCTGATTCTAGTGAGAAATTAATACATAGAACGTTGGTATATATATATATATATATATATATATATATATATATATATATATATATATAAATATAAAGAGTCAGATGTCATCTACCCAGGTTTCACCCTTCGGTTCACCAGTAGGTGAAACCAAGGAATATAATTTCTAGCTCTCTAGGTATTTTTAATTTCGACCTATTGAGTTTATTAAGCACTCTTTCGTTTCAGCTTAGGTGATTCTGACCGTGCTTTTTCTTTTGACTTGGCAATGTGGTGATGGTTAATTCTTTTTAAGCAGAACTTCTATCTTTATTGAATTTTTTCCCACTTAGCAGTTTGTGCAATATAATTTTAAAAAATTGTATGAGCTGGGTTTTTTCACAGCGTCAGAATCTTTTAATTGGTACAAAATGAAGAAATATATATAGCCATCCATACAGACTGTTTCGTTGTATCACAGCTCATCAGTTTAACTAGGCACGCGAAATGCTTCAAGCTGGGATCGAAACCTGGGTAACTTTACATCAGTAGGATATCTTATAGATTATAATAGATTATAAGCTATATAGATTATAAGTTTATCCCAAATTTTTCTGCAGTTTTCTTCGTTTTTATATGGATAGTTTAGAAGACGAGCGATAAGTGACGGTACAGTTGGTATTTTATTGGGTTTTGCTTCCAAGATTGAAAGCTGCATAGTTTCAATCATTGTTTTTCTATCCAAACGCACGATTAGGATAATACAGAAGTTGCTTTTGGGTATCGAAGGTAGCGAACGAAATTTTAAAGGAAATTGAAATATCAATTTAAAAAAAAGTAGTAAACGTAATAAATAAAGAAGTTTGAGTTGCAGCAAATTTGTCTTATATATATATATATATATATATATATATATATATATATATATATTGTCATCCACAGACAGATCTGTTTCGTTCTATCAGAACTCATCAGTGTGGCTAGACATACCAGATTCCCGTAGCTGCGATCGAAACCCGTGACTCAAATGCCAATCCAAGACTCTACTCTTCAGCCCCTAGGAAACCAGCTGCAGCGAAGTAAATTTTTAACGGTTATGAATCACAATTACTATTGTTTACATACATCCGCTTAACGGCTACCGAGAGCTCAATTCATATATGAAGAGCCTTGCATATACGCTAATGGCAACGCGATTACTTCATTCGCTAGAAAGCTCAACCCTACGGGGGTAGGGGAGTATATATATATATATATATATATATATATATATATATTATTTTTACTCCTTGAGATTTTTTTCACATTAGCGGTAGCAGATCTTCTTTCACTAGAGTCTGAGTTACAAGTTTCCTCAGGTATCTAGGATTCTTCTCAGTATTCTGGCCGATCTCAGCAATGATATAGTTTGGATTGTGTCCACTAGTCCTCTTATTTCTACGTCTTCTAGTCATTTTTCCAATCCTTTGGTAAGTGTACCAAGGGCACCAATTACAATTGGTATAACCGTCTCTTTTATCGTCTTTATTGAGAATCGTTTTTTGAGATGAGACTTCTTAATCTGAGTATTAATCTTATTGCAGACTTTTGTCCTCAGTTTTTGTTGTTTTTCTCACTACGTTTCGGCCAAATTACGGTTCCAGGTGAGCATTGTCAGAAGATAGCGGTTTCAATTCCTACCCAAGCCGGCCAGAGGGTTACTTGGTCAAAACGTGGTGCGATAGATAACAACTATGGAAGGCAGTAATTACAAAGGATACGGTTACAAGACTCAGCATTCCTTTCCGAGGTTACGGTTAATCAACTGAAGACGGTCAAAAACAACAAAAACTACCAAGATGAGGACAAAAGTCTGTCTCTTTTATGTTCCATACTTTTTTCAGTTCCCTACCAAGGTCGAGGTTTTTAACTTTCTTTTTGCTTTCTTTCAATTTTAAACTGTGGTCATCTGGAACAGCAAAGTACACAATTCTGCAAGTCCTCTTTTTTTTTATTATAATAAGGTGAAGTCGTCTGGCCGAGATTAGGTGATCCGTTTGTACCTTAATATCCCAAATGACTTTGTGCGTCTCATTCTCTAGGAAAGATTCTGGGTTGTGCCTATACTATTTGTTCGTATCGTCAGATTTTAAATTTCTTGCACAGTTCCCAGTGGATCACCTTTCCTACCAAGTCGTGTCTAGTCTTATACTCTTTCTGAGCTAATTTGCTGCATTCACTTATTATGCGATTGATCGTTTCATCTCCATCAAAACATAACCTACACATGCCTTTTGGTTGCATCTTATTATTATTATTATTATTGTTTCCTCATTAGAGTGTTTCACACCAGCGTTAGTATTCTGGCCGTCTTCAATAATGCCGTAGTTTGGATGGTCTCTACTCAGCCGCCAACTTCCAAATCCTCCAGACCTTTTAATAATCATTTAGTTACATTACCAAAAGCATCAATCACAATTGGTATAATTGTCACCTTCATGTTACATAGTTTTTTTCAATTCTCTGGCAAGGTCGAGGTACTTATCTCTTTTTCCTCATTCTTTTAGTTTTATTCTGTGGTCAGCCGGAACAGCAAATTCGACAATTTTGCAATTTCTTTTTTTTTATTATTATAAGGTCTGGTTTTCTGGCCGAGATTAGGTGATCCGTTTTTATGTCAAAGTCCCATTGGAGTTTATATGCGTCATTTTCTCGAACAGGTGCTAGTTTATGCGTATACCATTTGTTGGTATGGTCAAATTTAAATTTCTTGAATATTTCCCTGTGGATCAAATTGCCCACCCATTACTACAAGTTATAAAGATGAGATAAGCTTATTAGAATTGATACCATTCGTCCTTGTGTTTCTAACGCTCTGGTCTCTGCTACTAACTAAATACTCTCGTCGACTTTGACCAAATTTTGTCGTCTGCCCAGACCAAAAGTTGTCGTCTGCAAAATCTTTTTTCAACATCTCTTCCTTATTTTCTTTAACTCTTTTCTTTTACCCTCTCTAATTCTATAGCAATTCTTAATCTATTCATAACACACTTTTTTTTTAATTGTGAGTTAGTGTGGGTCAAATCTGTCCTTGATAAAAAAGAAAATACTATGAACCAATACAAGCGTTTCGTTAAAGTCACAGTAAAGTTGACGAGCGTAGTCGAGGGGGATCTGAAGGCTCCCTTTTCAATAGCTACTACACCGTGATGTAGGGAAGTGTGCAACTCCTTTCCCTGGGTTGCTCCACTTTACCCTTGATTCACACCTTTAATGCAGTGTTAAGCAAGGAAGCATCAAGTACAATTTTTTGAGTTTTGGGTATGTCTCGACAAATACTCTAACGACTCAGCCAATGGACCCATAAAAATTTTACTGACACGGCTACTACCTGGAAGAATTCCCGTTTTATTCTATTGGTCGGTAGGCAGTAGAATACACTGACAATTAGCTTAAGAAGTGTAAGATTTCCCCAAGGAGTGTCCTGTTTATGACATTAAACCTTATCATGGTTAGACTCCATTAATACATTGAGAAATGTAAATTACACCTTCATTGCCATTGCTCCCAGGTTCACTTTGGACTGTATTGGTAGCACTTGATAGGGTCTTATCTATGGGTCAAATAAAACTGCTTGACATGTAAACTGCGTGCTAACAGATAACTTATACGGAATTGAATAGTTTGAAAATAGAACTGTTTGGTCAGTATAATGTGTGTAAACAAATAACTGATGTTTCATTGAATCGTTAGTGATATATAGCAATACTTGGAGCCATTTAACTGTTTGCAAAATAATGAAGATTGTTTAACGGAATAATTTCGGTTAAATAGCAATACTTGCAACCATTTCACAGTCTGAAAACAAATAATGAATTGTAAAGAGACCTATTCGTATTGGAAAGAAATACTTGAAACCATTCAACTGTGAAAAATTGAGTTCAGGCTTATTTAAAAATGTTATCTAAAAATGCGTTTACAAATCATATGTATTTATCAAATGCATAAAAAGGATTTGGCCTTAAATAACATACAAAGTTAATCCTATTTACCAACCCCTCCGCTCGGGCAGGATATGACACAAGGTCAATTTTAAGTGGAGTTTATCAGGTTTAAATTCAGAGTTTTCCTTCTCTTAGACTAGTTGCCTCACCAAGGCTGAAGAACCTAGTCTGTCCTACTATTTACCCATAGCTGGAGGGAGAATTATTGGATTCATACCTTTCTCAAGGGTATTAGTGCTATGTGAAGTGCAATTCGTCTCGTCCAGGATTTGAACTCGTGTCGCCGTATCCATTTCCTACGACGATAACCATTACACCACGGGAACCTACAAAGTTAATACGCCACAAAACCCAAGCAACAAAACCAAAGCAAACACAGCTATCTAGACGTATATTGACATCGCTTTCAGTAGATGAGATATTGCTACCGATATATGTAAATGATGTAAGTTTCTTAGATAACAAATCTGATTTTTCCAATGATCCATAGGGTAAAAAAGAAGTAATAGAAAACACTTGAAAAATCTGGGGAAATACTTAAAACAATATGAAGCATGTACACTTATCACTAAAGTCACGTTTGAATAACTGGCAATCATTTGAAGAACGAAAACTATCCAAATGAGAGCATTAGTAAAAATCAATTAGTATACACTGGAAAGCGCTCGATTATAGAGATAACTTGCAGTCAGTTGAACTTAAAACACCGTACGTAACTGATACGCTTATTTGTAACTACGTATCGATGTACAAAGTCAACTAATAATCTATCACTCTATTGTTCGCGTGTGTCACTTGTTAAACTATGAGTATATATGCCCTGTCTGCTATTTAATTGAAACTGAACATTTTTAAAAATGCAAGTGGGGATGAAGAGATTTAAAGACATTCCAGCTTAGATGGAGAAAAAAAAGTTTGGAGAGGAAATACTTGAACTTAGAAGGAGAGGGCAAAAGAAACGAGAAAAATAGTGGGGAGTTGTATATGTATGAAGAAAATGGGTTGCTCGGTTGGTTGGTTTATTCTACAGCGAATCAACCCCTTCGGGTTATTTAACGCGGAATTAAGTCATTTCAAACAATTCACTTTAGTCTATGTACAGTTTTTTGTTTACACACAGTTTCAATGTCAAAAACAGTTCTATTTCATATAATTCGGTTTAGCATAAATACACAGTTTAGTTATATCAGTGCCATGATAGGACAAAATCAGAGACCATTATTCAGTGCCGGATTGGACCTGGGAGTGATAGCAGTGAAGAGGTACTCCCCGTTCCCCAAAATCCCCCATTACTGAAGCCTCACCATCAGATTGTTTAGTGTTTTACCAGGACACTGGTTAGTGGCAGGTCTTACTCCTTTACGGAGAAGCAGTCAGTGTTTTCTGAAGCCAAAGCTGACTGCGCCAAAGAAAAATGGGGTAATAATAATAATAATAATAATAATAATAATAATAATAATAACAATCAATTGTATAAAAGCAAATATAGATAAGACGCAACAAAATAGCAAACGTAGGTCATGTGGTGATAGATATCGAACCATCAATCACATAATAAGCGTATGCAGCAAATTTGCACTGTCGGAATATAAAACTGGGACACGTCTTAGTGGGCAAGCTGATCCACTGGGAGTTGTGAGAGAAATTTCAGTTGACCATACGAACATATGGTATATGCACCATCCAGCATCCTCCCTAGAGAATATCACACATAAACTCCTATCGGACTTTGACATACAAACGGATCACCAAATCTCGGCCAGAAAACTAGACCTTATAATAAAAAAAAGAGCACTTACAAAATTGTGGCCTTGCTGTCCCGGCTGAACACCAAATAAAACTGAAAGAAAGACAAAAGAAGGTTAAGTATCTGAACCTTGCTAGGGAATTGAAAAAAAACTGTGGTACATGAAAGAGATAATTATACCAATTGTGATTGGTTCGTTTGGTACGGTCACCAAAAGATTATTAAAGGAACTGGAAGACTTAGAAATAAGAGGACGAGTGAAGACCATCTAAACAAGTACATTGTTGAGAACGACCAGAATACAGAGAAGAGTCCAGAAAACTTGACTCGCTGTCATTCAAACTCCAGTGAAAAGATCATCAGCTAAAACTGATCAGAAAAACTCAAGGAGTAAGTAATAATAATAATAATAATAATACACTAACAAATGGTATATGCACAACCCAGCCCCTGTCCTAGACACATATAAACTCCTATGGGACTTTGACATACACGTGGATCACCTAATCTCGGTCAGAAGACCAGACCTTATAATAATTAACAACAAAAAAAGAGAATTTGCAAAATTGTCGACTTTGCTCTCCCAGCTGACCACAGAATGAAACTGAAAGAATGTGAAAAGAAGGATAAGTACCTCGACCTTGCTAGAGAATTGAAAAAGCCGTGGAACATGAAAGTGACGATTGTGACTGGTGCTTTTGGCACAATAACTAAAGGATTATTAAAAGGCCTGGAGGACTTGGAAGTTGGCGGACGGCACTGTCAACACCAGCTAAAATACTAAGAGTCCCGGAGACCTGATGAAACTTGCTCTTACTTAAAAAAAAGCTTCAATTAAAACTGGTGTGAACAGTTTACATCGAGGAAAATTAATAACAAGAAGTCCTTGGACCTTGACAGAGAACCTAGAAAACTGTGAAACAAGAGAATGATGCTAGGTACGGTCTTGGAAAAGGGTCTGGAAAAGTTGGAAATTGGAGGACGAATTGAGACCATCCAAAACAACCGCATTGTTGAGATAGGCCAAAATACTGAGGAGAGTCCTGAAGATATGAAATGACTAGCTATCACTCATATACAAAAAAAAAAAAAAAATAATAAGTAATTCTTATTATGCATTGTAACAATAAATTTTATTATTGTAATTTTAATTAAACTGAGTCTTAAAAAAACTGTTGGCATTTTACTAGAGTCTGAGAAACATCAAATTTCTGCAGATTTTTTCACAGCATCCTAGCCGATTTAGGGAGTGCTGTGGTCTGGATGGCACCAGTTCATCCTCTAATATCCAGTTCATCCAGTCTCTTTTTCCAGACTCATGGAGACTGTTCTAATGGCTCCTACAACCAATATCTTGATATTCCACAAAATTTCAGTTATTTGGCTAAGTCAAGATATTTAAAATAGTTTTTTTTTTTTTATCTTCCTTCACTTTCACTTAGTAGTATGTTAGGACAGCAAAATCCACTGGATGACAAGTTTTTTTCCTCGAGTCAATTAAAATCAGGTCTTGTGATGATATATTTACTCATAGTTTGAGAGGAAGCAAGTCTCCTAAGGGGTCCAGGACACTTCTCAGTTTTTTTGCTGATCTTAATAATATTATGGTCTGGATGGTCCCGAGTCTTCCCTTAATCTTCGATTCTTTTTAATCTTTTTTTCCGAGCTTTTGGGTACCGCCCTAAGTTTTCCAGTTGCAAGTGGTATCAACCTCATTCTCAAAATTAAGAGTTTTTTTTTAAGTTCTCGAGCAAGATCCACGTATTTGTTTATCTTTTCGGTTTCTTTTATTTTTATTCTGTAGTTCACTGGAATGGTGAAATCTATTAGACGGTTAGTTTATTGTTTCTTCAGTCTTATTACAACTGGGTCCGCTCTTTTGGCTGGTATTTGGTGATCTGTTTGTATTTCTGCATCTCAGAAAATTTTATGCGACTCTTTGTTTAGCACGGATTCTTGTTTCTGTATATACCATTTGGTATTATAGTAGAATTTCAATCTCTGCGCAATTCCCAGTGCATAACTTTTCCCACCAAGTTTTGCTAAGTCTTCAACTCCTTTTATGCAATTCTTCTTATCATTATGAACTGCATTTGGCGTAAGGCTTACTAACCGGGAGAGTGTGACTCAAGATATTTTAAAAATGGATCCGAACCCAAATACGCCCAGTGGCTTCAAAAATGCCTCGGGCCCCGTCAGCATTCCCCTAAAAAAGAGTCGTCTCAGGCTCCAGACGATAAACCTAGCCCCTCCGGAGGACGAGTGAAGACCATCCAAACAGCCCCGGGGAGAGCTGGTCTTAGCATGTGTGATATTAATTAATTTCAGTGTTAATTTGCGGCATTTAACTGAAGTCAGGGCGACGGCAACTCTCCTCCGGAGTTTACGAATCTTCTCCGTATCCTTGCCTATCTTAACAATGCTGTGATCTTGATGGTCCCGATCTCCCTGCACCAGATTTCCAATTTCTCCATTTTTTCCTGACCTTTAAGGACCGTTCCAAGCACACCGTCCCCTTCATGTTTCGCTGCATTTTTTCATTATTTTAGCAAGGTCTAATTATTTGTTTGCCATTTTTTTATTTTCTCTCAGTGGTCCACCGAAAGAGCAAAATTCACAAGCTTGCAAGTCTTTTGCTTCTCGTAAATTAACATTAAATCTAGTCTTCTGGTTGGGATTTAGGGATCGATTTGTATGTCAAAATCCCAGATGCATTCTAGTATTAACATATAACATTTAGTAGTAAAGTAAGCTAAAGGTAAAGCTGGCGACCGTAATCGAGGGCGACCAGAAGGCTCCCTCTTCAATAGCTACAATACCGATGTGTAGGGGGCGCAACTCCTTTCCATGGATAACTCCACCTTACCCTTGATACGAACCTTATATTGCTGAGTGTTAAGCAAGGAGATATCAAGTACCATTTTTAAAGTCTTTGGTATGACGTGACCTGGGATTGAACCCAGGTCACCCGGACCATTTTCGAACACTCTACCCACTATAACAATGGGCATTTAGTAGTATGTTAACAATTTTATCACTTGCACAATTCCCAGTGGATCAACTTTCCTATCCAGTCGTGTCCATTCTTATACTGTTTTTGAGATAGTTTGCTGCATTTTCTTATTGTGGGATTAACACTTTCATCTCCATACAACCTTCAATGCATTATTATTATTATTGATATTATTATTATTATTATTATTATTATTATTATTATTATTCAAAAGTAAGAGAAGCGTGTACAAAAACAACAAACTCTGGTCGGTTGGGCTGTTAAATAAGTCAACTGCATCTCTACAGAGGATTAAAACAACCCTAATAAGAGTGCTGGGTCTGACATGATGGTAGATACCAGTCCGGAAGGTTTGGGCAATAAACAGCACCTCTTCATTGCCATTGTACCCAGTTCATAATAGCAATAAAAAATATTTCCTGCAGTTTGTAGATTATAAAAACATTCATAAAAAAATGAAAGATTTAGAATGGGCTCTAAATGATTTACTGGCGCCATTAACACAAATTCTATTGGAGAGCTACTAAATTGGCGTAATGAAAAGTCTTGCTCAATATCAATCCCAATATCACACACACACACACACACACACACACGCACACACACATGCACACGGGCACGCACACAGAGTAGTAGCTTAATGTAAATTGCTCATAACACAGAAACAAATACACACATATGCTATCATATTTATAGGTTTAAATCTGAACAATATAAAGGTGTATTTATATATTTCTAATAATTGATTTTTTGTGAAATTAGCTTAGTATGGTACAGAAGAAAAATCTTTGCGGATATATTATTGGAAGTGTTGATAGTTTAGTTTGAAATATTGGTACAGACAGATAGCAATGAATAAAGACGAAAAGCCCAAAGAATGTATATATATATATATATATATATGTTTAGATGATGGAATTACTTATTATAAATAGAATTACCATGAGTTGAAATTCCGGCGAGAGCTCAGTGCGTGACATTCGGAATACTGGACTGTATTTCGACCTTATTAGGTCCCAACGACCACAGAATGCAGCGCCGAAACTTTAACACTAGTCATGGTAAATGCGTTACCACTTGGTTAAATAGTCAGGCATTTAGCATAACTAGTTAGTTTGGCAGTGTTTGCGTGCGATTGGGACGAATGGCTCAGTAGTAGAGTTTCAGCTCTGCATTCTGGGGTCCCTGGTTCGATCTCCATGGGTGAAGATCACAGTATCCGCTGCTGATCAGACCGAATAAGGTCTAAATAGCTGTCTAGTGTTCCGTATATCACACCTAGTGCTTGGCGGATTTTAAAGTCTTGGTAATTCAATTTATGATATTCTCTTTTAAACATGTTTGCTTAAATAGTAAAGACATTTCGTGTTTGCCTATTCTATCTCACATCCGTTCAAATCTCCGAATGAGTCGTTCGAATTTTGGATGAAATGAATTTAGGAATGGATTGTATTTTTCTATCCTTCCATAAATTCCCTTTCCACTTGTTCTTAATCCGACTCTTAATATAAATGTCTATGAATCAACATTGTGTTTGACATTTCAATATTAATTCCCTCAAAGCTGACTCCAGATAGAGCCAAAAGTACCTTTGAAAAATACAGCGCCTTACTAACGTTATTCCATCCAAAATTCAAATGACTTATATGAGTACTTGAAAGCATCAAAGATAGAATGTGCAGAGACAAATATATATAACTTAGAAAGGTGAAAATATATGTCTGGTTAGAAAAACACTCATCCTTGAAACATAAAATGAAACTGATCTGCTATAAAATGTTAAACTTCTATTAAATTTCAAACCTGTTACATGAAGTTTTATGCAGTACTTGTTTCTTAACGAATGGCATATCAACCTTCTTGGGTTAATTAATGCTAAATCAATCGCACTTTTTTTAGAAAGTCTGTAGTGTTACAAATCAACACATTGATGGGAGAATAAGTGGGTTCATACCATTCCTAGGGGTATTTGTCCGAAAGAGAACGGAGTTGCGCGACTGGACTTCGAACTCGCATATTTAGATTCCGCAGGCTACCGCTTTAAACATTACACCACGAGGATACCCCCTGTGCAGGACTAAAGCAATAATAATCAGGAAGTATTTTGACATTTAACATATATATATATATATATATATATATATATATATATATATATATATATATATATATATATATATATATATATATATATATATATATATATATATTTCTTTAAGAGAAAACAAAAACCGGTTATTATGAATTTATTTCCATCCTGTTATGGGAATTGATATGAATCAATAACACAAAAAATAACAGGACTTCTTCAGATCTAATGTGGTGTTATTGTTTCATATCAATACCCATTACAGGATGGTAATACATTTATAATCCTAATGTGACGGGCTTTTGTTTATCTTAAAAAAATTATTGTTCTGTGATGTAAGTTATAATGAGCTCTTCACCAGGAACATTTAAATGTTCATAGTGGAATGATTTTTTGTCCTGACGAAATTATTCCCAATTTCGGTTTAACTTTACTGAATAATATATATATATATATATATATATATATATATATGTGTGTGTGTGTGTGTGTGTATGTGTGTGTGTGTGTGTGTGTGTGTTTATCTGTATATATATGTATATATATATTATCAGGCAGTACTTTTGACATTTAACATAAATATATATATATATATATAAATATATACGTGTGTTTATATATATATATATATATATATATATATGTTGAGAGAGAGAGAGAGGGGGGAGAGAGAGAGTTAGGGAAAAAACTGCTAAATGAACAAAAGTATGTAAATATATGGATATGTATAGATATTGGGCTTTGCGAAAGTAACTTCTCCCTTTGTTTAATCAGTTTTATAATTATATAAAGCAGAAGAAGAGATTTATTTTTACTTGGATTACCTTGTTATCAATCTTTCTCGATACATTGTCGGATTACACTCCATTATTCATATATAATGTATGTGTTTGATATATATGCTGGCCAATATTTTGTCAGTTTTTTATCATTAATTTATCATTTATTGTATAATATCTATATGTTTTCTACAACTTTCTAATTAGAATTCCTGGGAAAAATTCACGTTTTAATCATTAAAATTGAGTATAGTTTTAAAATCTTAGTCAACCGGCCACAAGTCTTGGGATGAAATTCTCTTTTTGTTAAATATGAACATATTCATTGTGAAAATCTCAGAATAAATAAAATGGATGTATTCCATCGAGGGTTGAAAAAATAAGGGTAGATAACTCTTAATTTTTTTCATATTATCGATTGAAAGCATTAAATACTTGAGGTACTTATGAAATACCTAAAAGGTATTAAACATGAGGGCTTAGAATATGTGGGAATATTATTCATACAAGAAAAATAACGGGTAAAACATACAAATCATTATATAGAAAAAGGAGTTGTTTCTTCTTTTCATTGCCAACGGCAGTTTTGATGATTATATCTCGTGTAGACTGAAAAGCCATAGTTTCACCATACATCTCTCTCTCTCTCTCTCTCTCTCTCTCTCTCTCTCTCTCTCTCTCTCTGGTCATTCTTTCTTCCAAGTTAGTCAAAATATCTTCGCATATCCGCCAATATTCGCGCCAAATTTATCAGGACGTTCGATAATAATGATTAATTCTACCAATAAAGATGTTACGACTGTGATAAAATGTGCTTTCAAATGAGGTATAGGGACTACATTGACATAAATTCTCAAGTATTTTGCCCTTCTTCCAAGTATTTTAGATTTTAAAAATGGTATACTGGTCATGTTGGTAGATCGTTCGCTAATAGCTCGGAGACCGAGGTTCGATTCAAGGTCAAGTCATACCAAAGACGCCAAAAATGGTATTTGATGCGTCCTTGCTTAATGCTCAGCACTATAAAGTACATATCAAGTGTAGTTATCATGGGAAAGGGGTAGCACCCTTCTCTACAACTCGGTGTAGTATCTTTTGAAAAGGGAGCCTTTGGGTTGCCCTCGACTACAGTTGACAACTTTTACTTTATATATATATATATATATATATATATTGCGTATACTTTTGAACTAATATATATATGTATATATATATATATATATATATATAACTCGCTTTGTCACATAACCATGGGTTTCATCGTACGACTGCTGTTCTTCTCCATTAATGGCTTTGGCATTAAATAACCCTCGAAGGTGGATATGTTATTAACAAAGAAATCTGACTAAATCATATATAAAGTAAAAAGTAAAAAAAGTAAAGTTTGTGACCATATTCGAGGGCGACCAGAAGGCTCCTTTTTCAATAGTGTTGGTGAGGGCGCTACTCTTTCCCTGAATTGCTCCACTTTACCCTTGATGCGTACATCATAATGCTGAGTGTTAAGTAAGAGGTATCAAGTACCGATCTTTTAGTCTTTGGTATGACTCGAATGGGATTGAGCCCCGATCTCTTGCACCATTTGAGAACACTCTACTCACCTGACCAATACACGAGGTATGTCTTCAAAGGGGATTAGTGTTAATAAAATTTTATTTGAATTTCAATTTCAAAAAATGTATTTTGATTTCAAACAACAGAGTAGATGGCTTTCCCTTCGAAGTGTTCCCCATCAAATCTAATGCATTTTCCTATCCTTCTCTGTCAGGCTTCGATGCACTGCTTGAAGGATTCTTCTGGGATGCCCTTCAGCTATGTCGTTCACTTGATGGCCCCCACTCCTTCTAAATGGATCTCTTTGGTGATGCACATGAGCTTGGAAGAAGTAAACACATCACACGAGCAAGATCAGGCAGGTTGTTCCAGTACGGCTATGTTTTTCTCGGTCAGGAACTTCCGGATATTCAGCACACCCAGTCCCGTTACTTTTCTATGATAATCTTCCCATCGCTGCCCTTTTTCATGTCCAGTTGACTTGTGATAATACAGTGAAACAATGATCACCTCGAACCAAATATCTAACCCTCTCAACGTTGACCTCAGACCTGCTTGTCCTTTCAACTAATGGCGTCACCTTTTACCTCAATCTTTCAATCTCTCAAGTCACTTAAAAAAAAGGGAGCGTAACATGGTGCTATCTCCATAGACTTGCTTATGCAGAGTAATAAAATATAGGTTTTCTCTCGTTTTAGATTTTCAGTATTTCAAAAATATTTCCAATAGTTGTTAGTAAAAACCATGAAAAAGTTAGAATATGCATGGCTCATGAAAAATAACTTGTGTAGTCTTATTGAAGAGAGAGATGGAACTGCAAACCACATACACGGTGCATACGAAAAGTTTCCAGATTTTTTCGTATGGGCATTTTAAATTGACGTAGACTCTTTAAAATTCAATATGTCATTGCTATACATCTTGTGAGATGACTGACCAATGTTTATGATTTCACGTTCAAAGGAACAGCTACAGCAGCAATTGGAATACAACCTACTAAAGCCTGATTGTCAAAGTTGGTGATTTTCTAAAATGCAATCTGACACGTTAGAAGAATCATGTGAAATAAAATTCTGTTTTGAAATTGGAAAAAATGGCACAGAAACGTATGGAATGCTTCAGACTGTTTTGGAACATCTTGCGTGAATCGAGAATCAGTTTTTGAGCGGCATAAGAGATTCAAGGAAGGCAGGGAGTCTGTGAGGGATGATGAGAGGTGTGGGTGGAGTAAGGAAGTTAATACACCAAAGTTGATTGACCGAAGGGTTAGGGTTAGGGTTACTATGTTAAGGTTTTAAGGGAGTTCGGGAAGAGATTCCGTCAGAAGAGGGCAGTACTCTTGAAATCGGGTCAGTGACATTTCCACCAGGACAATGCACCAGTCCACAACTCTATCCTTGTCAGAGACTATTTGACCAATATAGGCATTAAGACAGTTCCCCACCCTCTCTGTAGTCCAGACCTTGCTCCCTATAACTTTCGCTTATTCCCTAAGCCGAGAGGCTGTGTTTATGAGACAATTGAGGAGATGAAAGAGGCTGTGACGAAGGTCATTGACAAACTCACACAAGAGGACTTCCATGAGGCCTTCCAGAGGTTTTGGGGACGGTACAACAAGTGCATCGCAGCCGGAGGATATTACTTCAAAGGGGACTAGAGTTTCATGTGTGTATTATCAATAAAAGTGCCTATACGAAAAAAGTCTGTAAACTTATTTAATGATAGTCGTATACGATTTGTTCGACTGGACTTTTAAGGCATCAACCACTGCTGGTTATTTAATGCCAAATCCCCCCCTCTCTCTC
>OY757916.1:102256482-102263982 GCA_963585895.1 Sepioteuthis lessoniana | reverse complement strand
TTCATTCTCCTACGTCAGTTGCCATACTATGATTAAAGCATCACGTCTGTTTAACTATTTACCCACAGAGAGGGGGAGATAGGTGGATTCATTGAATTCCCAAGGTTATAAGTGATGTCAACTAGATATGACGTAACGGTTAAAATTATAGGAGATGGACGTTGGGTTACATTGGTGACCCGACTTCAAATCCTGGACGAGGCTATTTGAATCTTATGTATACCTTATACCCTTGGGAAAGGTATTAAATAAGCTACTTCTTTTTTTAAATCTAGGCTTCCAAATTTACCGATGATAACTCATATGTCGTCTAAAGTATTGAGATGTTAAGTTAACCGTTAGATCATTAGCCTAGTGAGTAGAGTGTTCGCCAATGGTCCTGGAGACCTGAGTTCAATCCCAGGTCACGTCATACCAAAGACTTTTAAAATGGTACTGGATAGTTCCTGGCTAAACGCTCAGCAACATAAGGTACGTATCAAGAGTAAAGTGGAGGGATTCAGGGAAAGGAGTAGAGCCCTCCCCTACACCTCGGTGTAGTAGCTATTAAAAAGGGTGCCTTCTGGTCGCCCTCGACCACTGTTGCCAACAACTTTTGGGTTAGTTTGGTTTTATGGCGAATCAAACCTTGATGGTTATTTAATGCTTAATCCTCTTTATATATAGTGATTTATAAACGCATAGTTTGTAGATAAAGCCTTTAATCGAGCCAGAGCTAAGTTGTTATCATACGGTTAAATGGTTATAGATATAATTTGTAAGTCAATAGTTAATCTTATTTTTGAATAAGTCAGAGCTAATTTATTTGCAGACAAGTATTATTGCTGTTTGCACACAGTTAAATGATTCCAAGTATTCTAACACAATTTGTTTGCACTCATTTAAATAGATTCGAATATTGGTATCTAACATCAATACTTTAAAATGCTTTAAGTGGATCTTGGTGCAATCGCAATGAAGAAGGACCCAACATTTCCCAAGGTTCCAGCACTGGATCCTCACCATTAGAAGGTTTAATGTTATATCCAGAACTCTTAAACCATCTGTAGAGGTGCGTCAGTGTATTCTACAGCCTCAGCCGAGTGGGCTCAATTTAGCGTTTGGAAAATTTAGCAACTGTAAAATGTCGAATATGGATTTTAGAAGATAGTTGTTTCATTCAGTGACTTAAGATTTCACAGATTGGACCTTGGACTAATGGTAATGAAGGGATACTCCACATTCCTCAAAGCTCTGGGAGTAGAGCTTCACCATCAGATGGTTTTGTGTCATAATAGGATATTCGTTTAGGAAATCCTACCCTTTAGTAGTCGGTGTATTCAGCAGCCACAGCCGACTGGATAACACACTGAAAGATTTCAATATCTACTCAGTGATCCAACCCGAATTGGTCCGTTTCGGGTAGTGTAATGGTTAGCAAGCTTGACTAGCAAACCTGCAAGAGTGAGTTCGAGTCTCATTGGGTGTCCCATTCAATCGGCCTTGTGCCACATCGAAGCAAAGAGCTTCGTAAATTACAACAGTAATACTCTGATTGTTGCTAAGGATACCAAAGCCGCACAACCAGTCCCCATAGTGTTAAAGGCAGCTGGTAAGTTAATGAACTGTTCTCATATTTCGGATAAGTACCTGTATTTTTTGATAAATTCTTAATTTTAGAATAAAAGCTTCTATATTTTTGTAAAATAGTTGTGTTCCTTTTAAAGTTTAGAAATACATTGATTTAAATTTCCATGTAACTTAGCCTAAGAAGACAAAACTATTTTTATTTCCTACAAGTTATATATATATATATATATATATATATATATATATATATATTGTCATCCACAGACAGATCTGTTTCGTTCTATCAGAACTCATCAGTGTAGCTAACGTGCTCAATATTAATGATATCTAAGTTAGGATAACGTTGATACTGAGTCAACGGCGCTTTGTGATTGTCAGCTTCTCGCCTTGGAAAACATCAGAGTAGATTTACTTACTGTATGTGCATACATGCTATCTATCTATCTATCTATCTACATATACATATATATATATATATATATATATTCATATATTTGTACATACATATGTGTATGTGTGTGAGTATGCGTGTGTGTGTTTGTGTGTGTGTTCACAAAGTATTCATTTAAAATACTTTTCCAATAATTACATACATTTATATAGAAACGTGAAAATCTGATGAACATTTTCGGCATTTTTTAAAAATCAGTGTAGTTTTACTTCAGATTTTATCAATTCAAATTCAGTAACACAATTTAAAAAAGCACAATTTAAAAACAATTGCACAAGACATATGGAAACACTGGACAGCTTTTTCTACCTTATTAGGTCTCGTTAGCTGTGTATACCGTGATCTTCCCTCTGGAGATTGAACCAGCGGCAACAGATTGCAGAGCCGAAACTCTACAACTGACCACCTGTCCATATCGCACACAAGTGACGCCAAAGTCATGGTTACGGTGCGGCCATTTAACCTGAATGTATCTGGCAGGTTACATCCGTACTCTTTACAGAGGACACGGTCACCTCCAGGGCCAGGTCTTCACAAAAGGATTAGAAATACGTATCCGCGAAATTATTATGACCTCAAAGGCAAGGATATAGATCTACATTTTTATCACCATGACCAGAAAATCCGGCGAACACTTACGTACGACATATGCACTGCTGACGAGACCTAATAAGGTCGAAAGTGCAGTTCAGCGTTTCCGTATGTCGTGCGTAAGTGTTTGCCGAATTTTCTGGTTATAGTAATTCAATTCACGCTACTCTTTATCTTTCACAGTAAAGGCGTTTTTTTTACATGATCGTTCTTCACACATATAGACAGATCAATAAATCCGCACTTTTTTAGCACTTTTTTGGAAAGAAGGAAAGTTAGAATATATATTAATCAGTTTGGTTTGGTTTTATGGCATATCAAACATTAGGAGGTGCCCGTGGTGTAATGCTTATCGTCGTAGGAAATGGACACGGCGACACGAGTTCAAATCCTCGGCGAGACTGATTGCATTTCACATTGCACTAATACCCTTGGGAAAGGTATGAATCCAATAATTCCCCCCCCAGCTATGGGTAAATAGTTGGGAAGACTAGGTTCTTCAACCTTGGTGAGGCAACTAGTCTAGGAGAAGGAAAACTCTGAATTCAAACCTGTTAAACTCCGCTTAAAAATTGACCTTGTGTCATATCCTGCCCGAGCGAAGGGGTTGGTAAATATGGGCATATCAAACATTGTAGGTTACTTAATGAGAAATCCTCTTCGTATGTATATATATCTGTACAACAGTTCTATTTTAAACAATTCAATTTACCATAAGTCAACAATTCTAAATATTTCCAAGTGTATATCAATATCAATTCAATTAAACATCAGTCATTTAATTACACACTGTCAAATACTGAAACCGTTCTATTTCAAACAATCAAATTTAGCATTAGTCATTCATTTGCTCTCTGTTTAAATGTCAAACAATTCTATTTGACCCATAGATAGGACCCCTTCAAGTGCTACACACTGAGACAGAGTGGAACTGGGAGTGCTGAGAATTAAAGGGTACTCCACATTCTCCAAAGCTCCTAACAATAAGATTGTTTTAGTAAGAAGAAAACTTTGAATACAAACCAGCTTTACTCCGCTAAAAAATGAGCTTGTCTCTCTTTCTGCATGTAACGGAGGATTTGATTAAATGTATACGCATTCACACAAAAGAATCGCCTTTTTAAAAAAGATAGTATTTACTTTAATATATCAATCAAACTTTTGACAGCGATTTCAAAGAAATCAACAATTATCTATTATTAAAATGTTATTAAACAGTCAAAGCTGTTTTGTTTGGCATAAAAAAAAAACGTTTTTCCGTGGTCTAGGTTTAGCTTCGTTGTTTGTAGCCGAATAAGCAAACTAACACTTTCAAAAGAATTTGCTAAGCGTGAAATTTTATATAAACGTAAAGATTTAAAGTACTAAGTAATTAACAGCTTTACGTGGTAATCAGGAATTTTAAACGAAAATTTAAGAAAAAGAAAAAGAAAATAAATAAAAGGATACTTATTCAAGAAGTGTTTCAATGAGTAAGCATGACTTAATAATCTAGTGAAAGTGGCTTCTCAAGAAACTTTATTAGGATCATTATAAATCAAACTAAAACGTCATGAATATCTATCTATCTATCTATATATATATATATATATAGAGAGAGAGAGAGAGAGAGAGAGAGTTGTATTTGATTCATTATTGTTGTTTTATGGGATGATCAATATTGAAAATACTGCTCTGGGATTTTGAGATATAAACGAATCCTCTGATTCCCACCAGGTGACCACACCTAAGGTTAATTAAATAAAAATAAAAAAACAAATTTAAAATTAAAAAGGAAAAAAGGACATCTGGATTTTGCTGTTCAGCGGACCACAGCGTAAAAATAAAAGAAAGCGAGATGATAGAAAATACTTGAACCGTGCCAGTGAACTAAAATAACTATGGACCTTGAATTTGATGGAAATAACAATGTAATTGGTGCGCTTGAAACCGTTAGCGAAAGATTGGGGGAAAAATGAATGAACAAAAAATCAGAGGAAGAGTCAAATCTATTCAAACCACAGCATTATTAAAATTGGCTAGAATACCCAGAAGAGTCCTGAAAACCTAAGAAGACTTGTTGTCACTCAGACTCCAGAGAAAAGCCATCACCTAACGCTGGTATGAAAAACTTATGAGGAACAAAAATGATAAGTACTGCGACCTTGCTTGGGAATTGAAAAAACTGAAGAACTTGAAAATAACGTTTATACCAATTGTAACTGGTGTTCTTGGTTCAGTCATCGAAGGATTCTTAAAGGGACTGGAGGACTTGGAAATAAGAGGACGAGTAGAGACTATCCAAAATACTACATTATTGAGATCGGCCAGAATACTGAGAAGAGTCCTGGAAACTTGAGGAGACTTTCTGTCGCTCAAATTTCAATGAAAGACCATCAGCTAACACTGATGTGAAAAGCTCTCCAAGAGTAAAAGAAAATAATTATGATAATAATAATATATCATTATTTTACTCCAAGACTCTTCTCAATATTTTGGCCGATCTTGATAATGATACAGCTTGGGACCTTCCTCCGATTTCCTGCTCCCTCACCATTTCTTTAGGGACTGTTCCAAGTGTACCAATTACAATAAGTATAACCGTCACTTTCATTTTCCATAGCTATTTAGTTCTCGTGCAAGGTCCTAGTACTTGTCTTTTATCCTTGTTTTCTTTGATTCCGTCAGGACGTCAAAGTCCTCTATACTGCAGGTTCTTTTTTTAAAATTAATTATCACGTGGTCCAGTCTTCTGTGGGCGTGGGTCCTCGTGGTGTAACCGTTAAAGCGATGAACCGCGGAATCGTAGAACGCGAGTTCGTACTCCAGTCGTGCTATTACGTTCACTTTCGGGCAAATACCCTTGAACCCCTTATCCTCCCAGCTATGGGTTAAATAGTGCAACTACTGTTCTTCTAGGAGAATACCTTTGGCATTAAATAACCTACAAAGGTTGATATGTCATTAACCAAAGTAACCAAACCGGTCTTCTGGCTGGGATATAAACAATCATAATTAGTATCGACCCATCACAGTTTTCGTTCGTGGACAGTTAAAAAAAACAAAAGAAAATATGAAATACATTTTGATTAATTTAATGCCTGCTTTTCAATTAAAAAAAAATCATATTTATATTTAGCTATAAAAGTTAAATGGGTGCTTCAGTGTTTTTCTATGCATTTCTATGTATTTTCTTATAATAATCCTATTATACATGGGAAATTTTAAAAAATCATGTTAAAACGATTAGAGAAATTAATATTAAATAAAAATGATTTCTTTATTCAATAGCTAATCGCGTCTCTTCATGTTCATTAGTAATCAAATAGATATTTTATTTACAATCACATTTTTTAATCATCAAAATATTGTACTGAATACGTGGTACTTTCAATAAGTTTCCAGACTTTTTTGTACGGGCATTTAAAATTGTCGTAGACTTTTGAAAATTCAGTATGTTATTGCTATGCATCTTATGAGATTATTGACTAATTTTTATGATTTCAGGTTCAAATGAACAGCTACAGCAGCAATTGGAATACACCCTACTAAAGCCTGATTGTCACAGCTGCTGAATTTCAAAAATGCAATCTGGACTTGAGGACACTTTAGAAGAATGGTATGCAATAAAATTCTGTTTTAAACTTGGAAAAATGCCACAGAAATGTATGGAATGCTTCAGACTTATTGGGATCATCTTGCATGAATCGAGCATCAGTTTTTGAGTGGCATAAGAGATTCAAGGAAGGCATGGAGTCTGTGAGGGAAGATGAGAGGTGTGGGAGGAGTAAGGAAGTCAGTAGACCAGAGTTGATTGGCCAGAGGGTTTGGGTTAGGGTTGCTATGTTGAGGTTTTAAGGGAATTCAGGAAGAGATTCCTAGGGAAGAGGCCAGCACTCTTTAAATCGGGTCAGTGGCACTTCCACTAGGTCAATACACCAGTCCACAATTCCATCCTTGTCACAGACTATTTGACCAATATGGGCATCAAGACACTTCCTCAGCCTCCCTGTAGTCCAGACCTTGCTCCCTGTGAGTTTTGGTTATTCCCTAAGCTCAGACGCTGTCGTTATGAGACAATTGAAGAGATGAAAGAGGCTGTGACGAAGGTCATTGACAAGCTTAGACAAGAGGACTTCCATGTAGCCTTCCAGAAGTTGTTAGAACGGTACAACAAGTGCATTGCAGCCGGAGGAGATTACTTCGAAAGGGACTAGAGTTTCATGTGTGTACTATCAATAAAAGTGCCCATACGAAAAAAGTCCGAAAACTTATTTAATGATTCTCGTATATATATATATATATATATATATATATATGTAGTTTGGTTTGGTTTATTGGGTTTTATGGCATATCAACCTTTGTAGGTTATTTAACGCCATTTTTATGTAAATAATCTGTTCTTTTTAAAACAATTCAGTTTAGCATAAGTACACAGTTTAAATGGTCAAAACATTTCTATTTCAAACTATTCAAGCAGTTATATGTAACAATTCAGTTAAGTGTAAATACAGTTTTAATGTCGAAAAACAGTTCTATTTCTAATAATTCAGTTAAGCATAAGCACGCAGTTTAAATGTAAGTACGGTTAAATTGTCAGAAACATTTCTATTTCAAGCTATTCAGTTTATTCAAACAATTCATTTTAGCATTAGAATGCTGTTCTATTTAACCCATAGATAGGACTCTCATCGGGTGCTACCACTCCGGGCCAGAGTGTACCTGGGAGCGATGGCAATGAATGGGTATCCGCATTCGCCAAAGCTCCAGCATTGCTGGAACCTCACCATCAGATTGTTTAGTGTCATATCCAGGACACTCGTTGGGGGGTCTTACCCCTCTGCAGAGAAGCAGTCGGTGTATTCTACAGCCCCAGCCGACTGGGTAATATATATATATATATATATATA
>OY757916.1:102241482-102251482 GCA_963585895.1 Sepioteuthis lessoniana | reverse complement strand
ACCAGAAGCGATCGATGATAGATACGAATGGCGAGAGTATCAGAAAAATCCATGCTCAGAGTTCATGATATATATATATATATATATATATATATATATATATAAATATTTATATATATATATATAATCCATTATATATATATATATATATATATATATATATATATATCTTACAGATTTCTCTGACACTTTCACCATTCGTCTCTATCATCCATCGCTTCTGGTAGGTCCTCTAGACTACATCCTGTGTCCATACAGAGCCGTTGTACATAGGTTTTAATTGGTTAACCAACGCTTGTACGTCCGTGTGAAAAGCTCCATAGAAGAAGACCGCTTATGAGTTCGTTCTTACTTCTCCAGCAGTATTCCGCATGTCTTGCTCTTCTTATTTGTATTGTTCTAGAGATGGGGGTCGGTGGCCGTACACCTACTGTTTTGTGCTATGTTGCTTCCAGGATTGGTTCTATACAACTCATACCATTCTTGTGCTCTTCCCGGCTTGGTTTTTCTTTACACGCTGAGACAGCGTCTTTGTGTTGCAAAAATATAGCCTAATACTATAATATATATATATATATATATATATATATATATATCCGTAATTTAATAGTCAGCTGCTGACGTCAACCATGATGACAGAAGTCTGCGTGATGTGTTCGGAACTTAATTTTATTGACAAAAATGCTTTAAATTGGGCTATAAATGAGTTTGCCACTGTGAGGGTGAATCGTAAAGCATTCCATCAAGTAGAAAAACACTGACTCTTCTCTGAAGAAAAAGTTCCAGTTATTAAAGAGAGTAATGCGAACAGTCTTCTGTGGTATGAAAGACCCATTAATATTGATTTGCTTGAATAAGTTGAACCTATAAAAAGTGATTCCTATAGCCCACGCAATCGATTATATCAATCTTATTCATTGGGCGACCCTGATATATATATATATATATATATATATATATATATATATATATATATATATATATATATATATATATCGTTTATTTTTTCGTTTATTAATTTTTCTCCATATATATATATATATATATATATATATATATATATATATATATATGGAGAAAAATTAATAAACAAAGTAATCCAAAATAAAGAATTTCAAGAAATCTTACAACGTCGACTTTCTCGTTAAATTCTCCACTTTGGATTTGTTTGTTTTTCACTTTTTTACCATTTTGTCAGATTTTCTCAATTATTTACTTCATTATATATATATATATATATATATATATATATATATATATATATATATATATATATGCATATATATAATGTCATTCAATAAAAAAAAAACTTGAATAATACAGAATATGTAGGAAGAAATGAGTTGAATCAGAAAGAATATACGTAGAAAAGTAAAAACGGAATAAACAAACCACCTAACATATTTTTCTATTTTACCCTTTCTTCGTACATTACCGAATATATATATATATATATATATATATATATATATATATATATATATATATATATATATATATATGATGAATAAGTCAAATAAAGTACAATATGAATCCAAGATTTATTAAAGATTACTCATTTTAATATAATGTATTTTATATGTATATATTTATTACTATATATATATATATATATATATATATATATATATATATATTTAATATTATATATGTATATATATATATATATATATATATATATATATATTTATATATATTTGATATTATATATAATATATAATAACAATTTTTGATTTGTTTTTCGACAATTTTTCAAAAATTTTCATTGGTCGTTGTTTGTCTCTCTCTCTCTCTCTATATATATATATATATATATAGAGAGAGAGAGAGAGAGAGATTTGTATATATATATATATATATATATATATATATATATATATATATATATATGTATATATATATATATATATACCACTGTCACTATGTTTTCGTATATGAATATCTACTTCCTATGCCCAAGTTATTCCTATTCATTGCTTGACAACGTCTTTAACCAGTTCAATACCGAAGACACTCTTTAAAAATTCTTTGTTCATGTTTGATACATGGCTTATTTTATTTGACATCTTATACTGATTGAATTTACTATTTTGTTGTAATTGTTTTGGAAAAACTGGTTTGTTAAACATGATAACACGTAGAGAGGCTCTTAATTTATCTTTAGCTTGAGTCTCTTGTACAATCCCCTTATGAAGGGATAGACCTAAATAATAATTGATCTGTGAAACTAATATTTTGACAATTCAAAAATGTATTTAACCTTTTTTCATGTCATATATATATATATATATATATATATATATATATATATATATATATTATATATATATATATATATATATATATATTATGATGGTTTATTGAAACTCATAGAAATTGTACATTCGTATTAATTTACATATATGCGTTTCGTAAAATCTCAGAATGTTTTTTTTCCTCATAAAACTTTGAAGATCTTCAACAATGAATTATTTTGTTCAGTCTCCTAGATATATTGAAGGATTTAATGTTTAAAATGATCGGTTATAACAGGTTTCATTGATTCTTGTTATATTACTCATAAAATAAACTTATTAAAATTATATATAATAACGTGTTTTGATAAATAATAGATTTATTTGCTGATGTTTTCGATTTTTTAGGGCAGCTTACGAAGTAGAAATTAATCGAAATCCTCAACTTAATTTTTGTAAAAAATTTTGTGCTTAGTATCCGAATCTTTATCGAACCATGTCGGCAGTTGGTATGGCTCGAGTCCTGGATCACTGGGAAATGCGGAGTTCACTTTTATTGCGGTTGCTCCCCTGGCCCACACTGTTAGGCTCATTTCTGTGGACCAAATGAAAAATTTTACCCATTCAACTATGAACAAACATGATGTTAAGTTTAATTTTTTGCTAATACAAAGTAATACTTGAAGCCATTTAAAAGAGAAAAAATCCCAAAGAATATTGGTTATTGATAGGAATACTTGTAGCTTTTTCAATGTGCAAACAAATGATTAATTCTAAAAAGAATTACTTATGTTAGATAACAAAACTTGGAATCGCATTGCCGTATGAAAATGAATGAATAATGATGAACGGAATTTCTACTGTTAAATAGCAATAATTGAAACCATTTATCTATGTGCTAATAAAACTATTAATGTGAGCAATACTTGAAATCTCTTCACTGTGTGCAGACAAATGATTAGATTTAGATAGAACTATTAGTGTTATATATAGTGTTATATATATATATATATATATATATATATATATATATATATATATATATATATATATATATATATATATATATATATATATAATTGTGTTCAAATAAATTACCTATGTTGAATAAAACTGTATGTGTGATATAGCAATTCTTTAAACCTGTGTGCGAACAAATGATTTATACAAAACAGTGTCTGCAGTACTCGAAAGCATTTAACAGTGAGCAAATAAATGAGCTCAGGCTTAATCTTACCTACAAGTGATTCGTTTATCAAGTATATATATATATATATATATATATATATATATATATATATATATATATATATATATATATATATAATTTGGTATTAAATAGCATACAAGGGTTCATATACCATAAAATTCAACTAACCAACTAACAGTCTTTGTTTGTGATGCCTTCTCAGCTAATATACCGGCAAGTCTACCTCGGAAGTTTCAAGTTTAATTTCTTTTTTCGATAACCATTGAAGATATTTTAAAATGTAGGATTTAAATCACAAATATATCTTAAATGTTCTATCAAAGTAAGAAGGATAAGTATAATAGACTAAAAAAGAAAAAAATGAAGTTTTGAGACATGCCATCGTTAAATCATACCTATCGTGAGAATGTTTTTGCTTTTCTTAAAAAAGGTTTTATTTTTCTGTTTTCCAACTGTTTTTAAAAAAAAAACACATACACACACACACACACACACACACACACACGCATATATATATATATATATATATATATATATATATATATATATATATGATATACACGACAAAATGTATCAAATATAAACATAGGGCAAGTAGCCAAAAAATAAATAATCTAACTCTCTTTTATAAGTTGCTTTGTGGATGATTATCAATTGACCGACCGATATTTTCTGCCAAGAATAAAGGTTAAGTATCTTTGTTTAATGGCATAGCAAACTTCATAGTTTATTTAATGTCAAAACTATGCTTTTATGAAAACAGTAGTAATGCAATTTAACTCACAGCCGGCGGGATAAGTTGGTTCTTACCTTTCCCAGTGGTATTTTTCTAAAGTAAACGTGACTGGAGTTCGAACTCATTTCTTTCGAGGTTGCCATCCAGCACTTTAGCTATTATGCAATCGAGACATTTCTCAAATGCTAATGATAAAAAAAACCTAGATGATGCATTTCGCTGACCTTACAACAAACAAAGTGAAGAAATCCATTAGAAAACAAATCAAAAGTTCCTACTTACTAGATTTTTTTCAAGGTTTGATGAACATTTTCCTTATAATTATTGAACTACTGGTTTCATATTTTCATTGTTGAAATTTATCATAACACACTTTTGATTGATTGATTGGTTTTAACGGCCTCACAACCCGTGTAAGATCCTACTTGTGGGTCGAATGGATCAAAACATCAATTTAAAATAAAAGTGAGTTTATGAAGAAAAAGTGAGTTCATATAAAAAATGGTTACAAATTATATATAATTCATATATGTAAACCGGATTTGGCATTAAATAACCCATAGTGGTTGATGTGCTTGAAATTGAAACAACCAATGTCTCAATTCTAGAGACTCACATTCTTTGCATGTTTTTATTTACATTTTTGCGTATTCATTTCTGAGTTTTATTATATCAAGTAGCCTTGTGTCACAAGTAAATTAAGTCTAGTAAATATCAATACGATATCAAGTAGCCTTGTGTCACAAGTAAATTAAGTCTAGTAAATAACAATACGATATAAAGAAGCCTTGTGCCACAAGTAAATTAAGTCTAGTAAATATCAATACGATATCATGTAGCCTTGTGCCACAAGTAAATTAAGTCTAGTAAATAACAATACGATATCAAGTAGCCTTGTGCCACAAGTAAATTAAGTCTAGTAAATATCAATACGATATCATGTAACCTTGGGTCACAAGTAAATTAAGTCTAGTAAATATCAAAATGATATCATGTAGCCTTGTGTCACAAGTAAATTAAGTCTAGTAAATAGCAATACGATATCAAGTAGCCTTGTGCCACAAGTAAATTAAGTCTAGTAAATAACAATACGATATCAAGTATTCTTATCTAATACAAATAATGTATATACAATTTTATGGTTTCAACTGATTATCGGTATCTAATTATAATCATTGTTTTACACAGTTGTATGATCTTAAGCAACTAATGATAAATCAAAGAAAACAATTACTGCTTCAAGTACCTTGATAGTAATAATTCAAAGTCATGTGGTATCTAGCATTCCTGTCGTATAAAAATAATTTTCATTTTAAACCATAGATTGGATTCTAATTAGTTCTCCTCCAAACGATCCCAGCAAATTGGGATTAATGGCAATAAAGCGTACCCCACACAACCCAGGTCTTCAGAACTTAGATACTGTTTTGTGTCATAACCATGAACCCTAAATTTGAGGGGAGGCTTATCCCACAGTAGGAGGTACAGTCAGCGTATTGCAAGCATCGCCAATAGGGCACCATAATATTCTATAAACCCAAGAGCAAACAGCGTGAAATCAGAAATGAAAAATTCAACCCGTATCCTCATCTTGAGGGACCTGACTTCCATAAAAGCTGCTTTCAACTAATCGATTAGATAATCTATACAATTAGTCATCTGATGTTCCAGTATTCTTCTCTGTGGAAAAGAAATGATAAAACCTAAAAAAAGAGATTTTAATGATTCTATCTGTAAAATTTAATGAAATAATAAGTTATTGTTTATGACATTTCAGCTTTACACTACACAAATAATGTTATATTTAAGTGATAATTACTTTGTTGTTCAAGATTCTTTAAAATTCAAAAATAGAATATAAACCTATTTCGATATTCTTAAACTTTTACCAAAAGAAAATCTTGAGGATCTGTTGTGAAAATTTAATATATGTGCATTTTCTTTTTTATGCATTCATTTCAAGTGTGATGTACCATTTTTTTTTTTGTTTTAACTACCTTGTCAAAGTGTTTCGATTGATTTATGACTTGTTGGTATTATCTATAATAGCATTTTATATATACATAAGATATTGAGTCAACTGTAAAAAAATCCATCCTATTTTCTCAATTACGTACAGCCCTAATTTTATTGGCACAAACAGTTTGGAATTTTGTTTTAATAAAAAAAAAACAACAATTTTCGAGCATTAAAAAAACAATTAATTTATTCTTACTCAATAAATAGAATTTTATGCAATTTAAAAGTAAAAAATAAATGCAATTAATGAAATGAATGCAATTAAGAAAGAATTAGGTAATCAATACAGTCAAAAAGAACTAAACAAATGGAGTTAAAATAGATTAAATAATAAATTCTATCAGAAATAATTAAAATATAAATGCGATAAAAAACCGATCGAAAAAATGCAATTAAAAAGAGAATTTAGGAATAAATTCAATTGGAATAAATTAATCAAAAATAGGATTAAAGAGGGAATTACGTTATGAATTCCATTGTAAAAGTAAAGTTGACGAATGTAGTCGAAGGTGACCAGAAGGCTCCCTTTTCGATAGCTACTACACCGAGGTGTAAGGAAGGGCGCTACTACTTTCCCTGAATTGCTCCACTTTACCCTTGATACATACTTTATATTGCTGAGTGTTAAGCAAGGAGGTATCAAGTACCATTTTAAATGTCTTTGGTATGACTCGACCTGGGATTGAACCCCGGTCTCCCGGACCATTGTAATTGAATTTAAAAAATAAAGGCAATCAAATCTAATAAAATAAACGCAATAAATCTTCATTCTGTTTAAAGGAACGACTATTACTTTAATTCTCAATTTACTTTAAAAGTGTTTATTTTTAATTTTCTATAAATGTATTTATTTTCTATTTTCTTTGGATTCATCTATTTTCAATTTTCTATGAATTTATTTATTTTTAATTTTCGTTAAATTTACTTATAATATTTTAATCGAAAATAGATAAATAAGCAATTAATATTTTCTTTTCGAAAAATATGTCAATGTCAAAATTACCTCAACTACTAATTTTTAAAGTGTATGAATGATTTCAATGAAAGAAACCTGATAAAGAAATAACGATCTAAAAAACAAAGAATATTTTTCAAAATATAGTTAAGATTTTTTTATATATACGTAAAAGAATTTTAAAAAAAAAGCATGCATAAAAAAAAGTAATTTTTTCGAGGACAACTCAATCAACGAAGATTTCACCGAAGAGCTAACAGGGAAACTCCATTAAAGTTCGACTGACAGCAAGTCTCCTAAACTTTCTAGGACTTTCCTCGGTATTCAAGCCTATAACCAACAGAGTCAACTACCCTAAGCTCCAGAAAATCTGTCTTTTCCCAGATATTTTCTAAGTTTTTTAGTAGTGCCCAAGAGCATCGACTATTATAATTATATGCTTATCGGACACTATGAAAGAATTCACGGTTAAAAATGTATTCTTCATATATATAAAAGTTGTTCTCTGATCAAGAAGATTCTCTAAAAGCGAGGAACAAAAGTATAACTAGATTCCTAAAATATTCTAAAAAATATAGTCTGTAGCAGTTTTATTTAGTAACTTGTGGATTTAGTCTATGATAAATGTTTATCAAATGTATATTGTTTGAAAATGCCATTATGTTTCAATAGCAAAGAATTTTTTTTTTAAATGTCAATGTCTATTTCTCTCTCTCTCTCTCTCTCTCTCTATATATATATATATATATATATATATATATATATATATATATATATATATGTATATATATATATATATATATATATATATATATATATATATATATATATTATATATATATATATATATATAAATCTAGCAATTTTGGATGGCTTGACACTGACAGAAAATTAAATTTCCTGATCATCATTAAGTATTCAAAATATGAATATACAGCAAAATTCATTTTGAAAATGTTAATTTTTTTTTCTGAAATATGTTTTTAATTAAAAATATTACAATCATTTTTAAAATGATTTGTGATTGTTCCTCTATTAAATTATGGTCTGATTATGATAATAGACGGCTGCATTATTTATTCCGTTGATTTCAAAGATTAGTTTAAACAAGTATATATGATAAAAATGACTATAAATGGAAAGAGAAAAAATTATTTATATATTCTAATTTATCAAAGATATTTCAAGGTTATATATCTATATATTTAAAGCGATATATATATATATTTAAAGCAATATATATATATATATATATATATATATATATATATATATATATATATATATATATATATATATATATATATGTATATATATATATATATATATATATATATTTATTTATTTATTTATTCATTTATATACATATATATTATATTTACATATATATAAATATATATATATATATATATATATGTGTGTGTGTGTGTGTGTGTGTGTGTGTGTGTGTGTGTGTTTGTAAACATCGACATTTATATTTATACATACATACATACATACATACATACATACATATGACATGCATACATACACGATTGCATTAATTTTTTTTTCTCTAATGAAAGTGAAAAACTTAGTTTATATTATTTGCCTTTTGAGAGATTTTGAAAATATTTTAAACGTTTCATTTATTTTCTATCATAACAATGTGTTTTGTGTTTGAGTATCATGATCCACTGGTTCCTTTTTTCTTTTGTATAAATCATGTTCGCTCAAAACAATTCTTGTTAAACGTTAAAATCTACACAAGTCGCCATTTTTATTCACAAAAAGCGATCGAAAATGTGTTTTTATCTAATGAACAAAGAAATATTGCCGATTTGTTTAAATTCAAATTCAAATCTTCAACTTTATGACTCAAAACCCTTTAAAATATTTTCCAACATCGGGAAAGCTTTCTAATAAATTTTCTTTTTAATAAAACTAAAATACTTTTTGATATCTTCTATCTTCAAGTTTAATGAATTATCTATTCCACGATTTCATAGTCATTCTAGAATATTTTGATAACAGCTAATATTTCGTTAAAAATCTGTAATCCTAAACTTTTGTCCATTTAAAAAAAATCTTGCCGTCATTTAAGTTCTATTTTAGTCGAATATATATTTCTGTATCGTTCTTTCAAATAAAGAAAATATTCTTAAAATATCCTTCACTCTATTATAATCAGAATATTATTTGGAGCATATTTTCTTGAAATAAATTTTCCTTATTTTTCTGTGTTTACAGTTGCCTGAGTTTACAAAATTAATTTAATCTTAATTTTGTAAACTTAGACATATATATAAATATATACATACATACATACATACATACATACATATATATAAGTTAGCAAAATCAAATATTCACCTTAACTGAGTATTGAATTGTACTGGAGCATTATTTAAAATACTGTTAAAAATTGAATCGTTATGTATTTGAATTTTAAATTGGACTGCTTCGGTATGATTTTTTTTATACAAGTTATTTTCTTTCATAGAAAGTAAGTTGTTATTTTGTTCGTATTACAATTGGATGAATTATGACAACACATTGATTATTTATACTTTTCTAAGATATAATGTGTTTTTTCTTCATTTTTATACAAGTGATTATATTTGAATATGTTCGAATGTCTGCCAAAATATTTTCACACTTTCGATATTTTTAAAAATATAATCGTAAATCTTTAAAAAGTTTTTTTAAATGAATTCTATTCATTTGATAAAGATTCTAATTAAGTTTCTAAAAACCTTCTTATTTAATTTACCGTAATAAATGCAAAAAAAAAAAGAATCTTTTATGAAATATGCATAGTTTTTGTTTGTTTTGTTTTTAACAGCAATACATATATAAGTATTTCC
>OY757916.1:102231482-102236482 GCA_963585895.1 Sepioteuthis lessoniana | reverse complement strand
AACATTGATACACTTTTAGGTATCTTCTATCTTTAACTTAAATGAATTGTTTATTCGGCAATTTTATAGTTATTCAATTGCATTTTAATAACAGCCAATATTTTGAGAATTATCTTTTTAAAATTTATTGCGGACTTTTTGTCCTCGTCTTGGTAGTTTTTGTGTTGTTTCTTCTTCACTACGTTTCGGCCAAATTTCACCTCTGGCCTTCTTCAGGTGATTAACCGTGACGTTCCATACTTGTTGTCTATCGCACCACGACAACAACTATGGAAGGCAGTAATTACTGGGGATACGGTTACTAGACTCAGCATTCCTCTCCGAGGTTGCGGTTAATCACCCGAAGAAAGCCAGAGGTGAAATTTGGCCGAAATGTAGTGAAGAAGAAACAACACAAAAACTACCAAGATGAGGACAAAAAGTCCGCAATAAATTAAAAAAAGAATTCTCAGATTAAGAAGCCTCATCTCAAAATGATTCCAATTAAAAGACAGCGAATATTTTGTTATAAATATCTAATTCTAAACTTTTTGTCCATTTTTTTTAACTGGAAAATTACTGTCAAAGCAGATTTATACAGCTAACATTGAGTTCTTGTTCAAATGATGTTCTTGTAATGATATTGTAGAACATTTTAAGATTAAAATAGATGTTTTTAGAAATAATAGTAAGAAAAAAGCCTTTTAAAAGGTCATTCGGAAAACTAGCAGATGATTTACTTCACAAAATTTGATCAGTATATTGATTATGTATTAATAGTTATGGTCTATGCAGAGATTACTTTTTATAGTGGGATTTGAGAAAATAGTAAAAAAGCGGTGATACTAAAAAAAGGCATAAAAAACCAAAATAATAAGTAATAAAGTGGATTTTGGCCTAGTATGTAGAGTTTTCGCCAATGGTCCGGGAGACCTAGTTTCAATCTCAGCTCGCGTCATACCAAATACTTTAAAAATGGTCCTTGATACCTCCTTGCTCAACACTCAGTAATATATGGTACGTATCAAGGGTAAGGTGGAGCAATCCAGGGAAAGTGGTACCGCCCTCCCTTACACCTCGGTGTAGTAGCTATTGAAAAGGGAGCCTTCTTGTCGCCCTTGATTCCAGTCGCCTGGTTATATTGGATAGCCCAGTTTCAAAAAACTTTACAATAATCGAAAGAGTGGAACAAGAAGTAATCGCTGTGGAGGGGTACTGCACACTTACCAGATCTTCAGTTTTCCAGACCTTTATTCTAACCATCAGATGAATTCAGCGTCATATTCACAACACATTTTTCTGTTGGGAGGGTTTTATTTCTCTATTAACGATACAATCATCGTATTCTTAACCCCATCGACAATAGCTTTCGAAGTAAATACATATTTATAATTATGTTGCTCTAACTTTAACTCAAAGAATCAGTACCCAATGAGGATCGAATTTAACACACAAGCGAATTCGTTTACCAAGATGTTTTAATAAATTTTTCTCTACAGTAAGCACCCTAAAATGCCGGTTTGATTGTTGCTTTTACAATATATTTTGAAATGAATAGTAAAATGTACACGTACTTGTATTTTAAGAATATTAAAAATACAATACCATCTAAACGAGAAAAAATCTTCAATAAATGTCACTCATTCATGCAGTTTTCGTTAGAGAATGTGATACTTGTGCCGTGTGCCACTGATGGAGTTTTAAAAGATGAGTCATCGGGCTTACATGTCATGTTAAAAAACGGTTTTAAAAAACGCGGGAAATAAATTTGAGATTATCAGTCTTGTGGCTGAGACAGTCACAAATCTTTCTTTGCTGACAGAGGACGTTGTTTAAACCCAACTTTTAAAAGTTTGAAAATTATGTTTTTTTAAGACGGATAAAGTCACTCTCTTCTTAAAAAGAAATTTCTACAATTTGTTCATTATCGATTTAGCCTTAACTCCGTACTTGGTGTGTGGTGTGGGGCCTAAAGCATTAAACTATTCAAAAGAACTTCCTGTATATTATTTTTTATTATTTTCTCCCTTGAAATAAAATAAAAATTATGATTTTTAGTGTGTTCCTGAATAAACAAAGGGCTTATTTTAGGCACGTTTCTGCTTCTTCTTCTTCAAAAAAAAAAAAAAATTGAAAAAATAGTCACTGATTTATTTGAACTTGCGAACATATTTTGATGGTTGTAGTCACGGTATATAGCCAATGTGCCCAATGTTATCTTCAGCTTTCAGTGTACATTGTAATGTAAAACTATTCAATTCGATTTCTTTCTTTGGTAGTTGTTTTTTATTCTTCCTGCTGCTCATCTTACCCAACTAGTGTATATAATTTGTGATAGAAAAGTATCTAGACTGAATCTTTACTTTTTTTAAAATTTTAAATGTAAATAAAGGCGTGTTCACAGCTAAGGAGTTTATCTAAAATAGTCCTGTGTAAACTTCATCTTGACGGATCAATTCCATATCCGCAATTTTTTGGGGGAAAACATAATTATACTATTGTCACACTACCAAACGCACGAAAGAAACTTATCTAGGCCCATGGTGTGAGAGTTATCATCGAAGGAAGTGGACACTGTGACCTGAGTTCAAATCGGGGACAAGGCTGTTTGCATTTTTACATAACGCTAATATCCTTGGGAAATGTATGCATTCAGCTTTTCACTGAGCTATAGTTAATGGTACTACAGTTGTTTTTCTAAAAGGAAGGCTTTAGCGTTAAAACATCTCACTAAGGTTAATATGCCATTAAACAGAGAAAAATAACCCAACCATATCAAAGCATCTTTTCCCTCTGCAGTTATGAATTAATAATTGGGTTGACTGACTCTCTCACCTTTTTACGAGACGCAAAACTCTGAATTATAACCTATTAAAAAGCGCTTTAATTTGATTGTATGTCACTTTCTGAAAATACATTTCAAGGGTAAACTTTAAATACGTAAAGAACATTAGAAGAAGACTTGCAGGGGTGCTTCGACCAATAGAAAATTCTCTGGAGTTAGCCCGTCGAATGCCAAGAGAAATATTCTAATACAATCATCGTTTCTTTCATTGTACATTCTCTCACGTTAAAAGCATTTTAAACTGCCTCCCTTGTAAACTGCAAATATTTTTTTCCATTAGAGGTGAATTTTTTTAAATAAAATATGCCACATGATAAACAAGAAAAGTTGCTAATTATTTTCCTGTTTTAATGTTAGAATCTATAAACAATAATACACAAGTTGTTACATTATTTTCTCAATGGGCAGCTTCATACAATATGAAAAGAGAAATGTCAGAGCTCCTTATAACAATGCAAAATCAACGGGCAAAAATGTACTAAATTCCAGAGGACTATTTTAAAGAAAATAAATGTTTTGTTTATTATTCATCTCTGTTTTAGGAAATAAAACTTTCGAATCTTTTTGAATAAAATACATTTATCAATTTCATTTCCTGAACTAGGGTTTGAACTCAGCATCACTGAGATCACTTTGGTTGTTCATTTTTAAATATTAAACCAAATGTGTCTCCTTCATGATCAATGACAGTGGTGATTTTCCAATTTATCAACAAGTCAGCATTGACATGAAGACATTTCATTGCGGGAGACCGCGAATGAATCGAGTTTCATGCGTGGATGTCACAAAAAATTTTAGTGCCCTCGGCTTTTCCCTTCTGGGTCGCCAAGTAATAAACTCTGTCTTTTTTAGATAAGGGTACAATTGCTGCTTGATAGAGAGGCCCTATAGGACCCGGCGATTAACTTTAAATTACCAACCCGGCGGGAAAACCAGGAAGGTTCTGGAAAACCATTAAAATCTATACTAGAACTACTGGGGAAGGTTTTACAGCATGAAATGTACGTTGATTTTTTCAATCGGTTTATTATCCAGTGTTCATAAGTCAGTTGTAGATATATACCAAATAGTAATAGAATAATGAAAACGGCTTCATAAGACATAATGTAAGAAGAAAAAAATATTTTACTCAAGTATGGAGAGCGGAATTTCTACCTTGTGGACTAAATAAAGAATCCGTTTCGAAATTCAGCTTTGTCAGTACTACTGAATATTTGCACCACTTGTATTCTAACGACACGGTTGTAGAAAAAGCTAAATGTGAACGACACAAGGGTGTGGCGTGATGTTTTAAAGAAATCCTGGAAGCAACACCTTTCAAAATAGTAGTTGTTCGACCACTTACCTCCCATCTAGCAATCCATCAAAGTAAGACGGGCAAGACCTGATGGGCATTTCTGGGGAAGTAAGGATGAACTCAAAAGTGATGGTTTCCTATTGAATCCTATTCGTAGCCACACCAGTGTAGGCAGTCCATCAAAGAGTTACCTACATCAGATCTGTGAGGATTTTGGATGCTGTCTAGTGGACTCATTAAGAGGGTTACTCTATCGGTACACATGAAGAAAGCGAGTGTGTGTGTGTATGTTTGTGTGTGTGTGTGTGTGTGAGAGAGAGAGAGAGAGAGAGAGAGAGAGAAAGAAAGAGAGAGAGAGAGTTATAGAAATCCGTGTAGTTGATATGGTTTGATGATAATGAGAATAAAGATAAATAATGATGAGTAATGTTACCAAATAAACAAGTTGATTGGTTGGTTGGTTTGTTTCACAGCGTATCAACCCTTTTTAGGCCATTTGAGCCCGAATTCAATTTCAAACAATTCAGTTCAGTATAAGCATAGTTTTTGTTAATAAACCGTTAAATATCAAAACAGTTCTCTTTCAAACAATTCAGTTCAGCATAAGTATGCAGTTTAGTTCTATTTAAAAACAGTTCTATTTTGAAACAACTCAGTTGAGCATAAGCACGCAGTCTCAATGTCAAAACAGTTCTATTTCAAGCAGTTCAGTTTAGCATAAATATGCAGTTTAGTTCTATTTGACCCATAGGTGCTACCACACCGGTCCAGAGTCGATCTGCGAGCGATGGCAATGAAGGAGTACTCCGCATCCCCCAAAGCTCCAGCATTACTAAAACCTCTCCATCAGATTGTTTAGAGTCATATCCAGGAAACTGG
>OY757916.1:102223982-102228982 GCA_963585895.1 Sepioteuthis lessoniana | reverse complement strand
AGAAAACTCACGAACATCATTTTTAAGTCATTGCTATATCTTATAAGGGTAAGTAACTCTTCAATGTCTTAAACCACAAACAAAAGTAACTTTACATACAAAAGCTGCGAGAGTTTTACCGGCGAACGTCCTCCTGTCAACCACCTCTACCAAATAAACTGCATGGCTCAGGGCTGGATCTCTTCATGGACTAATCAACTTACATAAAGCCATGTCATGGGTTACTTCCGTTCCTGTCGACAGGGGGCTTTTTGTTGTTTTGTCGGAAATGCCGGAAAATTGCACCACCTTAGGGAGAGATGTTTGATTTGGGGTCAGAAAGCGAGATTTGTTTTCGAAATGTTTCAACACTTTGTTATCATTTGGCTTCGAGGGTTTTTCCTTTGTATTGTAAAGCGTATACAGTCTATCAAACGAAGAGGACACTTCATACGCCTACTTCCTTCTATATACAAAAATGCACGTAGAGTTAGTCTTGTTGCTCTTTGTTCTTTCAATCTAAACTTATTTTATCGATAAAGGTAATCGATAGTGTTACAGGTATCTCAATGATGTAAATATCTCTCTCTCTCAATTATATGGTCCCTGTCAAGGTTGGCTCCAGTGGCAACAGCTTCTTGATGCGAATATTTTGTAAAGTAATGTAAAATATAGGGTAAGGATTTGTCCAAGTGCTTTTGCACTGAGTCTCTTTACGGCCGAATATTACAGCATATATATGTCATTTACTAATCTTACCTGATTTTGACACAAATCCAGAAGAGGAAGACATCAATAAAAATTCAAACTTACTCCTAAACTATGGGCTGATTTTGAGATAGTCTGAATCTATCCTCAACAGGTGAGTTAGCCCACCAAAAATCGAAGTGTTCAGAATACGATACTAAAATGCATCTGATATTGAAACAGCACGAATAGAGTTTGTTTATTTGGATTTTATGGCATATCAAATGTTGTAGGTAATTTAATGCCAAATCCATTTTTATACAAATTAACAGTTCTATTTCAAACATATCAGTTTAGCATAAGTACACAATTTAATTGAAACAATATTTCTATTTCAAGCTATTCAGTTTAGTCAAACAATTCTTAATCAAACAATTCAGTTTAGTATAAGTATATTTTTTGTTTACACACGGTTAAATGTCAAAACAATTCTATTTCAAACAATTCAGTTTGGCGTAAGTACAGTTTCAACGTCAAAAACTTCTAATTCAAACAGGCTTAGAGGTTAGAGTGTTCGCCAAAGGCCCGGGAGACCTGGGTTCAATCCCAGGTCGAGTCATACCGAAGAATAAAAAAATGGTACTTGATGATTCCTTGCTTAACACTCAGCCTTATAATGTATGGTTCCCTACCCCTCACTGTAGTAGCTATTGAAAAGCGAGCCTTCGGATCACCCCTCGACTTCAGTCGCCAACTACTTAAAAGTGCGCAGTTTGACAAAACAGTTCTATTTCACACAATTCTGTTTGCATAAGTATGCAGTTTAGTTCTATTTGATTCATAGATAGGACCCTATCAGGTGCAAACACTCTGGGCCACAGTGGACCTGCGAGTGATGACAATGAAGGGTACTGCGCATTCCCCAAAGCTCCAGGATTACTGGAACCTTGTCATCAGATTGTTTAATGTCATATCCAAGACACTCGCTTGTGGGGATCTTACCCCTCTACAGAGATACAGTCGGAGTATTCTACAACCCCAGCCACCTGGGCAAGCAGTTATAGAGAACTGGAGATCGGAAGATTTTGGATTATACCCTCATTGCCATTTCTCCTCGGTCCACTTTAACGCCGATATTTTGTACCTATAAGGATCCCTTCAATGGATCAAATATATCTGTTTAAGAAATATTTGCACTCGATAGGAATACGAGATGCAACATTACAATAAACTATTTTTATTTAATAATTATTACTTCAAACTGTATTTGTATACTAATTAGTTACTTAAAATCATATACGTAGGGCCTCCAATAAGTTTCCAGACATTTTTTTTACAGGCATGAAAAATTGTCGTAGACTCTTGAAAATTGAGTATGTTATTACAAGACATCGTATGAGATGACTGACCAATTTTTATGACTTCAGATTCAAATGAACAGCTACAGCAGCAATTGGAATACACCCTACTAAAGCCTGATTGTCACAGCTGGTGAATTTCAAAAATGCAATCTGGACGTGAGGAAGAACGATATGCAATAAAATTCTGTTTTAAACTTGGAAAAAATGATGCCACAGAAACGTATGGAATGTTCAGACTGGTTTTGGAGCAACTTGCATGAATCGATCATCAGTTTTTCAGTGGCATAAGAGATTCAAGGAAGGCAGGGAGTCTGTGTGAGATGATGAGAGATGTGGGAGGTGCAAGGAAGTCAATACACCAGAGTTGATTGGCCAAAGGGTTAGGGTTATGGTTACTATGTTGAGGTTTTAACGGAGTTCAGGAAGAGATTCCTAGGGAAGAGGCCAGCACTTTTCAAATCGGGTCAGTGGCATTTCCACCAGGACAATGCACCTGTCCACAACTCCATCCTTGTCACAGACTATTTGACCAAGATGGGCATCAACACAGTTCCTCAGCCTCCTTATAGCCCAGACCTTGCTCACTGTGACTTTTGGTTATTCCCTAAGCTAAGAGACAATTGAGGAGATAAAAGAGGATTTGACGAAGGTCATTGACACGCTCACACAAGAGGATTTCCATGGGGCCTTCCCGAAGGTGTAAGAACTGTACAACAAGTGCATTCCCGCTGGAGGAGATTACTTCGAAGGGGACTAGAGTTTAATGCGTGTACTATCAATAAAACTGCCTGTACGAAAAAAGTCTGGAAACTTATTAACTGATCCTCGTAACAAAAAATCTTAATTCAATAAAAAAGATTTGTAGAAATCATATAACTATGAGCATTAGATAAGAATAGTTGAAACATACAATTTTTTTACAAATAATTTGTATTAGGTTGAATGATTGGTGTTTAATGGTATATCAAGCATTTGGGGTTATCTAATGCCAAAAAAAAAAGAAGCAGAAAGTACCCCGCAAAAACAATTACCGACGCCGACTACGCTGATGACATAGCAATACTGGCAAATACACCCAACCAAGCCGAAACACTACTACATAGTTTGGCACGAGCCGCCGCATGTATTGGCCTCCATGTCAATGCACACAAAACGGAATATATATGCTGTAATCAAACAGGTGACATCTCCACACTAGACGGAACCTATCTGAAACTGGTAGACAAATTCACCTACCTTGGAAGCAGTGTTTGATCAACCGAAAAGGACATCGACACACGGCTAACGAAGGCATGGACAGCTATCGATAGGCTCTCGATCATATGGAAATCAGACCTGACCGATAAAATGAAACGTAGTTTCTTCCAGGCAGCGGTCGTATCGATACTGCTGTATGGATGCACTACTTGGACGCTAACTAAACGGTTGGAGAAGAAGCTTGACGGTAACTACACAAGAATGCTGCGAGCAATACTGAACAAGTTCTGGCGGCAACACCCCACAAGGCACCAACTATATAGCCACCTTCCTCCCATCCCGAAAACTATCCAAGTAAGACGAACCAGACATGCAGGACACTGCAGGAGAAGCAGGGACGAGCTCATAAGTGATGTACTCCTATGGACCCCACATATGGCCGGGCAAAAGCAGGACGACCAGCTCGAACATACATACAGCAGCTATGTGAGGATACAGATATAGCCCTGAAGACCTGCCAGAGGCGATGAACGATTGAGAGAAGTGGCGAGAGAGGGTCAGGGATATCCATGATGATGATGATGATTTTTTTTATGTATAAGAGCTGAATGTGTATTAGAGAAGAATTATTTGGTATTATATAAATATGTACAGAAAATGCTTAAGTAAAATGTTTTAGAATAATGTAAATATACAATGTACAATGAACGGGATTCACTAACGTTTTGACGTAAAATAACATCAAGCAGGTTCGCATGAAATTAAAACTAACCAACAGATCAAATTCTCTCATAATAGTTGGTACCCCAGCGAATTAACCCTTCTAAAACGCAAGGAAGGTTTCAATAAAACAAACCTATTGTTAGATTTTAGAAAAATTAACTTGTGTGGATCGAATTCATAACATATTGATTATAGATTTGCAGGATTTGTTTGGTAAATATTATACAAGGAGTAAATGATCGTTCATTGCTTCTACTTGCGAAATGTTTAAAAATATATCTGTCGATAGAGAAGATCAACGGAAGTAAAGTGTATATATACCTTTCTTCCCTTCCGGTAATCTTCTCTCTCTCTCTCTATATATATATATATATATATATAAAAATAAAAGGAATTAAAATTGTTAATTGAATTACCAGAAAATCTGGCTAAGGATTACGCACGGTATACGGGAACACTGGGCAGCTGTTTCGACCTTATTAGGTCGAATAAGCAGTTGTATGCCCTAATCTCCATCACTGGTGATCGAACCAGCGACCACAGATTGCAGTACAGAAACTCTACAACTGAGCCACGAGATCATATCGCACCCAAGTGACGCCAAATCAACTAGTCACGGTAATTGCACGGGCAAATAACCTAAATGTGTCTTGCAAGTTACATCCATACTCTTTCCAGAGGACATGGTCACACACCAGGGCTACGTCTTCCCAAGAACATTAGAAATACGAATCCGCATAATTATATATATATATATATATATACTCTAAAATGAATAGGTCTACAAGAGAATTTGTTTTTAGGTCATTTATTTTTCTCTATCTTATGTTCCTGATATTTTACGTTATGTTCAAGAAGTAAACTTCTTACTTCCAAAAGACGACGGAAAACTTCAGAAATTAATTCTCTTGAGGACGTATTCACCTTAAGGTTTTATTTGTTCTCTGTTCACCACGGGACAAGTACGGCACAAGGCATTTTTTGAAGCGGGTCCGGATACAGGGCCGCAGCCCACACGCGTCCGGCAAAATTCAAAAAATATCTTCGGCCCCG
>OY757916.1:102211482-102218982 GCA_963585895.1 Sepioteuthis lessoniana | reverse complement strand
ACTATACTAATACTAAACGAAACCGTTTTAATCCGTATTGTTTTGACTAAACTGAATAGCTTGAAATAGAAATGTTTGTGACAAACTATCAACTCATGCTAAACTGTATAGTTTGAAATAGAACTGATTATTTGTTTAAACCAAAACGCAATAGACAGATGGACAAAGGGATACATTCTCCCCCTTCCCAAAGAAGGGTAGCCTCGGAATAGCCAAGAACTACGAAGGTATAACCCTTACATCCATAGCAGCTAAGATCCAAAATGCTCTATAACGCAACCACAGATAACCCAAAATTGAGAAGATAACTTTCGGATAGGTCGATAAACGACATCACAAGTTTTTACTATCCGTCCAATTCTACAAGGTGTACATGCAAAAAAAAAAAAAAATTTTGTCGACTTCTCCAAGATCTTTGACTCCATACATATAGTAAAGGAGGGGCAAATACTACTCGCCTACTCAAAGGAACCATCGCAGACATAATGATGCTATATAAAAACACGAAAGTAAAAGTCAGCTCCCTGGATGGAGACACAGACTACTTCGACATTGTAGCTGGTGTGCTGCAGAGACATATTAGCCCCATACTTGTATATCATCAGCCTAGACAACGTTTTTAGAACGTTTATTGATAAAATGAAAGACAACGGTTTCAAGCTGACAAAGGAAAAAAACAGATCCTCACAAACATACGGACGCGGGCTACGCCGATGACCTAGCGCTTCAGGCAAAACACTCACCCAAGCCGAAACCCTGCTACATAGTCTGGAACAAGTAGTTGGTGGTATAAACCTCCATGTCAACGCACATAAGACGGAATATATGTGCTTTAATCAAAGAGGTGACGTCTCCACACTAAAGAGTAGTTCTCTGAAACTAGTAGACAGTTTCACCAACCTGTGTCTCATCAACCGAAAAAGACATCAACACGTGACTAGAAAAACATGGACTGCTATCGGTCATATGTAAATCAGACTTGATCGATAAAATAAAACGCAGTTTTTTCCAAGCAGTGATCGTGTCGATACTGTTATATGGATGCACTACATGGACACTAACTAAATGTATGTAGAAAAATTCGACGGTAATTACGCAAGAATGCTGCGAGCAATATTGAATAAGTCCTGGAGGCAACACCCACAAAACAGCAATTATACGGCTACCTACCACACATTACGAAAACTATCCACGTTGGACGAAACAGACATGCGGGATACTGCTGGAGAAGTAAGGACGAACTCATAAGCGTCATGCTCCGTGGACCCGTTCACATGGACGAGCAAAGGCAAGGACGACCAGCTAGAACCTACATACAACAGCCCTGTGCCGATACAGGATATAGCCTTGAAGACCTACCGAGAGCGATAGACGATGGAGATGGCTGGCAAGAGAGTGTCCGGGAGATCCTTGCTGGCGGCGTGACAATATGATTATGCTGATTTGTATAAAATTGATTTGGCATTAAATAACCTGCGAGGGTTGATATGCCATAAAATCCGAACAAACAAACTATTGTGAAAGGATCAAAACTATATTTGTTTTCAATAATAACCATTAGTTATATCTCAGTAATGATAGCAATGGCATGACATATTTTCTTATTGTTTCAAAATTTACAACATAATGTATCAAAAGCAACTGGCGTTGAATATCTTTTTCAATGAAGATGTACATCACCAAGAATCTTTATACCAGATGAAGGGGTTAAGCGAAATGTATTATAAAAATTGATTATTACAAAAACTTATTTTTACATTATATATTTACTCATTCTCATATATATATTTTTTTTTGTCGGAGTTTCAAGGAATTTCCGATCTATCGACTGTCTTTTCGATATATATATATATATATATATATATATATATATATATATATTATCATGTCATGCTGCTAGCACGGATTACGCTGACTCTCTCACGCCATTCGTCTCTATCATCCATCGCATTAAGCAGGTTTTTTAGACTACATTCTGTGTCGATACAGAACTATTGTAGATAAGTTCTTGTTGGTCGTCCAACCCTTGCACATCCGTGTGAAAGGCTCCAATAGAAAAAAGGCGCTTATGAGTTCGTCTTTAATTTTCCAGCAACACCCGTATGTCTCGTTTGTCTTAATTGGCTTATTCTAGTGATAGGAAGTTGATCGCTGTACAACTACTGTTTTTCGGGATGTTTTTTGTAAGATTTGTTCAATATAGCTCGTATCATTCTTGTTCAATTTCTGTATAGATTTTCTCTCTGAGCTTTGTTAACATCCATTTGGTGCATTCATTTACTAGAAATGACTCAACTGCAGCTAGGAAAAAAATTATTTTATCGGATAGGTCTGACTTCAATATTTTTGATAACCTCTTAATAGCAGTCCATGCCTTTAATAGTCGCACATTGGTGTCATTTTCAGAAGACGAGACGCTGCTTCCGAGGTACGGGCTCTTGTCCACTAATTTCAGAGAGCCACTATTTATGGTTGACATGTTTCTTTTTTTATTAAAATATGTACTCTGTTATGTCTGCATTGACATGGAGGCCAATGCCACTTGCCGACTGCTCTAAACTATGCAACCGGGATTCAGGTTTGACAGGTTTATTTGCCTGAAGTGCTCTGTCATCAGCGTAGACTGCGACCGTAATAGTTTGTGTAGGACATCGTTACTTTATGACATAAAACTTTTTTTTTATTAGATATATCGACGTTCGAAGTAAGTTTTTCTTTTGCTGTAAGCCAATTCAAGAAAATAAATAGTTTTAAAAAATTATCCCAAATTGATGAGACCCTTATATATATATATATATATATATATATATATATATATATATATATATATATATATATATAAGGTATGAAAAATGTAAACAAACGAACATTGCTGCTGCAGTTGCTATATAATACCTTATATCTATTTAGCCAACGCGGTACGTTTGTTGGCCGAGCGGTCTGATACTAAGTCTAACGTAAAGTTGGGCGGGTTTCGGCCCCAGCTTCAAGAATAACGGGAACATAAAATCACTCTCATGGAAAGCAAAACTGAAAATAATTTGGTATCTTCCTCTTCAACTGACTTTTAGGGGCCTCGTCAGCGCGGCCAGTTATTTGGCTGTGGTTTATGTCACACTATCAAATATTTAATATTTGCCATGATTTTCGTTGGTATCGGTTAAATTTGATTGCATGAAACTGGTAACCGATGAAATTGGTGTATTAAGCGCGTACGAAAGTTATCGAAGTCTAAACTACTAGAAACATTATACAAAGCGACAAAGAAAGATTTGAAAGTGATTGATAAAAACGTTGAATTCTTTGGAAGAAGCCCCATTTAAATGAACGTATATTTATGGTTAAATTGTACAGTAAGATAGAAGGCAGACATGGATGAGATCTGAGAGGTTTGCAAAAAGAAAACAAACTCCTGCTTACTGTGCTGATGTAAAAAAAAGGCGTAAATATTTCAATTTACTTTTTGAGTTGTTTATACGATGAATTGACGAAGAAAAAGTAACTTCTTTTATTAAGAAAAATGATATATTTGGCTTGATTAGGTTGGATTTTTTTCGTTTAATAGCATATGAAGCTTCGATGGTAATTTAATACCAGAGCCATCCTTGTAGAAGAGCAGTAGTGGTACTGTTTAACTTATAGCTGGGGGATAGCTTTTAAATTTCGAAACGGCATTAAACCTTTGCAGAAGGAATAGCCTAACAGGTTAATATACATAAGGGTTAAAGAAATTATTGTAAATGCAGTTTCAATACTGTAGAATAAAGAAGTAAAATAAAACCAGTTTTTGATTGGTTGGTTGGTTGTTTGGGTTTTATGGCATATCAACCGTTGTTGGTTATTTAACGCCAAATCCATTTTTATGTAAATAATCACTTCTATTTAAAACAATTCAGTTCAGCATGAGTACACAGTTTAATTGTCAAAAACATTTCTATTTCAAACTATTCAGTTTATTCAAACAGTTCTAATTCAGCTAATTCATTTTAGTATATGTACAGTTTCAAGGTTAAAAATGGTCCAATTACAAACAATTCAGTTTAGCATAAGTACGCAGTTTAAACGTAAGTACAGTTTAATTGTGAAAAACATTTCTATTTCCAGATATTCAGTTTAGTCAAGCAGTTCTAATTCAGCTAATTCAGTTTAGTATAAGTACAGGTTTTGTTTACACACAATTAAATGTCAAAATAGTTCTATGTTAAACAATTCAGTTTATTGTAAATACAGTTTCAATATCAAAAAAGTTCTATTTCAAATGACTCAGTTTAGCATAAGCACGCAGTTTGAGTGTAAGTACGGTTTAATTGTCAAAATCATTTCTATTTCAAGCTATTCAGTTTATTCAAACAATTCAGTTTAGCATAAGTATGCCGTTAGTTCTATTTAGATAGGGCCCTATCAGGTTGTACCACGCCGGGCCAGAGTGGACCCGGGAGCAATAGCAATAAATGGGTGCTCCGTATTCCCCAAAGCACCAGCATTACTGAGACCTCACTATCAGATTGTTTAGTGTCATATCTAGGACACTCATTGGGGGGTGGTCTTACCCTTCTGCAGAGGTGCAGTCAGTGTATTCTACAGTCCAAGCGGACTGGGCAACTAGTTTTTGATTGAAAAGGATTCAGGGTGTATTGATAGCAAATTTTCTGAATGTCTCGCCGAATACTTTTATTTCTTATAGAATTTTTTTTTTTACCGAAGGAAAAATTTTACGTTTTTTTATTTCAAGTTAATAATGTTTGAAGAACCTTCATCATAAATCTAACTTGATTTTCCTTCTATCGGTCATTTGTCCAGTCAGCTTTGGCTGTAGAATACGAGTGTTCTGGATATGACTCTAAACAATCTGATGGTAGGGTTCCAATGATGGTTGGGCTTTGGGGGATGCGGAGCACCCCTTAATTTCCATTGCTCCTGTTTGACTCAACTGAATAGCTTGAAATAGACATGTTTCTGACAATTAACCTTTGTGCTTACATTTAAACTGCGCACTTATGCTAAAGTAAACTGCTTGAAATAGAACTTTTTTAACATTGACACTGTACTTACGCTGCACTGAATTGTTTAATATAGAACTGTTTTGATATTTAAGGAACTAAACTGAATTAGCTGAATTAGAACTGTTTGACTAAAGTGAATACGTTGAAATAGAAATGTTTTTGACTATTAAACTGTGTACTCATGCTAAACTGAATTGTTTGTAATAGAACTGATTATTTCTTTAAAAATGAATTTGGCATTAAATAACCTACAAAGGTTGATATGCGATGAAATCCAAACAAACCAACCAAACCATACCATTAGTCCTGCCTGATGATGAAGCATGTCTTATGTGACCTGCTTCTTAAAAAAAGCGTAGTTCATAGCTGCTATATATCAAAGAAAGATGCAAATTACTTTACTAATTTGGCAGTACTTCCAACAGGAAATGAAAATCTTCCATTTTAATTTCCTTGTTTGGAAGAATATTTGAAATAAGATAGAACAAAAGCTTTTTCAATTAAAAATTCAAATTGTGTCATTTCGATTTCAATAATGTTTAGTCCGATTGAATTAAAATTGAGCACTCCGGTGTCCGATAGCGAAACAAACGAAAGTTGATACAAAATACGCTATATTCCTAAGCTAACGGAGATCACCAAGAGTTGTGATACATTAAGACAGTCTGTGGATTAATATATATATATATATATATATATGGAGAAATGGTAGATTTTCGGTAAATCTGAAAAGATAAGAGAAATAAGTGGGAAAATAAATAAACTAAAACTGACAATGGCTTGAATAAAGACGAAATATCATTGTTGTATCTATTTTAAGATTTGGTTATCCACTTTTTTACAAATGTTTCTTTCATATATATATATATATATATATATATATATATGTGTGTGTGTGTGTGCATGTATATAGAAAGAAAGAAAGAAAGAAAGAAAGAAAGAAAGAAAGAAGAAGAAAGAAAGAAAGAAATCTTGAAATCTTCCACAATTGATTTAAAAAAAACCCAAACATTTCGATATGGTTTGTTTTCTTTATTTAATAGCTTATCAAATTTGTGCATTATTTGATGTCTGAACACCTTTTTGGGAAATCAAGATGGTTGTTGGTTTGTTGGGTTTTATGGCATATTAACCTTTGTACGTTATTTAACGCCAAATCCATTTTTATCTAAATAATCTGTTCTATTTAAAACAAATCAGTTTAGCATGAGAACACAGTTTAATGGTCAAAAACATTTCCAATTCTAACTATTCAAGCAGTTGTATGTAACAATTCGGTTAAGTGTAAATACAGTTTTAATGTCGAAAAACAGTTCTATTTCAAATAATTCAGTTAAGCATAAGCACGCAGTTTAAATGTAAGTACGGTTTAATTGTAAGAGTCATTTCTATTTCAAGCTATTCAATTTTACTCAAACAATTCATTTTAGAATAAGTATGCTGTTAATTCTATTTAACCCATAGATAGGACCCTTATAAGGTGCTACCACTCCGGGACAGAGTGGACCTGGGAGCAATGGCAATGAAGGGGTACTCCGCATTCCACAAAGCTCCAGCACTGCTGGAACCTCACCATCAGATTGTTTAGAGTCATATCCAGGACACTCGTTAGGGGGTTTCTTACCCCTCTGCAGAGGTGCAGTCAACCGACTGGGCAATACACAGAGTTAAATGTCAAACAGTTTTATTTCAGATAATTCAGTTCAGCATAAGTACACAGTTTAGATGTCAAAAACAGTTCTATTTCGAGCAATTCAGTTCAGTACTAATACGCAGTCTCAATGTCAAAACAGTTCTATTTCAAACAATTCAGTTTAGCATAAATTCGCAGTTTAAATGCAAAAATCAGTATAGTGAAAGAAGCACGTAGTTCTATTTAACCAATGGATAGGACCCTTATCAGGTGCTACCACTCCGGGCCCGAGTGGACCTGGGAGCGACGGCAATGAAGGGGTACTCCGCATTCCCCAAAGCTCCAGCACTGCTGGAACCTCACCATCAGATTGTTTAGTGTCATATCCAGGACACTCGTTGGGGGGGGGTCTTACCCCTCTGCAGAGAAGCAGTCGTTATATTCTACAGCCCCTGCCGACTGGGCAAGGGAAATCAAGAGTGATAATATTTAACACATAGCAAAGGAAAATAAAGTAGTTTCACATCTTTTCCTCTGTTATGATTTTGAAAGTGAACATAATAGCACGATTGGAGGGTGTAATCTAGCACTTCAGCTATTATACCACGGGGACTTCAAAAGAGGAGAGTTTCCTCATTATAAAAGTACAATTGATTTTATGGTAAACACCAATAAAAATTCTAATAATCTATGAACAACTGTACATTGTGAAATCATAATATCATTAGGAAACATCCACAGAAATATCAATGTTTTTTAAAACTGTATGTATAATGTAATATATATATATATATATATATATATATATATATATATAATATATATATATATATATATTATCGATGATCACTTATTGAGTCAGGA
>OY757916.1:102201482-102206482 GCA_963585895.1 Sepioteuthis lessoniana | reverse complement strand
GAAATTTTATCTTTTTTTTTTCATACTCTATGAAATTTGATTCTTGTTTTTCATCTGAGAATTAAAAGAAGTATACCTGGTGAAGTATTCAAATGTTCACGGTCAACAAAGAAAAATTAGGAGTAATGTGCTTAGTACAATGCATATTGACTTTTGTTGTATTTGATATAATAAAAAATTCTTATCTAACTGGATTGAAAGCAAATTCACTTCATGATCTTTTATATTACTTTTGATTATTACATATTCGAAGTGCTAAGAAAATGAGAAACAATTTACTAAGTTTGTTCTATTCGATGATTATGTAAAATAACGCGAAGTTTTCAAGGCTGTTGTCTTTTTTCTCCTCGATCGTCCCGAGAACGTTTAACCATGTAATTGTATTATCATATTTCTTGTACACAGTTTCGTCCATAAATAAATCGACCTCTTAGAGTTTTTAAATCTGAAAGTTAATTCTTCTCTAAACGAAAAATATTAGGATTTTGTTGTTTCTATTGGAACATTAGACAATCGACATATAAATAATTTATTATCAACCAATACGACATTTAAACCAAAAAATGAGATTAATATATTTACCAGGTGTATTAGTTTTTTGAGAGCTATGCATTGATGTTTTTTTTTAGAATGCTGCAATAAATAATTTCTAATCATATCTGTTTTTTTCTCTTTAAGAAAAAATAATTAAATATTTGTGTATATCATTTTTTACGAATTCATTTCCCAAGAGTATAATATTTAGAAAAAAATCCAATGATATGTTAATTTATTTCTTTTATATATGATATTCATAAATAAGTACACCATCGCCATCTTTAAAAAATAGAATATAGAAATTGTTCTAAAATAAGAATACACGGATATCATAATTTCTTGTGAAACATTTTAAAATCACAACAGATTCTATTTAGAATAATCAATTATCGTATTGAAAACATGTTACCAAGAGTAAGCAAATTTTTGTTCAGAAACCTATCAACTATGTAGAATTTTACGTAGAAGTTTACTTACTTTTGGACTGGTGCGTTTTCCTATTTTATAAGTTTCACTACTGTAGAGTACGGTGATAAATAATACCTAATAATATGCGTACTGATTCCCTATGGTCCTATGAGATGTAATAGATATCCTATTATCATTGGTTTAATTTCTTTACTTTATATATATATATATATATATATATATATATATATATATATATATATATATATATATATATATATATTTATATATATATATCGTTAATTTCAGCAGTAGGTTAAAAGGATGAAAATTGATGCCCTCACGTAAATTAAAATCATATTTTACTCTATCAAGATAAAATCAGGTGGCCGTGAAGTATTTCATTTGGCACTAAATTTCCTTATCATATATTATAAACTAGAATAAAAAGAAAACTATTCCATGATTCAGAATTAAAACAAGATTTAACATCAATTTACGACCAATTGCTATGCATACATCAGTTTCGGTTAAAGGTTTCAAATACTGGGCACAAAGATAGAACTTTATATATATATATATATATATATATATTGTAAATGCATCGAACATGATTTCACTAAAAAGAAAAGTAATATAGATTATTTTATTATCAAATAATTACTTTACAACTAAAAGATAGGTACCGGTTATATCTCAAGAATGAAGACCATATTTAATGACTAAACATTTCTCTTACCTCTACAATGAAAATTTCTAGCTGAACACGTAGAAAATATGATAAAATTATTCATAAGTAATAAAAAATACACACACACACACACACATTTATGTATGTATGTGTGTGTGTGTGTGTGTGTGTGTGTGTGTGTGCATTAAATATATATATATATATATATATATATATGAATTTAAATAAATGAAACAAATTAAATAACTAAAACTCATTTTTTGCGCATTTAAAACTGCTTAATACACATACTTTTTTCATTAAAGTATTCCATCTTTTCGTGACTTAAACTTGTTTTATGTTTGATGGCAGAAGATCCACGTTACCGTTAAAAAAAACGTCGGAAATATTTCTTTGAATGTAAATAATAGATATTTTTGAAGTCTTGTGACTAAACGTTGCTATTTACACACTGTCACTATATATCTATATTTTTAACTTCATCAATATTATATTTGGTCGTGGTATTTTTGCATAAATTTTTTAAAGTCCTGTGAATTTTTATAAAATTAAAGAAAAAATAATTATTACGATTCTATTTACGTAATCTATTAAAAGTGAGTGTAGAGAACGGTTGGATGGAAACGATATCGCAGCAAATCTGCACGAAGAGAACTGGTGTATTTAAAATTAATTTCGTTAAAATGGTTGTAAAAATATATAAATGGATAGTGAGTTAAGATTTTGTTTTGTCTTCCTATCCGTTAATTTATTCTTCACCTTAATATAACGCTTAAACCCAAGGAATAATTTTGGTGACTTATTACAATAACGTATGTGTAGCTGTGTGTGTGTGTGTGTGTGTGTGTGTGTGTGTGTGTGTGTGTGTGCAGAGTAATCGAAAATGTTTACATTTCTTTGGGACTTCCTTTATGGTTCTAAAGTTACCATCTGTTCATCAATCCTGCCAACACATTAATGGAATATTCACGGAGGCTCTCCATAGTATCTGTTCTGCTTTTCTACAAAAGATACTCCAGTAGAAATTTTCACATGTATTTTCAGTCACATGCAGAAAATTCCAAGAAGGTGTTGATAGGCAAGGTGGACATAGAAAGACTGAAATTATAACATAATGGTACGTGTATCATCATTTTTTGAGTCAGCATCTATATATATATATATATATATATATATATAGATGCTGACTCAAAAAAATGATAAAACACACACACACACACACACACACACACACACACACACACACACACATACACATATATATATATATATATATATATATATATATATATATATATATACAATTTATTTTATCTTTGCGCATTGAGTGTTGATGCATTTTGAATTAGAAATGATTATATATCGATAGCCGTGGACATGAGCACTCAAATTCGATACTCCAACCCCTTTCATTTCTTCCTCAGATTTATATATATATATATATATATATATATATATATATTGGTTATAATACAAGAAATTTGGAAATAGTATTCCAGTTCCATTATCAATCGATTTCACTTATTCAAGCTCATCAGGTGGAATTCAAATTCTGACGAAATTAAATAAGCGAAATAGACCTATCATGGAAATTGAATAGTTTGGCGACCGTAGTCGAGGGTGACCAGAAGGCTCCCTTTTCAATATCTACTACACCGTGGTGTAGGGGAGGCCGCTACGCCTTTCCTTCGATTGTTCCACTTTACCCTTGATACGTACCTTCTATTGCTGAGTATTAAGCAAGGAGGTATCAAGTACCATTTTTAAAGTCTTTGGTATGACGCGACCAGGGATTGAACCCCGGTCTCCAGGACCAGTGGCGAACACTCTATACACTAGGCCAATGAACCGGTGGAAATGGAATAATATTTCTAAATTTCTCGTTTTTTTTAACAAAAATACATATTTTTCTCTGCACGTATTTTAGTGTTAAATTGCCGTACATTGAACACACATTGTTTGGACATTCACAGTTCTTATCTAATTTGAATATATATATATATATATATATATATATATATATATATATATATATATATATATTTATAAAAGTTCTGATAGAACGAAACAGTCTGTCTGTGGATGACTATAAAGAAGGGGATAAATATTGTAATTTATGTATAGGGGAGACACTAGCAATAGGTTCCTACAATCATTATAATGAATTACTTAAACAAAGGCCATAAATATTAAATGTTTGAAGACATAAGAAAAGTTGTTGTTTGAAACAAATTGATTTTTAATCTATTTATTTTTATTTCATTTTTATTTTTATTTTTATTTTTATTTTTATTTGTGTATGATAATTTCATTACTTTTAGCGGTCTTTTAAACAATGAAATGTAGTTTTGGTCCAACCCCTCTTTTATCAGAATCAACCTGATGATCCAGTAAGGTATGACATATATATATATATATATATATATATATATATATGCACTAACGTGAAAAGCCATTTGATTAAAAAATGTCCTGAGTTAAATTAGAAGTTTGATTTGTATATTGCTAGTTGAATTCTTAAACTAGGGAAATATTAATTTCATTCATATTCGAATTTGTTTGAATCTACTAAAAACCTGATCAGCTAACCATTCAAAAATGTATCTAATATTTTAAAAACAGTCAATTCCCTCTCCAGAAAATAGACAAAATCGAAAAACAGGAAGGAATTCGTGTGTACAGGTTGGATAGAAAAACGACCTTATTGACACCTGATCAGCGACTGATTCCCAAATTTTTCATATTTCGTGTTGCCTATTCAAATGAGATTTTCGCAGTCGCCTGAAGTGCTGTTTGTTTTTATTTTAGTACTTCGTTTTATTTTATTTATACATTTTGTTTTTAGTTCTTGGTCTCTTAATAATTATCACTGACAGTACTTAAACAAAAAAATGTTAAGAGGCTGGGAAAATTGGTTCATTTCCTCTAATAATACACTTGGTCCTGTTTTAAATAAAATAAATAATAAAAAAAAAAGAAAGAGGGAATGTACCAAGAATTGAGTACTCAAAACTGACAAAACAAGACAAAAAGGATCTAATCTAGAAAAAAAAATGATGCAAAAAAACAAAAAAATATGTAAGAATTAAAAAAAAATCAAAAAAGAAGAAAAAAAAAGCCACAACCTTACGAATCTTCGGTGAAGGGCCCCGGGGTTACTTCTTATTTCGCAATGTGATTATTATCTTCATCACACCGCAGTCCCGTTGTTGCCTTTGCCCATCTTGGCGGGATTCTATTTGTCTTCATTTTTGTTAGACGTTGTAGCTGTCTTCTGAATTGAAGTTCACTCATTGCACCTTTTCAGTGTTCTGTTACTGCTGTCTTCATAGATTTATAAGATGATCACATTCTGATATTGACG